>CM026271.1:13351112-14588452 GCA_014851425.1 Senna tora
CAAAAGGAGATGGTGAGAAATGGGAACATCAAGTCACGTGCGATGAGAGAGCAATATCTATTGTCTGAGTTCAGAAAGCGAAAAAAGAAAAAAGAAAAAAAAAAGTAAAGTGTGAAAACAACGTCGTTTAAGAGAAATGCACAGCAACTTGAGAGAACAAAATTTAGAGGATCCTTTATGTCGTTGGATTTATCTTGAGATTTGTGTTATTTTAATTTTTTTTTAAAAATATTTTGGCACAAATCTCAAGAAAGATCCAACGACTGTAGACTAATGAGTTAAAACTATCTATAACTTTATAATAATTCCCTACTAATAAAAAGGGTTTTCTAATCCTCTTCAATCAATAAAAGAGTTTATAAATTTATTTTTGTTGTCTTTTCATAATTTTTAAGACAATAAATCCTCTCTTAATTAATTATATAAATCTTAAAAATTACTTTGAAACACTTGTTAGATAAACTCTTAATAAAAAAAAGAGACAAACTAGTGCTCGAGTCTCGCACTAGGAGGTGTCTGCTGAAGATCAGATGTATGTAGTCTTATCTTTACAGAAGAGAGAAACTATTTCTAGAATTTGATCATGTGACTTCTAGGTCACATAACAATAACTTTAAAGGTAAAATGCACTACAGAGACACCTTAAGTTTTAGGTCGGAGTACATACATACCCCATGAGTTTAAAAACCTTACCGATAGACTCTCTGATCTTTTAATTTGGAACACTCAACACCCTTTTATTAGTCTTCCTCTTCATCCACATTTAACCATTATCTGTCACCATTATCCTCATTTTGTGAGGATATTTTAGCCGTAATCTATCACATAAACACATTTTGTGAGGGTATTTTAGTCATTTCATACTTTAGCAGTTGTAAATTAAATGACTAAAATAGCATTATAATAATTAAAGTACCCTCACAAAATGTGTTTATGTGATAGATTATGGCTAAAATATCCTCACAAAATGTGCTTACGTGACAGATAACAGCTAAAATACCCTTACAAAATATGTGTAGGTGGCAGATAACAGTTGAATGTGGATAGAAATGTGATAAGTACCCCAAATTGAAAAGTCAAATGGTTTATTTACAAAAATTTAAAACTCAAGAGGTATATATAACCCTAACCCAAAATTCAGGAGCCCTCGATACATTTTAACCTTAAATGTTGCTCCAACAATGACTCTTATAGACTTATACCTTATATAATAATAACATCTTAAAATTAAATGTAAATATTATTTCCTTGTTTAATTTTCAGGTGGTCAGCCATTGCAGCAAAATTACCCGGACGAACAGACAATGAAATAAAGAACGTTTGGCACACACATTTGAAGAAGAGGTTGTTGCTTCTTCAGAAACCAACCCAATCATCTGACTCATCACTACTAATTCCCAATAAAAGAGCCTCTTCTCACCAAAAAATAATGAAGAGGACACATTCCAATTCCAGCACAATAACTCACTCACAAGCAGCTTCAAGTAATAATTTCAATAATCTCTCTGAGATGGAAATTAGTACTACTAATAACTCAGCATGCACCACTTCTTCTAGTGATTTTTCTTCATCATCACCATCATCACTCACAGTTGAAGAAAGCAAAAATCTCATGAAAAATGTGAGCATTAAGAGGGAAGATAATAACACAGAGTGTTTGGAGACATTAATAGTGCCTGAAATTGAAGAAAGCTTTTGGTCAGAAGCAGCAATAATGGATGAGAAGAATACCACAAATGAGAAATACCCATTTGATTCTTATGGTTATAGTACAAATTATTACCATGATGAAGAATATGATGATGGCATGGATTTCTGGTATGACTTGTTCATCAGATCAGGAGATTCAACAGAATTGCCAGAGTTCTGAACTTCTCAATTGTAAAAATAGGCATAAATATGTCAAACTTAGTAATGTGTTTTGACATATTTATGTGTCCGGTGCAAGTGCATGAACTGTACCTTCTAAGCTGCCAAATGAAAATTGAAATTATTCGTGTTCGCGCTGCAACACTTTCATTCAACGATTTAAATTGTGCAATTTCTGCACTATAGCATACCGGATCCTCTGCCTTTTGAATCTCGGCCCAAATTTTCACAGGTAAGTACTCTTAGCTACATAAGTGTGACATCTGCGTACCGTGTGCCAAAACCAAGTCTGGTAGTGATAGTTATTAATAACTTTATTCACGTTTTGAAAATAATGCTACAGATGCAATATTTTCTCAAATAATTCGTATCCAACTATATATATATATATATATATACACACACATTATGCAAAACAAATATTTAATTATATCTTACACCACTCTAAGACAAGAGAATATTAAAGAGTAATTTAAAAGTCAAATACAAACTTGTGTCTTGACTTGGCGCAATTAGAAATGATGACCTTGGGTTCATTTAGAAGCTTGACACACACTCCACCTTAGGGATGATCATGGGTATGATTCAAGTAGGGTATCTGGTCACTGTGTTGGGCCCCGCATAAAAATATAAAGAAAAGAGAAAGAATAATGCACAAAAAAATTTAACGTGGTTCGGTGCCTCAAGACCTACTACCACGACCCCCACTGGGACAAACTTTACTACTTGTAATTTTTGAACGGAAAAATTACAAACCCTCCTCAATACATAAAAAATACCAAAAACCCAATACACCCAATGGTTATAGGCTAGTATTCTTATGTGTGTTGGAACCTATATAACTCACACCTATTTATATAAGCTCCTCACCCACTCCTCACACAACCTAAGCAATGTGGGACTTTGAATTACACACACAACAAATCCTCCCTTAATCCAAAGTCCTACATTATTTTTCTCTATAAAAAAAAACTAAACTCTCCTATTAATTTTTTGACTTCTTCTGCTTCTGCAACGATCCTCCCTTGCTGCAGAATCCTCTAACATCCTCATATTAACTCATCTTCATAAGAAACCACATTAGCAGAAGAAGCTCCCTTTGATCTGCCTCTTTTCTCCTTCATGCTCTGCAAGTCCTCCCTGAAGTTTGGACATCTCATTTGCATGTGACCCAACTGTCCACAGTAATGGCACTCAACAGTGCTCATGTCTCTCGATCGAGAATTTCTTTCAAGTTGATCACCCTTCTTCTTCCTGACACTATCCACTGCTAGTATATCACTATCCCTGAAAGACTCTTCACCACCCATCATCCTCTGACTCTCCTTCAAGGTACTCATCACTTCATCTAGTTTCAGTGTGCTCTTTCCTGCTAGCATTGACTGGACTAGAGGCTTGAAGAATTTTGGTAGTGAAGCCAAGAGAAGCAGCGCTTGCTCTTCATCCTTAATAGTCTCCCCTGCATTCAACAATCTAGATATTATCTCAATAAATTTGTTAATGTGATTAGTCACATTACCTCCCTCTTCCATCTTCAATGAGTACAAATCCATCTTCATCATCAATCGATTGGTCAATGTCTTCGATGCAAACTTACCCTCCAACGTGTCCCACAACTTCTTCGGTGATGTCTCCTTCAGCACAGTCACTTTTATCTGTGGGGCTAGTGCCAATCGAATTGTACTAACAGCCTTTTTCTGAATTGTACTCCAATCTGACTCTTTTATTTCACTCGGTTTCTCATCCTGCAATGCTAAGTCAAGACCCTGCTGAACCAAATAATCTTGAATCGTGCATTGCCACAGTGTAAAATCTGTTCTCCCATCAAACAACGGAACTTCAAACTTCAGGGTGTTCATTGTATTTAACTCAACTCTTAGCTAAATACTTCCACTCACACAGCCAACCAACCAACACACAAACAACCCAATCTCAAAAGAAAATCTGACTTAAAAAAAAAGAGAAAATAAGCCAGAACCAACCTCTCTTCAAATTGCTGACGTGGCGCTGACGACTCCTTCCTCTTGCACTTTCTCCCTTCTTCCTCACTAGGCCGGAACCAAAGCTCTGATACCACTTGTTGGGCCCCGCATAAAAATATAAAGAAAAGAGAAAGAATAACGCACAAAAAAATTTAACGTGGTTCGGTGCCTCAAGACCTACTACCACGACCCCACTGGGACAAACTTTACTACTTGTAATTTTTGAACGGAAAAATTACAAACCCTCCTCAATACATAAAAAATACCAAAAACCCAATACACCCAATGGTTATAGGCTAGTATTCTTATGTGTGTTGGAACCTATATAACTCCCTCCTATTTATATAAGCTCCTCACCCACTCCTCACACAACCTAAGCAATGTGGGACTTTGAATTACACACACAATACACTGGACCCAGACTCCAGCAGATATCTCAATCTCCGAATCCTTTGAATACCTTAATTCCCGTACTTGGACTCAAAAAAAATATATAATTAAAATAATTAATTTTTTCCTTCAAAATACTATTCATCTACCTATACTTTTTATTATTATATGAAGGGCTAGCTAAAAATTAGCCAGCAAAGTCACGCAGGAGGCATAAGCCTATAATATCATCCTGAATGATGGAATTACAACACAAAGGAGGACTATCATAAGTTTTGATGCCAAAATTCAGTGTCTGAGCCCAGTTTACTAAGGCATTAGCCACTTTGTTACCTTCTCTAAAGGAGTGCTTGAAGACAACCACCTAGAATTCCTATCTGCCAATCTTCTAATCTCTGTGATGATTTGACTCAAGGGGTGAGAGTTATCCACACCATCATTGATCATGTTGATGATGCTTAGTGAATCATTAGGAGGGTGCCACTTAATGTGCATCACCTTACATATATTCTTCTTGTTCAAATCGTTGCCAATCATACCTGCTTCTTTGAAGCCTTCCATGTACCTGTGGGGTGTTAAATTTGGGTTGGGTCATAAATGGGTGAAATTGGATCCTCTACATTAAACAGTGAAGTGTTCAATGAAGTGAGGAGAGAGATAGAGAGAAAGAATTGTGGGTCCCACCTTATCAAATTTTCTCTATCTTAATTTTTCTATCTCATAATTTTATTTCTATCTGTCTCTCTCCTCACTTCACTGAACACTTTACTGCGTAATGCAGAGGATCCAATTTTTAAATGGGTTGAATTATAAATGGGTCAAATTTTAAATTGGTTATAATGGGTCACGACCCATTAATTATGGGTCAAACCCAACAACACATTAATTTGGGTTCAAATGCAATTATTATAAAAATTAGGGTCAAAATATAATTTTCAAAAATTTGAAATTGAGGTCAGAATGTAATTTTGAAAAGTTTCTATGGCTTAAATTGAAATAGAACAACTAAAATGCAATTTGGGCCAAAAATGTAATTATGACAAAAATTAGGGTCAAACAATAATTTTGGAAATTTTGGAATAAGGGAGAAAATATGAATATAAAAATTTTCTGGGTCAAAACTCAAAGAAAGAATAAAAATCGGGACTAAAATACAACTTGGGGCAAAACTATAATTTTAAAAAGTTGAAACCAAGAAAAAAATAAAAATACAAAATGTATTATATGAATTATTGGGTTAATCATGAGTTTGACCCAACTCAACCCATATTTATCTGGATAAATTCTCACTCCATCTACATGACCCATTTATTAATTGGGTTAAGTTGAATTAAGTTGACGGGTTTGAGTCAAAATTACCACCCCTACCTGTTAGCCATATTAGCTATGCTCTCATTATTTTGAGTTGGTTATTGAAAATCAACTCCCCTCTTCTTTTCCATATACTCCAACAGTAGATAGCAAACTGAGAATTCCAATCCTCATCCCTATCCTTCAAGTTACTTTGTATCCACTCCTTAAGGTCAGAATTAAAGAACTCCTGCCATTTGTCTTTCTGCACTATATATACCTTTCCAAACCTCCTTGATTTTGCCACAATCCCAAAGGGCATGGATTGACGTTTCAACTAGAGCTATCAAAACGGGTCCAACCTAGTAGGTTGGCCCGTTTAATCCACCAATTTGATGGGTTTGGTTTCAAAATCTCAACCCGTTTATTAAACGGGTTAGGTGGGTTGACTCGCGAGTTAGGTGGGTTGGCCCGTAACCCACCTAACTTAAAAAAAATTAAAAAAAATATAATTCCTAATCATGTTTCTTTTTTTTGTCATATTTTCATTTTTCATCATATTTGCAGTAGCTAGGAGGAAAAGAAATGAGTAATATTATGATATTTTGACTATGTTTCATACTTTCATTGTTCTATTTTTAACTATTTGTGAGTGACATGATGAATGATAAATCTTTTATTTTATTTTATCATATAAAATTTCTTACTTCATAAAATAAATGTACAAAAAAAGTATAGATTTCTTTAAAAAAAAAAAGTTACAATTAAAAAAATTTTCAAACAAAAAAAGGGTGGGTTATGTGGGTTGGCCCGACCCATCACCTTAGTGGGTCGGGTTGGGATTCTCAACCCGTTTAACGGGACCAACCCGAGTGGGCCAACCCGTCACGGGTTCAACCCGTGTGGGCCGAGTTGGCCCACTTTGACACCTCTAGTTTCAACCTCAGTGCCACAAAGCTCGAAGGTGTCAGTTACAAAACCCTTTTTTTCTTTCTTTGAGCATTGTTCATGACACTATCATGCCCCAGGGACCACAGGAAGACCTTCACCCTTTTAAGAGGATTAATTAGGGAAAGCTAGGGATTTTTCCCTAGTTAATATATGGACGCTGCCCCTATCGGCGACTACTTTATATTTTTGAAAAATGATTTTCTTGGATGGTAACATTTACACCAATCACTAGACCATTTATCACTTTTTAATTTATTAAAGTAAAACATTTTATATATATACATATAACAAATTAGCTAGGGATTAGCTAGAGAAATCCGGAACAAATCCGTAGCTAATTAGCTAAGGATTTTTTTCCTAGCTAATTAGCTAGGGAAATCCGTAGTTAAATTTTCCCGCCTCTTCGCGCCAAACTTTTTTACCAAATTAGCTAGGAATTTTTATCCCTAGCTAAATCAACATGTTCTTGTAGTTAAGATTCATGCACATTCATGGTGAGTGGTGGGTGTTGGTGGCAGTGGTGGTACGCGGTGGTGGTTGGTCGGTGATTAGTGGTGGGTGTGGTGGCGGTGGTGGGCGGTGAATGGTGAGTGGTGAGTGGTGGTGGTTGGCGGATGGTGGTGGTGGTACGTGGTGGTGGGTGTGATGGTGGTGGCAGGTAGTGGTGAGTAGTGGCGGTAGGTGATGGTGCATGATGGTGGTTGGTGGATGGTGGTGGTGGGCGTGGTTCCTAGCAGGTGGTGGTATAGTGGCAGGTGATACATGGTGTTGGTGGTGGGTGTGCTTGGTGATGGTACGTGGTGGTAGTTGGTGGTGGGTGTAATGGTGGTGGCGGGTAGTTGTGAATGATGGGTAGTAGTGAGTGGTGGTGGCAGTGAGCGATGGTGCATGGTGGTGGGCGTGGTTAGTGGCGGGTGGTGGATGTGGTTGGTGGTGGTTGAAAAAGAAAACTGAAATAAAATTTGTGAAAACCACATTTTTGTGGTTTCTTATATGGTGTTTAATGTTTTGATATTAAGTCCAAAATTAAATATAAAACTCAATCAGCGAAATTTTCACCTTTTTTTTTTCAAAAATAAAACTAAAAATTGAAAACTACAATAATACCAAACACTATCTTAATTGTTACGTTTTTATTTAATATTAACAATTTAACACAAGTAATAAATAGAGAGAGAAGTCAACATTTATCCCACAAATACATGTAAGCCTTCACTTATTGGCACAAAAGTTCAGTACCTTATTGACATTTTACAATATATAGCCATTCTATTATTTCAATAACTTGGTCTATACATATATTGTAATCTTCATCCAAAGCTCAATGAAGAATGATCTTATTCTCTCTCTCTCTCTCTCTCTCTCTCTCTCTCTCTCTATATATATATATATATATCTCATATATTATATTATATAATTCTAATACATAGGAATGTATGACTAATTAAGGCTAAACCTTGAAGGTGCCACGAGAAGTAGAAGAAAATTGATTTTTGCGTCTTTGGAAGTAAGGGATCATCTTGTCCCTTGGAGGGAAGGTGCCCTTAATGAGTGGGTGATTGAGAAAATTGTTGATCCATGAATTAATGGCTGAAAATTTTGAAGGATCCATTATGTTCATGCACCCAACTTCTTCAAAAATAGGAAGCCAATAGGACATCCATCCCAATGCAAGGTCTAGGTACCCTATTTTCTGCCCTCCAAAGAATTTCTTCCCCTTTATTTCTTCCTCTATCTTCTCCAATGCTTCTTTGATTGATTTTACACCATTTTCCTTTTCATCTCCATTGGAGCACATAGCAATGAATGTAGCGTGCAAAACCTGAGAGACATGAAAAATCAGCAAATAGAATATCGTTCTAATGTTAAGTAATTTTAGATAAGAAAAAATTTATGTGTAATTTATATATATATATATATATATATATATATATATATATATATATATGGTTTATACAACATCTTTCTCTTATACATGATTTATTTTTTCTTAAAAAAATCATGTTTTATTTTTATTGAAGAAAAAACAAAAAATTTCCTATATAAGTATATTTTTATCTTTTTTTTTTCAAAGAGCAAAATAAAAATACTAGTTTAGTCCAAGCAATCTGTATAAAATTGGTCCACCAAACTAACTAGGTTTACATATTTAAATAAGAGGTAAAATACTATTTAGTCCCTGAATTATTGGTCAAATTACTATTTAGTCCTCGAATTTATTAAAAATACTATTTAGTCCCCGAAATTTGTAATTATGTCAACTATTTAGTCCCCGAATTTGTAACTATGTCAACTATTCAGTCTCCAAACTTGGCAAAAATACTATTTAATCCCTGAATTTGTAACTCTGTCAGCTATTTAGTCTCCTGACTGTTATCCGTTAGAGTTGACAGAGTTGCAAATTTGGGGATTAAATAGTATTTTTGCCAAATTTGGGGACTAAATAGTTGACATAGTTACAAATTCGGGGACTAAATAGTATTTTTGTCAAATTCAGGAACTAAATAGTTGACATAGTTACAAATTTCGGGGACTAAATAATATTTTTGATAAATTCAGAGACTAAATAATAGTTTAACCAACAATTCAAGACTAAATAATATTTTACCTCTTTAAATAATTTAACATATATTGTATAGGGCTTTAATTTGATTGAAAAGCCCATCAATTTAGCTAGCCCAAGTAGGCATTTAACTCAAAATAAGTCTTTGATTAAAAAAATGGAAATGAGTCCATAGTAAAATTAAATAAGGCTCATTTTTTTTTAATAATTCAAGCTTCAAAATTAAGCTATGTCCCAACACCCAACTCCCAAAAAGGGTTAAAACTTAAGAATATTCCTTATAAAATAATTTGTCAAGACATTCAACAATTAGATCTAATGTTAAAACTTGAAAGTATATGCTATAAAGTATAAATAAGCTAGAGTTAGTTATATAGATCTAGTGATCAGTCTTCACCAACCGGTTACCATCAAGTCAAGTGTGCAGAAGAGGCTTGATAGTTGACAGTAAAGAGGGAGCTCTAAGGATAGTAAACTCAGGTGTCGTTTGGTAGCCGGTGAGTATTTAGTGGGAAGTGAAAGGGGAAGTGGAAGTGGAAATGAAAGTTTTTTTTGTGTGTTTGGTATGTAGGGAAAGGAAAATGAAAATAAAAATTAAGATTGTTTGGTATGATAGAATGAGGGAGGGAAGTGGAAGTTAAAATATTAAAAGACTATTTTACCCTTCCTTTACCCTAGTGGAAGTGAAAAGCAAAATTTATCAAGGGCATAATGGTATTCTTACCTATACTTCCTAAGAATTAGATTAAGTTCCATGGGTTCAATCATGACACCAATCTCACCTTGTATGATGAAAGTTAGGTCACCATGGAAGATTATTTGCTGCCTACCAAACATGCAAGTACCAGTGAAAAAACTCAACTTCCTTGAAGTGCCAGCCTACCAAACGAGCCATCAGTGTCAACGATAGTAAACTCAGTGTCAACGGTTGAGTGTGCGTAGTTATATATAAGGGTTGTGGGAGAAAAAAATAATTGTTGCGGAATGACATTTAGGGCTTGTTTGGTAAGGAATGCATACAGTACATTCTATGTATTCTCACGATTTCCAAAAAAATTTTACATCATACATTTTACATATCAAATATACTTTTTATTATATTTTTTCTCTCTATCTCTTCTTACATTTTCTCTACAATACTTTACATCCGTGCATTTATACCAAGCGTACCGATAGTGGGAACTTGAATTATTTTAGAAAATCCAAAAGAAATATCGCTTCCTCTTACTTAGTGAGCCTAAATTGAAATTTTTACAAATTTAGATGAACAAGAGTATCAATAATTGAAATACAAACCTTTTCGTCAGCAAATTTAGCCCAGAATCGTGCAAGAGCTCTTTCTCGAGGATTCCGAGGCATCAACGGATAATATTGACTCCAAGTTTCATCGATGTATTCAAGAATGACAAGTGATTCAGCAATGGGTTTGTTCTGATGGATCAGAACTGGAACCTTCTTGTGAATCGGATTCATCTGAAGAAGAAGATTGCTTTTGTTGAAGATGTCTTCTTCGATGTACTCGTATTCTACTCCCTTCAGTTTCAGACCCCACACAACTCTGCAACCTACTGGACTCAGACAGAAGTTCAGTAGCTTCACGACGACGTCGTTTTGTTCGCTCGCCATAATATATGATTTCTGGTTAATTTTCTCTATTGGTGGTTTTGGCCTTTGGGTTCATGGGTTTCTATGTCTCTTCTTATAGGGGGGTTTGGGTTGGGAAGACTGAAGAGTGTTTGCTTTTTCAATAAAATAGACATCGGTCGTGACACTTACGTGGCCTGATACATTAGAGAAAAATTTTCTTACGTTATTGAAGATGTGTCTATTTGTCAAGTTTCAGAATAAAATGATGGCAACAATTACGCGCTTAACCCTACATCCATCAGTTTTTGCTCCGAAACTTGGCAAATCGATTCATCTTCATAAATAAAAGAAGTATCTCTTTAACGGTGTCACACCATGTAAGTCATAACCGTTATCTATTATAATAATGTTAGTGAAAGAAAAAGATTATTTGAAAAATGAAATCTTGGAAGCAATAATTGATTGCAATCAAATATTAAGGGTATATTTGGTTAAAGACTTAAACATTAGGGGTACCAAAAATATTTTACCGTAAAATTTATTATATCTCTGTCACAAGATTCTTTTAATCATAAATTTTATTTATACTCTCTCTTATAATTAGTTATATAAAATATGTATAATCTTATATATTCTCACTCTATACTATAATTAGTGACACAAAATTCTTTTTCTATGTATGTATCTTATTTGTATTGTTGAATATTACAACAAATTTAACAAAAAACTTTTTACGTGCATAATATATATAAAAAAAACTTTGCTTATAGTTTACTCCTTTAAAAACGGTACAAAGATGTTTTAAAGTGGTAGGAGAAGTATCCTTTTAACTTTTGAGCTTAAAAGTTAAAATTTAAATATTTTAAAATAAAAATACATTTACTAAATTTTATATTTCCAATAATATGTACTTATTAATTTTTTTCAAAACATATAATTTATCTTTTCGTAATATTATAATTTTTCATTTTAAATAACCTTAATAGATATTTAAATAATAAAAATATTAATCATAAATACTAATAATATCTTATTTTAAAATTAAAATTTATTTAACTAATATTTCATTAAGTTAATAAACTACTTTATTTTAAAAATTAATAAAATAATTAATATGTTATATTTCATTTGTTAATAAAATTAATAATAATAAATTGTTATACCCATTTATATACATATACATACATACATACATACATACATACATACATACATACATACATATATATATATATATATATATATATATATATATATATATATAATAATAATAATAATAATAATAATATCAATAATATTTTAAATCCATACATTTCCTTTTTTTAATAATTTTACAATCAGGAGTATATTTTATACAAATATAACGCAAACTGCTTCTCATTATCAGACCATAAAAAATTTCTTCTCATTAATAAAAATTCTTTTTAACTAAATTTCTCAAATATAACTTTTTTCTATTACAAAAATTTTCTTAATCAAACTCCATTTAAGAAAATTTAAATAATAAACACATTTTGGAAGCAATCCCAATTATTGGACCCCTAATTTCATAAGTTTTCTTCTTCTAGCTTTTAAGAAGTTGAATACGTAGGGAAAGCAATTTTGAAGTTTGCTTCCATCGGTCTTAGTTGGTGGCTAAGTTTTGATTCGTCCGCTAATATCTAACATATTGAAATTTGACAAAATTTTTTTTTTTTTTACTGTAATAACTAATAACAATGTAGCTCTTTTTTTTTTAATATTTGTTTTGTTCTTTTTTCTTTTTTTGGTCATTTTATTTTGTTCTGTTTACCCTAAAAGATTAACGCTAAACAAAACCCCTTTTTGTTTTTATGATAAAGAAGCAAGCTAAAAACTAGTCAGCAAAGCCACACAGGACATTAGGGGTGTACAAAATGGACCTGGACCTAACTTATTCGACCCGGCCTGACCATTTTTTGGCCATCTGATGATACTGTGTATCTCTAATAATCACTATCGTCTAAATGTCCATAGTTACCTAAGGCATCTGCCAAGCGTACGTGAAAAGCTCACTTCCCAATCCTTAGAGATAACCATCTTGATATTAGAAAAAATACACTACAACAAAACGGATTAGCCATAGAAATATTAATCATGGTCTCTTCCGTGGCTAATCTACCAATCCTTAGCTAATCAATTTAATTAGTCACAGAATCTATGACAATTTTGTGGCTAGTACATAGTATTGTCAAAACGAGTTCGAGCCCGTAGGCTAGTCCGATCCCCCCGCTAAATACACAGGCTTGGGTATTAAAAAATAAGCTCGTTCTAAATGGGCTAGCCCGCAGGCCCCACGGGCCGGCCCGTTAAAAATTAAAAAAATATATTTATTTGTTAAAATATGAATAATTATATATGTTTTATGTAATTTTATGGGTTAAATAATAATTTTGTTCTAATAATATGTATAAATAATTTAAATAATAATTAAAATTAATAAAATATTAATTTTTAAATAAATATATAATTTTACCAATAGATTTCATGTTTTATCCACGAATTTTTCGTGTCTAATTTGCTAAGAGAGTCATCCACCCCATTGTTAATAAGATTAATGACATTTAAGGCACTGTTTGGTAGCCTTGGCAACAATGCTGCTTGAAATTAGAATTGCATGCTTCTAAAAAAAGTAAATAATTTGGAATGATAATTCTTGGAATTGCCAATTCCAAGCAATTTTTTAATCTGAATTTTAGTTTTTTACTTATAGAATTGGAATTGAGGGTGAAAAGATTTTATTGTCCCTCACATTTTGCTTGCTGCCTCCCTAGTGTCGACATCTCACATTTTTACGAAGGGCAATTTGGTCCTTTTACTCCACTTTCCTTTACAAATTTTTTATTGTATTTTTACATACCAAACACACTTTTCAATTCTAAAAATTCATTACCATTCCATTCTCACCACTTCCAGTTTCATTTTTTTCTTTTCAATTCAATTCTAAAATTCAAATCATACCAAACAAAACCCCCTGAGACTCAGTCTCAACAATGAACTTCTCCAACCTTGTATCCCATGCAATTTGCAAATCCATGCCAATAGCCCAAGCTTCACCTAAAATGACGTTGCTAAACCCCATCTTCCTTGCAAAGCCCGAAATCCATCTGCCCTTCAAATCACAAAATCACCACAGAGCTGATCTTCTTAATTTGTTTATTTTTTCTTAACAATGGAATTAGATTAAAATAAGATGTTCTACATGCACATTAGTCATTATAACAAAACCACACAATTTGCAAAACACAAACTTGAGTAATCGAATTAAATTAAAATAAGATGTTCAAATGGTGAGATTCATTATTTACCTTACCCTTGAGTAATTGATTAGGGTAATGCTATAGAGCTATCAAGAGCTCAAGCTCACTATTTATCAACCGGTGAATCTGTCTGGAGATATGTGCCAAAATACTTTTTCTTTTTAAGATATAGGATGTCGCAGATCTCAAAACAAATCCAACGACTTGCAACTGATGAGCTTAAGCCATTGGTAGCTCCAAATACTCACCCAATTGAATATAGATTAAAGAGTGATCTGACTCTATTTCAAGCTTTTCTTTTCTTTTCTTTTTTGGTAAAGAAAAGTTTAGGTGGGGTAAGCACCGGTATCCTACCAGGGTCAGGGAAGACCTCCTAACCTCTTTGAGGACTTATGGGAGGATTTACATATCACCCACCAATAAGGACCTCACATCGGTCATAGGTGTTAGCCAGAAAATAAACCAAGAGGGGGGTGAATCGGTTTATTCAAATTTTAACTCTTTGAAAAACTTCATTCCGATTAGGACTCTTAGTTAATTTAGCACTCTTATGAAAATCATTTTCTTGGAGTTAAGGAGTCAGAATAAGGGAAGGGTTGCACACACAATTTTGCTGGAGAGGTTCACTACTCAAGTTTGCTTGAATAGCTACGTTCTCTCCCCTTCTAACCAAGTAGTTAGAAGGCCTATATTACTCACTTCAATTCTTACAACCAAGTAACCAAACCCTTTTGGGAAATCACACTTGCTTTTACACTTCCCTTACAGCAATATAGGACTCAACTCAGCAACTAACTTAGAACCTAATATAATAAGTTTCTCCAGAAACTTCCTCAAGAATCAACCTCCTTACTTGGCTTTTACCTCTAAGAAACTTAGTATATTAAATCCTCTAAAATCCAATCCCAAGATTCAGACACAAGAACTTAATATTTGAAGTTCCTCTTAGAACCTTGTTTCACCATAAGGATCAGCCTCCTCAAGGCTTTTACCACTAGGACACTTCAAGTATTAATTCCTTTTTCAACCAGAATCTTCACCAGGACTCTGACTCTCAATCCACAAAGAATTTAATATAAAGAGTTCCCTCTTTGCAACCTTGCTTCACTTTGCAAGGATCAGCCACCTCAAGGCTTTTATTGAAGGAGACTCAGTATATTAACTTCTTCTAACAACCTCAATCCTCAACAGGATTCACACAAGAACTTAATGGTTAAATATCTTTTTGCAACCTTGTTCACCCAACAAGGATCAGCCCTTACCTAGGCTTTTACACCCAAGATACTTCAAACACTAAATTCTTATCACAAGTAAGAGAAGAAGAAAAATAAATCCAGTCAACTAATGACTATTACAAATTTCAACACAAAGATTCACACCGAAATCGCACACAGGAGTCGCACAGACTCTTCTTCACTCAGAAGATTTTTTGCCACTCTTGAAAGCTTGGAACACTTAGTTGGAGACTTCAACTTCCTCCTTCACAGCTTTAAATAGGTAGATCAGGGATCTATCCGTTGGAGCCAAGCATTTGAACTTCTTCATCTTCCTCTTCCTCTATCTTCATTAAATGCAACGGCTCTCTCATTAAATGTTCTTCATGCTTTTTGGCGAAAAAATGAGCTAATGGATGAGGTGAAGAAATTTTGGATATCACCTTCTTTCTTCTTTATGCTTTGAGACTTGATGGGATAAAGCATACTCCTCCTTTTTCCTTTTCATAGCCTGCACAAGCACACCTACCAACTCAACTTTTTGCTGTGGTTAGGTTTCCATAAAATAAGGAAAAGTAGGTGTACTTTTTCTTACACACCCATGTGATTCCATTTGCATTTGCAGGAGGCAGAAATCTTTTGGCTCCAGGACACTTATTTTAAATTTAAAACATATGGGCCAAATTTCTTTACCTTTCCAGACTTGGGCCTAACTATTCTTTGGGCTGAAAATCATTTATGCACCATTCCATATTTTATGTCCAATATTATCAAGTCCAATACACAAAAATTGTTGACATATTAAAACTAAGGTTAAACCTTAATTAACCCTTTTTTTTTGTTCAACAGCAGAGTTCGAACCCTCGCACTTGTGGGGTAAAAGCTCGAAGCTTAACCAACTGTGCCACGCTTTTCAAATTGCATATATCTAGCAAGATTGATTCCTAGAGTAAGAGCCCACAGTTTAGCAACCAGACTTGACCCTTAACCTTACCCATTTACCAAACTCATCCCTAATGACACCACCAGCCGCAATGGGTCCTGAGTTCCCAACACAAGACCCATCTGCATTCAACTTTAACCATCCTTGAGGAGGTGATTTCCATTGAATTTTTATAGTACCTGTGATTCTATTCTAATTCACCTTGCCCTTTAAATGGTAAAACTCAGTCGCTTTCATGATAGCTCTCTTACCCACATCAGTGAAGGAACTGTTTTCCTCGTAGACCATAAATAAAGGAAGTTCCATGTTCAACCTGAAACATGGTTTTTCCCTCAAAAACCTCATGTTGGTGAGTGAGTGGGATTTTGAGGAATTCCCAGACTCGTTTTGTGAACCTGCACTTTTGGAAAAGGTGAGAGATAGATTCATTATTTTCATTACAAAGAGGACATACCATCGTAACTTGTATTCCTCAAGCCACGAGCTTATCCCTAGAAGAGCTTTCCAACAACAGAACCAAACAATTAAATTTTGTTCTAAAATAATTAGGTGGTGTTTGGTATCCGGTGAGTGTTTTAGTGGGAAGTGGAAATGGAACTGGAAGTGGAAGTGAAAGTAACTGATAAAAAGTATGTTTGGTAAGCAGGGAAATGGAAGTGGAATGTAAATGTAATATTGTTTGGTAGGGTGGGAAGAAGATAGGAAAATAGAAGATAAAAATATGAAATATCTTTTTTGTCCTTACTTTTTTAAAAGCTACAAATTTTTTAAGGGCATTTTGGTCTTTAAACCAAACCTTACCTCACCTTCCCTCCACTTCTCTCTCAATTTTCATGGCAACAAGCTTCTCTCTCAACTAGGAAGTTCAACCTCACCTCCTCACTTCTCAAAACATACTAAACATACTTCAACCTTAACTTCTCTCTCACCTTCCCTTTGAAAGTGATAACAAACATGGCGTTAAATTTTAGCTTTCCTCGTTGTTGTTTTGAAGTGGACCTCTTGTATAATCTGGCGGATTGGACCAAGGTTTGTCCAATTGTATTGCCAAAAATTTGTGTCAAGCCTTGATCTAATTACTGTCATAGATCCTTTACAGCCAATTTGGTATAGCTTTCAGAGGTGAGGTTAGAGGGAAGGTGAGATTAAAGTGTGTTTGGTATGGTTTTAGAAGTGGTGAGGTGAGTTGAAAGTTCCTAGCTAAGTGGGAAGGTTGCTTCCTTGAAGAAGTGGAGAGAAGGTGATGTGAGGTTTGGTTTAAAGACCAAAATGCCCTTAAAATTTTGTGGCTTTTAAAAAAGTAAGGGCAAAAAGGGTATTTCATACTTTTATCTTTTATTTCCCTATCTTCTTCCCACCCTACCAAACAATATTACATTTACATTCTACTTCCATTTCCCTGCATACCAAACATACTTTTTATCACTTACTTCCACTCTCATTTTCACTTTCACTTTCTACTAAAACACTCACGGATACCAAACGTTTATTTTATAATTTCAGCCCCCATTTGATTCCTTTTTCTATTATGGACATACATTTCCTATTTCCACTGAGATAATGCTTTATTGTATTAGCCCATATGGCCATATTTGATGTTATTCATGCTTAACCCGAAAGCAAAGCTTGGCCAATAAGGATTGGTTTCTCTCCTTAATTTGAATGTTCCTCATTGGGATAATGTATTTTAAATAACTTTTTCTAGTGACAAAATGTGTGCTTACAGGACTAACGGGCTAAATCTACAAAAATATCTTGAAAAAAAAGGACTAATATATTTTTGGTTTGAAGGTCTAATTGACTACTCATGAGACAAAAAAGAAAAATTTAGAAACCAAAATTCTCTTCTCTCTCGATCAAATATGATTTAAATGCAAAAAGAATTTCAAATTATCTTTAAAAGTATTAAAAGCCTGATTCTCTCTCTTGTCCATATTTCATAGACAAAATCAATTTCATTAAAGTGGATGTTTGCTTTCTTTCAAAAAGGTGAATAACATTTGGCCAAAAAAAAGGGGGAATAACATTTATGTGCAAGAAGATAAAATATAAAGTTTTCTGAACACGAGTTTGGATACTCTAAAGTTAAAATTGTATAAAATTTTTGAAGTTGATTCAATACTCATTTTTTATTGGTCCAAAGTTTAAGAGATAAAAAAATTAAAAATTAAAAAAAAACATGTAAGAGATAATTTCAAAAACTTCAAAAAATTTTAACATCTGTTCTCCCTTGTGAATATGTTTAATTTTAGGTACCATGCTTTCCACTCTTTTGGTATGCTCAAACCTAAACATTAATGACAAATCAAATTTGGGCATTTATTTGAATTCCTCCTCATTTATTATTGGTTAAAAAATTGAGTCATGAATGTTTGACATATATTTAATAAGAATTTTTAAAGTGCCTTCAATAATATTAAATGCTTTATTCTCTCTAATCTCTCTTGGTATTTAGTCAAAAGAAAAAGGCTCTTTATTTGCTTAAATGCATTTATAAAGAGAGAAATGTTGGTAAGAAAATTGGTAAATTAACCCAAGTGAAGCATGCCTATAATTAGATGTGTCAAAATGGGTTAGGCCCTACAGGTCAGTCCTTTTAGTCCTAATAAAATTAGGTTAAAACGGGCTAAGCTAAGGTCGGGCTGGGTCGGACTAGCTCGTTTTGACACTTCTACCTATAATACGATCTTTTATATTATGCTTTTTATCTATCCTTCTCTCTCACACACATTATGGATTTTTTGTGACTTGATTGTATGCAAAGCTTTTTTGAAATGTACAAAAAAAATATATCACCTACTCCTTCCTTATCAAGCTTACATTGGCTCTATCAAGCAGAAAGGTTGATAGGAAGTAGAATGGTCCATTCCAGAAAATCAGCTTGAGCTCTTGATTATCTTCTAAAAAGGAAAGTGTATGGCTCAAGGGCTAATCAGAAATGAAAGTCATGTTCCTCCTCAAAGGTAAAATTCATCAAGGCTATAAAATGAAGATTCAAAGAGATGAAAATTCAAGAAGTTGTGTGCAATAATCTAAAAAATTCTATCTGCTTCTTGAGTTTGAATTTGTGATGTGCTTAATTGATATTTTGTTATGAGTGAGTTATTTTGGTTGTAACACCTTATTATTTCACTTCTTATTCTTATTGATATGAACCTCACTATAAATACTGTGTGCTTTCTATTAACCTGATTTTTATTATCCTTCATATATAGCTCAGTAACCTGAACCTATTTTCTTAAAGAAAAAGAATTAAAAATTTTTCAAAATAAATTTTACTTATAAAATATACTCCCAAGTTCCAACTCATAAATTTTTAGATCTAAAATTAATTTTTAATAACCAATTGAACTCCTTCTACTTGACTAATTTTTATCAGTTCTCAAAAAGTGGCATCGACATTAAGCTTGATAACAGAAACAGTAGGAGGAATCCACTGAAAATGGTTATATATCAGCAATATATTGTGGTCTTTTTAACTGAAATCAATCCAGTAAACAAAAATCATTGAGAAACCATTTTCTTTTTCTTTTTCTCTGGTTAGTTTAGCAAAACATGTATAATTTGGTTCTTTTAAATCATGATTCTTATATATATTAGTGACTATTAATAATGCTAATATGATTTAAAATTTATATAAACTAATTTTTATAGTACTAACTTTTAGAATTAATTAATGAAGTGAGAAAGAATCTTTTAGGATTTGTTTGGAAATTAAGAGGGGAAGGAAAGGGATGGGAAGGGAAGTGATTAGAGGAGAAAGAAAGGAAGGGGATGTTAATCTTCCATATATAGGTCCTTGGCTTTTACCACTAGGATCCTTCAAGCATTAAATTCTTTTCTTAACCAGAATCCATACCAAGAATCAGGCCTTTACAAAATCAAGAACTTAATATTTGAAGCTCCCTTCAGCAACCTTGTCACAACACAAGGATCAACCCAGCTAGACTCTTACAACTTGAACGCTTGAGATATTAACTTCTTTCCTCAATCAAATAAAAAGAGAAATAAATGTTGTCACTAAGACATTATCACTCAGATACAGGAATCACACTGCTCCAAGAATCACTCAGATGTAGGAATCACATAGAACACACAATCTCACACAGAGAGACTTTACTGCTTGTTCGACCAGTGAATAGAGCTTGAATATATGCACTAAGCTTCCCTCTACTTCCTTCTTCAGCAGTAATAAATAATAGATTCATGGGAGCTAGCTGTTGCATTTGAAGATTCAAATCCTTCATCTTCTTCTTTCTTCATTTAATGCTCTGACTTCACATTTAATGCTTCTCATTAAATGAACTTCAGCTTTCGACCAAGCTGCCTCGAGAAAATCTCAGCTTAATAGGAAAGAGATGGCTTTATAGAACAACTACTCTATCTTCTTTCCTCTTTAGTCTCTCTCTCGGGTAGGTAAAGAACTAAGCCTTCACACATTTTGTCTCATTTTAAATGTCCTGCTCAAGGCTCAAAAACACACCTTTGTACTTTTTCTTTTTGATTAGATTTGCTTCATTTAAGGGAGAAAGCAATTTTACTTTGGTCATGTTCTTTTACATGAAAGAACAATGGAAATGAGGATAGAATGGGTGGGGCCCACTGGGTCCCACCTATTTTTTATTTTTTCGTTTCCATCAACTTTAAAAAAAAAAAAAATACAAAATACAAAATATCTATTATACCCATATGATTTGACATGATTTGATATAATTATAACCTTCTTTTTTTTATTATTTTAATATAAGGGGTAAAATGGTCATTTTAATACATTCCCTTTCCATTTCCATTACCAAACTTTTACTACTAAACACAGGAAACGCATTCCGTTTCCATTTCCGTTTCTGTTTTCATTTCCATTTCTGCGTAAAGAACGTGCCCTTTATGTCAGCGAGGCCTCCACACTTTCTACTATTTGCTTTTAGACTAGTAGGTAACCTCACTCATTTTTCTTTTTTGTCTAGAGGATCTTATACTTTTGGATCAAACTTTTGTCTATTGGTTATTAGCACCATTTATCCATTTATTCAAAAGCCAAAATTGTTTGACATAATCAAAATATATTTGGAGGTTTATTTTGTAAACAGTTTTTGATTCAACAATAACATTTATATTGGGAGATCTATTTGTAACTTTACACTAATTTTTAATTTTATCTTTAAATTTTGTGGTCAATTTTTTTTTAAATGTTTCGAATTACAATCGATTTCGTCCCTATTTATATAGTTCCAAATGTTATCCGAACATCTAACATTATCCAAATTACCAACAATAAATGATAACATGACATCACACATATATATAATATTAATTAAGTCATTACTCAAAACGATATTATTATTTTTTTTTTATATTTTTCTAAAGAGGAAGAACCGATGCTATTTTAAATGGTGAATTTGCATTAATTAATATGAAGAAATGATGATCTTTCTAAGAGATGAATTAACATTAATATTACTTGTGTGATGATTTGTAGTTTTTAGGAGAAAATTCAAAACTTTAGGGATGAAATTGATTTCCATTTAATATATTTGGGACAAAATTGATCACAAAAAAAATTTGAGGATGAAATTGAAAATATTTTTAAAATTTTTGGGATATAAAAATTAAGTTCTTTTGTCTTAATTTTTTTTAAATAAATTATTATATTGGTATTCAAAAGGTTTTACTTGTCTCAATTTAGTCCTTAAATTATGAAAATATCAACTTTAATCTTTAAAAATTTTGAGTGTCTCAATTTAATCCCTGAGTCGTGAAAAAATATCAAACTTAGTCCTTGAAACATAATTTGTGTCGCAATTTTGTCCCGGTATTTCATATTTTTCCTTTTCTTGTAGTGATGAAACTACAACATAAAGTATCTTATTACGGACTAAAATTAATATTTTAATAGTTTATGGACTAAAAAATTGGAATCTTTTAGAGACTAAATTTATAGTTTTAAAAAGGTCAAATGTTCATTTTGGTCCTCTATCTTTCACTCAAGTTCTAAATTGGTCCTTTATCTTTCAAAAGTTCTATATTGATCATTTTATGTTTTCCCAAAGTTTTATATTTGTCATAGGTTTCTAAAGTTCTATATCGGTCTTTTATGTTTCATTGAAGTTCTATATTGGTCCTTTATGTTTCATTAGAGTTTCATATTGGTCCTCTCAGCATGGTTTTAGTTTTGGCTTAAACGACGTAGTTTGGGTGTTTTTTGTGTGTCTAAGGCTGTGTCAGCTATCTAATACACGTAGGAGAGATTATGTGTCCACCTCGGCACGCCATGTCAGTAGTTAACTTAAGAATTTGACGCGGACATGGACGGAAGGACTAATTTAGAACTTCTGGGAAAGATAAAATACTAATTTAAAACTTTTGAAACATAAAGGATTAATTTCAAACTTGAGTAAAACATAGAGGACCAAAATGAACCTTTGAATTTTTAAAAATTTAAAGACTAAATTGGAATAGGTGAAATTTTTCTGAGACTTAAACAATAATTTACTCTCTCTTTTTTGTTTTCTAATTGATAGTCAACACAATCCATTTAAATTCTCATTGTTTATTCATATTCTGGGAAAACATGTGTACTTATGAAGTGGTCATTTTACCATACCAGATGGCGACAGCAGCCAAAGATAATATTATTTAGTTAATTATTGATATGATTATTGTTTGTAATAATTTTCTTATTAATGAAAGCTTCATATACAATTATATTGGTAGTTGTCAATTTATTATATGTGAATTGTATAAAGCAATGAATTAACTATTTAATTTTTCTGGTTTTTTTTTATTATAAAGTTCTGAGTTATCTGTCCAAAGATTTCTCTGGGAGCTGATCAAGTTCCTTCAAAAAAAAAAAAAAGAGGTTATTTTACCTGTGCACTTGTGTTCAATCAATTTCTTTTACTTTTTTATATTATATATATGGATGTTTTAATATAATAGAAAAGGAATAATTAGCTGAATAATTTTAGTTATAATATATATGGTAGCAAAACTCTTATGGCCCAAGGTTTGCTTGTCTATTGCCAATATTATTAGGCAGAAAGTGATAAACTTTAACTAAGAAAAATAGAATGCAAGAGCTTTGTAATAAGGCTTAAAATTCTCTAACTTCTAACAACTAATTTTAAAGATTTTTTTTTTAAAAATGTTGATAGTCTTAATTGTTGTTTAAAAACAAATAGTGTTCACACAAATAATATATATTCATTTGAGATAAAAGTTTAGAATTATAGTAGTATTAAATTTCGGTACATCTCTTCAATCATGTTGCGTCATTTGTTAATATTAATAGAAATTTACATTAACATAAGGACCCACCTTAAATTGATTACTGATCAACTAATTGTAGAAATGTACTGAAGTTCAATATTACTGAACATGTTCTCTCGAATTTGATACCAGTAAAGTTGTAATTATTAATTAAGGACTAGTTATTGAAAAGGAATCATACAAGTATTTAATTAAAACTTTTAAAGCGTCTGTTATCAGATTTTTAATATACATAAACTCTTTCTTATTCAGTTTAATCTTTTGTTTGTTCAAAGACGAGTAGATGTTCAGTGGTACGGTAGTACTGAACTTCAGTACATCCCTCCAATCAGTTGGTCCCTAAACCATTCAAGATGGGCCCTAATTAATGTGAGTTTTTATTAATATTAACAAATGGCACTACATGATTGGAAGGATGCACTAAAGTTCAGTGGTACATACCATTGAACTTTTATCCTTCAAAGACATAGACTAATCTAAATATTTTCTATGAGGTCTTAACAACCATATGCTCTAAAGTTTAGAAACTAGAAAGATTCCATAAACCAAATTTTGTCGTTATATTAAAAAAATTAATTGTAGTTTTTATATATTTGTGCTCATAAGATTCTCTAATTAATTAAAACCTGATTTGTATAGACTTAAATCTGTTATGATTGGTTCCTTTAAAAAATATAAGCAATTGCATATAAGTTTAATCTTGTATTAAGAGTGATATTAAGAGTGATGTGTTCTTATGGATTCGAATCCCTATAAATCATACATGGATCCATATGTGTTAAAGTTTAGTAGAGAAAAAAAGGTGGATATATACAATCATAATTAAGAGTAAATTACACTGACATCTCCTGATAGATTCGAATATTACACAGACCTCTCCCCTCGTTTAAAATATTACACTGACCTTCCTTGACAAATTAAAATACCCTACACTTTGGTCCAAATATATAACATTTTCTCTTAAAGTTTTCAACCAAATGGATGATTTTTTGTGAATTTTAAATTCAATTTTTTTTAAGATTTACCCTCTTGAGTTGTTAGATTTAGAGGAGCGTCGTTAAAAACTGATTCATTAAAAAAATTGAGTTGAAAATTCACAAAAATCATTCATTTGAATGGAAACTATAAGGAAAAATGTTATTTAGACCTAAATGTCAGATATTTTGATGTATCAAGGAATGTCAGTGTGATATTCCAAACGAAAAGAGAGGTCCGTGTGATATTCGAATCTGTCAAAGAAAGTCAGTATAATTTACTCCATAATTAAATATGTGGTGGTGAATTCAATAAAATTATATGGACTCGAATCGTGACAACACTTTCTTTGTATTAAAACCTTAAAAGCCATTCAAAAGAAGTCAGTATAATTTACTCCATAATTAAATACGTGGCAAATTCAATAAAGTTATATGGACTCGAATCCGTGACAACATTTTCTCTGTATTAAAACCTTAAAAGCCATTCAAAAGAGGACCATTCAAATGTTGTTCCTATCTTCCAACCCTTAATTCCTTCTCCAACTTTTCCTAACATTAATGTCTCACTACTCTCGTCTTGTGCTACCAAAGAAGCTTCAACCAGCCAAGAGAGCATGGAAGAGCTTCTCCAACACACTCCAATCCAAACTCCATAACCTCAAATATGCCCCAAAAGCCATAAGAGCCACCATTCAAGGCCTCATCTCTACCCTCCATTCTCTTTGTAACTTCACGATACACTCAAAAGCTTCTTCTTCTTCTCTTTCTCATCACAAACAAGTTCATTGCCAAAACTTGGATCCCATGGGTATCATCATCAATGATCAATTTGCTGATGAGGCTGCTTCTTCTTCTTGTGTGTGTAAGCATGCCAACAAGTACTAGAAAAGAATTAATTTTAGTATCTCAATGCTCTTGAGGCTTCTTCTTCTTCTTCTTCTTCTTCTTCTTCTTGTGTATGATGTTAATTCCTTTTTAACGTTGGTCCCTAAAAGATACGGATTGTTTTAATTTAGTTTCTGAAAAGTTTTTTTTGTTCTAATTTGATCCTTTTAGTCCCTGAAAGAAGCTTCACATACACTAACGAAAAAAATCTAAAATGATCAAATTGGGACAGAAAAAGTATCTTTAAAAGATTAAATTAAGCATTTTAACTTTTAGGAAATAAATTGAAAGAATCTGTATCTTTCAGGGACCAAATTAGTAATTCTCTCAAAAGTACTAACTTTAGCACTAGTTAATTCACGTCATTTGTTAATTTGATTCTTATCACTGACGTTAAATGCTCTTAACATAATCTATAATGTTAGTTGTGAAACTAACGTTAATTTCTTAAACATCAATTATAGCAACCCTAAAAATGGTTTATAACTAATGCAAAACTCCTTTTTTTTTTCAAATTTGTGTAGTGAAGTATGATGTACAAGGCAAAACAAGTAGAGACGAGAGGAGTGGCGTCGTAGATGTGGAAGAGGCGTGGAAGGCCGTGGTGGCTAGGTCGCCGGTGTTGCGGGTGGACGAGAGGGCGGAGGAGTTCATCTCTAAGTTTCGTGAAGATATGAAGCTTCAGACAGAGAGATCTCTACGTGAGTTTCAGGAGAGGCTAGCTCGTAGTGCCTAGTTGATTTTAAGTGATATGTGTAAGCTTTATCACTAAATATGACATGTTAGAATGTCTAGAGTGACAGAAATAATGCGGAAACGTTATACCTCCAGCCATTGCCTCAAACCGAAAATTAAAAGAAACAAGAAGAAAACTAAGAGCTGAAATATGAATGCTTCTAGGTCCTAGTTCCTCACTCTCAGATGGTGTGAGTTCTGTAGATTGTGGTGTGTAGAAACTGGACCTAGGGACCCATATTTATAGTAGGAATTGAGGCACCATTCCATCAATGGTGATTAATACATAATAAAAGGAATTTATTGGGTATGAATGTGTTTGAATGGTGATGAATGCAAGAATTTGAAACTGAAAAATGGACCATTAAATCAAAATTAATGGAAAAGAAACTGACATTCTCCCACTTGGTCCATATCACTTAATAATCTCAATATTCTTTGCTATACACATTCTAAAAGAGAAAAGTTAGATGCACGAATCGTAGCGATAAGTCCTCTATAAGTGAGTATTACCTTCCATGTATTACGATGCATGTTACTTTCTCAACCTTTCCAAAATTTAATGAATAAGCCATATGCCTATTCTAGGTCCTCTTATTGTTGTTTATTCTCTAAATATAAATGTGCACACAAAATGAGAAAAAAACTCAAATAAAAATAAATAAGAGTTTTTATTACCTAGTACAACAATCATATACTCAATGTTGAACCAAGTCCCATTTTAGCTACATGATCCTTAAACTTTGTTGGTGGCATGCCCTTTGTTAAAGGATCAGCAATCATCAACTCAGTACTTATGTGTTCAATGGTAACTTTATTTTCCTTGACACGTTCTCTAATGGCTAAGTACTTTATGTCGATATGTTTGCTTTGACTTCCACTTTTGTTGTTCTTAGCCAGAAAAACTGCTGCTGAGTTGTCACAAAATATTCTTAATGGTCTTGAGATAGAATCCATGATTCTAAGCTCAGAAATAAAGCTCTTCAGCCACACACCATGCGATGTTGCCTCAAAACAAGATACGAACTCAGCCTCCATGATAGAAGTAGCAGTTAAGGACTGCTTTGTACTTTTCCAAGATACGGCTCCACCGGCAAGCATAAATATATAACCAGAAGTCGGTTTCCGTGAGTCAATGCAACCGGCAAAATCTGAATCTGAGTAATCAACCACCTCAAGATTCTCAGTTCCCTTGTACATTAGCATGTAATCTTTGGTACCTTTGAGATGCCTCATAACCTTCTTCGCATCTCTCCAATGATTCATTCCTGGATTACTCTGATATCTGCCTAACATTCCAATTGCAAATGCTATGTCAGGCCTTGTACAAACCTGAGCATACATAAGACTTCCAACAGCTGAAGCATATGGAATGTTAGACATTTGTTCCCTTTCTAGATCATTCCTTGGGCATTGGTTCAAATTGAACCTATCACCTTTCACTATAGGTGCTATACTTGGTGAACAGTCTTTCATCCGAAATCTCTCTAATACTTTATTAATATAGGTCTCTTGTGACAAACCCAAAATACATTGAGTTCTATCTCTATGGATCTTAATGCCAATGACATAAGATGCCTCACCCATATCTTTCATATCAAATTTCTTAGAGAGAAATTCTTTCACCTCATATAACAACCCCTTGTCATTAGTTGCAAGTAAAATGTCATCCACATATAGTACAAGAAAACAAATTTTACTCCCACTGACCTTTTGGTATATACATTGATCCATGATATTCTCCACAAATCTAAATGAAGAGATAACCTCATGGAACTTAAGATACCATTGACGGGAGGCTTGTTTCAGTCTATATATAGATCTCTTAAGCTTGCAAACTAAATCTTCACCAGCACTAGAGAAGAATCCTTCAGGTTGTTTCATATAGACCTCCTCCTCTAGATCACCATTGAGGAAAGCCGTCTTCACATCCATTTGATGTAATTCTAAGTCAAAATAAGCAACCAATGCTAGTAGAATACGGAGGTAATCTTTCTTTGATACAGGAGAAAATGTTTCCTTGTAATCAATTCCTTCCTTTTGAGTAAATCCCTTGGCCACGAGTCTTGCCTTATATCTCTCAATGTTGCCTAATGAGTCTCTTTTTGTCTTAAAGACCCACTTACAAGCAATGGCCTTCGAGCCATTAGGCAACTCAACAAGATCCTAGACTCCATTAGACGCCATGGAATTCATTTCATCTTTCATAGCATTGTGCCATAACTCAGACTCTCTACAGTTAATGGCTTGTGAAAATGTCTCAGGATCATTTTCAGTTCCTATATCAGATTCCTGTAAATACACAGCATAATCATTAGGAATAGCTGACCTTCTAACCCTAGTTGATCTCCTTAATGTTGAGTCAGGATCATCATCAACTGGTTGTATAACAGGTTCTTGTGGTTGTTGTACAACTGGATCAACTAAGTCATGGTCAATTGATTGTGGTTCCTCGATGATTGGTTCTTCAATACCCGTTTGTACTTGAGGAACATTAATTATGACCAATCTATCACTTGATGTAGGAGTTCGAGTTTCTATATGATCATTCTCAGAATCTAAGTTCCAAATCTGATCACTCCCACTGATCAAGTCATTCTCAAGAAATTTAGCATTTCTTGATTCCACAATCCTAGTGCTATGTGATGGACAATAAAATCTATACCCCTTAGACCTTTCAGCATACCCAATAAAGTAGTCACTGATAGTCCTTGGGTCTAGCTTCTTTTCTTGTGGGTTGTAAATCCTTATCTCAGACGGGCATCCCCAAACGCGCATATGTCTTAAACTCGGTTTCCAACCTTTCATTAATTCAAATGGCGTCTTTTCAACAGCCTTGGTTGGAACACGGTTAAGTATATACACGGCCGTCTTAAAAGCTTCAGTCCACAAGGACTTAGGAAGCTTAGAGTTGCAAATCATACTCCGCACCATGTCCAACAATGTTCGATTTTTTCTTTCAGCAACACCATTCTGGTCTGGAGAACCAGGCATAGTGTACTGGGCAACAATCCCATGTTCTTGAAGAAACCTTGCAAATGGACCAGGTGCTTGTCCATCTTCAGTGTATCTACCATAGTACTCACCACCTCTATCTGATCTCACTATTTTAATCTGTTTGTCACATTGTTTCTCTACCTCTGCTTTAAAAACTTTAAAGGCATCAAGTGCTTCATTTTTATTATTAAGAAGGTAAAGAAACATGTATCGTAAGTAATCGTCAATAAAGGTGATGAAGTATTTCTGATTACTTGAGTCCATATCAGGACTACATATGTCTGTATGAATGATTTCTAACAAGGAAGAACTTCTCTTAGCATCTTTCTTGGTCTTGTTTGTCTGCTTACCCTTAATGCAGTCAATACAAGTATTATAGTCAGTAAAGTCAAGAGCATTTAACACTCCTTCCTTTACTAACCTTTTAACTCTTTCTAATGAGATATGACCAAGCCTACGGTGCCACAACATAGAGGAATTTTCATTAGTAGCACATCTCTTTATACCTATGCTACTAGAAGCATGCATTGTATCATATGATGTATTGTCTTGCAATTGAACTCGAAAAAGACCATCACTCATTGTACCATTTTCAACAATATTAGATTTGAAAAACAACTTGAACATATTATTTGAAAATTCAAAGGAATACCCCAAAGGTACAAGTTTGGAAATTGAAATCAAGTTTCTAGAAAAACTTGGTACATAAAAAGTCATATCCAAGATCAAAACAAAACCAAAATTTAAGATCAACTTGCAAGTTCCTATAGCCTCAACTAGTGAACCCATCTTGTTGCCTGAATAGATGTATTGCTCACTGCTCGTTGGCTTCCTTTGGTTTAGAAAACCCTGTAAGGTATTTGAGATATGGATTGTAGCACCAGAATCAATCCACCAAGTGTTACTACTAACATCTACCATATTAGATTCATAAATGAAAAATGAGATTGAGTTACCTTTCTTGTTAAGCCAAGCCTTGAATTTCATGCAGTCTTTCTTCATGTGTCATTTCTTCTTACAGAAAAAACACTTAGACTCCTTTTTAATTCCTCCTTGAATTGGTGCTTTTCCCTTACCCTTTTTCTTAGCTTGGTTCTTATCCTTCTCTTGATTTGCCAAATGTGCACTCTCTCCCATTTCCGCTAAGAGCATTCCCTCCTCTTGAACACACATGGTCAATACTTCATTGATTGACCATTTCTGTTTATGTGTGTTGTAAGAGATTTTGAAAGGTCCATATTGAGGCGGCAGGGAATTCAGAATGGAGTACACCAAGAAAGAATCAGGAAGCTCAACCTCAAGAGTTTTCAACTGAGCTACAATATCCCTCATCCTCATAATGTGCTCTCGCACTCCTTTTATGCTAGTGAGCTTCATGGTGGATAATTTAGACATTAGGGTACTTGCTAAAGCCTTTTCAGAGGATTCAAACTGTTCATCAATGGCTTTTAGCAAGTCACGGACATTTTTATGTACTCCTAGTGATCCACGTATACTAGCAGATATCTTTGATTTGATATACATCATACTGAGGCGATTAGATCGCTCCCAACGTTCATAAAGAGCTATTTCAGATTTATTGCTAGTATCCGTGAGTGCAGGAGGTTCATCCTTTCGGATGGCATAGTCAACATCCATCCACCCTAATTGGAGAATAATTTTCTCCTTCCAAAGCCTATAATTATCCCCATCAAGTTCAGGAACCTGAAAATCAGAAATGTTGAGTGGTTGCAAAGCTGCACAAAAATCACATGCTTATATCAATACTTGAGACAACTTTCATAAATTATATATATAACATGTTGTACCAATGCAAAACATGTAAATTAAACATGAGCCTATTGACAAATATAATGCCTGTGGGCTAAGTTGTATTTAATTAGGACTATGTACAAATTATGATGAAACTAGCAAATAACACTCATTTCCCCAATCCCTGTGGATTAATTGAGAAAAGAAAATATGCTATCACATCCTAATTAATCTTTTCAATGTGGTAACATTCCTGTAGGATGATGTTTACAACACTAAATATGATTAATTACAATTTATTGTCATTTCTTTATGTAATTTAAAAAACAAAACTTGTTGTATACTCTTAGAATAATTAAATATGCTGTGGCTAATCTCTAATCATGCCAAAAAATATACTAATTAATACATGACAAATAAAACATTTCAAATGCTTATAATAAACAAGCAATTATCATAGTGGGATTTAAATTAATTAAATAATCAACAAAAACAAAATGTCACAAATTAATTAATTATCCCATCTATAACATTTTTTAAAATGTGCCAATAAATAATTTCAAGTAAATAAATAAATAGAAATTAATATAATAAATAATCATGAAATAATTTGCACATTTAGCATTAGGCAAAACTGATAATTAAATCACTTTTAAAGCTAATTAATATCCAAAATGGATAGCTGCCTTAATGGTCATAATGCTGCATTCAAAACCAAGGTGCATGATTCGAATCTCCTAGAGCACCGAAATTGTATATATTTTAATAAAACATATGTAGAGTCAAACAAGCAAAATAAACGGACCATTAAATAGTGGTAAAAAAGGAAGTAAATATGTTTGTTGAGCATGGTTCAAATCTCAGCACTGCCAAAATTGATACCTTTTTTTTTAAATAGACCCAATTTGGACAAAATATATAAAATAATTCATAACTTTTGCTATAGTGCTCCGTTTTGAGTGATTCAAAAGCCAAAATGATCAGAATTTCGTAACGAATCATTTTATGAAATTAAAGTTGCAAAATAAAATAAAAGCCAGAACCGAAAATTTTTCCGTAATCTCACAACGGGACAAGGTAGAGGCATAATGACCTCTGATACCAAATGTAAGCTTTATCACTAAATATGACATGTTAGAATGTCTAGAGTGAAAGAAATAATGCGGAAACGTTATACCTCCAGCCATTGCCTCAAACCGAAAATTAAAAGAAACAAGAAGAAAACTAAGAGCTGAAATATGAATGCTTCTAGGTCCTAGTTCCTCACTCTCAGATGGTGTGAGTTCTGTAGATTGTGGTGTGTAGAAACTGAACCTAAGGACCCATATTTATAGTAGGAATTGAGGCACCATTCCATCAATGGTGATTAATACATAATAAAAGGAATTTATTGGGTATGAATGTGTTTGAATGGTGATGAATACAAGAATTTGAAACTGAAAAATGGACCATTAAATCAAAATTAATGAAAAAGAAACTGACAATATGAATGTGGTGGAGATAGAAAGGGGAAAGATATTTGGGAAATTGATAGATCAATTTCATCCATTAACTATATTTTCTTTTCTAATTTAATCAGTTAATTAATTATTATAATTCTTCTAATGGTACCCTTATATATATTTCGTTTTCATAAGAAAAAAATGAAATGGAATTTTTTAAAATAAGAGAGAGGTGATGAAGTTCCTAAAGTAATAAATAAATAAATAAATGAAGAAACAAAATTGGTCCTTGAACCATTTAGGTAAGTTTTTACCTGTGTGAATCCTTTATTTATTTTTTCTATTTCTTTTTATTCTACAAGTATGACCTCTTTCTCCTCCTACTTCTGATCTTATGTTTTCTATCTCTTTCTTGGTCAACAAGTTTTACCTCTTTCTCCTACTTCAAAAGATCCATTATTAAAAAAATGACAAATATGAAAAATTATTAGCTTGGATATTAATGGCCTATGTAGCAACTTACACCTCAAATTGGTTACTACAAACAAATTAGCAAGCTATGTTTGGTTTTCAATTTGGAATTGAAATTAGAATTGCACAAAGATTAAAAAATTTCAATGTGTTTTTTGACCTTAAAAAAATTTCAGTGTTTGGTATATAAAAAAAATCATAGAATTGAAATTCTTTAAATTGCTCAATTCTAAGAATTTATGGAATTGAAATTTCAATAACGGAACCATGAAATTGTTAGTTGGAATTGGAATTGAGGTAGGAATTTACTTTTTTGCCCCTCCTAATTAATTAATGTAATAAGGTTGTGTCTAGTACAAATATATTTTATTAAAAATATATTGTGAAGGATAATTTGGTATTTTTAAATCACTTTCTTTTACAAAATTTTCATTCTATTTTTTACATATCAAACATATTTTTTATCTTAAAAATTCAAGTCAATCCCACCAATTCCAAATTCCAATTCCTTTTTTTATTCAATTCAGTTCGAAAACCCAAAACATACCAAAGGCAGCCTCATGATGGTGTCCTTTACATGGAGATATTAGAGGAAAGGAAACTAAAAAGTAGTGGGATCCACTTGAGCCCCACCATTGATGGAGATCTCATTTCCATAATGAAAATCGTGCGATTTTAAAAAAGAAAATACAAAATATTCATTATACCCTTTAATTTAACACAATTATAACCTTCTTTTCTTTTTAATATTTTAATATAAGGGATAAAGTAATAATTTTAAAATATTTTCATTTTATTTCCATTCCTAAATTTTTAAGATCAAACACAACAAATGTATTTTTTTTTCACTGCGTAAAGAACGTGCTAAAAGAGAGACGATGAAAGCATTAGTAAACTGAATTGGAAGAAATGATTTATTGAAAACTAACTTTATCTACACCTTTCTATCAAAAAAAAAAACTTTATCTACACCTATTTTTGTTCTTACAGTTATTTTCTTCATTTTGGGCTAAAAAAAGGCAAAGCACATAAAGTGAAAATAGCAAATGTGCGGAGAAACACTATCAGATCAGCCCAAAGCCCCAAACTAGAAGAAAAATAAGTACCATGGTACAAAAAATAATACTAAAAAAATGCAGCCTTAACATTCTTTCAAGCTCATAGAAACCAACCCAGAGAGCTAGACTTCTAATGAAGAAAATCTTTCATTGGATCATCATGATGTATCTTTTTCATTCTATATGCCTCCATCTCCTCAGGAGTAACCTACAAAAACTCAAAAAAGTATGACTTAGGAGACTGATAAAAAGAAAGAAAAGAAATAAACAGGAATTGGCTCAATAGCAACCTTACCTCTTCATTCCACCGAACGTTATACTTGCGCTTCCTTTCATCTTTCTCTTCCTTCTTCCTTTCATCCTCCTGAATTTGAATTTAATGTAGAAATTTACACAAGCAGCCCAATATATATAATAATATGAACTGGGTTTTGTTAATCAGTGGCCTTAGGATTTCTTTCAACTAATAAGAGAATTTATAAAATTATTCTTGTTGACATTTTATAGTTCAATCTCAACCAATCGAAAAAAATCTTAAAAAGTTCCCTATGACATTTGTTAGAAAAACCCTATTAATAAAATATTTAAAGTGTTAAGCCCCAACATTAGAAATGTATGTTCAGAAGATTAAAACAAATAAGTTAATTAAATTAACCCCAAAATTACCTTTTTCAGAGCCTCATCAAGCTTATTCTGGTCCAGAACCAAGTTATCAGGTACATCAGTTCCCCAAGTAGCAAGTCTTTTCTCCTCAGCCGGAGCAGGGGAATCTGCTTCTATGATTTACACCCAGGCATGATAAGAATGGATGGAGTCAATAATTATTGCATAACGTCAAATCAATATTATATAAGGAAAAAATTTATCTAAGGTTCCTTGTATCTTTTTCTTAAGATTCCTTCAATCATATGCTTTATTCACACTCTCTCACTTCTATGATTGGTCATGTAAAAAGTGGCCTTCAATATTCTCTCTCTATTGTGATTGGTCATGGAACACTTTTTGCCACGTGTCTTTATTAATATTGGAGAACCTTATAACAAAGATATAAGGAACCTTACTTCAGTTTAGTTCACTATGTAATAAGGATAAAAAAAATCAATAAAAAACACATCAAGTTCAAGGGGTGTTTACACAAGGACCATGAAACAACAGCATTGAAGGGAATGTATATAGAGAAAACGATATAATTAGGTGCAATTTGTCAAAGGCACCAATGGCAATTCTTATTAATAATAGTAACAAGGAATTTTCAAACCGAACAATAGGAACCTGCAATACATATTATTTGTTCATCTATTAAAAAAATAGAAACTAAGTAATTTACAAGTGGGTTGTTTTCGCAGAGATTATATCCATATCCACGAATGTTAAATAGCAACTCAATAATTATAATTATCTATTTAAAAATAAATAAATAATGGGTAGCTTCAAAACATTAAAAAAAAAAACTAACCAGAACCACATTTTTCTTTTGGGGTTTAAGATTTCAAAAATAAATGAAAGCAAAGAGATAAAGATAGAAGTTGAGTTCTTGGACAACCCAATGTCCCAATATCAACTAATTTCAACTTGTTTTCTTTTTTGGTTAAGACACCAAAATCAGTAAAAACCTCCTACAGCCATATATAATAACTAGAGGCTTCGAGCCTGCACATATGTGCATGCAATTTCTTCCTTAATTTTTAAAAAATATGATATAAAATAATCATTAATATTTTTTTTTATGGGAAATCATTATCATTTTTTAAAATAATAACAAATTAAATATTTAATTTTTTATTTTTAAAATACAATACAAAATAACTATTACTATTTTCAAATAATAAACTAAATAATGAGAAGTTATTTACTTTTCCTAATAACTACCCATCATGTCTGTTTTCACTCACCCACATTCTCTCATTATAAATTTTTGTTGTATTTTTAAATTAAAAAAGAATTATTTTTGTGACAGTGTCACACAATGACCAAAAGACCCAACAGCCATATAATATAGATTATAAACTTTTCTTGTATTTTTTAAATTAAAAAAAATTATTTTTGTGACACCAATGACCAGAAGACCCAACAGCCATATAATATAGATAAGAACTTACCTTCAGATGCCGCTTTACGAGCAATATTTTCCTTCATCAAATCTATTGCTGCCTCAGCAGCCTCAATTCCTGCAGCCCCAGTGCAGTAACTGTTTCGTATAGTTTGCTTACAACATTTGTAGCCCCATTGGTGGTCTTTCCACCATGAACCCCATACACTTGTGTGGTTATTAATATATACGTCCTCTTCATACTTGCTTTTTGGGAGAGATGTCTCCTATACATTTAAAACAAGAAAATCAATTATCAGAAACCTTCTGCCAACCAATGGACATTGTAATAAGAGGGGAAAAAAAAGGTTAAAGATTAAATATGGATGACTTCGTTGTAGTTAATATATGCAACAAAGCTAGCATCAAAATAGACAGAGTCTGATCAGTAAAACATAGCAAATAAAGCAGATTAATGGACTGTTTCAAGTCTTTAGTCCGAAATCTATGGCACAAAAAAAAAAAGAGAGACCCATAAAGTCTAAACATGAAAGTAAATCTTCATCATCCACAAAATGACAAAAGAAAAATGTTTAGACACAAATTTGACATCAAATAATACCAGGCCTTTTATAACTCTGCCAGCACGATCATATTCAACTTGTCTCTCAGATTGTCCCAAAAGAAGCTCCTTTGGAAGCTCTTCTTGGGTCGCTGCATTGCCATACTTATTCATTATAGCATCTTTCATTTGTGACTTCAATTTCTCCTTAATTACTTTATAATTCTTATAAAGCAATTCAGCTTGGGAAGGTGCAGCTTGCATGTGAATATCCTGGCCTTTCTCATATGCCTCCCAAGCATGAACGTTTAGTTGCTTGAACTCCAATGCTTGTCCGCTCATTCTGTATTGGTTGTCTCCCTGGAAAAATAGTTAATTATTTATGTAAAACACTTGCAAAATTAGATACATTTACAATTAAATTTTATGTCATATAAAACTCACTCCATAAAATTTCTCATTAGGATCAGCATCAGGAAGCGGATCTTCTCGCATAGAACGGGTCTTCGGATCATAATATGCAGAATTTACATCAAGGTTCAAAAGGTATTTTGCAATGTCTTCCCGTATACGCAAGTTTCTGGAGCAAACAAATTGAATCAGATTTGGAACAAAAGTAAAGTTACGAGTAAAAGTTTTTTCAGCGCCTTACAGAGAGTCAAGGGGACTTGGGTCCCTAAACATGAAAAGTGTAAAGAATGTAAGAAACGCACCTTACAGTTCCTGTACTGCCACCTCCAGTAGTCCTAACACGCTTTTCAACCTTTGCAAAGTCCATTTGTTTGCTCTCATCAACCTTAGCCTCATCAACCTTCAGATCGTCTTCATCATCATCACTGATCTCACCTTCCCTTTTTTCCTTATTATTTTTTTCCTCCAATTTCTTTAGCTGCTGTTCTTTCAAGTATTTCCTCCGAGCCTCATCCCTTGCCTCGTATCTTGCAATCACACGAGCATAGGTTGCTGCATCATAACCATTCCATCGATCTCGCTTGCCATCGTAATCAAGTTCAAATGTTTCTATCTTCTCATCAGGGGAAATATGCATGTTGGTCCATTTTGCTCCTATCTTTCGAGGCCTTTCCATGCATGACTTAGCATTATGCGTCATTGCACCACAGCTTAATAAATAGTAACAAATTGAAGACAGCAGTAAGTGGATAGCCATGTCAATTATAATAAGTAATGCAATAATATAGTCCAGAAGACACACGTCAAATACCTATCCTCAAATACTCAAATAATCAAATTACAAATCCCTATCCCCTGTTTAAGAAAATACAAGAGCTCCATTGACACTAAACCATAACCAAAATATCATATAGGATAATTTTGATTTCTTTTCCATAAAAAAGTATAACTTTTTAGAAAAAGGATTTTTAAAACGTCAATTTCAATGTTATTTATTTTGTGTTGACAACCATAAGTTTAATTTATTCTACTTTTTTAAAAAAAGTTGGCAATATATATTAGTCAAATACACATGTATTACTTGTTATATCAATTTTTTTTATATAAAAAAATAAATTGTATTAAAGAAAGAAGAAGATTACAAATACGAGGACAAGTAGCCCTCAAGAATAGGAAAAAAAGAAAACAAACAAAAGAAACCTAAAAACATTAGACATTCCTCTAAACAAACCATTCGACGAAGCCCATAAAGAAGATATAAAAGTAATTCTATCCCACAACAGATGAAATGGGAGGAATCTATTATTAATGACCCTAGCATTCCTTTCCAGCCAAAGACACTACAACGTCGCCAAAACTGCACATTGCCAAAGAGCTTTATATTCTTTATTCCTTCCAAAGCCCACAAAGTTGACACCAATACTTTACTAGGTTTTCTTTACACTTATCGGGACTATGTTAACACAATAACATAGTTATTTTGTCCAAAGTCCTTTAGGGAAACATTGTTTAGTAGATGAGGGAATGTTTTGCCACTCCCTTTTAAATATTAATAATTTTTTAATGAAGGGTATAATTGTCATTTTACCTAACTCTCATTTTATTTTCTTTCTCATTCTCTCTCCTATTCCCATTCCCTCAAATAAATCTACCAACCAAACGGACCCTTAGAGCATTAAAATTTATATATAATAAATGAGAAAAATAATAATAAAGAGTAACAAAATTAGAATTAAAACCAATGAAAAATTAATACATGATAGAATTTGCTTTGGGATGAAGTCTCCAAAGTCCAAATTCAAAACTAAAAATAATAAAATGAATGGAATGAAAAATCAATGCCACCTAAATTTTGACAATTTTATGACTATTTCTTTCAAAATACAACAATCGAAGCTTTTTGCCACACTAGGTGGGGGTTGATTGTATTTCTTTCAAAATATCGAAGCTTTTTGCCACACTAGGTGGGGGTTGATTTTATTTCTTTCAAAATAACAAAAAATGATATATTAAGGAAATTTAGCAATCACACTCACACAGAAAATCCATAATAGAATAAATTATGCCACATGGTGCCTAAAGTTAGATCCAACTGGAATAGCTTTATGTCCCACTTATTAATGGACATTGTTAAATAGAAAAGTTCAAGACTAATCAATAACATGACAAAGATTTACCAGCATTATATGCATAACTTGATATTCATCCATGTGCATATTGAGTTCATTACACCTCATTGCAAGTTTGCAACTAAAGAAAACAAACCTGGATAGGGTTTTCAGTCACAATTCTTCATGCAGGCAAATCCCAATTATGAAATAGATAGCTGCAGAGATAGAAGGGTATTAGAAAAAACTTCATATGTATAACATAGTTTACTTACTTTTCACATGCTCCCTTCCTGTACTTGTCAGCCTGAAATATTTTTGCTCCCCTGTCATACCAAGACTTCGTATAATTTGGATCTGATTTCCATTTCCTTTGATGTTTTAGACTCTAGAAAGAAACAAAAAGATTAATAATCAAATAAGAGGGCTTTATCATCAGGACAAAAATAAGAGGTTAACAGAGGAACAGGTCAAGCAAGGTGGGTAATAGCAAGTTATGAAGCTTACAGGTTTCTCAGCATTCAGATACCACGGAGCAGAAGACATATACTGAGGGATGTGAGGATTAATCTCTTTCCCATCTTCATCAACCTCAGCTGGTGCAAGCCCAGCTTTACGTGCTTCCTCCAATTCAAGCTGTCTCCTGCGGTCCTCCCTTGATTTGAAAGACGCTGCAAATAAAAATATAAGCTTATAAGCATTTACTTCATTGAGCAACATCCTAACTTGGCATAAGATACTTCAGTGCCCTCAGATGCAATATAAGTAAAATTACGCTGAAGATCATAAACTTGAACACTCTTGAAAACAATATTATGCCATTACCAATAATTTACCATGGTTTAGTGATTAACTTTCAGATAGTTTGTGTCATTTTCCACAGTCTAACCATTCAATTATGTAAAGAAATGCTTTGCTATAATTTTGTTAGTTTCTGTTTATTTCCCATGGACTGGAAATTGTTAAAGAAGATCAATTTGAGGATTTGAACATAATAGATCCTCAAAAGAAAAAAAAAAAGAAAGAAGTTGCAGCCTTAGGGAAAGTTACACAGTAATTCGACACTTCACAAGCTATAATATGTAGCTGCTTGACACAATTAGGGCACGTTTGGTAAGGAATGCATACAGTACATTTCATGTATTCTCACGATTCCAAAAAAAAATTTATATCATATATTTTACATACTAAACATACTTTTTATCATACTTTTTCTCTCTCCTAATTTTTCTCTCTATCTCTCTCCTCACTTTTCTCTACAGTACTTTCTTTTATTCTGCAATACTTCCTTTATAGGCCTTTACATCCGTACATTTATACCAAGCGTGCCCTTAGTAAGTTTGAAACCATTTGCTTCCTTTTCCTACGCACGTTTAAACAACCCCAAGAAAACCAAGTTTGTCCATGAACACCTACTCGAGCACTTCAATCATTTCAGCTAGTTTCGATATTAGAACACCCCATCCCCATTCCTTCCTCAGTCTTGCAATATACTTTGAAATTGATTGTCAAGTACCACATATCGCACTAGTATCAAATTCATATATTCCTACAGCCAAATACTAACAAATTCTAAAAGGCAACAAGCCAACAACTCGAACTGAATAATGCTGGCAAAAAAAAAGAACATAATATTCGAAGCACACAGCGAAAACATTTGGAAAGGAAACAGAAGTGGAAATTCCGCCATTTCCTTAAAATCATCAGCTATTCAAACAATATGATCCAATGGTGGAAAACTTTCGTTAACTGTGAGTGTGCATAACTATAAACTCAAACTTTTTATCGCCTCTGATGGAAAGTAGATTTCTTGAAAGCAAGAACGCATACCTTACGCTGTAGCCATATCTGAATGCAATCGACGAAGAAGAGCAAACTATCAAAATCTGGTGACGCGAGAGAGAAAGAAACGGTGTTCACGGAATGAATCAAGAGAATGTGAGTGATTGGTTGAACTTTGAACGTACTGGAACGATCCCGAAGCTTCTCTTTGTAATTCGTAACATTCATTTTAAAATATTTATATAAAAAAAAATAAGGTTGGCAGGAAAGTTTCTTAAGTACGCTTAGTATAGATGCACAGATGTAAAGTACTGTAGAGTAAAGTACTGTAGAATAAAAGAAAGTACTGTAGAGAAAAGTAAGGAGAGAGATAAAGAGAAAAATTAGGAAAGAGAAAAAGTATGATAAAAAAGTGTTTTAGTATGTATAAAATATGATGTAAAATTTTTTTGGGAATCGTGAAATACCACGATTTTACTGTTTGGTGTTTGTACCAAACATACCCTTAGGTGGTCGCTCCGTGTGGTGTGGAGTAGTTTGATTTTATAAATTTTTTGTTACGTTTGGTATAAATGTACGGATGTAAAGTATTGTAGAGTAAAGTACTGTGGAATAAAAGAAAGTACGGTGGAAAAAAGTGAGGAGAGAGATAGAGAGAAAAATTAGGAGAGAGAAAAATTATGATAAAAAGTGTGTTTGATATGTATAAAATATGATGTAAAATTTTGTTGAGAATCGTGAAACACTACGATTTTACTGTTTGGATTCTTTACAAAACATACCCTAAGTGAGTAATAGAGTGTGATGATTTAGGATAGTTTGAAAACCCTTCCAAATTATCAAACAATGGGAGAGATATAAAGTAAAGGAAAGCACTGTAGAGAAAAATGATGAGAGAGATAGAGAGAAAAATTAGGAAAAAGAAAAAGTATGATGAAAAGTGTTTGGTATGTAAAAAATATTATGTAAATTGGAAGGAAATGAGAAACTTTTAAGATATCTTCCCTTTGTTTGGGAAGAAAAAAATTGGAAGGGAAGATATTGAAAGATCATTCTTTAATCCTCCATTATCCTCCCCTTTTACAAATTCAAGATACTTCAAATTGAAGTATTTTCAGGCCAAAAAAATTTGAGGTATTTTGAAGAAGGTATTAACACCAAAACAAGTGAAAGACATATGAAAGGTTAACATTCAATTCTCTTCCCTTCCCTTCCGTTCTCCTCTAATGTCTCCCCTTCTCTTCCCCTCTTGATTCCCAAACAAACCCTACCTGCTACCACCCTCTTTATCTTTTTAAAATTCTCAATCAATGGAATGGTAACCATTCCACCTCATCTCACTCTGCACCGCTCCATTAATAATCACCCCACCTCACTCTCTTCAAAACTCACAATCAAACCCTAAGACAAAACATAATTTTATCATATTGTAAAAAATAAGATATATTTAATAAGAAAATTTTATAAGAAAAAATTGAATTACCTCCGATATTACACAAATTAATATCTTTTGAAATTATTTTTGTAATGTAAAAGTGGTACCTTTGCTATCTCTGTTCAGATGGCTCTTTTGCCATTGAACATTGATGACATGGCAAAGGTAACTAGAGGCAAAGAGGATTAGAAGTGAATTCTCTAAAGTAATTTTTTATATTTTTTGTAGAGTTATGAGAAAGATAGAGAAAAGAAAAATTCTATCTTTCTTATAATTTTACCAAGAAATTTAAAAAATTAATGTAGATGATCCTTTTCAAGAGGATTCTCAACAAATTTTGTAGCGACAGTTGTTTCCATCGCTTAAAGATAATATAGATTATAGCAACTAATGTGTTCGTTGCTATGATGACTTTCATTTAATAAGAAACAACTCAAATTTTTCATGTTAAAAAAAATACCAAAAACATATTTTATGTACCTATTTTCAATGTTGTAAGAACCGAACTGGACAAAGACTCGGACAAGTGTTCGGTTCATGGTCTGATCGGTTTAACCGGTCGAACCGGATGACGTAATAAATAATAAATATTAATTATTATTAATATATAAAATGACATCACTCAAATTTTAGGTTTCAATATACATAATTTTGAAGTTTTAAATTACATGACTTCTCAAAGTTTTAATTTTCAAGACTTGTTAAACTTTGAAAGAACTTAATCAAACAAAATATGAAATTCTTGATAATCATGACTTTTAAATTTTAATTTTCAAGACTTTTTCTAATTTTAATTTTTAAGATTTCTTTAATTTCTTTTTTTTTATGTTATTTTTTATTTTTATTTTAAATAAAATTAGACCGGTTGGACGGTCCAACCCGGTTGACCGGTTGGACCCCGTTTAAATCCGGTCCAACTAGAAAAACGATTTTTTGGTCCAACCGACTCGCCTTTATATTCGTTTGGCGTTTGAACCGGTCGGACCGTCCGGTCCGGTTCTTACAACATTGCCTATTTTACACCAAATTTTAATTTTGTCTCTTAACTTTTTTATGCTTCCAAAAGTTACAAATTATAATCGATTTCGTCACAACTGTTAACGTCGTCAAAAGACTAACAACAAACGAAGATGTAAGACTACATATGTAACATTAATGATTAATCATCAGTCATCACTCAAAATCTCTATAATACACCAAAATGACATCGTTTCTTCTTTTTTTTTTCTTCTTAAAATGAACAAGCGTCGTAATGTTGATTGATAAATCAACACTGATATAAAGAAGTAATTTCGTTTTGAGTAATAAGTTAGTAATAATATTATATGTATCGTGTAATGACATCATTTGCCATTAGTAATTTGAATAGAGTTACTTGTTAAGACAAAATCAATTGCAATTCGAAATTTTTGGGACAAAATTGATCATAAAAAGTTTACGGACAAAATTGTGGTATCAAAGTGAGTTAATCCGAGCCAGTTAAACAAGTTGGCTCACGCAAGTTGAAATTTATGGTAACCCAAAAATTATTACCAACCCAGAAGGCTCACTTAACCCACATTATTTCAAATTTATTAATTTTGAATTGTAATTTTTTTTAAAAAAAATTTGATGATTAATGTTTTCACATGACACACTATATTAATATTACGTTAGAAATACATAAACAATGGATAAGAAAAACTATCATAGAAATAATTAACTGAGGTCAACTTGTAACCTTTTCTGTTATAAATATGGTTGCAAGGCACTCTCAAATCTCTTGTTCATGAATACGTTGAATAATACAGAAGTAAGGATGGAAGTCATTCGCTTTGTTCTCAATCAAATTAAGAGCCACCATGGAATTGACTTCGAGTGTCACTTTCCTATAACCTTTCTCCCAAGCTAGCATCAGGGTTTCCCTAATAGCAAATGAGAATTGAATCAAGATAATTGTAATACTCGCTTAATTTTAGAATTTAATTAAGATAACTGAATTGATGATTATTAGTACTGTTTAAATTAAATGCTTGTCTGTGACATTGATTGGTGCATTAGATGGCATATAGTTATACTATATTGAGAATTAGGACTAAATTGAAAGAAAAAGTTGAAGTTTAGGATTGGAATGAGAAATGAATTTTGAAAGTGGGTTTAAATTTATGGGAAAGATGAATAAATGAAGACTTGAGTGAAAATGGAATTTGTTGAATGTGTTAAGGAATAAAATTGGCTAATGTGATTAAGAGGACCTAAATGAAAAGGAAAATTTTGCTCTAAGGACCATTTTATTATTTTAAGCACACACTCACCATCCCCGACTCTCATTTCTCATGTTTCACAATTTAGAGAAGTTGGAGCCTCCAAATCCTAGGAGAGCTCAAGGGAGAAAGCTTGGTGGTTCTAGGTGATGGGTGACCAGATTCCAACGACAGGAGGCCGGAGCAAAGACTAGGAAGTCATCTTCAACCTTTCTCTCATCTTTTCATACTCATTTCAATGTAGGTTTAGTAATATCCTCTATCTATGATTTTTCTTACCTTCACCATTCTTTGAATTTATGAACAATGGAGGGCTAAACTTTACATTCTTGATGTTTTGAACGGATGCTTTTAATGCTTATTGTGCTGGAAATTGTTGAGTTAGAGATTTGAGGTTAGGGTTTGAGGTTGTTCATCATGTTCTTCTAAAAACATCCATCTTTGATGATATAAAACTTCATAAATTCGTAGAACATGTTTACTCACGAACTGAGTTTTTGAATTTGACATTTCCCTGTGTAAATGTATTTTTTGAAATCGATCCTTGATAGATTTGAGTGATTCCAAAGTCATATGAAAGTTAACATCCTAAGATTACTAAATTGTATTTCTGATGTGAAATTCAACGGTTAGATGTTCTAGAAATCCCCTCTAAAGTTAGCAGTTTCGTTTTCTAAATTGATGCTTAATTTTTGTATGATTGACTACGATTTTTAAATTACTGCTTTTAAATGACTCAAATCCTTGTTGTCAAGAATTGATAATAAGAATATGATGTGTATAAGCTTGCTTTAGGAAAATGAATCAAATCATTTCGCTAAGTATGGAAGGAGATATGACCGTTTTAATGAAGCTTGCCAAATGTTGCATAATGTTTTGAATCTAATCTTACTCTGTTTAAACGTGTTTTTTGAATTCGATCTTTGAGGGATTTGAATGATTCCAAAGCCATATGAAAGCTAACATCCTAACCTTTCTAAATTGTATTTTTCTATGAAATCCAACGGTTAGATGTTTTCAAAATTCCCTCAAAAGTTTGCTATTTTTTTTTTCAAATCCTAATTCATTTAAAAGGAATATCATTTTTTTACTAAATAATTTTATATGTTTTATTAACGTCTTTAAATGAGTTTAACCAACTTTTAAGTATCATTTTAAATCTCAAACAACATTCTAAATAAATATTTATATAATGAAAATTATAGTAACATTGATCATTGAATTTTAAAAGGGGAATTAGAGAAAGAAAGATAGAGAAATGAAGGGAGTAGATCTAGTGAATTCTAGGGAGAGTGAAACTTATGTTTAGATAATCGGTGGTTGGTATGGGACGACCATCGGTGTCTCACAGAGAAGACTTAAGTAAATTTTTTTTGAAAATCCGTGTTGGTTTGAAATTCTAAGTTAGTGAATTCTCATCCTCAATTAGAGGGTCACATACTTAGAATTAGGCATGAACATTGCTTAGGCTTCATTACCTTAGTGATTGTATTAGTGATTAGCGTACTGGAGAAATGATCCACAAAAGGGATAGTAATTCCATAGCCTCATGACTCAACCAAAAAAGGGGAGATGGGCATGACTGTCATCACGGGATGAGGTGAATTCCATGAGCCCAACATGTGACCTACCACAAGGTAGTGATCCCATGAGAGGAACTAATGAGGGATGTGATTCAAACATTCTAAATTAGGTAAGGATCATCGTTATACGATGATTATGACTGTTGTAGTCGAATCTGACTGAGGGATGCCTCAGATAGTACGTTGACGTGTGGTTAGCTACCACCAATTGAGGGTATTTCATTCATGATGTACTGAATATTTATCAGATCCTCATAAAGGCCGATCTCAAACTGGCTCTATTTGTTTACATTTGGTGATACTGTTATATCTTGGCACTCAACAAAACAAACTATAGCAGTTACTTCATCAAATCATGCAGAGTTGCTCAAAATTCATGAAGCTAGTGGCGAATGTGTATTGTTGACATCCATGACTCAGCATTCAAGAATCATGTAGTTTATCACTCAATGAAAAGGCTCAAACAACATTATATGAAGACAATGTTGTTTGCATAGCCCAACTAAAAGGAGGATACATTAAAGGAGATAGGACTAAAAATATCTCATTTAAATTCCTTTTTACTCATGATCTTCGTAAAGATGGTGAGATTGATGTTCAACAAATTCACTCAAGTGATAATTTAGCATATTCGTTCACCAAGATATTACCAACCGCAACTTTTGAAAAACGAGTTCACAAAATTGGAATGCGCCGAATAAGGGATCTTCGGTGATGCTACAAAGATATGTACTGCACTCTTTTTTCCTTTGCCATGTTTTTGCTCCACTTTGGTAAAGGTTTTTAATGAGCCAGCTTATAATGGGTGTATTGTTATAATTGTTGTACTTTTTTTCCTTCACCACTAGGTTTTTGTCCTATAGAGTTTTTCCTAGTAAAGTTTTAATGAGATACATTTTTAGACATCCAAGGAGGAGTGTTGTAAAGGCATTGTGAATATCCTTAGCGCTCCCAAAACCTCCAAAATCAATAACTCCATAACCCCAAATTAAATAGAATTTATGCTATTGATTATGTATTATATGTAATCCTAATTCTTTGTTAACTCATAGTTGAAAGTTACCTTCTTGTAGCTCTAAAAATATAAAGTGCATGCTAGAGATTGAGACACACTAAAAGTCTACCATTTTGCATACTTCTTCTTCTCTTATTATCTTCATCTTCTCTCTTTCAAGTTTTACCCTTTCTCATATTATTTCATAACAAATCACGCTAAACTAGATATTTTATTACTATTCTTGAAGCATACTTTTAGAATGACTTACAACTAATGTGGCAATAAATATATTCCCCAATAGCAAAATTAAGTTAAAAAATTTTGTTCTATTATCCAATGTTTTTAAATATAAATTGGTCATTGAACTAGTTGAAACATAGATTCACGACTCACTAGTTCAATCATCATGCAAGTGCGGTTAAATTAGTTTTCATATATATATATATATATATATATATATATATATATATATATATATATATAATATCTTTATTTTTAAAAGAAAATTTCTAATTGCTTAAAAATTTAAAATATATAAAAAATAATATTTATTATTTTTTTTTGGTAAATATAACATTTATTATTCATACTTACATTTATTTCATTATAATTATTTTTATACATTTATCTTCATTTTCTCTTCTTTTTACACATTATTTATTTACATATTATTTATACTTTTTATACATATCTCAACCTACCTACTTTTTAATTTTTTCCTTACATGTATCTATTTATTTACTTTTTATATTTGCCATCCTCTATTTCTCTTCCTATTTCACATATAATCATGTATTCATGGATTATTTTTTTATATACAAAACTCAAATCTAAAATCTTGTTTGGTTATCAAAAAAAAAATCTTGTTTGGATTGAGGATGTAGAAAGAGAAAGAAGGAAAAACAAATGTAATCTTTTCTCCTTGTTTGGAAAGTTTAAAAATTAAGAAAGAAAGAACAATCCTCAATTATATTTATTCCTTACATTTTTTACCATATATCCAAACAAGAGGGAGAGAAATATGATATTAGGGTAAGTTCTTTACGCAGTAAGGGAAAGAGAATGGGAATGGATTTACTATGTTTGGTACTAAAAATTTGGAATGGAAATAGAATGGGAATGTATTAAAATTACTACTTTACCCCTTATATTAATTAAATAATAAAAAAAAGTTAGTATTGTGTCAAATCAAAGGGTATAATAGACATTTTGTATTTTTTTTAAATTCATAGGACATGAAAAAGTAAAAGGGCCCCACCTCCTTTATTTTTTCCTTGCCCCATTGTTTCTCTAAAATGAACAAAGCCTTAGGATGTGGTTTTTAGGTGGATTTTATGATGGAAAGGGAGAGGGAGAAGTCATCTCCCTCTTCTTTTCTTCCTAACAAACAAACCATACTTTTTTCAATGTGATGAAATTATGTTTTTGCCCTTATTTTTTTATCAACTTTTATTCTATTATCACTTTTAATGTAAGGACAAAATAGTCATTTTACCCACTTATATTCCATTTACATCATATCATATCGACATGACATTTTTATTTCCTTATCTTTTTTCATTCTCATGACTTTGATGTGATTAATTGATTCTGTTTTGTATTTGGTAAAATAATGGTTGGAAAAGGATTTTTTTTGTTGAAACTCGAAAAAAAAATAAGAATAAAATGATAATTTTATTTTTTATTAAAAAATAAAAATGAAAAAAAATATCAATTTAATATTTATTATATTATTTGAATAATAAATTTTATATTAAAAATTATAATTTCTCAAATATAAAATGGATAAATATATACTAAAAAAGAATATTTCGTTTCATTTTTTCCCTCGGGTTGTTATATATATATTTTGTATATGCATGACAGTAAATCATTGTGGTTAATAACAAGAAAAAATGACGCATGACTGTCATTGCAAATAAAAATAATTAAAATACTCATATTTATAAGTACTTGTAAAATTTAGTCGTTACATATGGGTTTAAGTATTTTTTTTAGAGAATAGGGATTAAATGAACGAGTTTAAGTTTAGGAATGAAAATAGATAAAATTACCTAATAGACTCGTTCTATATAAATTAATTAAATAATATTTTATTTATATATATAATTTATTTTATTGAACAAATATCTATATTTATATGGCTTTGGATTTTTTGGTGTCACACTTTATATACTTTATGTTCTTTGTTTCATTTTCAACTATAAATAGTTTAACTTCAATATTAATCTACTATAAGCTTCCCTTCACATGCACATACTCATATAAATAGTTTAACTTCAATATTAATCTCCGATAAAAAACATGTCTTTAATTCTCACAGTTCAGTCCTTTATAAATGAAAAATATCCATTTTTTATCATGACATGAAAGTTATTCAATACTACATAAAATGGTATTCTCTACATAAAATGATCAATTTATTATATATCACACCAACCAGTATTCTTTTTTATACCATTAGACTTGGACAAAAACTCTATTTTGGTCTCTGATGATGTTTAGTATTTTTCTCAATTTGATCTCTCACGTTTACGATTAATATCAAGTTTGTCTTTAACATTTGCTCTGTTTCAATTTGGTCCTTTACTTTTTCTTTATTTACCCTTAAACTTTATTAAGTCGTTTTAATACTTGGGTAATGGAAGGACTAAATTAGTAACAATTGAAAACATGAAGAATCAAATTGAAACTAAACAAAAGTTAGGGACTAAATTGAAAAAGGTACTAAATGTTAAGGACGAAAATGACGTTTTTGTCATTAGATTTATATACGTATCATACACGTGTCGTTCAGAGAACTTGTTAGCAATTAACAAATATATAAAACCTGTATTTAAATATTTTCCTTTTATGCAATATTTCTCGGTTATTGAACTCTTTTTTTTTTTTTTTCAAAAAATGCCGTTATAACTGAGTATTTCATCACTTCAACTTGTCTCCCATTAATTTTGTTATAATGTAGATAAGTGTTTGGATAAAAATATTAATAGAGGAAATATATAGCACAAAAGTGAAAGTTGGGGTTAATTTTTAAAGTTACGACAAATTTCCCAATCCCATAAATTGAGGGGGTCTTTTTTTTTTAATAGAATTTAGCCATTTTTAATTTATTGTATGACATTTCGATTAAAGCCTCAGGTTAAATTCATCAAAATTATTTTTTTTTTCTAAACCCACTTGTACAAATTCAAACTGAGCCTATAATGCACTAAAGAAATTGTTAGTTTCTATAATAAAAACATTTTTTTAGGCAAAATATTATTTAGTTTCTGAATCGTTGATCAAACTACTATTTAGTTCCTAAATTTATCAAAAATACTATTTAGTCCCCGAAATATTTAACTATGTCAACTATTTAGTCCTCGAATTTGACAAAATATTATTTAGTCCTCGAAATGTTTAACTATGTCAACTATTTAGTCCCCAAACTTGACAAAAATACTATTTATTCATCGAATTTGCAACTCTGTCAATTATTTAGTCTCCTGACTGTTACTCGTTATAGTTGACAGAGTTGTAAATTCGATGATTAAATAGTATTTTTGTCAAGTTTGGGGACTAAATAGTTGACATAGTTGAATATTTCGGGGACTAAATAGTTGACATAGTTAAACATTTCGGGGACTAAATAGTATTTTGTCAAATTCGGGGACTAAATAGTTGACATAGTTAAACATTTCGGGGACTAAATAGTATTTTTGATAAATTCGGAGACTAAATAGTAGTTTGACCAACAATTCAGGGACTAAATAGTATTTTGCCTCTTTTCTTTTTTTTGGGAGCTTACCTGGCTGTGGGATTTTCCTATGGTTATTATGAAGAAAGGATTCTGTGAGTTGAAATTGTGAGAAGCAGCACCTTCTGAAATTTTGCCTTCTGTGAATTTAGGTTATGTTTGGTGTAAAATCCAAACAGTGAAATCGTGGTGTTTCACGATTCCCAAAAAAATTTTACATCATATTTTATACATATCAAACACACTTTTTATCATACTTTTTCTCTCTCCTAATTTTTCTCTCTATCTCTCTCCTCACTTTTTTCTACAGTACTTTCTTTTATTCTACAGTACTTTACTCTACAGTACTTTCTTTACAGTACTTTACATCCGTGCATTTATACTAAGCGTACCCTAGAGTTTCTTGGAGGAAGGTGAAGGGTCTTGGATATTCCAAATTCCTCATTGCCAGAACAAGTCATTTCAGTTTTAATTGCCACTCTTTTCTTTCTTTGTTCTTCAGTATTGGCCACTCTGCTTTGTCCTGTTTATGATGAACAACACAAAAGAACTTACATTAGCTATCAAGTAAATGGAGTACAAGTCTCAAAAGGGTTTTAGAGCTAAAGGTGAAATTTCATCAATTTAAGACAAAAAAAATAGAAGAAGGGAATTGTGCTGTTTGAAATTGCTACACTTCATAGTTGAAGGGGGTATATGCTTTTTTATTTTTTGTGAGCTCAGGGTATCCAGAGCTGATTAATCCCCTCGCAACGTAGACTTTTTAAAAGAGAGTTTTATAGTGTTGGACATGAAACTCTCTCAATACACACCATCAAAGATCCAACCTCTGGCTGGATGTTTAAAAAAGCCAACTAAGTACCAACTGTGTTAAGTATGAGTACCTGAATCATCGTCGGTATTTCAAAAGATCAAAACTTGAAAAGTGATGGTTGTTCCTCCCAAGAGTTCAAAGACACAAACATCACCAACTTTAAGGTCATTGGCCTTAGCTAATGCCCTAAACCCAGCACTAGAGAGTTCAAACACTACTGTCTTTGTACTTTTTATCCTTATGATATATTTGGCCTCCCAAACTCTTCCATCTAACATCACAAGCTTTGTACTTTCTCCATTCTTTCTTGAACCCAAGAAGCTCCTGGCAAAGTTGGATGGTATGGCCTATAAAGAAACCAAAAGAAAAAGAAATTAATAATAGTTTTTTGCTTCTCCTTTTCTTAAAGATTCATGTACTGAAATTAATGATTTATTTAGAGATGCTTACAAAGTTAGCAGAACCATGGATGTATGATTGTTTAGCAACCCACACAAAAGATGGGTATTAACCAAACTTGGTTGGTCTAGTGGTTAGCTCACTAGGTCGCTTAAGCAAGTGTTGGGAGTTTGAATCCCACCTTGTGTATGCAGCAACCAATTGGCCAGCGGCAAACCTTTAAATAGAGCTTAGATCCGCGGAGGATTAGTCCTTGACCTGTCGGGCTGGGGATACCTTGGAAAACCAAAAAAAAAGATGGGTATTGAGATTTGAAAGCATTAGCTCTCTCAAGTGCACTATTTCCCTTAACATCTTTACATTTCATGAACTTTGAATCAAGCAAGCCCTGCCTATCTTCTGCAAAATCAATTATAATATTGTCAGCTAGAGCCAAAACATTTTTCATCATTTTGATTTTGCCAACTTTCAGGATAAAAGTTCAGTATAAATTAAAAGATTTAGGATGGTTTGCCCCCATATTTTACCCTTAAATTTATCAATTATCAAACATGTTAGAGTAGTTAACTTGGATTGTTATAACATGTTAAAAATAGTGATTAAATGAGGTTGTTATTAACAAATTTTTGTCACTAAACCTTTTTTTTTCTAATAGTTAAGATTATCTTATAATCCCACTTAGTGAAAAAAAAAAATTGATAGTGATTTTTTAATATGGAAGAAATGTTTATAAACGCTTGTTGAACTATTTGAAATATTTATAAATTAACACTCTCTCTGTTGCGTCTAAAATAAATCAACTTGTAATTAAACAATATTTTTTTTATCTCTGTAGGGAAAGGCCCGGATCCACATGATCCGACCCGACCCAAGGACCTAAAGGAAAAACCGAAAATAAATCCAGGCATAAATATAAATATTGCGGAAGCTACTAACTTGAACGTCAATGCTAAGACCTCGGATCTTGCTAGTGGCTCTGCTCCACCAGGGTTGACCTCCAATCGACGAACACCGAAAAGGGTCGCGCCAAACGGAGGACTCTACCTACGAGAGGTAGAGCCACATGTCCACGACTGATGCGCGGAAGAGGACTCAAGAGAAAGAGAAAATTATACTGAGTGGGGTTTCCCAAACGGGACCCCCTTTCCAACACATGGAATGAGCAACTAGAAAGGGGTGGAGTCACTCCTATATATAGGAGGATAAGAGAGCTCCCATCATTGACGCAAGCAATGTGGGACTTGGAATGTGAACAAAATATTCACTTCCATCATGATCACCTAGCCCACTTTGGGCCACGAGAACGGGCTCGTGTGACCTCCGATGAGAGTCATTTTCGTTTCGTTCTCTTCGTCTCTCTACAAGCTTTCCAACGGATCCTCACTTGACCTGATCGGACTCTAACATGGGCGGATATTTAGTCCCAAAGACCCCAATATATCCAACATACTCCCACTTGCACATGGTGGGAGGCCCATGACTATCCTTATCACAAAGGACTTCTCTATTTCTCTTTCTCTCGTCGTCTTCTTTCATACTCCGTGTCAGTCGTGACCGCTTGACACGATATGTGGGAGCCTTATACTAGAAGCCTGTTAGGGCCCAGCTATAAGTGATGCTACAACCTAAGTGTCTGATGATGTGACCACATGTCTCACCTAAAAATAGTGCCATGGGTTCCCTAGACGTGTTCATATACATGGCTAGTCCAATCCCTCTAAGTCTACAATAAGACTAGGACTTCAGCCATACTCAGTTGCGATAGGTATCCACATCCATGAGAACCTCAAAGGGATCACATAATGGGTCGACCTTAGGATACTACCACACATGCATATGTCAACACAATCTTCCTTTCGACCTCTTATCAGTTCAATCAAAGATAGCTGCTTTCCTGACAGTCTTCCATCGGGTCGTATTTTTCCATAGCCTCTTAGAAAGGTATCAAAGTAGCATGCACTACCTCATCTCTTCATGACAGAGTCAAAGTGCATAAGGGTACCCTTTGAAAGGATTGATGCATCCTTTCAGGGACTCACACAGCATTGAAGCAGGGATTCTTTCACATGCTTCCCTTGCGGTTCTTAAAGCACATGCGGTATGAAACGCACGTAGTGGTGTTCTCGAGCGTATGTCGATTTTGATCCTCAATCACTTACACCACACAGACCTTAGTCCATACTCACTTAGAATCTGACCTGAGTTTGCTACCACACTTCGCTCGCTTCACATAGCTCCAAGTGGAGCACTCACGTCTGGCTACATGCATTATGAATAGCGGGAATTCATAATTCAATCATAAGACCTCATCATCTTAGCGGATCTCATCCTAGTACACTTACTAGGGCGACTTATCAGTTCTTAGTGGTGTTTTCCTGTCCAACACTCGGCGCTTTTCAGCTACCTCTGGATATTCACACTATATCCCATTTTGGTGTTCAAGGAAAAAGCACCCAAGTCTCATCTTGGCCCACACCACCTGCGTGTCCAAGGCGGTTGCTCGTGTGAGAGAGCCAACTTCCAAAGCCTGTACGACATACTTTTATATATTGTGTAATAAGTACTTTTACTTCTTGATCCACACAAAATAAAGGTAAAGCCTAGGCATTACACTTTACTTATGATCAAGAAATAAAGCTTTCACAAAGCTTGTCCTCATGACATAAACTATGTTAAATCACCCTAGTTCTAAGCAATCTTGTGTATCTAAAATACTAGTTTTACGGCTTGTATCTCTATACAGCCAACCCACCAATGCGGGTCCGTGAGGGTATAGAGCCAATGCTCTATCACAGGTCATACTGTGAGAACCCTCTCTCCGGTCACTTGATGCTTAGACTGGCACAACAGGGTAGTTAATTACTGTGTAACGATGTCTCATACAAAGTTATGTTGCGTTCTCTTGTGATACTTAGGCTTTCTTTGGTGTAAACCATAGCTGTTTGACTTGATGAGATCAATGTCACTAGGTCAACATCTCTTTCTGCGATCTATAAGTGACTTTAGATCTTTCAATCCAAACTGCCCTGTACTGCTGATGATAATGCAATGAACTCTATGTCCCTAGTGAACAGAGAAATGCATAATCCTTACTTGCTTCTCTGCAAGATGGTTCAAGTGCTTAGCAAAGCACACCAAAATGTGGATGTCCTCTCATCCAAGTCTCTTACCCAATCGACATCAATGTTTGGCCCGCCATTTGCAGGTCATCAATATGATGAAAACAATCGATTTTCAGCAACGCCCTTCAGCATCGACCTTCAAGTACCAGAGAATACTCTAAACAGTGTGTCTGACCAAGGTTTGACTGATAACGCCTCACAAAGCCAACTACTAAAAGCACGTTGGAACGAGTACAATCCTAATTGTACTTCTAGCTACCAACCACATGTATCAAAATACTATCCAATGACTCCATCTCTGACTTAGTCTAAAGACGTGTAGCAAGACTCAAACTCTTGCCTCTAGCTACTAGCACATCACTCGGGTTCAGGTCCCCTCAATTGGAATCCACCAAGAATCTCTTATTCATAGGATTCTTGTGACATAGTGGGTCAATTCTTGGAGCATTCTCCATGAATCTTGACTCCCACTGCCTAACCCAAATTCCTTTATCTTGAAGATGAAAGGATAGCCATCTTTAATTGGCTAAAGCAGCCTCTGTGTCATTTCTAGCTAGTTATATGTCTTCTACATATAGCATGAGGGTAATGAAATACTCTCAACTTTCTTGAAATTGACTAAGTGGTCAATTATCACGAGTCTAGATGAATATGTGAGATCTTGACAGATCCTCGGAGTCAGCATACTCTGCGCTCCTGGCCTTTTGCCATGCGACCTATATGCTTGTGCACATAGATCCCTTCACCTAGTTTACCATTCAATAAATTGATCTTGACATCCTAATCGATGTACTCCCAGACTTAAACTGGTGACCAAAGCTAGAATCATACTCTAACCACACAACAAATGAGAAGGTTTCGTCACAGTCGATACCTTCTTGTTGTGTGTACCTCTTCACTGCTTAATGTGCCTAGTAGTCGTCAATTGACCCATCTGCCTCCCTTAAATTTTGAGAGCACACTTGTTCTAAAAAATGCCTTGTGACGCAGGGCAGAGCCACCAAGTCCTATACTTGGTATGTCCTTATAGACTTCATCTTTTCTCCTTCCATCGTCTTAGTCCAACTTTTACTAGTAGGGCCGGAGAAAGCCTTTTGAACTATCAAAAGCTCTACTTGATAATTTAGTACTCATCTAGTACTCCTCTTGGATTGTGTTTGGTGGAGATATGCTCCTCATAAGCATTACTCTCACTGGACTCAGCAAGTGGAGATGCGTCTATACGCTCCTCTCAACGTGTTGTAGGTCCACATTCTTTCAATAAAGATGCACATCCCAAAATCCGTCTCTCTTGCTCTAGAAAAGTTTGTCTTAAGGACCACTACATCCTTAGACTCAAATTATGTGACCGGAGTGTCTTCATTCTCACTAATGAAGACGCATCCTTTTGAATGACCAAGCTATATTACCAAGACACCCTACTTGCCTCTAGGGTCAAGCTTCCTATACTCACAGGAAGGATTAAGTATGTTGTATACCCTTATGGTCTCAGCATACTCTAATCAGGTCTTTTACCTAACTAAAACTCATCAGGAATCATTCACATAATTTGAAAATGGCATATGGTTAAGTACGAAAGTGACTGTTGGCAAAGCATCTCCCCAATGGGAAAGTTCACCTGAGTCATTATCAACTTAACCAACTCCAGGAGCAACTCATTTTGCTGTGGAGTTTGTGGAATAGTTAGTTGTCTAACAATTTCAATTTCATCACGTAACTGTGAGAAAAATACTAGGCCACTTGTCTTGCCCCCACGCTTATCGGACCACTGATGTCCGAGTGGACTAATTTGATGAAAGCGGGTTTTCTGATTTCATGACTGAATGGTTCTCAGGTTGCTTTGCCTGTAAGGCAACATTTACAAACTAGCATTGGGAATTTGTCCTCACAAATTCTCCTTTGCTAATACGTAATTGCGTCCCACACGCACTTGCCAAATAGGTGTATCAACTACAGAGGAAGACACAACAACAGGCTGCTTTGTCTGTAAGGCAACGTTTACAAATTAGCATTGGGAATTTGTCCTCACAAATTCTCCTTTGCTAATACGTAATTGCGTCCAGCACGCACTTACCAAATAGATGTATCAACCACATAGGAAGACACAGCAAAACAACTAGTTGAATTACGGGAATGTAATTCAAAGTGTACACAACACAACCATTGTCATAAAATCAGAACTAACACTACGGAGTCATGATGAACATGTAGATCATATTATATCTTAAGTTCTCTAACAGAAAAACATCTAATAATGAGTTCCGTTCAGTATCTAGAACACAAAACATTTATAAAGATAAAGAGTGGCCACTATGCAACTTCGTTTTTGTAATTGTCTGACCTCTTAACTTTAATAATTCTTTGTTCCCAAGAGGATACTTCTGCTCCCATTGGGCAGAGGACGGAACTCCATGAACCAATGTTCATGGGTAAGAGGAAAATGATTGCTGCAAACAATTTTTGTGCATAGTGCCTTATGGAATGACACAAGCAACATTTGACCTTGGCCAAAATCTCTTTTCCTCTCTTGTTTTTCCTTTGAACAGAGGCTACTTACCTTACACTTACCCTTTCTCTTCCTAGCACCACATCTCTTGGACCCATTGTCCTTGTTCTTGGAGCCTAGAGCTCTAAGTAACTTTAGCCACTTAGGCTACGTGCTTGATAGATTTTGCAGCCTTATGCCACCAATCTTTGAGCACTAGGTGGTGTTTAATATCATCAAGAAACTTGATGGTATTAGTGAAGGTCGGAATGACCTATATGCACTCCTAATAGGAGGGAAGAGATCTGGCAACAGTTTGAACTCACTGTTTACCAGGGGGTGTTCAGGCTTACTCACACTCCCAAATTATGTTTGATTTCTCCCTTAGATGCGTCTTCATGCTCTTGTCAGCGCGTATTTTGGAAGCATCAAACTTGACTGTAAGCTGCCTCAGTTAGGTGGCCACAGTGTCACCATACCGGTCTCTCTAATGTGATCTACACTTACAAGTTTTGTAGTTATACTATCAGTCAATCCTAAACGCTAACACTAATTACACAGCTCCTTATTAGACAACACACAACCCTGGAAAATTGTAATCAACGCAAGATGACTGTAGATATAGTCAGTCTCTACATTCGAGAAGTGGGGTCAACCACTCTCATCACACAGAGAGCCTATATATGTACACCTTTCTCTGCTTGACTCAATAATTTTCATAGAATAGTCACATACTATTCAAAATCCCTTTTGGATTCCCACTATGTAAGCGATCAAGAAGAACATCGAGTCGCCACAGGCACGATCTCGAACTTCCACTTGATTACAACGCTTACGATCAATTAAATAGTCACTTACTATTTAAATTCCCACGTGGATAAGCATTTACATCGATTTATGGGTTTGCCACATGCTGCCCCTAGCTCCCACTCGAGTAAAACACTTAAGGTAATTTAAACGATCACAAATCGCTTAAATCTTCTCTCTCATTGTGTATGTGAATGAGTCAAGAGATGGTCATATCCACTCTTTAGACTCCAATTCACCCTAATTTCTCCTCATATTTGGATTCGTCTCGCTAAAACAAGAAAAACGACTCAAAAATCGTCGAAATCGGAGTTAAAACGGAGAAATTATGCGCGACAAAAAATTTCGCGACGCTGGTCAACGGTCATCGTTGACCTCGCCGGCGGTCAACGGACGGCCGGCGCCGGCCGACAACCGGCACTCGCGGCGGCGGTGCTTGTCGCTGGAGACTCTCCGGCGACCAGCGGCGGCGGCGGTCGTCGGAAACTCTCCGGTCGGCGACCCTCGGCAGCGGAGGTCGCCGGACCTCCGCTGTCACCGGCGACCATCGGCGGCGGAGGTCAGCGGACCTTCGCCGTTGCCGGTGATCATCGGCGGCGGAGGTCGCCGGCGATCCTCGGAGGTGGAGGTCGCCGGCAGTCACCGGACCTCCGTCGGTGAACCACCGTCGGCGGCTGCCGGACCTTCGCTGGTCGGCCACCGTCGACAACCTGCTTTGCCGGTCAATCTCTTCAGTCAACGTTCCCCATCCCCAAAGCATTAACATACATTCACAGATATGTATCTAATTCGTAGGGTACACATACCTTAAATAATATATATATATGAATGCAAATTAGGGTCTTTAATTTTAAAAGGGGAACTAAACATGTTTCTAGGTTTTAGGGTATGGATTAACAATCAATATTCAATTAATAAATTAACACATAATTTAAATTCAAAATATTATAGGACCCTACCCTACAATATATGATTTTCACATGTTTTAAATTAAAATTAAAACTGGGAACCTAGTCATGTTCCTAAGTTTTAAATTAAAAATCATACAAGACCCAAACATGTTCCTAACCCTTTTCGGTTCATGAATCCCTGGAGAACAGAGCACTAGCATAAACCTAGCTCTGATACCAATGTAGGGAAAGGCCCAGATCCACATGATCCGACCCGACCCAGGGACATAAAGGAAAAACCGAAAATAAATCCAGGCATAAATATAAATATTGCGGAAGCTACTAACCTGGACGCCAATGCTAAGACCTCGGATCTTGCTAGTGGCTCTGCTCCACCAGGGCTGACCTCCAATCGACGAACACCAAAAAGGGTTGCGCCAAACGGAGGACTCTACCTATGAGAGGTAGAGTCACATGTCCACGACTGATGCGCGGAAGAGGACTCAAGAGAAAGAGAAAATTATACTGAGTGGGGTTTCCCAAATAGGACCCCCCTTTCCAACACATGGAATGAGCAACTAGAAAGGGGTGGAGTCACTCCTATATATAGGAGGATAAGAGAGCTCCCATCATTGACGCAAGCAATGTGGGACTTGGAATGTGAACAAAATATTCACTTCCATCATGATCACCTAGCCCACTTTGGGCCACGAGAACGGGCTCGTGTGACCTCCGATGAGAGTTATTTTCGTTTCGTTCTCTTCGTCTCTCTGCAAGCTTTCCAACGGATCCTCACTTGACCCGATCGGACTCCAACATGGGCGGATATTTAGTCCCGAAGACCCCAATATATCCAACAATCTCCAACATCATTTTCATCTTCTTCTCTTCTAAAAATTCAATAGCATGATCTTAGAAATACCATAGATTTTATTGTCCATAATATTATTTTGGCTTTATAAAATTCAGAGCAAATTGAAGTTGGATCTTTAAAGTTAAAATTTACTAAAGTTCTTGAAATTGATCAACTATTAGCTTTTAATTGGTCCAAAATTTAGGAAATAAAAAAAATTAAAGAAAAAAAGAAGTAGAGAGATAACTTATGAAAATAAAATTTTAGGCTGTGTTTGGTATCTTTGCATCTTAAAGAGAGGGATGTAATCTCATTATTCACAATAAAATATACATTATATTTTTTATATACCAAACACAATTCTCATCATATTTTTACATTTTCAACATACGTTACTCTAACAAACATAACCTAAGGTATCCTATCTCGAACCCGTACGTATCTTATAGACGCAAACATAGGCATAATTTCCTTAAGAAGAATGTATTCAATTTCTAACAAAACAAACCCAAAAAGAAATTCGTACAAAGAAAAAAAAAACATCATACCTTTAAACTCCTTAGTGTAATGATGCAAATCTTTCTCTTGTGAATTGAAAGCAATATTCTCAACCTTTTGACCTTCCTCAAAAACTTGATTTTCTGTTAAATATATTATGACTTATTGGCATGCTGGAATTTTTAAAAAATTATACTTTTACCCCTTCTTCTGTCTCAAAATTTTCATTTCAATCCCAAATTCTTTTATTGGTTTGGATTTTTAAAAAGGAGTTGGGAGTGAAATGAAAATTTTGAGGTTGAAGAAGGGGTGAAACTATAATTTTTGAAAAAAATTATTTAACCAAAAAAAAAGAAATAAATTGTAAATAGAAGAGTAGTGATCTAAAACTTTTGAAAAGTAGATAGATCCACTAATATGAAAAAAGTGACAAAGATAGAGGACCAAAATAGGTTTTGGCCGTATATAAATGATGAAGCTGTAAATTTCAAACTAAAAAGGTAAGGGAAATTGAACATATATAAGCATAGAGAAATATATATATATATATATATATATATATATATATATATATATATATATATATATATATATATATATATGCATGCATGTGTTCTTAGTCTTACAGGCTGACAGGAAGTATAGGCTTGAAAAATAGGGTAAGCATAGAGAGTGGATCATCTACATTGCAAGGTGAGGTGCTCACTAAAATAAAGAGAGAGATAGAGAAAACAACTAAGAGAGAGAAATTGTGAAAATGTAGGACCCACAATTTTTTTTTCTATCTCTCTCCCCACTTTAGAGAGCACTTCACCTTATAATGTAGAGGATCCATTCTCGTAAGCATAGGTGCATGTGGATCTTCTACATTATAAGTAAGGTGAAGTGTTCGTAAGGAGAGAGATAGATAGAACGATTAAGAGAGAGAAATTGTGAAAATGTAGGACCCACAATTTGTTCTTTCTATCACTCTCCTCACTTTATAGAGCACTTCAACTTATAATATAGATGATCCATTCTCAAGTGGGCATAGTCATATTTAGAAGCCATGGCTTCAACTTCAACAAATAGAACCCAAACGTCTCAAGCTTTTTGAGAATGAAGAGAGCAAAGAAAGAAAGAAAGAGAAGCAGAAGGAATAGGAAAGGGTGTGGATGGATTAAAAGTAAATATTATTAGATAGATGCATTCAATTTATATGTAGTTATCCACGTACACAATAATTCCAATCTCAGCTTTGAACTAAATTTTTTATTAATTGATATATAATTATGAATACCAGCAGACAGCAACCCAAGAATATCCGGTGATTATATTCATTAAGGATGAAAAGGTAAACTTTTTTTGTGGATAGAGAAAAAACAGAGAAACACAAAAACTAGGCTACACCTCGACTACTACTACTACAGGTCACATCTCTTCTATTTCTATCCAAAGCATGCTCCTAAATGAAAATAGATTCTCTACATTAACTTTTTACATTTTTTGTGGAGTTATGAGAGAGATAGAAAGAAGTAAAATTTTCTCTTTCTTAATTCTTCTTTCTCTTAATTTTCTTTCTCTCTATCTCTCTCATAACTCCAAAAAAAAGTAGAATAAAGATTTTGTCTAAACTCAAAAGGGATCTCATTGAAGAGGTGAAGACCACGTGTAAGCTCATCACCCAATTTAGCTCACTATCAATTTTTTTAAGAAAAATACAACAACAATTAATACCTTTACTGACCGAGTGAAGTCAATTATATGAATTAAACGATAATAACATATTCTGCCAACATGTTCTAGTGACAAGAGACTGAGGTTAGATGGAATTAGCGTCGTTTGGTTCATTTTTTTGGAATGAGAGAATAGTTATAAAGTTTCATTCTTATATTTGGTTGATAATTAAGATCGGAATTTTTATTCCCAATTAATGGTCAAATAGTGTGTTAATTAATACTCTTATTCCCATTTTCATGTTTGGCGCTTTCTATAGGAGTTAGGAGGAAAATGGTATTTTTGCCCCTAGTCAAATAGTGTGATAATAATTTTTAAATGAAGGGTATTATAATTGTCATTTTATCTTATACACTTTCTATTTCATTCTCAATTTAATTTCATACCAAACGTAATCATATTATTCTCTTTTCTATTTTCATTCTCATTTTTATTTCCTCAAAATAAATTTACCAACCAAATCGCATTCAATTTCAGTGTGATAGAGAATTAATGTAAGAGACAAGGGAGAATCAAAGAGAGAATTCATTGACGAAATATATTTGCCTCTCAAATCTATTATCAACCTTGTGATTACATTAAACAATAATTACAATTTTGGATGAAGATGTGGGGAGGTCGACTTATTACCAATATTGGATCTCTATAATTATTTTTCAAAGAAAAATTTAAGTTAGAAAATTTAGTTAAGAGGAGAGAGATTGATACTGAGTTAAATAAACTAATTGAATCCATTTAATTAAATTTTATATTATTATTACAATAAATAGCGTCCTAAAATATGATGATTGATGAGATATTCATAATCATCTTGAGATTTCTCCCTAATGTAGATGTAGTAATTAATTAAATGCATGGTGATTATAAGAATGATCCGGGGGGGATGGTTCTTGAATGAAGACAGAGCCATATTGTTCTTTTTATTTAACTTTAATATATATTTTTCATTTATTTATAAGTATCATTTTTTGACATTAATAAGGATCTATGGTATATGAATTAAGGGCCAAGGAGGCGTTTGATACACAGATTAATTTTTTTATTTATGATCATCCTAATCCCAGATGTATATGAATCAAAATGCAAACAAGAATAAAAGAATAAAATTGAACTTGAACAGAGATATATAGTGAAATTTTCTTAATATATATATATTTCTATTACAATCAAAACTTTTGGAGAAATTTGGACTTGTTATTGAATTTCCAATTGTATATATTTCTCATCAAAAACTATCTTGAAAAAAAAAATACTCATTAGTTAACTCATGTAATCCTAGCACAAGTAAAAAAAAGGGTGAAAATCTCAAATAAGAAGCATTTTAAATACTTCATAACTCATATATTTTCAATTAATATTATTTATTATGTTGCAACTTTCATCATCAATCAATGAAACTATAAAATTTGAAACCTTAGAAGATAAATAAATTAATTAGTTGAATCAATGTAAACAATCGATAATAAATTATTGATATATTGAGAAATAGAGTTTTATATATTATTCTCTACTTTCGTTATGGGACCTCAGCTAACTCAAACATGATTGCCTACAATAGAGGGATATCTATGGAAAACAACAAAAAAAGAATTTATATTTGTATATTACAATCAAATAACATCCTAACTCTCGGTGAGGGGGAGCAAGAGTCCACATCCGGTGCCGTATAGTACAATACCGGAGCTCACACGTGAGACCCATTCCGCTGTCTCTTTCTCTCTTTGTCATGTCTGATCGATGTTGTATAATACTAGATGCGGAGGTGGGGCCGGCCGGAGAGCAAGATCATCATGGATGATCAATGATAATGGGACTAAACTCTGAAAGAAAGCATTAGATGGAAAATAAAGTAATTAATGATGAGATATCAAAGGTGAAATACAATAATTTTATACAAAGTCGTTGGTATCAAAACTATAGATAGAGACCATTGGTATCAAAGGTGAAATTAAATTTAGAGTGTATATACAATAATATTAATTTTACCTTTGGTAAATCAGTGAGCTGATTTGAGACAATAACTTCATATTTTTTCTCAATAGCATCATCACTACTATCTTCTTCATCATCCACACATGCCATATTAATGTTGTGGACGTTGCAATAATCTCAACAAGAGATTGATTTTGTGACTTAAAGTAGATCTCACCTGGTCCTTTTATAATGTGATATCCAATGTCTTCTTCTTGATGAATAATTTTGAATGTTCAAAAAACTATGGATATAATTATATATAATACTGTGGGCATACGGTATTTATAGTAGTTTTATAGCTAGTTATAATCTGTGTGCTTCGAAAAAATAACTAGTTGTTATAATCTGTGTGCTTAGAAAAAAAACATTTAATTATAATATTGTGTGCTTAGAAAGAAACAACTAGCTATAATCTGTGTGCTTAGAAAGAAACAACTAGCTTTTATAATCTGTGTGCTTAAAAAGAAACGCTAGCTATAACCTGTGTGATTAGAAAGAAACAGCTAGTTGTTATAATCTGTGTGCTTAGAAAGAAACAGCTAGCTATAACCTGTGTGCTTAGAAAGAAACAACTGGCTATAACATGTGGGCTTAGAAAGAAACAGCTGGCTATAACCTGCGTGCTTAGAAAGTAAAAAACAGCTGGCTATAACCTGTGTGCTTAGAAAGAAACAGCTGACTATAACATGTGTGCTTAGAAAGTAAAAAACAGCTGGATATAACCTGTGTGTGCTTAGAAAGAAACAGCTAGCTATAACCTGTATGCTTAGAAAAAAAACAGTTAGTTATAATCTATGTGCTTAGAAAGAAACAACTAATTATAATATTGTGTGCTTAGAAAGAAACAGCTAGCTATAATATATGTGCTTAAAAAGAAACAACTAGTTGTCATAATCTGTGTGCTTAGAAAAAAAAATAGCTAATTATAATATTGTGTGCTTAGAAAGAAACAACTAGTTATAATCTGTGTGCTTAAAAAAACAGCTAATATGAATTAAATGTGTGTTTATCCTTTAAAACTGCTTTAGGTTTAAAGCTAGTGTTTGGGTATGAAGTAACTATGGCCTCCTATATATGTTTGGTTAAGAAAACTATTGGAATGATATATATTGGTTTTGAAGATATTATGCTTTCTTTGAAAATATTATTTAATTAAATAATGCAAGGATTTCTATGTATGAGTGTTAGATATGATCTTACCCAAGTAAAACTGTGGGTAGATTTCTATATATGCTAGTAATTAAATGGTTTAAAATTTTGTTTGATTCATTTATGAAAAGGTTATCTTATCCTTGTGCTTATCCTTAAATTGGGTTTAAAGTCAATGTTGGTGTTTGGCTACACTCTTTTCTAAGAAATGTGTGAAACTAAACACCATAATTCTAGCTAGCTAGAATAACATAATCTTTAATCAAACAATTTGATAATTTAAAACTATGCAAAAGGTTGTGGTATAAATCATTGTTTTTAATTTGTTAACCTTCTTATATGGAAAATTGGGATAATTAAGGAGTGAGTTACACAAAATTCCAATCAGATTTTTTTTTTTTCATTTCGATTTCTAACAAGTATCCTTTATTAATCAATCATATATATATATATATATAAGGTATTATCGAATATTAAATATGACATTTCTTCTAATATTAGGTTTTAATATTAAAGCAAGCAAAATGTAGATATCTTAAAATTTTGAACGGTGAAAACACTAATTAACCTTCACATACTTATTAATTGTCAATCTAATTCAAAATTCTAGGGTTTACAAATTAATGTTTGGACAAAAATAAATGTTTTCATTTTTTTCTTTCTCTGGATTTTTTTTTTGCTGCCACACTTTCAAATTAATTACTTGCTAGAAAATCTCAAATACATGCAAGTTTTCTTTTTTTAGCTCAGATATTTATATTTATGTAATTTGAGTGACCTTTTTCACTAACCATAATTCCTATCTATATTTTAAAATGTAGCAATTTAGTTGAAGAAATTAAATGGATGAGAGAGCCATATTTCCATGGGAAATTGAGAAAGTCATAAGTTTGAAAGGGATGAAAATAAAACATACACAGTACAATTAATTTTTTTTAATTAAAAAAAAAAAGAAAAAAATGATTCATAAATTCATATCCCTAATTTTACATGCGTCTTATAGTTAATTAGTCACATCATGTAGAAAAAGTGACATGGGTGTTGCCTTTGGATTTTTTGGGCCCATTCATCAGAAATTCTTAATTCCCGGGTCGGGTTTTGGTTGGACCCGAGACCTGGCTCGGGTAGGGCCGGGTTAGGTCCATCAGGTCAGGCGGTTTTTTTTTTTTTGAAATTTGAATTTGAGTCATGGGAAATAGAAAATGGACATGGGAAATAGAGAGTAGATTTGGGAAATAGAGAGTAGGTATAGAAAATGGAGAGTGAGCAAAGAAAATGAAGAGTAATTAATACATGTTGACATTTTGAATAGATTTTTTAAGTTTTAAATTGATTTATTACCTAGTTTTTAGGAATAGATTAATAAGATATTAAATAATAGATAAGATATCTTATTTTCAGCCATCAATTTTAATCTTTTTTACATATAAAAATACTTAAATAATAAAAATAACCAAAAAAAAAAAGAAATGGGCCTACCCCGGGTCGAGTCGGGTTTTGGGCAGCCCAACCCGGGCCCGACCCGATTGACCCGGCCCGTTGGACACGAAATGTGACCGGGCCGGGTCGGGTTAGCCGGGTCACGGGTTTTTTGTTCACCCCTATCTCATTCCCATTCTCATTCCCTCATCATTTCAACCAGGGTATGTTCTTTTGGTGGAAAAAAAGGAAGAAATGGGAATGGGAATAGGAAAGAGAATGGGAAAAGATGAAGGAATGGAGATGTCATGTCAATATGATTTGATGTGAGGTGAATGGAATATAAGTGGAGAAAATGACCGTTTTGCCCTTACATTAAATGTGAGAATGGAATAAAAGTGGGTAAAAATGTAAGGGCAAAAACATAATTTCATCACATTGAAAAAAGTGAGGTTTGTTTGTTAGTAAGAAAAGAAGAGGGAGATGACTTCTCCCTCTCCCTTTCCATCATGATATCTTTGTAAAGAACACACCTTAGTTTCTTCTTTCCTTCTCTTCCCTTCCCTCTCCCCCTCCATCTCCCTCCTAGTTATTAAACATACCTTAAATATGATGAGTGACAAATTTGTAACCATTTGAATAGATTTTATAAATTTTAAATTGATTTATTACCTAGTTTTTAGGAATAGATTAATAAGATATTAAATAATAGATAAGATATATTATTTTCAGTTATCAATTTTAATCTTTTTTACATATAAAAATACTTAAATAATAAAAATAACACAAATTTAAAAAAAAACAAAAGAAATGGGCCTGCCCCGAGTCGGGTCGGGTTTTGGGTAGGCCAACCCGGTGACCCGGTTGGCCCGACCCGTTGGACCCGAAATGTGACCGGACCGGGTCGGGTTGGCCGAGTCATGGGTTTTTGTTCACCCCTAGTTTGATGTGATTAATTGATTATGTTTTGTATTGATAAAATAATTGTTGGAAAAGGATTTTTTTTTTGGTTGAAACTCGAAAGTAAAAAAAAATAAGATAAGAATAAAATGATAATTTTATTTTTATTAAAAAATAAAATTGAAAAACAAAATATCAATTTAATATTTATTATATTATTTGAATAATAAATTTTATATTAAAAATTATAATTTCTCAAATATAAAATGGATAAATATATACTAAAAAAGAATATTTCTTTTCATTTTTTTCCTTCAAGTTGTTATATATATATTTTGTAGATGCATGACAATAAATCATTGTGGTTAATAACAAGAAAAAATGACGCATGACTGTCATTGCAAATCAAAATGATTAAAATATTCATATTTTAGGCTAAAGTACTATTTTGGTCCTTAATGTTTGCATGAAGTTTAATGTTGGTCCTCAATGTTTCAAAAATTTAATGTTGGTCCTCAAAGTTTTTATTTTTGGTCGATTTTGGTCCTCGAGCGTAACACCGTTAACTTTTTGCCGTTAAATGATGACGTGGCATGCTTATATGGCACACCCTCTCTCCTACATGTCATATTTTAATGACGTGGCATGACACGTCACTGCCACGTCACCCCAGATGATGATGATAATGATTCTGATGAAGGAGAGAAGATGATGATGTAGCAATCTGGGGTGACGTGGCAGTGATGTGTCATGCCACGTCATTAAAATATGACATGTAGGAGAGAGGTGTGCCATATAAGCATGCCACGTCATCATTTAACAGTAAAAAGTTAACGGTGTTACGCTCGAGGACCAAAATCGACCAAAAACAAAAACTTTGAGGACCAACATTAAACTTTTGAAACATTGAGGACCAACATTAAACTTCATGCAAACATTGAGGACCAAAATAGACCTTTAGCCCATATTTTATAAGTACTTGTAAAATTTTGTCGTTACATGGGTTTAAGTATTTTTTTTTCTTTAGAAAATAGGGATTAAATGAAGGAAAAAACTTATGTCCATTTCCTTATGTTCATTTCATCAAGTTCCACCAATCATATATTGTATTTACACTCTCTTTCTTCTATATTGGTCATACAAAAGGTGGTCTTCTATATTCTCTCTCTACTGTGATTGGTCATTTAAACACTTTTTGCCACGTGTCATTTTATATTGGGGAACTTGATAAAATAGACGTAAGAAAATGGATGTAAGTTTTTTCCTTAAATGAACGAGTTTAAGTTTGGGAGTAAAAATAGTTAAAATTACCTAATAAACTCGCTCTATATAAATTAATTAAATAATATTTTATTTATATATATAAATTATTCTATTGAACAAATATATACTTTATGTTCTTTGCTTCATTTTCAACTATAAATTGTTTAACTTCAATATTAATCTACTATAAGCTTCGCTTCACTTGCAAATACTCATATTAATTTTTTTTAAAAAAAAATTAGTCTCCGATAAAAAACATGTCTTTAAGGGCACGTTTGGTAGCTAGAAACGGAAAGGGAAAGGGAGAGGGAGAGGGAAAGGGAACGGATTTAATGTGTTTGGTAGTAAAAATTTAGAATGGAAATAGAATGAGAATGTATTAAAATGACCACTTTACCCCTTATATTAAAATAATAAAAAGAAAATATGGTTATAATTGTGTCAAATCAAAGGGTATAATAGATATTTTGTATTTTCTTTATTCTTTTTTTAATTATACACATTTTTCAAGATAGAAATAAAAAAGTAGGTAACATGTGAGACCCATATATTTTTTCTTTTCCATCCACTTCTCCTTACCTATTTCCATCCATCCGAACATGCCCTATTTCTCACAATTCAGTCCTTTATAAATGAAAAATATCCATTTTTTATCATGACATGAAAGTTATTCAATACTACAAACCTATCTCTCCAATTATTTATTTTCATTTGTTGACGGGAGTTACACTGATAAGAACACACTCAAAATAACTTAAGCTCACCAACGTTTTCCCCAACTTTTAGGTACTTCTTTACAAACCAAACTGGTATTCTCTACATAAAATGATCAATTTATTATATATCACACCAACCAGTATTCTTTTTTATACCATTAGACTCGGACAAAAATTCTATTTTAGTCTATTTTTCTCAATTTGATCTCTCACGTTTACGATTGATATCAAGTTTGTCTTTAACATTTGCTCTGTTTTAATTTGGTCCTTCACTTTTTCTTTATTTACCCTTAAACTTTATTAAGTCATTTTAATACTCGGATAATAGAAGGACTAGTAACAATTGAAAACATGAAAAATCAAATTAAAACTAAACAAAAATTAAGGACTAAATTAAAAAAAGTGCTAAATGTTACGAAAATGACGTTTTTGTCATTAGATTTATATACGTATCATCACGTGTCGTTCAGAGAACTTGTTAGCAATTAACAAATATATAAAACCTGTATTTAAATATTTTCCTTTTATGCAATATTTCTCAGTTATTGAACTCTTTTTTTTTTCCTTCAAAAACTGCTGTTATAACTGAATATTTCATCTCTTCAACTTGTCTCCCATCAATTTTGTTATAATGTAGATAAGTGTTTGGATAAAAATATTAATAGAGGAAATATATAGCACAAAAGTGAAAGTTGGGGTTAATTTTTAAAGTTACGACAAATTTCCCAATCCCATAAATTGAGGGGGTTTTTTTTTATTATAGAATTTAGCCATTTTTAATTTATTGTATGACATTTCGATTAATGCCTCAGGTTAAATTCATCAAAATTAATTTTTTTTTTCTAAACCCACATGTACAAATTCAAACTGAGCCTATAATGCACTAAAGAAATTGTTAGTTTCTATAATATAAACACTTTTTTTAGGCAAAATACTATTTAGTCCCTAAATTTTGGTCAAATTACTATTTAGTTTTAGAATTTATCAAAAATACTATTTAGTCCCCGAAATGTTTAACTCTGTCAACTATTTAGTCCCCAAACTTGGCAAAAATACTATTTAATCATCGAATTTGCAACTTTGTCAATTATTTAGTCTCCTGACTGTTACTCGTTATAGTTGACAGAGTTGCAAATTCAGTGATTAAATAGTATTTTTTCCAAGTTACTATTTAGGGTTTCTTGGAGGAAGGTGAAGGGTCTTGGATATTCCAAATTCCTCATTGCCAGAACAAGTCATTTCAGTTTTAATTGCCACTCTTTTCTTTCTTTGTTCTTCAGTATTGGCCACTCTGCTTTGTCCTGTTTATGATGAACAACACAAAAGAACTTACATTAGCTATCAAGTAAATGGAGTACAAGTCTCAAAAGGGTTTTAGAGCTAAAGGTGAAATTTCATCAATTTAAGACAAAAAAAAGAAGAAGAAGAAGGGAATTGTGCTGTTTGAAATTGCTACACTTCATAGTTGAAGGGGGTATATGCTTTTTTATTTTTTGTGAGCTCAGGGTATCCAGAGCTGATTAATCCCCTCGCAACGTAGACTTTTTAAAAGAGAGTTTTATAGTGTTGGACATGAAACTCTCTCAATACACACTATCAAAGATCGAACCTCTGGCTGGATGTTTAAAAAAGCCAGCTAAGTACCAACTGTGTTAAGTATGAGTACCTGAATCATCGTCGGTATTTCAAAAGATCAAAACTTGAAAAGTGATGGTTGTTCCTCCCAAAAATTCAAAGACACAAACATCACCAACTTTAAGGTCATTGGCCTTAGCTAATGCCCTAAACCCACCACTAGAGAGTTCAAACACTACTGTCTTTGTACTTTTTATCCTTATGATATATTTGGCCTCCCAAACTCTTCCATCTAACATCACAAGCTTTGTACTTTCTCCATTCTTTCTTGAACCCAAGAAGCTCCTGGCAAAGTTGGATGGTATGGCCTATAAAGAAAACAAAAGAAAAAGAAATTAATAATAGTTTTTTGCTTCTCCTTTTCTTAAAGATTCATGTACTGAAATTAATGATTTATTTATAGATCACTATAACAAAACACAGATTTACCCATGGACAAATCTGTGGGTAAATCTGTGTTATTCCGTTGGTAAAAATGGCGTGGGTAAAAAATTACCCATATAATTTTGAGTCCATGGAAAAATAGCCACGGAATTTTAATTTTACCTTTTATAGATTAGATCGGCTGCCAGCAAACTTCACCGCTCACAGGCAACCCCTCCGATCGCCGTCCCCTCCGGCCACCGCCCACCGCCGGAAACTCCTCCGACGACCACATTGTACTCTGAAAAATGGTCCATTGAGGATTTGAAGAGAGGATATCTTACATGGTAATATTTAGAATTACCATTAGGCCATTTATCACTTGTTGTTTATTTAATATAAAATATTTTATATATACATCTAAAATTTAAATAAAAAACATTTACCCACGGATTAGCCACGGATATTACCCACGGATTGTAAATCCGTGGCTAATTCCAAGAAATTGTTTACGGAAATTAATCCGTGGCTAATTAACAAATTACCCACGGAAATTAGCTACAATCCGTAGCTAATCCGTGACTAATTTTATGAAATTACCCACGGAATCCAATTCGTGGGTAATTTTGAACAAAAAAATTTATTTATTTTTCTCCGTTTTCCCACGGATTACCCACGGAATATATTCCGTGGATAAAATTTCGTGGGTAAATTCATGTTTTATTGTAGTGGATGCTTACAAAGTTAGCAGAACCATGGATGTATGATTGTTTGGCAACCCACACAAAAGATGGGTTTTGAGATTTGAAAGCATTAGCTCTCTCAAGTGCACTATTTCCCTTAACATCTTTACATTTCATGAACTTTGAATCAAGCATGCCCTATGCCTATCTCCTGCAAAATCAATTACAATATTGTGAGCTAGAGCCAAAACATTTTTCATCATTTTGATTTTGCCAACTTTCAGGATAAAAGTTCAGTACAACAATAGTACTAAATTTCGGTACATCTCTCAAATTATATAGTGTCATTTATTAATATTAATAGAAACTCGCATTAACAAAAGGATCCATCTTGAATGAATTAAGGACCAACTGATTGGAGGAATTTACTAAATTTCATCACTACCGTACTACAGAACAAGCTCTCTTAACTTTATCAAATGATATTACTAATGTCAAGATATATAACCGACAAAAATAAGAAAAATAATAAATGAACTATGAATTATATATAGACATTTCTATAAAAGGCATATCCACTACAACTTTCCAATCTCTTTAAATTGAAAGATTTAGGATGGTTTGCCCCCATTTTTTACCCTTAAATTTATCAATTATCAAACATGTTAGAGTAGTTAACTTGGATTGTTATAACATGTTAAAAATAGTGATTAAATGAGGTTGTTATTAACAAATTTTTGTCACTAAACCTTTTTTTTCTAATAGTTAAGATTATCTTATAATCCCACTTAGTGAAAAAAAAATTGATAGTGATTTTTTAATATGGAAGAAATGTTTATAAACGCTTGTTGAACTATTTGAAATATTTATAAATTAACACTCTCTCTGTTGGGTCTAAAATAAATCAACTTGTAATTAAACAATATTTTTTTTATCTCCAACATCATTTTCATCTTCTTCTCTTCTAAAAATTCAATAGCATGATCTTAGAAATACCATAGATTTTATTGTCCATAATATTATTTTGGCTTTATAAAATTCAGAGCAAATTGAAGTTGGATCTTTAAAGTTAAAATTTACTAAAGTTCTTAAAATTGATCAACTATTAAGCTTTTAATTGGTCAAAAATTTAGGAAATAAAAAAATTAAAGAAAAAAAAAGTAGAGAGATAACTTATGAAAATAAAATTTTAGGTTGTGTTTGGTATATTTGCATCTTAAAGAAAGAGATGTAATCTCACTATTCACAATAAACTATACATTATATTTTTTATATACTAAACACACTTCTCATCATATTTTTATATTTTCAACATACGTTACTCTAACAACATAACCTAAGATATCCTATCTCGAACCAGTGTATCTTATAGTTGCAAACATAGGCATAATTTCCTTAAGAAAGAATGACTTCAATTCCTAACAAAACAAACCCAAAAAGAAATTCATACAAAGAAAAAAAAACATCATACCTTTAAACTCCTTGGTGTAATGATGCAAATCTTTCTCTTGTGAATTGAAAGCAATATTCTCAACCATACTTTGCAAACCATACTTCATCACCATTTCCTTTTTCCAAATTTTACTTCCCATTCTGCTCCATTCGGAAGCTTAAGAAAAGCTGTGTCTGGTAACACATCTCCGCCATATTTCTTCACAAAATTGGTTGGAATCATCTGTCATTCAAGGCAAAAACTTGATTTTCTATTAAATATATTATGACTTATTGGCATGCTGGAATTTTTAAAAAATTATACTTTCACCCCTTCTTCTGTCTCAAAATTTTCATTTCAGTCCCAAATTCTTTTATTGGTTTGGATTTTTAAGAAGGATTTGGGAGTGAAATGAAAATTTTGAGGTTAAAGAAGGGGTAAAACTATAATTTTTGAAAAAATTTATTTAACCAAAAAAAGAAATAAATTGTAAAGATAGAAGAGTAGTGATCTAAAACTTTTGAAAAGTAGATAGATCCACTAATATGAAAAAAGTGACAAAGATAGAGGATCAAAATAGAGTTTTGGCTGTATATAATTATATATATAAATGATGAAGCTGTAAATTTCAAACTAAAAAGGTAAGGGAAATTGAACATATATAAGCATATATATATATATATATATGCATGCATGGGTGTTCTTAGTCTTACAAGCTTGTCATGGAGGCTGACAGGAAGTATAGGCGGTAGGACTCATAATTTTTTCTTTCTATCACTCTCCTCACTTTAGAGAACACTTCAACTTATAATGTAGATGATCCATTCTCGGGTGGGCATAGTCATATTTAGAAGCCATGGCTTCAACTTCAACAAATAGAACCCAAACGTCTCAAGCTTTTTGAGAATGAAGACAGCAAATAAAGAAAGAAAGAAAGAGAAGCAGAAGGAATAGGAAAGGGTGTGGATGGATTAAAAGTAAATATTATTAGATAGATGCATTAAATTTATATGTAGTTATCCACGTACACATTAATTCAATCTCAGCTTTGAACTAAATTTTTATTGAGTGTATAGACAATTTCGTCTCTGAAAGATTCGGCAATTGACAGTTTGGTCCCTGAAAGATCATAAGTGTACAATAATTTGGTCTCTGAAAGATTGCACCGTTACACAAATTGGTCCTTCTGTTATCTTCAGTTAGATTCTCTTAACAGACTTGCTGATGTGGCACGTTAATTGCACATGGGGACCGTTAGTTGCTCAGTTGAACATACTTACATGGCACAAGTTGAAATCAGTCTCCAACTCAGCAAAAACGCAGCGTTTTGAAGCTACTCATTTTGTACACTTACATAAAAACTCTAAAACGCTCCGTTTTGGAAAGAAAATGGGTGGGGACCAAATCTGAACGTTAGCTTCAATGTTTAGGGCTTTCAGAGGTTAGTTGGAGAAGAAGGAGAAAATGAGCTGCCATAGTTGCAAAGAAATGCGACGATTTGAGACATGCCCAAGTCAGAACGTTCAAATGGCGGAGTCATCTTCATCTGCAACAAGCTTCAGCGATGAGAAACTCCAGAACATGCCGATCGTTTGCGACTGTGGAAGAAGGTTGGTGATCTTCATAGGCAAGACTGAATTAAACTATCGCCGCCCATTGTACAAGGTAATTTCTTTCGGCTGAAATATTGGGTTTATTGGTTTTTATGACATTTGGTTGCATTGTAAGTTTTGTTGGATTTGTGGCAAAACAAGTTCCTTACTTGCAGGTTTTTCAAGTGGGCGGATGAGGAATGTCCAACTGAAGAAGAAGAAGAAGTGTCATTTATGCATGGAAGAAGTTCTGTGAATTTTGTTTTCATACTCATACATAACCAATAATGTATTCCTATGACAGCTCATTTTCTCCTTCTTCTCCAACTAACCTCTGAAAGCCCCACCATCCCTAACCCTAAACATTGAAGCTAACGTTCAGATTTGGTCCCCACCCCTTTTCTTTCCAAAACAGAGCGTTTTAGAGTTTTAATATAAGTGTGCAAAATGAGCAGCTTCAAAACGCTGCGTTTTTGCTGAGTTGGAGGTTTATTTCAACTTGTGCCATGTAAGCATGTCCAACTAAGCAATTAACGGTCCCCATGTGCAATTAACGTGCCATGTCAGCAAGTCCGTTAAGAGAATTTAACTGAAGATAACAGAAGGACCAATTTGTGTAACGGTGCAATCTTTCAGGGACCAAATTGTACACTTATGATCTTTCAGGGACCAAACTATCAATTGCCGAATCTTTCAGGGACGATATTGTCTATATACTCTTTTTTATTAATTTATATATCATTATGAATACCAGTCGGGATATCCGGTGATTATAAGATCCTTTCTGAATTCAGAGATTATGTAATTAATTACTAATTATGCATGCACTACATATATTATATATATAACTACATATAGAGAGAGAGAGAGAGAGAGAGAAATTGAAGTGGCCATCTATCATTTTTGTGTTTGCTTCTTACTACCTAGTATGTTAATTACTCCATCCGATTTATAAAATTTTAAAAAAAAAAATAGTTGCAAATAGACCAAAAAATCATTGGTTTACCTAAAATGAAAAGAAAGTTAAATAAAAATATTAAATTACCGTTACTAAATTACTCATATTTACTCTCTCTTTTTTTATTAATCTTATCTTGGGAACTTGTAAAAATAAAATTATAAAAAAAATTAATTAATGTTATCTTGATTTTGTAAAATTTAATATATTTTTAATAAAATAAAAATCTCTAACAAAATAGATAGAAAAACTTATATTCATTTCTTTATTCCAATTCTTCGAGTTTGTCTATCAAAATATGACATGTGTAAATTTTTTCCTTAACAGCAAGTTAACAGAGTTAAAAAAAAGACTCACATAAGTAAAATAACACATGTCATATTTTAATAAACAAACTTAAAAAATTAAATATAAAGAAATAGATGTAAATTTTTTTTCCCATAGACATTGTGAACTCTGGAGGTAGATCATATTCATTAAGGATGAAGAGGTAAACTTTTTTTGTGGATAGAGAAAAAACAAAGAAACACAAAAACTAGGCTACACCTCGACTACTACTACAGGTCACATCTCTTCTATTTCTATCCAAAGCATGCTCCTAAATGAAAATGGATTCTCTACATTAATTTTTTACATTTTTTTGTGGAGTTATGAAAGAGATAAAAAGAAGTAAAATTTTCTCTTTCTTAATTCTTCTTTCTCTTAATTTTCTTTCTCTCTATATATCTCTCTCATAACTCCAAAAAAAAGTAGAATAAAGATTTTGTCTAAACTCAAAAGGGATCTCATTGAAGAGGTGAAGACCACGTGTAAGCTCATCACCCAATTTAGCTCACTATCAATTTTTTTAAGAAAAATACAACAACAATTAATACCTTTACTGACCGAGTGAAGTCAATTATATGAATTAAACGATAATAAAATATTCCGCCAACATGTTCTAGTGACAAGAGACTGAGGTTAGATGGAATTAGCGTCGTTTGGTTCATTTTTTTTTGGAATGAGAATAATTATAAAGTTTCATTCTTATATTTGGTTGATAATTAAGAATGAAATTTTTATTCCCAATTAATGGTCAAATAGTGTGTTAATTAATACTCCTATTCCCATTTTCATGTTTGGCGCTTTCTATAGGAGTTAGGAGGAAAATGATATTTTTGCCCCTAGTCAAATAGTGTGGTAATAATTTTTTAATGAAGGGTATTATAATTGTCATTTTATCTTACACACTTTCTATTTCATTCTCAATTTAATTTCATACCAAACGTAATCATATTATTCTCTTTTACATTTTCATTCTTATTTTTATTTCCTCAAAATAAATTTACTAACCAAATAGCATTCAATTTCAGTGTGGTAGAGAATTAATGTAAGAGACGAGGGTGAATCAGAGAGAGAATTCATTGACGAAATATACATCTGCCTCTCAAATCTATTCTCAACCTTGTGATTACATTAAACAATAATTACAATTTTGGATGAAGATGTGGGGAGGTCGACTTATTACCAATATTGGATCTCTATAATTATTTTTCAAAGAAAAATTTAAGTTAGAAAATTTAGTTAAGAGGAGAGAGATTGATACTGAGTTAAATAAACTAATTGAATCCATTTAATTAAATTTTATATTATTATTACAATAAATAGCGTCCTAAAATATGATGATTGATGAGATATTCATAATCATCTTGAGATTTCTCCCTAATGTAGATGTAGTAATTAATTAAATGCATGGTGATTATAAGAATGATCCGGGGGGATGTTTCTTCAATGAAGACAGAGCCATATTGTTCTTTTTATTTAACTTTAATATATATATATATATATATATATATATATATATATATATATATATATATATATATATTTCATTTATTTATAAGTATCATTTTTTGACATTAATAAGGATCTACGGTATATGAATTAAGGGCCAAGGAGGCGTTTGATACACAGATTAATTTTTTTATTTATGATCATCCTAATCCCAAATGTATATGAATCAAAATGCAAAAAAGAATAAAATTAAACTTGAACAGATATATATAGTGAAATTTTCTTAATATATATATATATATATATATATATATATATATATATATATATATATATATTTCTATTATAATCAAAACTTTTGGAGAAATTTGGACTTGTTATTGAATTTCCAATTGTATATATTTCTCATCAAAAACTATCTCGAAAAGAAAATACTCATTAGTTAACTCATGTAATCCTAGCATAAAAAAAAAGGGTGAAAATTTCAAATAAGAAGCAATTTAAATACTTCATAACTCATATATTTTCAATTAATATTATTTATTATGTTGCCACCTTCATCATCAATCAATGAAAGTATAAAATTTGAGACGTTAGAAGATAAATAAATTAATTAGTTGAATCAATGTAAACAATCGATAATAAATTCTTAATATATTGAGAAATAGAGTTTTATATATTATTCTCTACTTTCGTTATGGGACCTCAGCTAACTCGAACAGAATTGCCTACAATAGAGGGATATCTATAAAAACAACAAAAAAAGAATTTATATTTGTATATTACAATCAAATAACATATATCCTAACTCTCGATGAGGGGGAGCAAGAGTCCACATCCGGTGCCGTATAGTACAATACTGGAGCTCACACGTGAGACCCATTCCACTGTCTCTTTCTCTCTTTGTCATGTCTGATCGATGCTGTACAATACTAGATGCGGAGGCGGGGCCGGTCGGAGAGCAAGATCATCATGGATGATCAATGATAATGGGACTAAACTCTGAAAGAAAGCATTCGATGGAAAATAAAGTAATTAATGATGAGATATCAAAGGTGAAATAAAGTTATTTTATACAAAGTTGTTGGTATCAAAACTATAGATAGAGACCATTGGTATCAAAGGTGAAATTAAATTTAGAGTATATATACAATAATATTAATTTTACCTTTGGTAAATCAGTGAGCCGATTTGAGACAATATCTTCATATTTTTCTCAATAGCATCATCACTACTATCTTCTTCATCATCCACACACGCCATATTAATGTTGTGGACGTTGCAATAATCTCTACAAGAGATTGATTTTGTGACTTAAAGTAGATCTCACCTGGTCCTTTTATAATGTGATATCCAATGTCTTCTTCTTGATGAATAATTTTGAATGTTCAAAAAACTATGGGTATAATTATATATAATACTGTGGGCATACGGTATTTATAGTAGTTTTATAGCTAGTTATAATCTGTGTACTTAGAAAAAAATAACTAGTTGTTATAATCTGTGTGCTTAGAAAGAAACATCTAATTATAATAATGTGTGCTTAGAAAGAAACAGCTAGCTATAATCTGTATGCTTAGAAAGAAACAACTAGCTGTTATAATCTGTGTGCTTAGAAAAAAACAGCTAGCTATAACATGTGTGTTTAGAAAGAAACAACTAGCTGTTATAATCTGTGTGCTTAGAAAGAAACAGCTGGCTATAACCTGTGTGCTTAGAAAGTAAAAAACAGCTGGCTATAACCTGTGTGCTTAGAAAGAAACAGCTGGCTATAACCTGTGTGCTTAAAAAGTAAAAAACAACTGGCTATAACCTGTGTGCTTAGAAAGAAACAGCTAGCTATAACCTGTGTGCTTAGAAAGAAACAGCTAGCTATAACCTGTATGCTTAGGAAAAAAACAGTTAGTTATAATTTGTGTGCTTAGAAAGAAACAGCTAATTATAATATTGTGTGCTTAGAAAGAAACATTTAGCTATAATCTATGTGCTTAAAAAGAAACAACTAGTTGTTATAATTTGTGTGTTTAGAAAAAAAATAGCTAATTATAATATTGTGTGCTTAGAAAGAAATAGCTAGTCATAATCTGCGTGCTTAAAAAAATAGCTAATATTAATTAAATGTGTGTTTATCCTATAAAACTACTTTAGGTTTAAAGCTAGTGTTTGGGTATGAAGTACCTATGCCCTCCTATATATGTTTGGTTAAGAAAATTATTGGAATGATATATATTGATTTTGAAGATATTATGCTTTCTTTGAAAATATTTTTTAATTAAATAATGCAAGGATTTCTATGTATGAGTGTTAGATATGATCTTACCCAAGTAAAACTTTGGGCAGATTTCTATATATGCTAGTAATTAAATGGTTTAAAATTTTGTTTGATTCATTTATGAAAAAGTTATCTTATCCTTGTGCTTATCCTTAAATTGAGTTTAAAGTCAATGTTGGTGTTTGGCTACACTCTTTCCTAAGAAATGTGTAAAACTAAACACCATAATTCTAGCTAGCTAGAATAACATAATCTTTAATCAAACAATTTGATAATTTAAAACTATGCAAAAGGTTGTGGCATAAATCATTATTTTTAATTTGTTAACCTTCTTATATGGAAAATTGGGATAATTGAAGAGTGGGTTACACAAAATTCCAATTAGATTTTTTTTTTCATTTCGATTTCTAACAAGTATCCTTTATTAATCAATCATATATATATATATATATATATATAAAAGGTATTATCAAATATTAAATATGACATTTCTTTCAATATTAGGTTTCAAAATTGAAGCAAGCAAAATGCAGACATCTTAAAATTTTGATCGGTGAAAACCCTAATTAACCTTCACATACTTATTAATTGTCAATCTAATTCAAAATTCTAGGGTTTACAAATTAATGTTTGGACAAAAATAAATGTTTTCATTGTTTTCTTTCTCTGGTTTTTTTTTGGTGACACACTTTCAAATTAATTACTTGCTAGAAAATCTCAAATACATGCAAGTTTTCTTTTTTTTAGCTCAGGTATTTATATTTATGTAATTTGAGTGACCTTTTTCACTAACCATAATTCCGATCTATATTTTAAAATGTAACAATTTAATTGGAGAAATTAAATGGAGGAGAGAGCCATATTTCCATGGAAAATTGAGAAAGTCATAAAACATACACTGTACAATTAGTTTTTTTTTAATTAAAAAAATAAAAGAAAAAAAATGATTCATAAGTTCGTAACCCTAATTTTACATGCGTCTTATAGTTAATTAGTCAATAGAAAAAGTGACATGGGTGTTGCCTTTGGATTTTTTGGGCCCATTCATCATAAATTCTTAATTTCCCGGTCGGGTTTTGGCTGCACCCGAGACTCGGCCCGAGTAGGACCGAGTCGGGTCCATCGGGTCAGTCGGGGGTTTTTTTTTTTTGAAATTTGAATTTGAGTAATGGGAAATAGAAAATGGACATGGGAAATAGAGAGTAGACATGGGAAATAGAGAGTAGGCATAGAAAATGGAGAGTGGGCATAGAAAATTATGAGTAATTAATACATGTCGACATTTTGAATAGATTTTTTAAATTTTAAATTGATTTATTACCTAGTTTTTAGGAATAGATTAATAAGATATTAAATAATAAATAAGATATCTTATTTTCAGCCATCAATTTTAATCTTTTTTACATATAAAAATACTTAAATAATAAAAATAACACAAATTTTTTAAAAAAATGGGCCTACCCCGGGTCGGGCCGGGTTTTGGGCAGCCCAACCCGGCCTGTTGGACCCGAAATGTGACCTGTCCGGGTCGGGTTGGCCGGGTCACGGGTTTTTTGTTCACCCCTATCTCATTCCCATTCCCATTCTCATTCCCTCATCATTTCAACCAGGGTATGTTCTTTTGGTGGAAAAGAGGAGGGAATGGGAATGGGAATGGGAATGGAAAAGAGAATGGGAAAAGATGAAGGAATGGAGATGTCATATCAATATGATTTGATGTGAGGTGAATGGAATATAAGTGGATAAAATGACCGTTTTGTCCTTACATTAAAAGTGAGAATGAAATAAAAGTGGGTAAAAAAGTAAGGGCGAAAACATAATTTCATCAGATTAAAAAAAGTGGGGTTTGTTTGTTAGAAAGAAAAGAAGAGGGAGATGACTTCTCCATCTCCCTTTCCATCATGATATATTTGTAAAGAACACAACCTTTAGTTTCTCCTTTCCTTCTCTTCCCTTCCCTCTCCCTCTCCATTTCCGTGCTAGTTACTAAACATACCTTAAAGTATGATGAGTGACAAATTTGTAACCGTATGAGAATAAGGAGAGAAAAGAAAGGAAAGTGATTAGAGCCTAGAGGTAAGGGGAAGGGGAAAAAAAAAGAAAACATTAATTTTTCATATATTCTCTTATTGTTTCGGTATTGATAAAACAAAAATATTTTAATTTAAAATATCTTAAATTTGCGAAAGGAAAGGATATAAAAAGATTAAAATTAATCTTTCATTATCTTTCCCTCCAATCCTCAACTTCCCAAACAAAAAGAAATATATTGACCCCCTCCCCTTCCTTCTCCTCCTTGATCCCCAATCTAAATGTAACCCGTAGAAACTAACGCTTGAAAGAATTAAATCTAATTTAAGATTACATTATTGATTGTCAGGATGTGAATTTGTGTACAAACATAAATATGGGTTTAAGCAAGAGTTACAAACTAATAGGTCCCTGTTCCTGTTCCATATCTAGTCATAGCAACACTATATAATTGCACAATGGCTCCGAATGAGAATTAACAATGTCATTAAAGCCTACTTTTACTTGATAGCTCATGTTTCATTTGATCCCTCAAAACTCTCCTTAGTAATTTGTTAGAAGCTGTTCGAGGGAACTCTGGGACAATTCTAACAAGGCTTACCTGCAATAGAGTTGTAAACATCAAAGTAGTGACTAAACTAAAAGCTCAAGTCAGGTGAAGAATTTCATGAACTCTTTTGTGACATCAAAAGATTTAGGCAAAAGTACACTTTATGTTCCAAAATTTTACATAAATTTTCAATTTCGTCCCTTAACATTTTTTACAATCAATTTTGTCCCAAAAGTTTTGAATTGTAATCGATTTCATCCCAACACCTAATATCATCCAAATTACTAATTGCAAATGACGATATGACATAATAATACAATATTAATGCTAACTCGTCACTCAAAACAATATTTCTTTTTCATATTAATGCCGACTCATCACTCAAAACGACATTTTTTATTCATATTAAGAAGAAGAAACAAGGTCGTTTTGGAGTGTCATTATGAATGATGATAAGTCATTAATGTTACATGTGTTATCCACATCATCATTTGCAGTTAGGAGTTCAGAAGGCATTAGGGATTGGGATAAAATCAATTGAAAATTAGTATAAAATTTGGAAACATATTGCCAAAAATTTAAGTCAGTTCAAAACTCAAACTTATATGCTGTTGCTTACATGCTTTTCCTAAGGTTAACCAATTAAAAAAAAGACATGTATCAATTTTTTTTATGTCATCTTCTCAAAATTGGCACATGTCTTTTTTAATTGGTTAACCTTAAGAAAAGCATGTAAACAACAACATATAAGTTTTGTCCAAAGATAAATATTGGAAATTATAAACGTTTAAATCCAGTCAAGTGTACCTTAAACAAAGGATTAAGATTCCTTTGAATGGCTTTAGAGACTTTTGTCTTTAGAGTTTCTGCATTGGTGTTGTATCCCTTCTTTAAAACCACAAATATAACCAGTTGTTCTGGACCCCCATTAGCTGGTGCAAGACTCACTGCAGCTGTCTCTGAAATGCATTCATCTGCCCGGTCACAGACACGCTCAATTTCTATAGAACTTGTCTGCATATCAGAACCAAAAATTAAAAGCAAGAACAAAAGCAACTCTAAGAATGCCAAACTAAGAGCAATGAACATGTCAATTTGAGAACTTTCTAAAGAATTCGTGATTGATTTCAGAGTATAGATCATTCTGACAAAATATACTCTGGCCATCAAACCTGAAAGCTATGAAATTCTTATGCCATATATATAACCAACAGACCCTAGTCCTTTAGATGCTTCATCTTGAATCATTCAGAAGAAGGTGAAGGATCAAGAAATAGGAATATAGTGGATGATGCGATACCTTTATACCTCCAAGATTCATGGTGTCATCAGCCCTCCCTTCTACAATGATATAGCCTCCAACAGTTCTCTTGAGTATATCTCCGTGTCTCCTGAGACGCTGCTAATAAAAAAAGCAAGTTAAACATTCCAAGAAGTAAGATCTTGAGTTTGAGTCTTGTATATGAAATCTCTACTGGGAGAGAGCTCTACTCCTGTTATGGGACCTCCGCTAGTTCGAGCTAGATTAGATAGGGGCCTAGTGGGATACTGGATGGTGATTTCAAAATAAAAACAAAAATAAAAATTGAATGAATATTAAATTTAAAACTATAGTGTCATCTATATATGAAGAATACATAATTTAGTCTCATTGATTGTTGGTCTAAGTGGTCACTCTCTAGTACTCGTCTATAAATCACGGACATCGCCTAAAGACAAGAGTGTTACGTATCTGATACATGACACAACACTGGCACACATGACACACAGCAGACACATGTTTGACACACACATGTATGTCAGAATGAAAAAAAATTATTTTTTCAATTCGAACACGTGTCAAATGCAACCTGGACATAAGCCGAATATGGCTCATACTTGAATCATGTATAGGATAACAAAAAAGGATAATACTAAAAAATAACTTTTGCTTGTATCTATACTCTCCTCTAACTAGATTGGTTTCTGCATGTGCATTAAAAAAAATGTAGGTCCCTATTTTAATGAGACGGTTCTACCAAGGACTTCAAAATTGTTATTATATTAGTATTTAAGCTTATCAATTGAAGTAAACCATTACCTTTCCTTTGTATATGGGCATTCCCTTAAAGTAAACTTCCTCATGATCAGCATTAAGCAATCTATCAGTGGCTCCCATAGAGTGAGGGAAAAGACCCACTTCGCCAACACAAGCAACATCGTCTGGCTGACATATTAGTCAGAGAGATCATATAATGTGAAATTAGAACATGCAAAAACAATTAATTTTAATTGGAATTACTAAAATGAAATAAGGTGATGGAGATTCATCCAAGATAATTAGACAACTACTAGTGAAATTACAAACAACTCAATCAGAAAAAAGTAAGGAAATTCAACTGAGAAGTGAAACAGGGGATCAAAGAAGGAACAAGGAAAAAATTGAGACATGTGGAGAATGTGTGTGGACTCATTAAGAAGTCAACAGCAAAGAGAATGTGTGTGGAGAATTTTAATTGATGTTCATTAGAAATCCCAATAAATTGAGATCAAGACTCTAGAATAATCAAGAGTAAATTAACATTTTGGTTCCTAAAAGATGAAAATGTCAAATTTAGTCCTTAAAAGATGTAATGTCTTAATAGTCCCTGAAAGAGGCAATTTTTCTCGATTTAGTCTCTAAGAATCTCCATTAATACAACTGATTTAAAATTTTTCTGTCACTAAATTGAGACAGATTGCATATTTCAGGGACCAACATGTTAATGTACTCGAATAATAAATGTTCCTTCTACATATTATTTCTCGGTCCAGGGAAATCCATTAAAAATGCAGTAGGTATATAAAATCTATTATCCATTGCAGCAAGAGCAGTGCACTGGGGTATTGGCATGATTCAAAAGTTTGTAGAAGCATTAAGTTTAAAATAATAATAATAATAATACGACCAAGAAAAGTAACTAGCTAGCCAGGAAATAGTTTTACATATGGAACTCCATCTTCATTAAGGATGACAAAGCCAAGTGTCATTGATGCTGTGCTTAATGCTCCAAAAGCTTGAGGCTGAAGGTGACTCCCTGTGATATAACAACATGCAAGCTCTGTGCCACCACAACATTCAATGATTGGTTGGTAATAAGCTTTTGAAGAAAGCCAAAGGTCATCATCAACATTTGAAGCTTCTCCAGTGATTGAAAATAACCTGCATATATAACCATTTTGTAGTTATTTATCTTTTTCCTTACTTGATAGTTAGACATCCAAGAAAAATTACCTTATCTTTGTCCAATCTAAGCCCTTCATACAATTTGTACTCTTCCAAGTTTTTACTAAGCTAGGAACAGTTCCCAAAATAGTTACTCCAGCATCCTGAAATTGTATTAAATATTAAATTGATTAGGCAGAGCTTATGTGCAATGTATGGACTATGGAATTTTTTTTAATCTCTGACACTCTATGCCCAAATGAAATATTAGAATTTGGCTTCCTAAAGTCATACCCAAATACTACACCGTATTGCACAGCTATAGGACCTCTCTTAGTCCCAACACTACATGACGTTTATGTGTGTCAAAACATTTCTATACAACAACAAAAAAAGCTTAAGCCTTTTCCTATTAGGTGGGGTCTGTTATATGGATCAAGCGACACCAACGTGTTCTGTCTTTGCTCATTTCTATATTAGGTTATTAATAGTGAAATCTATCTTAATAGTTTCTCATATTGTTTTCTTTGGTATTCTTGCCCTACTTCTAGTTAGAACTATCTTTCATCTGGACAACTCTACGTATAGTAGTCTCTAACAATCTTCTTTGTACATGACCAAACCATGTAAAGTGTGTTTCTATTAACTTTTCTATGATAGGTGCTATCCCGACTTTCTGTGTGACAACATTTTTGTATATAGAAAAAATACGACCTTGTAAATAATATATCATACTTAAAAAATATGCTTATTCCATACTAGATTGTAGGCACACAGAATAAATACAGAAAAAGAATACTGGATGTAGAACATAGTTTCACAGACAGTTTAAATCTGAATAGCAGGTTGAAAAACAAACAGTAAGTCAAGCATCCTAGTATTTGTTGCCACTTAGCCAGATTCCACGCAAATAAGCATTTCCTAAATTTCTCTTCTGTTTTGAAAATAAATTGCATAGGGTAGACAAATACTATAATAACATTACAGAATATATCTAACTTAGACAACCCTATTCAGCTGCTTTCGTAAAACTTCACCTAGGTAATACCTTTTTTTTTGTGAAAAAAAAAGGTGAGAAGATGGTGCCTCACTCCAAGGTCAAGATAGGCCCTCGAGCTCAAAGAGCACTTATAGGGACTTACAGATAACCCACCTGGATTTGAACCGAAACCATGAACTTGTCAGAGGCAGAGATGAGCCAAGCCTTATTGGCTAGGTATTATTTTACATAATACAGACTATTTTTTGAAAGCATAAGAAAACACTTTGTTTTTTTGTTTTCAAAGCTTTGGCCCTCAGCAGCAACTTGTTTGTTATGATAAAAGATAGGAAAAATTCCTATGCTGTGCCCTGGAGTTAACATCTCACAAGAATTTCCTGCTATATGCGACAGTATCAAAATGAAGTCCAGGACCTACCTTTGCTACTGAAATTAATTAAATTCAACTATGAATGTGAAAATCTAGTTTACATCTTTGATTGTCCTAATCTCTTTCACAAGTACAACAACAACAAAAATAATATGATATCTCTTGCAGCACATACTGCTTAAGAAAATGTAATAATAGAGCTAGGGGAATCACCTGGACAAATTTTCCAAAACCACGGCCTAGTGGAGATCCATGGTAAAGAGCAAGAGTTGCACCAGTTAGAAAGCATCCATAGATCAATGTTGGTCCCAAAACCCATCCTAAATTTGTAGGCCAGCAGCAAATATCTCCAACTTTATTATCACAGATAGTCCATCCAATATCAGCAGCAGCTCGAATAGGTGAAAGTTGAGTCCAAGGAATAGCTTTTGGTTCTCCTATTAAAAAAAATCAGAAAATCATTATGATGCTAGTCTTGAACTGTCGTGTACATGGTTAGAATTTACCAGTGGTTCCTGATGAGAAGAGTATGTTAGTCACAGAATCAATTGATTGATAGACTGGAATGTAATAATTTGATCTGCCAATAGTTAAATGTTAAGGTGAGACAAAATCCAAAAATGCAATATAACTTCTTTTTGTTTGTAGGATCTTTTGGAGGTGATTATTTTGGTTGGAAGAAATTACACTTTGATTAGACTAGAAAATAATCTAATGGACACCATGCATGGCATATTACCTGGGATGCCGACTACCAGAAGAGATAAAGTCTTTCCATGACTGGTCCTGCTCTCTTAATTGTACTCCTATATCATCACCTATCACAGGGAGTACAATAACTTTACAGGTAGCTGCCTCAATGACTCGACTGCAAGGAGAAATACACAGAATGATATGTTTCCAATGATTGGCTTGTAAAAACCCATAGACTCAAATCCATCCAACAAAAATTCTAACATGAAGGTGGCCAGGCTTGACATATTTTAAATTTTCATGGCAACATGGTAAAATAGAGTCATATTGGCATTTAAGGTAGCCTTTTCATCTCAAGGAAATCCTAGGCCGGAATACAAATTTTGGCCACAGAACAACAATATTACATTCATAAGAATCATGAATGTCTTTAGACATCAGAATGCCAAGAAAATATTGATTTCAAGATTCAATTAAATGCTCTTCTCTCAACTCTTAATGCAAATAAGCTAAATGAGAGCTAGCTCTGACTAACAGTGCATTTCCCTCCACGAGTATTCATTATTGCTAACTTCATATAAAAGCTAACATGTTTATCGGTCTTTGTAGAAAGGATAATGATTACATTACAGAGAGTTTGGTAGCATTTATCATAAAGAAGCTGGTAGAAACATGCCTTATGTAGTTTGGTCATGTATAGAGGAGACCATTAGAAGCTTATGTACTTAGGGTTGACTTTATAGAAGATAGTCCAATAACTAGATGATAAGGTGGAAGAATTTGAGAGGCAAACATATTAGAGTTTCTAGAGAAGGGTGCTAGAAGAGGGGATTTGGGAAGTACAAGGAGGCGCAAATTACATGCTGAAGGGATTAGGAAAGCTACAAAAGAAACATTGGGTTGATGAAGAGGTTTAGGACCAAAGGAAAATCAATCTTGGTGATGCAACGCAAATGTGCAAGATAAGATTAAGGTTAAAAGAGAGGGCTACAGGCATGACACACATGCAAGGATAATGAAAACAGGAAGAAGTATAAGGTAGCTAAGAAAAACGTTAAGAAAATAGTGTTTGAGACAAGAGAAGAGTTTTTGAAGGGTTTCACCAAATCCTAAGGAACCAAAGAACGGAAAAGAAGAATATTAAGGCTTGCTAAAAGTAGGGAGAGAAAGACACGGGGCATACACCAAGTGAAATGCATTAACTATTAAGGATGAAGTTAATATCTTCGTAAGGGATAAAAGTTCAATGGTACCGTACCACTGAACTTCAGTGCATCCCTCCAATTATGTAGTGCCATTTGTTACTATTAATAAAAACTCACATTAATTAGGGCCCACTTTGAATGGTTTAGGGACCAACTGATTGGAGGGATGTATTGAAGTTCAGTACTACCGTACCACTGAACATCTACTCCTTGGTAAGGGAACAAGATATTCAAATCTCCCTTTTTTGCTTTTATTATTTGATTCTTGAATTGAGAAATGCAGCAACAAAGTTTATAGCAAAAAGACCTTTACCTGTATAATGGAAATTTGTGGCCACCTCTTGATATGAAATCCTGAAGATAAATTTAAACTTAGATAGCATTTCCAAGTTCCAAAAGATAGTACTATATATAACGAATGCAATGCAATAAGGTTAATTTAAAATTCAAAATTTTACGAGTTTATCACACAGGTGCTATTTTTACCTAGGACATCTTGTTTTGTAACCAGAAATAATGGTGTCGACCAATCAAGTGCTTTAATTTGTGATAAAAATAATTCTATAACTAGAAATAAAACTAGTACATAAAAGGAGGATACCTATAATTAAAATAGGAGAAAATAAAGCTGAAAAAAAACAAGAAAATACACTAGCTTAAATGACTCTCCAATCCGTCCTAGGGACTAAATCAACTAATCAAGTAATTGACAGATTTTAGGGGATATTCTCTGAACAATTCCATTATGTCTCTTGATTCTCTCATGTACATACAAGTGAAGACCAAGGGAAAAACACAAACACACACTTGAGGATACAATAAAAACCTTTCACTACTCTATCTTTGTTTATGAATATTTTAACCACAAGATCTGGTGATAAATGATAAAAACAGAAAAGAAAAGACTCTTTTTTCTCACGGACAAAGGGTTTCTCTATTTCTCTCTGATTTAATATGTTATAATAGCCTAGGAAGGAAAGACTCATGGTAACCAGAACTTCTTTTCTTCTTTTGTGGTTGTGTTCTTCTTTCAGTCAATGTTACCAGAGGAGCTATGCATAGAGATCACTAGATCACCTTACACCTCTGACCAGCCTGCAGCTGTCACTGCACCTTTCCTAGCCACCATATGCACAAATCATTTTCTTCCCAGTTGTCCACGCTTGGCATAGTGTGCAGACACTACCCTTAGCCTTCCATCAGCCCAGACCTGGTTTATTCACTCCATTTTTATAGGTTTGCAGTTGTTTTTGGTTTCCAGTTCAATTTGTATCTGATTGACATTCACGGGCTCCAAATCCAGTATTACCAGTTTTCTTCCTTCTTTAGTTCTTAAATTATTACCATTCCCCAACATAAAATTGATTGGTCACGGACACGCCAGTTCTATGGCGTGTCGGGCACGGGTCCGTGTGTCCGACACGCCGACACACCTGCAACACTCTGTCTCTACTCTTCTCTTCAAGGTATATACATATATATATATATATATATATATATTATATTGTATATATATATACTCTGTTAGCCGACCCTACCTAGTGGGAAAAGGCTTTGATTGTTGTATATATATATACTCTGTCAATATATATGACATCATGAATATTGTAATTTTTGAAGCTTTTATCAATATTTATAAATATTTTGTGTCCTCTTGAAATTAAAATATATATATATATATATATATATATATATATAAATATAATTTATATATATATATTTATGCCGTGTCGTGTCTTGTAATTTTAAGAATCGGCGTGTCAAGGTGTCCGTGTCGTGTCCCGTGTCCATGTCAGTGTCTGTGCTTCATAGGTCCTAACATACTCTATTGGCCTACTTCAGTGGAGCTGTGGTTCCTTAGCAGAAAATTGTACATGAGTGATGTAATTTACTATAGCTTTTTGACACTAGATTATTGCCTATTCTTAAATAAAACTTATAGGACATGGTTCATTTCCCAGTAAAAGGCTGTCACATTACACTAATGATATTTAGCAATATTATACACTAGTAGCTCATATGTTAAGTATGAAACAGCCTAGGTATAATGTTTGCTCACTAAGTTTCAAACAGGGAGGAGTTCAAAAATTGTTGCCCATTACTACTTGACACCAATGAACAAAAGATACAAGGAGACAAAGTGCTCATGATTCTTGTTTTGAATGGTCTTGTGTCTGACGTTGAACCAGTTTGCCACCAATTTTTGGCCAAACTTAACATTCCCTCTACAGAAGATGTTTTTACAGGACATGGTTCATTTCCTAGTAAAAGATGTTTATTGGAATGAGGTGAAACTTCTTTGGGAAGGTATATACATGTTGGCAGAAGAATGAATTAATTAAGGGAAAAGAACCACATGCCCTGCATGACTGAGCTGAATAATGGTTTAAAAGGACACAGAAATTGTAAAGGGAGCAAGTGGAAAGGTACTAGAAGGATATGTAAGAAATGAGAGGGTACTATGAGGAGCTGGAGGGAAGAGAAGGGGATTAGACATAATTTAAGGAGGAGGCTGTTTCTCAGCGGATTTATCAAGAAGCATTCCCAGGTAACCATCAGATACCTATTAGTCCATTCATCCTCAATGTTATACGTAGTATTTGGTCATACAAGCACATTTACCATAAATATCAGATTAATAATTTGAAAGATCACCTGTGTAAAGATACCCTTTGCTTTAGACACACGCAGACGAACTGCAATTTCCATTGGTGCAAAGCTATCTGCTATAGATACCACTATGCATCCTGCTACAATAATGGCCAAATATATTACAACTGCATTGGCTGTCATTTGCATGTCAATTGCAATTGCATCACCCTTTGAAAATGTGGCAGCTACTGCTTTTGCTACCATCCTGGAAATAATTTAGATAAAAGATGAACAAAACAGAGAGAGAGATAACTTAATATAGGGAGTAGACAAGCTATTATGAATTGATAACAGCTATAAGCATGAAACCTGAAAAGAGAAGAATCAAAATCAATAAATGAAATTAAAGGGGAAAAATAATGAAAGCAAAATTATAGCTGAATGATATTGAACAATCTTAAATTAATTGTCCATTTTAATATGATGATGAAATTGAAATTTTCGCTTTGAATGGTAGAATCAAATTACTCAGCCAATATCACAAGTAAAATTTATAACATGATTCAAGATTTTCATATAAAGAACTTTTACACAGCACTTTGGAAATTAGACACACTAAAATCTCATAGAACTATAAATTTACCACTAAAATGACTGTTTGCTCCAATCACTATAATGTCATGAAATGTTTTGGTGGAATATGGTTGATAATATAAAAAATGAAAAGAATATCGAAATTCATATTAATATACAGTTATTGATCAAATAATTGCCAAAAAGAAAACTGTAGCTACAAGTTTTTTTCATAGGAAGCTCAGAGCTATAATTCATAGGACATGGTGCATAAAACACTAAGACCAAGTTAATATAAGAAATTCTGTTCAGCATTTTATGATGCAAATAAACGTGGACACAGCTTTTTCTTTATGTTTATAGTAAGAAAACTCTTCCTTTCGGTTGTTTCAATAGAATAATTTGATTTTTTTTTCATGATCACTGGAACAGACAAAAAGTGTTCGTGACCATTAAACAATTATCACAATTTTGTTCCAAAAAAATTTACCCATGGTAAATTTTAGCTACTGATAGAAAAATGAGAGCATACATTACTTGTTGTCGAAGCTCTTTCACTGTCAAGTGATTAACTTCGGAATCATCAAACCCTTCATCTCTCCATACAATGGCTAAACTGTTGTCTTCTTTCTTTGGATGCTCCCTAGATAGCAAACAACACTCAGCAATATTCAAGACTGAACCTGGAAGCCAAGTTCCACCATGTTTTGACTTGTCAGAAGTATCTAAGATGCATTTTGGAGCTTCAATAAATGATACTGAAAGTTCTTTCAGAACGATTGGCCAGTACACCTGAAGTTTATTAGTAGATGTTAATTGCAGTTTTTATAAAGTTCTCTAGCAGAAATGAATTTAGAACTCATACTAAATTCAAAATAATAAACAAAATGAGTACTTACTTCTGGATGTTCGACTGAAAATTTATGAAAGAGATTATAACTAGTTATAGGATCTTTGTATGATGTTCCCAAAAGCTTTGGACCATACATTTCCATTATACGTCCCAGGTTTGCCTGTCTTGCATGCCCTCTAGAAAAGTCACAAACCAGAAAGTGAACTCTTTCTATCAGCTGAAAATTTAACATCTAGGATTGTATTATTTCAACACGATGAAATTTTTTATGAAGCCAACCTCAATAAAATGCTTTCTGCTAAAGTCTAAACAAGGAGTAATTGATTGCATAATTAGGCTCAGTAAATTTGAAATTCGCAGAAGAACTCTATATATAAACAGGTATTTTACAGTTATACATACATATATGCATAAATTGAGTCCGTATTAATTTAGTCTTTAAACAACGGAAATGTCAAATTTAGTTCATAAAATATGCAATTTGTCTCAGTTAAAATAACTTCCACAAAATTTCTTTGAGATTAATACGAGAAAAATTGTATGTCAGAGACTAAATTTGACATTTCAGTGTCAGTGACTAAATTAAGACCGATTACATCTTTCAAGATCAATTCATATATTTAGCCAAAGAAGAGTACGAGATTAAGGTCAAGACTCGAGGTACTGGAGAAGAACTCGAATTACTTCCGATCAAAATATACAAATAGAGAGAGCAAATTACACTTACATGTCTGAGAGACTAAATTTAACTTCTGAGATTAGATTGAGACTAATTAGATGACCAATTTGGCCGAAGAAGAGTTCGAGAGTAAGGTCAAGACTCGAGGAACTGGCAGAAGAGGTAGAGGAGGAAACCACACTTACAATGAAGGGAACCAATAAAGAGGCGGACCATTGGCGGAGGCGTCCCAATTCGCATAGACGGAGTAGTAAACGAGCTGATGCAGTGTGTGCGGGTGCCATGGCTTTAGCAATCTCCGAGCCACCAGCTGGCGCCACAGCTCGCGCGGATCAGATTCAGAACCGTTAACGCGCAGAATCGTTTCCTTCAAGGCTTCGTCAAATCTCTTGGCGTCTTCAATTGTTAAACCAGCTTGCACTAAGTCCTCCACTCCCAAATCGCTTATGCTCTTCACCATCTTCGTGTCTGAGATATTTTGGCGATCTTATTACAGAGTGTGTTTGGTGTTTATAATTACGTAATGCTAAAAGTGTCCTACTCCTACCTTCCCCAAATTATTTAGAAAAAAATTTATGTTCATTTCCTCCAATTCCACCAATCATATGTTGTATTTACACTCTCTTTCTTCTATGATTGGTTATATAAGAGGTGTTCTTCTATATTCTCTCTCTACTTGATTAGTCATTTAAACACTTTTTGGCAGGTGTCATAATTATATTGGGAAATTGGAAAAAATGGACATAATGAAATAAGTTTTTTCCAATTATTTATTGTTAGGAGTAGTTGAGAGCGACTTCGTCGAAGAATTTTCCACGTGATCGCTCATTGGCTCTCAGTGTGCACTGTGCAGTGAAATCCTATTGACGAAAGGAGCGCCAATATTTAACTTGGGAATCTCAACTGTCATTTATTTAAGTAATTAATTAATAATTTAGTATAATTAATTCCTCTCTTCCACTTGGGAATGTTAGATACTGAACTTAGTACACCCAACAAAAAAAAGTTAAAACTTTTAATCAATATTCTATTAATTCTCTTCAGATTAATTTCACCATCTAAAATTCAAGCAGAAACAATCAGAACTACTTTGTATACTATTCTATAGTTGGAAAAGGATCAACGGATTAGCTGAAGTGTGGTGGCTGATGAAACCAATGATTGAGATGTGCACTGTAAAATTGCACATCAGCTTCTAAACTTCAACTTATCCTTTTCCTCAATAGTCACTTAGCCACTTTCTCCAACCACATTTCCTTCACACAATCCATTAGTAACAAATTCAAGCTCTTTTAAATTCAAGCTCACACGCTTTATGCGTGCCTAAAAATTCTTTGCAATCATTCATCCCATTCAAAACAATTGGTACACGTGGCACACGACAACGCTAGGAAAGGTCCTACGTAGCTCTTTTGGCTCTCAGTGTACATTGAAATTCAATATTCAACTTGGGAATCTCAACTATGAAATTAATTAACGAGGAAAAACTTTTTGCTCTCCGAATAGTTGGTCAAATTATTATTTAGTCCTCGAATTTTGAAAAAAATATTGTTTAGTCCTTGAATTTACAACTCTGTCAATTATTTAGTCCCTTGAACATTACTCGTTAGATAATCGAATGACATGGCTGTTAACTATTGACGTGGCCGGACTCCTAATCTTCTTGCTCCTCCTCCCGCATTGTCGAAAACTAGGTCAATGACCCCCTTACCCTGTTCCTAGAACCAAGCTTTGCTTGATGTGCATATATAACGACATCATCATGCCTCGTCCTTATGACAAAATCCTCTCCTACATCGACGACAATACTCGCATTCTAAACAAGGAGTAATTGATTGCATAATGAAGGCTCAGTAAATTTGAAATTCGCAGAAGAACTGTATATATAAACAAGTTATATTTTACTGTTATGCATACATATATGTATAAATTGAGTCCGTATTAATTTAGTCTTTAAACAACGGAAATGTCAAATTTAGTTAATAAAATATGCAATGTGTCTCCGCTAACATAACTTCCACAAAATTTCTTTGAGAGAAATTGCATGTTTCACAGACTAAATTTGACATTTCAGTGACTAAATTAAAACTGATTACATTTTTCAAGATCAATTCATATATTTGGCCAAAGAAGAGTACGAGATTAAGGTCAAGACTCGAGGTACAGAGAAGAATTTGAATTACTTCCGATCAAAATATACAAATCCTCACATAACGATAGAGAGAGAGAGCAAATTACACTTACATGTAACTTTTAAGATTAGATTGAGACTAATTAGATGAGCAATTTGGCCAAAGAAGAGTTCGAGAGTAAGGTCAAGACTCAAGGAACTGGCAGAAAAGGTAGAGGAGGAAACCACACTTACAATGAGTTAAGCTAGATGACCAATTTTGATAAAAAAACGTTGATGACCTAAAATAATTTTTTGAAACGTTGAAGACCAAAATAATAATTTGGCCTAAATTTTATTTATACTCTTCTTTTTTAATGATTGGTCATGCAATTAGTCTTCATATTCTCTTGGCCATACAAATATTTTTTTTATCACGTGTCTTATTTTTATTAAAAAACTTTATAGTATATGTCTAATAAACTTTATCTAAATTTAATCATTTTTCACAATTTGCTCGTGGAGTTTATTGGCTAAGAATAACCAGTTTATCACGCACTACTGCACAATACACACACCACATATTGGACTCTACTAATTATTATTATTCCAAAATATAATACTTATGATTTTACACTATATCTCAAAATTAAATTAAAAATAAATGTCATGCAATTTTGTACATGCAAAAATCTATAATATATATGATGATGTTGTATGAAAATTTATTACTTGAGGGCTAAATTTAAAATGTTGGAATTTAATTCTATTCAAACAAGATTTAAATGACAATGGGCGAATATTGTAACTCATAAAGACATTCGATCTCATAAACACGCTTCAGTTAGTCTCATATAGAACACCATGCTTTTTATATTAGAATTTGTGGGAAGGGAGGATTTAAAGCCTGTTTGGTTACGTGAATGTTGTATGATAGGAACGGTAATAGGAATGGGAATGGAAAATATTGGAGGGAATGGGAATAGTAATGTGAAAGTAATGTGATGTGAATGAAATAAAAGTGAGTAAAATAATCACTTTACTCCGGCATTTGTTCCTTTTATATTATGTGCTCCGGGACCTTCCGTCCACATCATTTGGTATCAGAGTCAGGTTGGGATAAATTCTTATTTATCCTTTATATTTTTCTTTGCACTTTTTGAAGTATTTCTCTCCACATCATCTCCATTATTTGCATTTCTAAGAACAGGTTTCTTAAGATTCGTTAGAGTGAAATGTTTGAAATTGTGTTTCTAAAAAAATTTATTCTTTTTTTTATTGTTTTTTTTCACTGGACTTTTATGGAGCATTGTTTCTATCATATATCATCTACATCATCTGCGTTTCTAAAAACAAATTTCTTAGGGTTCACTAAAGTAAAAGGTTTGAAATTGTGTTTTTAAAAAAGATTTTCCCCCAATATAATGGTAAGACTATGAGTGTATTGGTCCTAAATAATACTGAAAAAAAAAACTCTTATGCATGATTAACTTGCCGAAGTGATCTTAGGATTAAAATTTACTTGAGTACTGCATAGTATATTTTTTATTTCTGATTAGGAGTACTAACCTTAGAAGTTAGCTTGATTTTGAGTGCTCTAGATTTAGATTTTCTTTGTCCAGGAGTACAAAGGTTTAAGTGGCGGGAATTTGATAGCACACAATATCAACCTAATTTTAGGGTACTAAATAGTATAAATAATAATGAAATATATATAATTATACTTTAAAAAGGTTGAATATCTTGATAAAAGGAATAATTCTGAAAATGTAATAAAATGCCCATAAATGCTCTAGTTACTATATTGGATAGGTGCGTTTGATGTTTGTTAAGTGCTGCAGGCTTAACAGGGATCAATGGGGAGATGTATTCCAAAAGCAAGGACCGGAACGAAAGTAATAGGGATCAAATTGAAGAAGAAAGAAAGCAGGGACTAAACTGAAAAGTGAATAAAGAAAGATAGGGGCCAAAACCTAATTTTTACCTAGGGTCAAAATGCAATTTTACCTTAGCGTAAAATGTAATTATTGCCGCGAGAAGAATTCCTGACGCAACGAAAAGTTCAAACTTAAAATTGAAAATTGGAGATGACATGAGGAATTCAATTGGGATCCAGATTGGATTATTCAAGCTTCAGATTTCAAATCAATTAAGAAATAATATTATCCTATAAAAAATAATATTATCTTTAGATAAATAATATTTCCTATTTGAATTTAAGTAGGAAAATATATTATTCTATCTAGATATTTATTATTATATAATAAAGAGTGGAGATACTTTCTAATTAGTTTGAATTTAAATATTAAATTCTATCCTAATTAATAATTATCTCCATCCTATTCCTAATTGAATTAGAAGCCTTGGAGCAATATAAATAGGGCATCTCATAAGGTTGAAAGGGCATGCAGATAGAGAGTAGAGTAATTCATATTTCAGAGATAATTCCAGTCTAGGTTACGAAAGAGAGAGAGGAAACACCTGACGGAGTTCTTCATCTCTTTTCTTCTTCTTCTTTGTATTTTCTGGTTTTTATGGATTCTTTGGTTGTGTAGAACATGAACATGTTGGGCTAAACTCTTCAATCTTAGGATTGTAGTGCCCTAACATGTAGATTTAGGACTTTTCTCTACCTTACTGTTTTGATTCGATTTTAATGAAGTTTATTCAAGTTGTTTGATAAATTCTATGTGCTTGGCCATCACTTAGGGTTACTTGGAGGGTTTGGGTATCCTTGGGAAAGGAACTCTCACTTAGTCCTAAGCTTGAATATTGCTAGTTCTAGGTTGAATACATGATTATTCCCTGGTTTCGTTTGAAAGATAGAGATATACCTGAAAACCTAGTAAAGTTGAATTAGTTAGGCTTAAAGCTATTATTGAAATTGCTTGCCCATAGATGTATGAAGTAGTCAACTAAATAATTAGGGATTATATAGGATCGGAAGACCATATAACGACTAAAGAAACTAAAGACTAACTTCGTGGCTTCGAATCGATATAGTTAAAGGTACCGATTAGATTAAATTGAAGTGTTAGTGGTAGCTACAATCCTAGGAACTCTTCCGTTAATTGATTACTTGAACTCTATTTGTCAATCGATACGCTACTTTTCATACTCTTAATTCTAGTTTATATTCGTACAAAACATATCAATATTTTATTTGTTTGACTTAAGCGAGTGCTACGATATTGGTGCTCAATTTAAGCATTCAGTTATAGTTCCTTGAACGATATCTGGTTTACAAACCACTTTATTACTTGTTGACGGTGTACACTTGCACCGGTTATTAAAACCCACAACAAGTTTTTGGCGCCGTTGCTGGTTGTTGTGGGTTTTAATAACCGGTGCAAGTGTACACCGTCAACAAGTAATACAGTGGTTGTAAACCAGATATCGTCCAAGGAACTACAACTGAATGCGTAAATTGAGCACCAATATCGTAGCACTCGCTTAAGTCAAACAAATAGAATTACGATATGTGTTGTAAGAATATAAACTAGAATTATGAGTATGAAAAGTAGCGTATCGAATGACAAATAGAGTTCAAGTAATCAATTAACGTAAGAGTTCCTAGGATTGTAGTTACCACTAACACTTTGATTTAATCCAATTGTTACCTTTAACTATACCGATTCGAAGTCACAAAGTTAGTCTTTAGTTTCTATAATTGTTATATGGTCTTCCGATCCTATATAATCCCTAATTATTTAGTTGACTACCTCATACATCTATGGGCAAGCAATTTCAATAACAGCTTTAAGTCTAACTAATTCAACTTTGTTAGGTTTTCAGGTATATCTCTATCCTTCAAACGAAACCAGGGAATAATCATGTATTCAACCTAGAACTAGCAATACTCAAGTTTAGGACTAAGTTAGGGTTCCTCTCCCAAGGATACCCAAACCCTCCAAGTAACCCTAAGTGATGGCCAAGCACATAGAATTTATCAAACAACTTGAATAAACTTCATTAAAATCGAATAAAAACAGTAAGGTAGACAAAATTCCTAAATCTACATGTTAGGGCACTACAATCCTAAGATTGAAGAGTTTAGCTCAACATGTTCATGTTCAACACAACCAAAGAATCCATAAAAACCAGAAAATACAAAGAAGAAGAAGAAAAGAGATGAAGAACTGTCTCCGGTAATCAAATCCGCCTTCTCCTTGCTCTGATCCGCTAGAATCACGAACTCTAGGTGTTTCCTCTCTATCTCTCTTTCGTAACCTAGCCTGAAATTATCTCTGAAATATGAATTACTTTCCTCTCTATCTCGATTCCCTCTCCAACCTTATGAGATGCCTATTTATATTGCTCCAAGGCTTCCAATTCAATTAGGAATAGGATGGAGATAACTATTAATTAGTATAAAATTTAATATTTAAATTCAAACTAATTAGAAAGTATCTCCGCTCCTTATTATATAATAATAAATATCTAGATAGAATAATATATTTTCCTACTTAAATTCAAATAGGAAATATTATTTATCTAAAGAAAATATTATTTTTATAAGATAATATTATTTCCTAATTGATTTGAAATCTGAAGCTTGAATAGTCCAGATCCCAATTGAATTCTCCATGTCATCTCCAATTTCCAATTTGAATTTTGAACTTTTCCTTGCGTCATGCATTCTTCTCGCTGGAATAATTATATTTTACGTTGAGGTAAAATTGCATTTTGGCCGCAGGTGAAAATTACGTTTTGGCCCCTATCCTTCTTTATTCACTTTTCAGTTTAGTCCTTACTTCCTTTCTTCTTCAATTTGGTCCCTATTACTTTCTTTCCGGTCCTTACTTTTGGAATACATCTCCCTATTGATCCCGGTTAAGCCTGCAGCACTTAACAAACATCAAACGCACCTATCCAATATCATAAATAGAGCATTTATGGGCATTTTATTACATTTTCCGTTTTATTCCTTCTATCAAGATATTCAACCTTTTTAAAGTACAATTATATATATTACATTATTATTTATACTATTTAGTACCCTAAAATTAGGTTGATATTGGGTGCTATCACCATACAAATATTTTTTTATCACGTGTCTTATTTTTATTGAAAAACTTTATAATATATGTCTAATAAACTTTATCTAAATTTAATCATTTTTCACAATTTGCTTGTGGAGTTTATTGGCTAAGAATAACCAGTTTATCACGCACTACTGCACAATACACACACCACATATTGGACTCTACTAATTATTATTATTTCAAAATATAATACTTATGATTTTACACTATATATCAAAATTAAATTAAAAATAAATGTCATGCAATTTTGTACATGCAAAAATCTATAATATATATGATGATGTTGTATAAAAATTTATTACTTGAGGGCTAAATTTAAAATGTTGGAATTTAATTCTATTCAAACAAGATTTGGATGACAATGGGCGAATATTGTAACTCATAAAGACATTCGATCTCATAAACACGCTTCAGTCAGTCTCATATAGAACACCATGCTTTTTATATTAGAATTTGTGGGAAGGGAGGATTTAAAGCCTGTTTGGTTACGTGAATGTTGTATGATAGGAACGGTAATAGGAATGGGAATGGAAAATATTGGAGGGAATGGAAATAGTAATGTGAAAGTAATGTGATGTGAATGAAATAAAAGTGAGTAAAATAATCATTTTACTCCGGCATTTGTTCCTTTTATATTATGTGTTCCGGGACCTTCCGTCCACATCATTTGGTATCAGAGCCAGGTTGTGATAAATTCTTATTTATCCTTTATATTTTTCTTTGCACTTTTTGAAGTATTTCTCTCCACATCATCTCCATTATTTGCATTTCTAAGAACAGGTTTCTTAAGATTCGTTAGAGTGAAATGTTTGAAATTGTGTTTCTAAAAAAATTTATTCTTTTTTTTATTGTTTTTTTTCACTGGACTTTTATGGAGCATTGTTTCTATCATATATCATCTACATCATCTGCGTTTCTAAAAACAAATTTCTTAGGGTTCACTAAAGTAAAAGGTTTGAAATTGTGTTTTTAAAAAAGATTTTATTCTTTTTTTTTTTGTTTCACTAGACTTTTCTAGAGCATTGTTGCTATCCCATATCATCTCCATCATCTGCGTTTCTAAGAACAAGTTTCTTAGAAGTTCAGTAGAGTGAATGTTTGGAATTGTGATTCAGGAAAAAAATACCAAAAGAAAATGCCAGAAAAAAAGAGAGAGAAAATCAAATGTTAAAAAAAAGAGTGAAAATTTGAAGTTAAGAAAAAAAAAAGAGATTGTCAAAAAAAAAAGAAAAAAAAAAGAAATAGAGAAGAAGAGAGAAAAAAAAGAATATATCATATTATATTTTTGTTTTGTTTTGTTTTATTTGATTCAGGTTTGAGGAAAAATCTTAAGGAAAGAGGGAATGATGTGATCCCAAGCATGAATAAAATGTGCAAAAACGTCATTTGGTCATTGTGGGCTAAAAATGGAACAATTTATCATATTTTAGGTTTGGCAACATCAATTTGAAGATTTTGGACCAATTATTACACATGGAAGATTCATTTGGGCCTTAATAATCATATTTTGGGTTCATTATAATGATTGTAATTAGGATTTTTATTTAGTGCGAATTTTTTTTAAAATTATTAGTTGCTTATTTTGACTTTTAAGTTAGTTTTTATATTTTAGAATCTCTAGGATTATGTTTCCTATTTCATTAAATTAAATTAGAGTTTTCTTTTTTAAAAAAGCATTGTAGCCAACACTTTGGGCACGTTCATTAGGCAGAAATGGAAATGAAAATGGAAACGGAAATGGAAATGAAATGCATTTGATGTGTTTAGTAGTAAAAGTTTGGTAATGGAAATGAAAAGGAAATGTATTAAAATGACCATTTTACCCCTTATATTAAAATAAAAAAAAGAGGGTTATAATTGTGTCAAATCAGAGGGGTATAATAGATATTTTGTATTTTTTTTTAAAGTTGATGGAAATGAAAAAATGAAAAAGTAAGTGGGACCCACCATTTCCATTGGCATTTCTTACTAATGAACATGCCCTTTAAGATTTGAGATTTGAATTATTCAGAGAGCTTGTGTCTCTACACATTCTTCTCGAGAGTGAATTCTCTAATAGGTTTAGTTTTTGACTAAAAGACTTACCAAGGATTGATCAATTTTGTAGCGTCTTCCAACATTTCGGATCCTTGTTCATTCGAGTTCAATGGTTCAAATGAATCACCAATCAACCTATCACTTATGTTTCCATTTGTATTTGTCGTTTGAGAATTCAATAGAATAGAAATTTGTGGACATAATTCAAGAGAGATAAATGTAATTTATTCGCTACCTTACAACAAACATTAATAGCCAAAAAAAAAAGTAGGAACAAATAAAAATAAATTGAGAACTTAAAAGAAAAAGGTGTATACATAAGAAATCACAACCCACAATTCATACATTGAGTATAAATACACCAAATCTCTAGTGATCCAATGTTAGCAAAAGGAGAAACACAAATCAAGCTTGGTTGGTCTAGTGGTTAGCTTATTAGGTCGCTTAAGCAACTCCACCTTGTGTATGCAGTTACCAATTGGCCAGCGGCAAATTCTTAAATAGAGCTCAGATCTGCGGAGGTTTAGTCCTTAGCTTGTCGGGCTGGGGGTACCTTGAGAAAAAAAAAAGAGAAACACACCATCTCATCTCTGAAAATTATGTATATTTGAATGCACTAAAGAGCCCTAGAAGTGAATGCAATTCTCAAATTAAAGGATAGGCGATAAAAGGAGAGTATCTAGTTAAGGGCTAAAGCCATAACTCAATAAAGGAAAAGAAAGATAATTGACTTTGCAGCCACAGGGAAAAAATACAAAAGATCATATGTTTTCTTACTTTCTAAAAAATATTGCAATTAACAAAAGCAGAAGGAAATCTCAGAAAATGAACCGAACAACGCCAACTATGGACACTATTTTATACCATAGCAGAGGTGGAGGCCCAAGATCTTAGTTTTTACATATATATATATATAGCAAACTAAAACCATATATATTTTTTTGGCCGTTTGATTGGTGAATTTATTTTGAGAAAATAAGAGTGAGAATAGAAGTGAGAAAGAAAATGATGATTATCTTTGGTATGGTATAAAATAAGAGATGAGAAATGAGTGAGAGTTGGGTAAGAAGACAATTATATCCTTCATTAAAAAATTAATAAAATTGAAAATATTCACATTTTCTTTTCTTTCTTCTCTCTCACTCAGTCACGGTAGGTGACATGGTAACATGGTAACATGAGATAAGGATAATTTGGACTTTTTATAAGCATTTCCATGGGTGAGGCTGCAAAACCTCCTATTTTGAAGGGATTGCTCAAACCCTTATTCAAGGTATTGGTTCAAACTTGGGAAACAAAAAGCTTGGTACCAAGCATGGGAATGGGTAACCTATTACCATTCCCTCACCCATAAATCAAGTATCAAATGAGCGTTTAAGTTTCAACTTCCCCACACCCCCCTCTGACCCTTTCTAAAAAAGGTGAGTCTATGATGTAATATGTAATGCAATTTCAACTAATAAAATTGTGGCACTTGTTATTTTGTTGCATCATGTAATATAATTGGATCACATCAATGGTTATAATTGTGTCATATAACCTATTACATGAATTGCATCATAGACTCTCCCTTCTAAAAAAACTAAAACAATTGCAAAGTCAAAGGTCTGAAAAGTCTGTAAGAGTGCAAAGTCTTGTACTAAATAAATAATAAAAAATTGTCATTAAAAGAAAAAACTTTTCCCACAAGATTTGGTTTCTTTTCTTTACTTTTTTCAAAATTGCTTGGTACAAAAAGTGTGTAGAGAATAAGTGAATGACATCAAACTAACAAGAGGCAAACTACTATTTAGTCCTTGAATTGTTGGTCAAACTAACTACTATTTAGTCCCCGAATTGTTAAAAACACTATTTAGTCCCCGAATTGTTCACTCTGTGAACTATTTAGTCCTCGAATTTGACAAAAATACTATTTAGTCCCCGAATTTGTAACTATGTCAACTATTTAATCCCCAAACTTGACAAAAATACTATTTAATTACCGAATTTACAACTCTGTCAACTATAACGGGTAACAGTCAGTAAACTAAATAGTTGACAGAGTTGCAAATTCGATGATTAAATAGTATTTTTGTCAAGTTTGGGGACTAAATAGTTGACATAATTACAAATTCGAGGACTAAATAGTATTTTTGTCAAATTCGGGGACTAAATAGTTCACAGAGTGAACAATTCGGGGACTAAATAGTATTTTTGAACAATTCGGGGACTAAATAATAGTTTGACCAACAATTCAGGGACTAAATAGTATTTTGCCTCAACTAACAATTAAACAAACACAAGCTGCTGGAGGTTGGAAGAGAGCACCGCGGACGCCATAGCTGGTTTGGTTTGAATGTGGAGGTTAGCTTGGTGAATGGTGATATATTCCAAATTTTTAATGAGCATGTAATCTCTTTTACTCTTCATTTTATATCTTTATTTTATTATTTGACACAATAATATTTATTTATTTATTAGTTTTCCACAAGTATCTTCTTATTGGAGACAATCCTGCTTGAGCTAGCGAAAGTCCATAACGGAAGTATCTTCCTATTACTAGTTTTTTACACTAAAAATCTGAAATATTGAATACCCAAATCTTGTAGAATTGTAATAGAATAAGGTCTCGTTCGGTTGGTGGAAACCGAACGGGAATGGAGTTGTAAAAGTGGGTGGGGCCTTTTTTGTTTCCCTCACACTTTTTTTAAAAAAAATTAAAAATACAAAAGATCTATTATACCCTTTGATTTGACACAATCCTAACATTCTTTTTTTTTTATTTTAATATAAGGGACAAAGTGGTAATTTTAATACATTCCCATTCCATTTCCATTTTAAATTTTTACTACCAAACACATCAAACTCATTCCCTTTTCCTCTCCCTTTCCTTTTCCCTTTCTACCTACCAAACGTGCCCTAAGTTTTTTTTTTTTGCCTGAATTGTAATAAAATAAGTTAAAATGCAAATAAAAATGAAACAAATACATTGATATTTTGTTATTTGTTCTAAATGGGTCTAATAAAAGGAGAAGAATGCATCTAATTCTTTGTATTTGATTTTGACCTGATATATTGCAAGGAATATGCATATTATTTTCTCTGTTTAATCATTTGAAATTTGTTCAAACTCTACAAATTTCTAATCTCATTATATAAAGGTTTACATAATCAAATTTATCTATTTGTTAGTTATTAAATTTTCAATACATTTTTGTCAATTTAGCCCCTCCCTTACAAAAATTCTCGCTCCGCCTTTAATAACATGTTATTTAAGATAACACTATACCAAACACGTCTTCATTCTTTTCAAAGCATATTATGTTGGTAACTCAATCAGGAATGGAGTAAGATATGCATGGAGTAAGATATGTATATTTGAATGCACTAAACAGCTTCTAAATTTGTGTACAAACATAAATATGGTTTAACCGTTTAAGTTGCAAACTAATATAGTAGATGTTTAGTGGTACGATATATCTCTCCAATCAGTTGGTCCTTAATCCATTCAAGGTGGGTCCTAATTAATGTAACTTTTTATTAATATTAACAAATAGCACTACATAATTGGAAGGATGCACTGAAATTCAGTAATACGGTAGTACTGAACTTTTATTCCGCTGTTATATATCTTGTCATAGCAACACTATAATTGCACAATGGCTCCGCATGATAATTAACAATGTCACTAAAGCCTACTTTTCACTGATAGCTCATGTTTCATTTGATCCCTCAAAACTCTCCTCAGTATTTTGTTAGAAGCTGTTCGAGGGAACTCTGGGACAATACTAACAAGGCTTACCTGTATTGTAGAAGAGTAGTAAACATGAAATCAGTGACTAAAATAAAAGATTTTCATGAACTCTTTCTTGTCGTCAAAAGATTTAGGCCAAACCACATTTTATATTCTTAAATTTTACACCAATTTTCAATTCCGTCCCTAAATGTTTTTTTACGGTCAATTTTTTTCCAGAAGTTTTAAATTGCAATCAGTCGTCCCAGTACCAAACACTATCCAAATTACTAATGGCAAATGATAATAAGACATCACACATGTAATATTAATGCTAACTCATTATTCAAAATAGCGTCACTACTTCGTATTGATGTTGACTCATCACTCAAAACAACATCATTTCTTCGTATTAAGAAGAAGAAATGTCATTTTGGCGGGTCCTAAAGATTATGAATGATGATGACTCATTAATATTACATGTGTGGTACCACGCCATCATTTTCCATTAGTAAATTAGACGGCGTTAGGGATTGTGATGAAATCGATTGCAATTTATGACTTTTGGAACAAAATTCACAGTAAAAAGTTTAGAGATGAAACTGAAAATTAGTATAAAATGTGGGGGACATAAAGGTGTCTTTGCCAAAGATTTAATATAAGTTGAAAACACAAACTTATGTGTACCTTAAACAAAGGATTAAGGTTCCTTTGAATGGCTTTAGAGAGTTTTATCTTTAGAGTCTCTGCATTGGTGTTGTATCCTTTCTTTAAAACCACAAATATAACCAGTTGTTCTGGACCCCCATTAGCTGGTGCAACACTCACTGCAGCTGTCTCTGAAATGCATTCATCTGCCCGGTCACAGACACGCTCAATTTCTATAGAACTTGTCTGCATATCAGAACCAAAAATTCAAACCAAGAACAAAAGCAACTCTAAGAATGCCAAATTAAGAGCAATAAACATGTCAATATGAGAACTTTCTAAAGAATTTGTGATTGATTTCAGAGTATATACTATATAGATCATTCTAACTAAATTTACTTTGGCCATCAACCTGAAAGCTATAAAATTCTTAAGCCATATATATATATAATCTACAGACCCTAGTCCTTTAGATGCTTCATCTTGAATCATTCAGAAGAAGGTGAAAGATCAAGAAATAGGAATATAGTGGATAATGTGATACCTTTATACCTCCAAGATTCATGGTGTCATCAGCCCTCCCTTCTACAATGATATAGCCTCCAACGGTTCTCTTGAGTATATCTCCGTGCCTCCTGAGGCGCTGCTAATAAAAACATTAAGTTAGACATATTTTAACAGTTTATCATTAAGTAAATCAAGCTTAAAACGGGGCAAACAGTAATAATAATAGAATGAATCTTAAATTTTAAAATCACAATGCCACCTATATATGAAGATTACATAATTTACTCATAGATTGTTGGAAAATCCTTAACTAGATCTAAGTAGTGACTCTACAGTACTTGTGGAAATTCTTAGCTTGCATGCTTTTGCTATTGACACTTTGATTCCCAATTATTACATCCAAAATTTTGCCTATTTCTACTCTCCTCTAACTAGATTGGTTTCTGCATGTGATTTAAAAAAAAAAAGAGTAAATAAATAATTTAGTCCCTAAAAGGTGAATGTTCTATCAATTTAGTCCCTAAAAGATAAAGTGTCCCAATTTGGCCCCAAAAAGATAAATTCCCGATCAGTTTAATCCTTGATTAATATAATAGATATAAAGTAATTAACAGTAATATTAATGAAGGCTAACTGATTGCTAAATGTTAAATTGAATTTTATTCAACTAAAAAAATATAAACAGAGCGTTTTGAGAATGTGTAATTTGTAAATAAAATACATCGAACTACACATAAAAAAATGTAGGAAGTGCATTTTGATAGTGTTTAATTTGTAAATCTGAAATGTTTGATTTTTTTTTGTGATTGAATAAAATCTAATCATTTAATAGTCTGTTAGCATCCATTAATAATACTATTAACACTTTCTATGCATCATATTAATCAAAGGACTAAATTGATTAGGAATTAATTTTTCAGGGACTAAATTGAGGAATTTTATCTTTCAAAAATCAAATTAAGAGTCCATTAATTTACTCAAAAAAAAAAAACAATTGATTGGTTCTACCATTGAGCATGGTCCTCAAAATTATCTTTTATTTCAATAATTAAGCATATCAACTGAAGTAAACCATTACCTTTCCTTTGTAAATGGGCATTCCCTTAAAGTAAACTTCCTCATGATCAGCATTAAGCAATCTATCAGTTGCTCCCATAGAGTGAGGGAAAAGACCCACTTCGCCAACACAAGCAACATCGTCTGGCTGTCATATTAGTCAAAGAGATCATATAATGTGAAATTAGAACATGTAAACAAATTAATTATAAATGGAATTGCTAAAATAAAAATAAGGTGATGGAGAGTTATCCAAGATAATTTAGACATTTACTAGTACAAACAACCCAATCAGGAAAAGTAAGGAAATTCAACTGAGAAATGAATAGATTGACATGTGGAGAATGTGTGTGGACCCATTATGTAGTCAACAACAAAGAGAAAGTGTGTGGAGAATTTTAAATTGAAACCTAGACTTCAGAATAGTCATTGTTGCTTCTACATATTATTTCTGGTTCCAAGGAAATCCATTAAAAATGCAGTAGGTATTTAAAATCTATTACCCATTGCAGAAACAGAAGTGCACTAGGGTATTGGCATGATATGATGTGGTCATAACTCATAAGTTTGTAGAAGCATAAGTTTAAAATAACAATAATACGACCAAGAAAAGTAACTAGCTAGCCAGGAAATAGTTTTACATAAGGAACTCCATGTTCATTAAGGATGACAAAGCCAAGCGTCATTGATGCTGTGCTAAATGCTCCAAAAGCTTGAGGCTGAAGGTGGCTCCCTGTGATATAAGTAGATGCAAGCTCTGTGCCACCACAACATTCAATGATTGGTTGGTAATAAGCTTTTGAAGAAAGCCAAAGGTCATCATCAACATTTGAAGCTTCACCAGTGGTTGAAAATGACCTGCATATATAACCATTTTGTAGTTATTTATCTTTTTACTTACTTGATAAATAGACTTCGAAGAAAAATTACCTTATCTTTGTCCAATCTAAGCCCTTCATACAATTTGTACTCTTCCAAGTTTTTACTAAGCTAGGAACTGTTCCCAAAATAGTTACTCCAGCATCCTGAAATTGTATAAAATATAAATTGATAAGCTTGTGTGCAATGTATGGAGTTTTCTTATCTCTGACACTTTTCCATACCAATCAAATAAAATATTAGAATTTGGCTTCCTAAAGGCATACCCAAATACAACACCATATTGCACAGCTATAGGACCTCTCCTAGTCCCAACACTACATGATGTGTAAGTGTGTCAAAACACTTCTATGTATAGAAAAAAAGTTACTACCTTTTAAAAGATATATCATACAAAATAGGCATATTCCATACTAGTTTCTAGGCACACAGAATGAATGTACAAATTTATACATGACAAATGTTTCTAAATACGGAAAAAGAATGCTGGATGTAGAAGACACTTTCATACACAATTTGAATTCTGAATAGCAGGTTAAAAAATATATTTTAAGTCGAGCATCCTAGTATGTGTTGCCACTTAGCCAGATACCACGCAAATAAGAATTTCCAAAGTTCCTCCTCAGATTTGAAAATAAATTGCATAGGTAGACAAATATTATAACAACATTACAGAATATAGCTAACTTAGGCAACCCTATTCAGCTGCTTTCGTAAAACTTCACCTAGGTAATAGTACTTTTTTTGGTGAAAAACAAATAAGGTGAGAGGATAGCTTCCCCAATTTAGGGTCAAGACAAGCCTCCAGGCTCAAAGAACACTTATAGGGAACATATAGAGAACCCACCAATAAGAGATCACATGGATTCGAACCCAAATCATGCAATAGTCTTGGACAGAGATGGTATTATTTTACATAATAAAAAGCATTTTTTGAAAGCATAAGAAAACACTTTGTTTTCTTGTTTCCAAAGCATTGGCCCTCAGCTGCAACTTGTTTGTTTTGATAAAGGATAGGAAAAGTTCCAATGCTATGCCCTGGAGTTAACATCTCACAAGCATTTCCTGCTACGTGCAACAATATCAAAACGAAGTCCAGGACCTACCACTACTACTGAAATGAATTAAATTCAACCATGAATGTGAAAATCTAGTTTACATCTTTGTTGGTCCTAATCTCTTTCACAGATAAAACAACAACGATAATAATTTGATATCTCTTGCAACACATACTGCATAAACAAATGTAATATTAGACCTAGGGGAATCACCTGAACAAATTTTCCAAAACCACGGCCTAATGGAGATCCATGGTAAAGAGCAAGAGTTGCACCAGTTAGAAAGCATCCATAGATCATTGATGGTCCCATAACCCATCCTAAATTTGTAGGCCAGCAGCAAATATCTCCAACTTTATTATCGCTGAAAGCCCATCCATCAGCACCAGTACGAATAGGTGAAAGTTGAGTCCAAGGAATAGCTTTTGGTTCTCCTATTAAAAAAAAATCAGAAAATCATTATGATGCAAGTCTTGAATTGATGTGTACATGGGTAGAATTTTACCAGTGGTTCCTGATGAGAAGAGTATGTTAGTCACAGAATCAATTGATTGATAGACTGGAATGTAATAATTTGATCTGCCAATAGTTAAATGTTAATGTGAGATGAAATACAAAAATGCAATATAATTTCATTTTGTTTGCAGGATCTTTTGGAGGTGATTATTTTGGTTGGAAGAAATTACAGTTTGATTAGACTAGAAATAATCTAATGGACACCATGCACGGCATATTACCTGGGATGCCGACTACCAGAAGAGAGAAAGTCTTTCCATGACTGGTCCTGCTCTCTTAATTGTACTCCTATATCATCACCTATCACAGGGAGTACAATAACTTTACAGGTAGCTGCCTCAATGACTCGACTGCAAGGAGAAATACATAGAGTGATGTTTCCATTGATTTCTTTGTAAGAACCAACTGACTCAAATCCATCAAACAAAAATTCCAACATGAAGGTGATCAGGCTTGAGATATTAGCTTTTCAAGGAAACTTGGAAAAGCAGAGTCATACTGGCACTTAGGTTAGCTTTTCATCTCAAGGAAGTCCTAGGCTGGAATACAAATTTTGGCCACATAACAGCAATGTTTTTTTGATAGAAACACATAACAACAATGTTACATTCATAAGAATCATGAATGTCTATAGATATCAGAATGCCAAGAAAATATTGATTTCAAGATTCAATTAATTGCTCCTCTCAACCCTTAATGCAAGTAAGCAAAATGAAAGGTAGCTCTGGCTGATCGTGTATTTCCCTCCACAATTAGTTATTTTGGCATTCACAGAACTTAATATAAAAGTTACCATGTTTATTGGTCCTTGCATATAGGATAGGATTAGAAATGATTTCATTAAAGAGAAAGTTGGGGTAGCACTTATCATAGAGAACTTGGTAGAAAGCGCATTAGGCAGTTTGGTCATATGCAAAGGAGACCATTAGAAGGTCGTGTACAAAGAGTTGACTGGATGGAAGGTAGTCCAATAACTAGAAGATAAGGTGGAGGCGTTTGAGAGGCAAATCATGTGAGAGTTTCTGGAGAAGGGTGCTAGAAGAGGGGATTTCGGAAGTACAAGGAGGAGCCAACTACATGGGAACAAAATGGCTGAAGGGTTTAGAAATGTTGCAAAACAAAGTTGGGTCTATGAATAGGTATGGGACCAAAAGGAAAAGAATCTTGACGATGGGATGCAAATATGCAAGATAAGATTAAGGTTAGAAGAGAGTGCTACAAAGCATGTCACTCAGGAAAAACATCAAGAAGATAGTGTTTGAGACAAGAGAAGAGGTTTTGAAGGGTTATATCAATCCTTAGGAACCAAAGATGTGAAAAAAAAAAGAATATTAAGGCTTGCTTAAAGTAGGGAGAGAAAGACAAGAGACATAGACCAAGTGAAATGTATTGAGGATGAAGAAGGTAATATCTTGGTAAGGGAACAAGATATCCAAATCTCCCTTTTCTGTTTTTATTATTTGATTCTTGAATTGAGAAATGCAGCAGCAAAGTTTATGGTAAAAAAACCTTTACCTGTATAAAGGAAATTTGCGGCCACCTCTTGATATGAAATCCTGAAGATAAATTTAAACTTAGATAGTATTTCCAAGTTCCAACAGAGATTACTGTATATAAAGAATGCAATGAGACATGAGTAATTTGAAATTCAAAATTTTGCTAGTTTATCACATAGGTGCTACTTTTACCTGGACATTTTGTTTCGTAACTAGAAATAATGGTGTTGACAAATCAGTGCTTTTAATTTGTGAAAAAAAAAAAAACTTCTATAACTAGAAAGAAAACTAGTACATAAAAGGAGGATAAGGAATCCTATAACTAAAATAGGAAAAAATAAAGCAGAAAACAAAAACAAGAAAATAAATTAGCTTAAATGACTCTCCAATCCCTCCTAGGGACTAAATCTACTGATAAAGTAATTGACAGATTTTAGGGACTATTCTGTGAACAATTGTATTATGTCTCCTAATCTTCTCATATACATACAAGTGAAAACTAAGGGAAAACACACACACACTCTTGAGGATACAATACGACCTTTCACTACTCTATCTTTGTTTATGAATATTTTAACCAAGATATCTGGTGACAAATGTTAAAAGCAGAAAAGAGAAGGATAACTTTTGTCACGGACAATGGGTTTCTCTATCCCTCTCTGATTTAATATGTTATCATAGCCTAGGAAGGAAAGACTCATGTTAACCAGAACTTCTTTTGTCGTGTGGTTGTGTCCTTCTTTCAGCCAATGTGACCAGAACACCTTTGCTAGCCACCACATGCATAAATCATTATTTCTGCCCAGAGCACCTTTGTGTCCTTCTCTTGTGGTTGTGTCCTTCTTTCAACCACATGCATAGACTCATGTTAACCAGACACTTCCCTTAGCTGAACTAATTAAAGGAAAAGAGCCGCATGGTCTGCATGACTGAGATGAATAATGGTTTAAAAGGACACAGAAATTGTAAAGGGAGCACGTGGAAGGGTACTAGAAGGATATATAAGAAATGAGAGGGTACTATGAGGAGCTGAAGGGAAGAGAAGGGGATTAGACATAATTTGAGGAGGAGGCTGCTTCTCAGGTGATTTATCAAGAAGCATTCCTAGGTAACCATACACATCCTGAATGTTATACATAGTATTTGGTCATAGGAGGACATGTATGATTTACTATAAATATCATAGTATTAATTTGAAGAATCACCTGTGTAAAGATACCCTTTGCTTTAGACACACGCAGACGAACTGCAATTTCCTTTGGTGCAAAGCTATCAGCTATAGATACCACTATGCATCCTGCTACAATAATGGCCAAATATATTATAACTGCATTGACTGTCATTTGCATGTCAATTGCAATTGCATCACCCTTTGAGAATGTGGCAGCTACTGCATTTGCTACCATCCTGGAAATAATTTAGATAAGAGATGAAAAAAAAAGAGATAACTTAGTACAGGGAGTAGGCAAGATGTTATGAAATTTTTTTTTTGGCCAAAAAGATGTTATGAATTGAGAAGAACTGTAAACATAAAATCTGAAAAGAGAAGGATCAAAATCATAAAATGAAATTTAAGGGGAAAAATAATGAAAGCAAAATAATAGCTGAATGATATTGAACAATCTTAATTTAATTGTCCTTCCAGTTTCATATATTGATGAAATTGAAATTTTCACTTTGGATAATAGAATCAAATTACTCAGAAAGTATTACAATTTAAATTTTAAAATATGATTCCAGATTTTCACATACAAAACTTATACACAATACTTTGGAAATCAGACACTAATCTCATAGAAAGTTCAGAGCTATAATTCAGAGGACATAATGCATAATTCAAAACACTGGGACCAAGTTCATGCAAGAAATTCTGTTCAACATTATATGATGCAAATAAACATTGGCACACAGTCTTCTTTATGTTTTTAGTAAGAAAACTCTTCCTACGGGCTGTTTCAATAGAATAATTTGATTTTGTTTGTTCACGAACACTGGAAGGTGTCATGATGAACAGGCAAAAAGTGGACGTGACCATAAAACAATTATCATAACTTTGATCCGAAACAATTTACCCATAGTAAATTGTAGCTACAGATAGCAAAGTGAGAGCATACATTACTTGTTGTCGAAGCTCTTTCACTGTCAAGCGATTAACTTCATAATCATCAAAACCTTCATCTCTCCATACAATGGCTAAACTGTTGTCTTCTTTCTTTGGATGCTCCCTAGGTAGCAAACAACACTCAGCAATATTCAAGACTGAACCTGGAAGCCATGTTCCTCCATGTTTTGAATTGTCAGAAGTATCTAGGATGCATTTTGGAGGTTCAATAAACGATACTGAAAGCTCTTTCAGAAGAATTGGCCAGTACACCTGAAATTCACTAATAGATGTTAATAGCAGTTCATATAAAGTTCTCTACAAGAAATGAACTTAGAAGTTAGGACTCATACTAAATTCAAAATAATAAACAAAATGAGTGCTTACCTCAGGATGTTCAACTGAAAATTTATGAAAAAGATTAAAACTAGTAATAGGATCTTTGTATGATGTTCCCAAAAGCTTTGGACCATACATTTCCATTATACGTCCCAGGTTTCTCTGTTTTGCATACCATCTAGAAATGTCACAAACCAGAAAGTTAATTCTTTCAATCAGCTGAGAAACTTCATTGACAAACTTCAGAGTTATAACAAAACCAGAATGAAAATGAGCCATAGTAGAAGCATTAGTCCCTCACAAAAAAAGCCTGAAATAAATTTGAGTAACATTATCATTTTGGTCCCTAAAAATGCAATTTGTCTCAATTTAGTCCCTGAAAGATAAAAATGTCAAATTTAGTCCCTAATAAATGTAATTTATCTCAATTTAATCCTTGAAAGATTGAAATATCAAATTTAGTACTCAAAGACGCAATTTATGTAGAATCTCCATTAAACAAAAAATTTCTCAACTAAATTGATATAAATAACATCGACTAAATTGGACATTTTCATTGAGACTGATTACATCTTTTAAGACCAAAATGATCATTTACTATTTTGAAGACCAATTCATACATTTGGCCAAAGAAGAGTAGGAAATTAAGAATTAAGATCAAGATTCAAGGTTCAGGAGAAGAATTTAAATTACTTCGATCAAAATATAGTAATATACAAATCCCCGCACAAAGTCTCAAAAAAATATATATATAATTTGTTTCGATTTAGTTCTAAAAGATGAAAATATCAAATTTAGTCCCTAAAATTTACAATTTGCTATTTTGTCTCAATTTAGTCCCTGTTAACATAATTTGACATTTGAGTCCAATTACATTCAGCAGTATTCATACATTTGGCGGAAGAAGAGTAGGAAACTATAAGATCAAGACTCGAGGTTCAGGAGAAGAATTCAAATTACTTCGATCAAAATACAGCAATACAAAATCCTCGCAGAAAGCTACATCAAATTCAAATCACTTACAATGAAGGGAACCAATAAAGAGGTGGGCCATTGTTGGAGGCATCCCAATTCGCATAGACGGAGTAGTAAACGAGCTGATGCAGCGTGTGTGGATGCCATGGCTTTAGCAATCTCCGAGCCACCAGCTCGCGCCACAGCTCTCGCGGATCGGATTCAGAGCCTCTGACGCTCAGAATCGTTTCCTTCAAAACTTGGTCAAATCTCTTGGCCTCCTCAATTGTTAAACCAGCGTGCACTAAATCCTCCACTCCCACCTCGCTTATGCTCTTTACCATTTTCGTTTCTGAGTGTGTGTGTGTGTGTGTGTGGGTTTGGTGCTTTATTGCTAAAATGCTAAAAAAATTGGTCCTACCTTCCCCAAATTATTGTGTAGGTGGTGGAGTTGGGAGAGAATGCGTTGAAGTACTTTCCACGTGATCTATCTTCCGCGCTCTGAGTGCGCAGTGAAATCTTTATTAAATGGAGCGCCAATTATCAACTTGGGGGATCTCACTCAACTATCATTTGTTTAAGAAGTTAATTAATTAATTAATTAAGAGTTTATCTGTACACCAATAAAAGAATGATTAGGCGAAATTACTCTTTTCGTCCTCAACGTTTCAAAAAGTTATTTTAGGTTCTCAACGTTTTTTTTTGTTAAAATTGGTCCTCTAGCGTAACATCCGTTTGGTTTTGCCATTAAATGCCGACGTGGAAAGCTTATGTGACACATCATCTCTCCTACGTGTCATATTTAAATGACCCTCTTGTTGGGCCTCGCACAAAAAATATAAAGAAAAGAGAAAGAAGAACACACAAAAATTTTAACGTGGTTCGGTGTCTCAAGACCTACTATCACGACCTCAACTAGGACAAACTTTACTACTTGTAATTTTTTAACAGAAAAATTACAAATCCTCCTTAATACATAAAAATACTCAAAACACAATACACCCAATGGTTATAGGCTAGTATTCTTATGTGTGTTGAAACCTATATAACTCACACCTATTTATATAAGCTCCTCACCCACTCCTCACACAAACTAAGCAATGAGGGACTTGGTATTAATACATACTCACTCAAATTCAGCAAAACAACGCCGTTTTGATTCATTTAATAGAACATTTAGATGCGACTAGTGGATTAATGACAACTTTTACATCATTATTTCTCTATTTTTCAGAAGCTTGGAAAGCAAGCTATACTATAATGCGACTAGTGGATTAATGACACATGGCTAGGGTACTTCCCACCAAAAATACTCACACAAAAGAAACTTCTAGAACCTTAAAACTAGTTTCACTAGAAACCAAGAGGCAATCAAACGCCTTGCCCTTCGCCCTTCGCCAACACGATACGAAACCTTGGCGAAAAATGTTGCACCACTGCTAAAGCTCTGGCCTGCAAAGCTCTCATCCCCTGTGTTTGAGAAGAGAAGAGGCCTTCGTCCTTCATGCATGAGCCAAAAAGTTGCCTTCCCAGGCTAGATTAAAGGCATCCACCTTGCGTCATTAAAAAATTGGGCCTTTCGCACCCAACTTCAGGGCATTCACCCACTTCACTTACTCCGTGCACGGCGAGAAGGGCCCTCGCCCGAAGAGTCACTCGTACGAGGATCTCCACTCGCCTGAGTATAAGCACTTGCCCATCATTCACCTTTTGGGCTCCCGCCCCTTGTGCTTCATACAATCCTAAACGCGCCTAAGATTAAAAAGTCCACGAGCGCAAGCACCAACAAAGTTGACTCCCACTCTCGCATAACTTCTCGTGATTGTCTTCCACATTCTTGCACACAATCTCCCTCTTCTCTCATTCACATAACCCTACATAAGCCTTAACCAGGAAACACAGCCCTCACCTCCATGAGTGCTTCCCTCCATCTATGAAACCACCGCTGCGTATACAGAACTTCTACGGTTCCCCTTCAGTGATCCGCTCACCATTTCCACGTCTAAGCCGCACACGACACACCTACACAAGTAACTTTCTCGTTTAACAACTAACATGGATGTCTCATGATCTCGAACTACGTAAATTTTGATCCCTCTTCAAAGTACATATATAGTCATATATGCCCTCACCTAGGGCAAGTCCCCTTTTCTTTAATTAAATTTATTTGACCAAAAATGAATTTATCAGAGATTTTTGTAACTTGGTTTATTTTATTATAAAAAATATATAGAAGTTTGATCTTAACTTTTCCTAGTATATAGATAAGATATTTACTAGAATATAGGTTCAAATGTTAGAAATAATTAGCTAGGTAGTTAGAAATTGATATTTATTACAAAAATAATCTTTATAAACATTATTTTTACATTGTTAGTTGTAACTCGTAACATGCAAGTTGCAAACCACATATGCTGTGAACATTTGGTATAATATGATCTTAAATATTATGGTATTTCGGGATATAGTTTAACATGTAACTTGGTGTATGTATGCAATAGATTATGTGGCACAATTGTAGTCATTGATGTGAACCAATAGTATCAAATAATGAAGAGACAACATATTAAAGAGATAAACTTCATATTTTTTTAAAAATTAAAGTTTGACCCCTCAAAATATGTAAAATTATAATATTGTAAGAAATATAAATAATAGTTTTATTATAAAGAAATGTGATTAAGAAATAAATACTTATTTTTAAGTAAGAATATTTAGTCATAAAAAATATTTAAAAAAAATACTTAAAAATTAACATATTATATTATATATACAAAATATTACGAAACAGTAAACTATTATGTGTAGTAGTCAACTATTATACTGATTGAAGCAACAAGGACAAAGATAATAATCGTTGTATAATATTTGACTAATATATATACTTTCAAAGTTAGAAAATAGAAAGTAGTAATAAAATGTTATATACAACGTAATAGTCAGCTATTTCTAACTAATACATACAAGTTGTTAAAAAAATTGTGAAATTTGTTAAATGATATATTAAAAGCTTATTAGATAGAAGTTGAATCGACGTAAAGGATCGGAGTAAAGCAAGGTTTAACCTAGTACAAAATCTAAATATCATAAAATTTAAGATAAAAAAACATAAATATGCATAATACTTTAGAAATCTTCTCTTCTAGTCATCCTTCCACATGTTATAATTTTATTGGCTGAAAATTTATTCCATGACATGCAACAAAAGCCATGTTTGCATCATACATTAACCTATATAAATGAATAATATATTTTAAAATTTTATAAATTATGATATAAAATATTATAAATGAGATATTATAGTATTTATGATACTTATACTTGATATGTCAATTTGAATTACAGTGATATAAGATGCAAATGTAATTAATTATTAATACTTATCAATGTTATTTGTTTATATAACTTTTGAATTTACCTTTATAAATTAAAATAAATTACTTATTATATTTATATAACTTTTAAATTTACCTTTGTTGTTGTTTTATTTATAATATGATTATTTTTAAAATTTTATAATTAACTTTAAATTTAAAAAAAAACTAATTATCAGTCTGTACTATGCATTAAATAAATTACCTATTATTTTATACTGTAATTATTAAGAATTTAAAATGTGTAAAGATATTTTATATATATGGAATAATAAAGAATGGAAGAGATTTTGTATGGATAAAAATGACAAGTTGAAAAAATTACCACCCAATTGTGTGTCATCTAAGATGATGTTATGTAATAATACGGAATTATCTCATGTGATATTATGTTATTACATAATAATGTAATAAATACTATCATCTAATTGTATTATTTAAGATAATATATCATATAATACATTTTATTACGCAGAAATAATTTTTTAGAGATAAAAAATTTGAAATCTTTAAAATAAAATTATGTACAGGAATAAAGAAAACAAATTTTAATTAATACTTGGCTACTTCTAGTAAGAAACATGCATGATGAATCCAATTTCATGTATGATGTGTATCATGGCGTCATATCAAGAGAGGTCTTTTTCATGTATAATTTTCCAAAGCATGTGCGTAGAAGAGGAAATAAAGTTAGACGAAGCAATTATTTGGTCTTATGTGTAGAAGAGATATCAAATTTTAAATCGATTATAATTTGGTGTGACACAGAAGATAAAATATTCATTTTTTTTAATTTATTTGTTGAGTTTAATATTTGAAGGATGAAAATGAAATATTATTCGTTGGGAGAGTTATCCTTAATAATGGACTTTGCAATATCTAAGAGATTATTCATCAAGTCCACTCTAATAGATGCCTCGATTAGAGACAAAAAAAATTTTAAACAATTATTTTTCCCATAATTATAAGATCATGATAATTTTAAGAAAAAAAGTATTTTAAGGGTACATTTGGTTACTTGAATGCTGGATGTAAGTTGGAGAAATTATTTTTTTGTTGTCATACTTTATTTTTGTGACAACAAAAATTTGCAAAGCCATTTTTTTTACAATTTTATAATAATAATTTATTTTTTATGTGTATCTCCAATGCTTTCTTCAATTTTCATGGGAAGTTATTTATTTCAAATTATCCATAGAAAGTTATTTATTAGGTAGTTTCTTTTAGTTGGGAAGTTATTTTTCTTGGTGTTACATTTTGCTTTTGTGACATCAAAAAGTACAAAGTAATATATATATACTAGAGGCTTCGCATGCACCTACGTGCATACATGTAATTTATTCTTAATTTTTTTGAAAATATAATAAAAAATAGTTATTATATTTTAAAATCATTAAAAATTAAAAATTTTAAAATTTTAAAATTTTTAAATAAAATTGTTATCATAATTTAAAATTAAAAAAAATAAGAAGTTATGCTTGTTTTCTCTCTCCTACATCCTCCAATCATATTATATTTTTGTATTTTTTAATTATAAAATATATGTATTTTGTGGGAAGTTAGTTATTTATTGAGAAGTTGAGGGGGAAGTTATTTTTTTGGTGTCACACTTTGCTTGTGTGACACCAAAAACTCCAAAGCCATATATATATAGATATAGATTATATTTTAAATAATGTATTAAATCATGGGGAGTTATTTATTGAGAAGTTATTCATGAGAAGTTATTTATTGATTAGTTATTTTTAGTGGGGAAGTTATTTTTTTGGTATCACACTTTGCTTGTGTGACACCAAAAACTCCAAAGCCATATATATATATATATATATATATATATATATATGGTCTTCTACCCTTAAAACCCCAAAATATATATATATATACACACTAGAGGCTTCGCATGCACCTACTTGCATACATGTAATTTATTCTTAAATTTTTAAGAAATATAATATAAAATAGTTATTATATTTTAAAATCATTAAAAATTAAATATTTTTAAATTTTTAAATAGAATTTTTATCATAATTTAAAATAAAAAAAAATAAAAAAATGAGAAGTTATGCATTTCTCCATTTTTTAGTAACCACCTATCATACTTGGTTATTTATTGGGAAGTTGTGGGAGAAGTTATTTTTTTGGTGTCACACTTTGCTTGTGTGACACCAAAAACTCCAAAGCCATATATATATAGATTAGAGGCTTCGCATGCACCAAGGTGCATGCAATTATTATTTTTAATTTACTATAAAAAATATTTTTATTATTTTTTAAAATATAATAAATAATTCAATTACTACTTATATTTATAATTTCTCTTTCATCACTTTTATTAACTACCTTACCCATGATCTTCTTTTCTCTCATATCTCCTCCAATCATATTTTTTAAAAATTTTTATTTTAGTATAAGAAAGTGGGGTTAGGGTAATTATTTTTTTGGTGTCACACTTTGCTTGTGTGACACCAAAAACTCCAAAGCCATATATATATAGATACTAGAGGCTTCGCATGCACCTACGTACATACATGTAATTTATTCTTAAATTTTTTAAAAATATAATATAAAATAGTTATTATATTTTAAAATTATTAAAAATTAAATATTTTAAAATTTTTAATAGAATTTTTATCATAATTTAAAATAAAAAATTTTAAAATGAGAAGTTATGCACATCTCCATTTTTTTAGTAACCACCTAACGTACTTGTTTTCTCTCTCCCACATCCTCCAATCATATTATTTTTTTGTATTTTTTAATTATAAAATATAGTTATAAATATAGATATATTGAGAAGTTGGTTATTTATTGAGAAGTTATGGGATAAGTTATTTTTTTGGTGTCACACTTTACTTGTGTGACCCCAAAAAGTCCAAAGCCATATATATATAGATAGATAGATAGATATAGCTTGTGGAATGGGCTCGCAGAAAGATAAAGGCGTCTAGAATACGTCTAAATTATACATGACAAAATCTCCTTTAATTTCCAAATGCAAAAATTAGATTTAACAACTTGCTCACCTATATATCGATATTTAGAAATTGGATTTGGTGGAATCTCCAGTGCAATTAGATTCCGTATAATTAAGGTGCAATCACTTTAAAATGCACATTTTTATTTTTTTTGTGAAGTAATTTTAGGGACATACACTAATAAAGACCTACCCTAGATGGATTAGGGACCAAATAGAAATTGGATTCGGTGAATTAGATTCCGTGCAATTATGTTGCAATTACTTCAAAATGCACATTCACTACAAAAAAAATATTATTTAGCGTCAGATAAATAGCGGCGGTTTTATAAAACTGTCGCCAAGTTCATGACAGTTGAACAAAAACCGCCACTAATTAACGGTGAGGCCTAACCTAAAAACCGTCGGTAAATTTAATTTTTTTGTAGTGATTTTTACTTTATTTGTGAAGTAATTTTAGGGACCGACACTAATAAGGACCTACTATGAATGGATTTGGGACCAAATTTTAATCAATATTGACAAATAACATTGTCTTAATTGCACGGAATCTAATTGCACCGGATCTAATTTTTTATATTTATATAGCACTGTTTTTGTCAATGATCTCTCAAAATAGCCTTATTTTACATTAAAAAAATGCAAATTAAATTGAAAATGACCAATTAACTATGAAAGCAAATAACTTTTATGAACTTTAGGGATCAAATTATAAAATTTAATATTAGGCATATTAAAAATATAAATATAAAAACACTTTAAGAACATAAATTCAATATTATAAGTTTTTAAGAGTAAGAATATAAAAAGTTTATAAATGTTAAGAGTATTTATTATAAATTTTATATAAGTTCTAAGAAAATAAATTTTATACATATCAAATTATAAATTTATTAAACATATTAAAAATAATTATAAAAATAATATACAGACATTTTTTAAAACAAAAAAAATAAGAACTTGAGTGTAAATATAAAATACCACTTTTCACCATAAAATTGGCCCACAACTTATATATCAAAAAAAAAAAAATTGGCCCACAACTTGATATATACAAATGGGTTTTACCTTTTTTTAGACATATCTAAAGTCTAAACGTTTCATCTGCTAACAATGTGATGTCCTTGTAAAACGTGGCCTTTAGCACCTAGGATAATTGATGACGTGACCACCGCCATGAAGGCATTGCGAATGACGTGGCAACTGCCACGTAACCTTAGTGGACGACACGGTATCTCCCACGTGGGCTTGGTGGATTACGTGGCACTGCCACGTAGGCTTCGTGGATGACATGGCAACTGCCACGTAGGCTTCGTCGATGACATGGCATCTGCCACCTAGGCTTGGTGGATGACGTGACTCCTGCCACGCAGGCTTGAAGGATGACGGGCTCCTTCCACGTAGGCTTGGTGGATGACACGGCATCCTACACGTAGGCTTGGTGGATGACGTGGCTCGTGCCACGTAGGTTTGGTGGTAGACATGGCCACTGCCACATAGGCTCGATGGATGACATGGCCACGGCCACGTAGGCTTGGTGGATGATGTGGCTCCTGCCACATAGGCTTTAAGGATGACGTGGCTCCTGCCATGTAGGCTTGGTGGATGACTTGGCAACTGCCACGTAGGCTTTAAGGATGACGTGGCTACTACAACGTAGGCTTGGTGAATGACATGGCATCCACCACGTAGGCTTGGTGGATGACATGGCATCCACCACATAGGCTTGGTGGATGACGTGGCTCCTGCCACATAGGCTTTAAGGATGACGTGGCTCATGCCACGTAGGCTTTGTGGATGACATGGCATCATTCACGTAGGCTTGGTGGTTGACGTGGCTCCTGCCTGTAGGCTTGGTGGATGACTTGGCAACTACCACGTAGGCTTTAAGGATGACGTGGCTCATGCCACATAGGCTTGGTGAACGACATGGCAACTGCAACGTAGCCTTTATGGATGACGTGGCTCATGCCACGTAGGCTTGGTGGATGACCTGGCAACTGCCAGGTAGGCTTGGTGGATGACTTGGCATCTGCCACATAGGCTTGGTGCATGACATGGCATCCTACACGTAGGCTTGGTGGATGACGTGGCTTTTGCCACGTTGGCTTGGTGGATGACATGATGGATGACATGGCTACTGCCACGTAGGCTTTATGGATGACTTGGCATCTACCACGTAGGCTTGGTGGATGACTTGGCAACTACCACGTAGGCTTTAAGGATGACATGGCCACTGCCACGTAGGCTTTGTGGATGATGTGGCTCATGCCACATAGGCTTAGTGGATGATGTGGCTCATGCCACATAGGCTTAGTGGACGACATGGCAACTGCCACGTAGGCTTGGTGGATGACTTGGCAACTACCACGTAGGCTTTAAGGATGACATGGCCACTGCCACGTAGGCTTTGTGGATGATGTGGCTCATGCCACATAGGCTTAGTGGATGATGTGGCTCATGCCACATAGGCTTAGTGGACGACATGGCAACTGCCACGTAGGCTTGGTGGATGACGTGACAACTGCCACGTAGGCTTGGTAGATGACATGGCGTCCATCACGTAGGCTTGGGGGATATAATGTGGATCTTACCACATAGGCTTTAAGGATGACGTGGCTCCTGCCATGTAGGCAGGGTGGATGACGTGTCATTTGCCACGTTGGTTAATCAGCTTCCACGGAAGCGTATTGGATGGACTTGGATTTTGCTTTATGGATGACTTGGCATCTACCACGTAGGCTTGGTGGATGACTTGGCAACTACCACGTAGGCTTTAAGGATGACATGGCCACTGCCACGTAGGCTTTGTGGATGATGTGGCTCATGCCACATAGGCTTAGTGGATGATGTGGCTCATGCCACATAGGCTTAGTGGACGACATGGCAACTGCCACGTAGGCTTGGTGGATGACTTGGCAACTACCACGTAGGCTTTGTGGATGATGTGGCTCATGCCACATAGGCTTAGTGGACGACATGGCAACTGCCACGTAGGCTTGGTGGATGACGTGACAACTGCCACGTAGGCTTGGTAGATGACATGGCGTCCATCACGTAGGCTTGGGGGATATAATGTGGATCTTACCACATAGGCTTTAAGGATGACGTGGCTCCTGCCATGTAGGCAGGGTGGATGACGTGTCATTTGCCACGTTGGTTAATCAGCTTCCACGGAAGCGTATTGGATGGACTTGGATTTTGCCACGTGGCCGTTGTGCGTGACGTGTCCATTACTTTGTCTTCCTCCCCTTAATGTTGAGAAACCTGTGCATATCAACGATTCGAAGGCGTTACCTTATTGAGTTGGATATTGGCTTTAACCACTGAAGCAAAGAAGAATATTTGTAAATTTTGTCTTCAATTATTATTTATTAAATCGAAAAGTATTGTTAGTTTTATAAAAGAAAAAAGTGTTTCTTAAAATCTTAATGGGCTAGAGTACTATTTTGGTCCTCAATCTTTGCATGAAGTTTAATGTTGGTCCTTAAAGTTTTATTTTTTGGTCGATTTTAGTCCTCGAGCGTAACACCGTTAACTTTTTGTTGTAAAATGATGACGTGGCATTCTTATGTGGCACACCCTCTCCCCTACGTAGGGATGATCATGGGTAGAGTACTATAATCCCCAGACCCGGACCCGGACTTGAACGGGTATCAAAATCAATCCCCATCCCCGGACCCTATGGGTAGTTAAATCCCCATGTCCGGACCCTGACCCATAAAAATTTAAAATAAATTATTATTTTATTAATATAAAATTTATTTTTATCAATTTTTTATCTAAAATCACAAAAAATAAAAAATATAAATATACAATTAAATTACTTTAATATCTATAAGATATTTAACATTTTTTCTTAGAATTATATATTTTCTCAACACAAAAAAAATTTAAAATAATACTTTATATATAAAATAAATAAATAAAATTACTATTGCGGGTAGGGTACGGGTAAAACCTCCTTACCCGGACCCGTTAACTTTATACCCGGATCCATACTCGAACCCACAGGATAAATTTTCAGGTACCCATTGGGTATGGGTATTTTGGTCATCTCTACCCCTACGTGTCATAATTTATTGACGTGGCATGACACATCACTGCCACGTCACCCCACATTGCCACATCATCATCTTCTCTCCTCTATCATCATCATCTGGGGTGTCATCGTAAAATGATGATGTGGCATGCTTATGTGGCACACCCTCTCCCCTACGTGTCATATTTTATTGACGTGGCATGACACATCACTGCCACGTCACCCCACACTGCCACATCATCATCTTCTCTCCTTTATCATCATCATCTAGGGTGTCATCGTAAAATGATGATGTGGCATGCTTATGTGGCACACCCTCTCCCCTACGTGTCATATTTTATTGACGTGGCATGACACATCACTGCCACGTCACCCCACATTGTCACATCATCATCTTCTCTCCTTTATCATCTGGGGTGACATGGCAGTGATATGTCATGTGACATCATTAAAATATGACACGCAGAAGAGAGAGTGTGCCACATAAGCATGCTACGTCATCATTTAATGGGAAAAAGTTAACGGTGTTACACTCGAGGACCAAAATCGACCAAAAAATAAAACATTGAGGACCAAGATTAAACTTTTGAAACATTGAGGACCAACATTAAACTTCATGCAAACATTGAGGATCAAAATAATACTTTAGCCAATCTTAATGTATATATTCTTTTGGATAAAGTACCATTCCCGCCCTCAAACTTTGCTGCAATATTCATTCTTGCCCCTAAACTTTATTTTGTTTCATGCCTACCCTCAAACTTTCAATTTTGTTCATGCCTGCCCTTTTTGCTAACACCATTAACTTGCTTGACAGAATTTGCTCACGTGGACTATGAATGTGTATCTTTTTTGCCACCTCATTGTCCACCTCATTTTACATCTCATATTTAACTTTTTACTTTTATTTTAAAAAAATTAACCTAATCCAATTTTTTTAAAAAAAAAATCAAACTTTTATCCTAAACTAGTTTTTTATTTAGATTAGGTTAAATTTTTTAATAAAAATAAAAAGTTAAAGGTGAGGTGGACAATGACGTGTAAAAAAAAATACACATTCATCATCCACATCAGCAAATTCCGTCAAGCAAGTTAACGGTGTTAGCAAAAAGGGCAGGCATGAACAAAATTAAAAGTTTGGGGGTAGGCATGAACAAAAAAAAGTTTGGGTGCATGAATGAATATTGCAATAAAGTTTGGGGGCAACAAGGGTATTTTACCCGGCAATTTTACTCTAAACCCTCCTAAAAAAAATATCAAATCCCAAAAACCCTTCCCAAAAAAAAGTATCTAAACACCTTCCTTTTGTCTTTATTATAAGCAAGTTCGTCACAGGATCAGACAAACTATTATTTTGTTTTTTAAATCTGATTGATTAATAATTTTTTTAAAAAAATTATAAGGGAAGTTCGTCTGAAAGTTAGACCAACTTCTTTTTAATATATATATATATATATATATTTTATTATAACCATATATATATACTAGAGGCTTCGCATGCACCTTCGTACATACAATCTATCATTAATTTTTTAAAATATAATTATTATATTTTAAAATGATATATTTCATAATTTTTAAAATTTTAAATTAGAGTTATTATCATAATTAATTAGAATTAAATGATGGAAAGTTATTTACTTCCCACTTTTTTAGTAACTACCATCATATATGTTTTCTCTCTCACACTACCTTTCATTATATTTTTATATATCTCAACTTCCTCACTTACCTTTCCTCCAATCAATTTTTTTTTTGTTATTTTTTAATTAGAAAATATGACTATTTTGTGACCCCAATGACCAGGGGTCACAGCCATATTAATATACTAGAGGCTTCACATGCACGTACCGTGCATGTAATTTATTTTTTTTAATTTAAAAATATATATAATGTAAAATTATTATTATTTAAAATAATAAAATTAAACATGTAATAAATTTTAATTTTAAAATAAAAAATAAAATAATAATGATTCTATTTTAAAAAATAAATTAAATATTAGGAAATTATTTACTCCCCTACTTTTTTTAATAACTACCTATCATATATACTTTCTCTCTCCCACATTCTCCCACCATCACATATTTTTCTTATATTTTTTTAATTAGAAAATGCCTATTTTGTGACCCCAATGACCAGAAGGGTCCAAAGCCATATATATATAGATATAACTATTTTGTGACACCAATGCCCAGAAAGGTCCAAAGCCATATATATATACTAGAGGCTTCGCATGCACGTACCGTGCATGTAATTTATTTTTTTAATTTAAAAATATATATAATGTAAAATTATTATTATTTAAAATAATAAAATTAAACATGTAATAAATTTTAAATTTTAAATAAAAAATAAAATAATAATGATTCTATTTTAATAACTACCTATCATATATACTTTCTCTCTCCCACATTCTCTCACCATCACATATTTTTCTTATATATTGTTTTTATTAGAAAATGCCTATTTTGTGACCCCAATGACCAGAAGGGTCCAAAGCCATATATATATATACTAGAGGCTTCGCATGCACGTACGTGCATGCAATTTATTCTTAATTTTGTAAAATATAATTATTATATTTTAAAGCAATAACAAATTAAATTTGATATTTGATAATTTTTAGATTAAAATTATTATCATAATTTAAAATAATGAATTAAATGATGAGAAGTTATTTACTTGTTTACTTTTCTAGTAACTACCCATTATATATGCTTTCTCTCTCCCACTACCTCTCATTGCATATTTATTTGTATTTTTTAAGAGTAAATTACACTGCCATCCCCTGAGAGATGCTGAAATTACACTGCCCTCCCCTCTCATTTGAAAAATGACACTCCCCTCCCCTCACACATGATAATGGCATACAATTCAGTCCAAAAGTGCATTTTTAGTTGACTTTTCCATCCAAATTTATTGATTTATGTGTAGATCATTAATTCAACTTATTTTTTTACCATTTTGCCCTCACTTTGTGATTGAAATATTATGCTTACTCAAATGCCCCTAGTGAACTCTCTAACATAATTTTGCTTCCTATTTATGATTAAATATAATTCATTTGTTTATTATTTTTTATTGTATTTTACAATAATTATTATTATTATTTTATTTCATTATATTTTATGATAATTTTATATTAACTAACTAATTAGTTAGTCATTTTTTATAATATTGTCTATTGTTATTATTTTATTAAATATATTTTCTCATTTTTTTTAAAAACGGTTAAAAGGTAATTTTTGTAATTAGTCAGTAATTTTTTATAATTTTATAACGTGTAATTATTTTTACAAATTTGATAATGAGTAATTTATGTAATTAGTAATTTTTCTATAAATTATTTTATTATAACTAGTATACTTTATAAAATTATTAATATGTAATTTATGTAATTAATAAATATTTTTTAAAAAACTGTAACTTGTATTTACGAATTTTTTATAACAAGAAATTTATGTAATTAAAATTTTTATAAATTTATAAATTTACAAAGATATTTATTCCTTTTTATTTTTATTTTTATTTTAAATTTATAAAAATTTTAATTATGTAAATTTCTTGTTATAAAAAATTCGTAAATACAAGTTACAGTTTTTTTAAAAATATTTATTAATTACATAAATTACATGTTAATAATTTTGTAAAGTATATTAGTTATAAGAAAATAATTTATAAAAAAATTACTAATTTTGTTATCAAATTTGTAAAAATAATTACTTGTTATGAAATTATAAAAAATTATTGACTAATTACAAAAATTACCTTTTTAACTGTTTTTGTAAAAAACTAGAAAATATATTTAATAAAATAATAATAGAGAGTATTATAAAAAAATGACTAACTAATTAGTTATTAATATAGAATTATCATAAAATTTAATGAAATAAAATTATTATTATTATAAAATACAATAAAAAATAATAACATTGACAAATGAATTATATTTAATCACAAATAGGAAGCAAAATTATGTTAGAGAATTCACTAAGGGACATTTGGGTAAGCATAATATTTCAATCACAAACTGAGGGCAAAATGGTAAAAAAAATAAGCTGAATTGATGATCTACACATAAATCAATAAATTTGGATGGAAAAGTCAACCAAAAGTGCACTTTGGACTGAATTGTAGGCAATTATCATGTGTGAGGGGAGGGGAGTGTCATTTTTCAACTGAGAGGGGAGGGCAGTGTAATTTCAGCATCTCTCAGGGGAGGGCAGTGTAATTTACTCATTTTTTAATTATAGAAATATCTATTTTGTGACCCCAATGACCAGAAGGGTCCAAAGCAATATATATATACTACAGACTTCGCATGCACCAAGGTGCATGCAATCATTTTTTAAAAAAATTTACTATAAAAATATTTTTATTTTTTTTAAATATAATAAATAATTTAATTACTACTTATATTTCTAATTTCCCTCTCACCACTTTTATTAACTACCTTAGCCATAATCTCCGTTTCTCTCATATCTCCTTCAATCATGTTTTATTTCATAATTTTTAATTATCAAATATAATTATTTTGTGACACCAATGACTAGAAGGGTCCAAAGCCATATATATATAGATATACTAGAGGCTTCGTATGCACGTACCGTGCATGTAATTTATTTTTTTAATTTAAAAATATATATAATGTAAAATTATTATTATTTAAAATAATAAAATTAAATATGTAATAAATTTTAATTTTAAAATAAAAAATAAAATAATAATGATTATATTTTAAAAAATAAATTAAATATTAGGAAATTATTTACTCTCCTACTTTTTTTAATAACAACCTATATACTTTCTCTCTCCCACATTCTCCCACCATCATATATTTTTCTTATATTTTTTAATTAGAAAATGTCTATTTTGTGACCCCAATGATCAAAAGGGGTCACAGCCATATATATATAGATACTAGAGGCTTCACATGCACGTACGTGCATGTAATTTATTCTTCAATTTTTTTAAATATAATTATTATATTTTTAAATAATAACATATTGGATATTTGATAATATTTTTTGAATTTTTAAAATACAATAAAAAAATATGATTATATTTTAAAAAATAAATTAAATATTAGGAAATTATTTATTCCCCTACTTTTTTTAATAACTATCTATCATATATATTTTCTCTCTCTCACATTCTCTCACCATCATATATTTTTCTTATATTTTTTAATTATAAAATTCTTATTTTGTGACCCCAATGACCAGAAGGGGTCACAACCATATTAATATAGATTTTTCTTATATTTTTTAATTAGAAAATTCTTATTTTGTGGCCCCAATGACCAGAAGGGGTCACAACCATATTAATATAGATATAAATATATCTACTAGAGGTTCCGCATGTACTTACGTGTATACATGTAATTTATTTTTAAATTTTTTAAAAATATAATATAAAATAGTTATTATATTTTAAAACCATTAAAAATTAAATATTTGATAATTTTTAAAATTTTAAATAGAATTTTTATCATAATTTAAAATAAAAAAATTTAAAAATAAGAAGTTATGCACTTCTCAATTTTATTAGTAACCACCTATCATACTTGTTTTCTCTCTCCCACATCCTCCAATCATATTATTTTTGGAAAAAACTTAGGTCCATTTTCTTATGTCAATTTCATCCAATTCCCCAATATAATTATGACACGTGGCAAAAAGTGTTTAAATGACCAATCACAGTAGAGAGAGAATATAGAAGACCACCTTTTATTTGACCAATCATAGAGGAAAGAGAATGTAAATACAATATATGATTGGTGGAATTGGATGAAATGGACATAAGAAAATGGACCTAAGTTTTTTCCGTTATTTTTTGTATTTTTTAATTATAAAATATAGTTATTTTGTGAGAAGTTGGTTATTTATTGGGAAGTTGAGGGGGGGGGGTTATTTTTTTGGTGTCACACTTTATTTGTGTGACACCAAAAAGTCCAAAGTCATATATATATAAAGATATAGATATAGATACTAGAGGCTTCGCATGCACCGAGATGCATGCAATTTTTTTAAAAAAATTTAGTATAAAAATATTTTTGTTATTAATAAATAATTCAATAACTACTTATATTTCTAACTTCTCTCTCACCATTTTTATTAACTACTTTACCCATGATCTCTTTTTCTTTCATAACTCCTCCAATCATGTTTTATTCCATATTTTTTAATTATATTTGTGACACCAATGACCACAAGGGTCTAAAGTCATATATATAGACTAGAGGCTTCGCATGCACGTACCGTACATGTAATTTATTTTTTTAATTTTTTAAAAAATATATTATAAAATTATGATTATTATACTTTAAATTAATAAAAAATGAAATATTAAATTATTTCAAAATTTTAAAATATAAAATAAAATAATTATTATATTTAAAATAATAAATGAAATCTTAGGAAGTTATCACTATTATTATTTTCTCTCACCCATGATCTTCTCACATCATATTTTTATTTTCTTTTTTAATTAGTTAATTAACTATTTTAAGAGATTGTTGACGAGATAACCCCACAGTCATATTAATATAGATATATATATATAGAGAGAGTTATAGTTTCATAAAATTATAAACTATATATAAATTGCTTGTTTAAAATGATTTTTTCTTAAATGGAGTTTAAAATAATTTTGAGAGAGAAGTATTTTGTGTTAAAAAAATTTAGTACAAAGGTATTTCTATTGGTAGACAAGCATTTTGTGCTTGAAAAATTGTATTAAAAAGTATTGGCATATATATATATATACACATACATTGGCATTTACGTGTTATTTATGTTATTAATTAAATAAATAGATTCTACCAAAAATAAATAAATAAATATATATAAATCTTTTTTATAAACTATAACTCTCTATATATATCTATATATCTATATTGTTGGAGAAGTATTTTGTGTTAAAAAAAATAGTACAAAGGTATTTCTATTGGTAGACAAGCATTTTGTGCTTGAAAAATTGTATTAAAAAGTATTTTTACTATAAAATTACCATATATATATATATACATTGACATTTACGTGTTATTTATGTTATTAATTAAATAAATAGATTCTACCAAAAATAAATAAATAAATAAATATAAATCTTTTTTATTGTTAATATTTGATAAAAATAAATATATAATATTAATTATTTTATTATTGTTAATTAATAAAACTTTTCTATTTATGATTTTTATTCAATAGATATCTATCAATGTTATTTAAATTGATAAATGGTAAGGTTTTGAAAAAGTAAATAAGAAAATGTTGGGAAATATAAAACACGTACAATGATTAATTAATCTATTTGCTAACTTATTAAAACTCAAATGCACATTTCAACATAAATTATTTTTTTGTGTAAATTAGATTATTCGCCGTCGAGCATAATAACTAATTCCTCTATTGATTTATAGACGCTTTAAAGGGTGGGATAAATCATTATTGACCCAATGATTTAAAGTTACTTAATATCCAAGACAATAGGTCGAACTCTTATCACTTGATTAAAAGTAAATAAATCTATTCTATTCAATCACATGCTAACCATCGAGTTATATTTATGTATAAAATAAGTTTGTCCAAACAAATACTTTTAAGAAAATTAAACATTTTTGCCTTGTTAAAAGTTTGTCCAAACTAACTAAACTGTTGGATCACTAAAAAAATTTATTGAAAAATTTATATTAAAAAATTAAAATAATGAAAAAGTTTAATTATTTTAAAATTAAATAAAATATTAAATGAAACACTTAAACAAGATATAATTCAAGGCAAGCCTAAAATTTTTTTATGTTTATTCATGATTTTTTAAATTTATTATTTAAAATTAAACATTAAATCAATAATATAATAAACACTAAGTAAATATTAAAGTTTGACCGAACTGAACTCTAACGTCCGTAAAGTTACATAATAAATATTTACCTAAAATTTTATAATAATTAATTCTAAAATTTAAATTATGAAGAAACATATAAATTATTTAAAAAGAAAGTCGGCCGCAAATTGTCTAGTACTTGGAGTCTGTGTCAAAAATTCTCCCACCCATATTTATTTTGAGATTTCAAAAGTTTTTTTTATAAATAAAATTTTCTGTTTAAATAAAAAATTAATCGTAAAGTGAAATTTATACATGCTGATGCCCCTTTTTAATAGTTTAAATATTCAATATGACTAATTTTACAATCTTTAAAATGAAAATATAGAAAATAATATTAATTTTATACTTAAGAAAACTCTGCTTTCTCGTTTTATTTCCATAGTAATAATATATACTAGAGGCTTTACATGCACTAAGGTGCATGCAATCAATTTTTTTAAATTTAGTATAAAATTATTATTATTATTATTATTATATTTTAAAATATAATAAATAATTCAATAACTATTTATATTTCTAACTTCTCTCTCACCACTTTTATTAACTACCTTACCCATGATCTCTTTCTCTCTCATATTTCCTCCAATCATATGAAGTTGAGGGAGAAGTTATTTTTTTGGTGTCACACTTTGCTTGTGTGACACCAAAAAGTCCAAAGCCATATATATATAGATATATATTAAAAAAAACTCCCACCAACAAAAAATGATTTTCTCTGTGAGTATATACTTAAGAAAACTTTGCTTTCTTAATCTTGTGGATAAAAAATATTTGTTAGGAGAGCTCTATCTTTGTGATGAATCCTCAAATTCTATACTACATGTAATAATTTTAATGTGTGTGTAAACTCATTGTTCTATAAAAAAAAGTCATATATGGGATATATTAATTATATCAATTAAGGACAAAAACATATAAGATGAATTAAATGAAACGCAACCTAGATGTTTGTTTCTTCATCTTCTTTTTTCTTCTTATTTTGTTGATTTATCGAAAACAAGTTTTTGATATAGATTATAGTTATGAGTGAACTGTCATTTTAGTCCATAGAAGATTCATTCGTTGACACTTTTGTCCTTGAAAGATTGTGAGTTGTGACTATATACAAACTGGTCCCTGAAAGATCTAAGCCGGTCTTAGACACGTGAGCCCTTCCGTCAATTTTTTGGAGACGCCGTTAATGAACGTAATGATGTAGCCGAAGAACAACAATGACAACAAATCCATTTAAAGTTGATGAACACTTCGCAAGTAAAAATGTAATATATCAATGTGTCCAAAAAATTGGTGATTGGACTAATGTGTCTAACCTTTGGATCTTTTGGAGACCAGTTTGTATAGTCACAATCTTTTAAATATTAAAATGTCAATGAATTAATCTTTTAGGGACTAAAATATTAGTTTACTAATTAGTTATTCCACATATATTCTAAAAAAGGCACTTAATTATTTATAGTTATAAATAACTAATGAAAATAAAAATTATTAAAAATATTCACAATCATCATTGTTTACATTTTACAATCATCATTATTAAAAATTATTAAAAATATTCACAATCATCGATCACAATCCCTCTTTTTATTTCAAATTTCTTCCATCATGTGCATGCCCATATCATAAATATGTGCATCCCCCCGTTATCATCTCTATTATTATATGAAATTTTTTTTGGTCGTATCTACTAAATTGTTCGGGGTGATTTTCACAAAAAATGACGTTTTATTTTTATTTTTTAAAGAATTAAATATAAAAAAATTAAAAAAACATAGATTTTTTTTATCCTTGTTAGTCAAAGCTATTGCACTTCCAAAAAATTAAGTTCATTTTTCATTTTTCATCATCAATCACATGGTTCTGGTTCTTCATGCAGAACCAGAATTCCTCCATCTATCCCATTAATGCATCCAATTAATTAGTACTATTTAATTGATTTTTAATTTACTTTTTTTTCTTTCTTTCTGGGGTCTTCAAATTAAGCTGTCTACCGCGCCTTTTAATAATTTTATTTCTTCAAGTTAAATTAGTAGTTTGACTATTTTATTTTGTTTAAATTTATAAATTGATAATTTAAATTAAAAATGTTCTAAAATATTTATTTGTCTTTTACTTATCAATAGTTAATTGCTATACAGCCAAGTAGAAATCGAGTTTGAGCAAGAAATCGAGTTTGGTGGTGGTTACATAAAGCATCTATTTGGAGACTTCTTATAGGTTAGTTATTTAGTGCACATTCTTTAATTAACTTTGTATACAACAAAGATGTGCTGGACTGCTGGAGGATAATGAAGCTCTTTAATTTTTGTCATAATGATATCACACTTCTGGTTCAAGGGATCTTCCATTGATGTGTATAAAATTCCTCGTATGTATAGATAGGTCTTTGATCATACCAAAATTGATAATGCATTATTCATGGTTTTGACTTGTATAGTGCCTATAGGCAAGCTATAAAGCAAATATATGTCGATACTCATATAGAGTACTGCCAAGAATTAAGATCATCCATGGATCCCTTCATCATTAATGATGAAAAAAGAGATCTCTTTAAAGGAATAAAAATGTTGGAAGCATCGACTTCTGAATTAGTAGTTGAAAACACCCCAGAACGAGTTATACATGAATATTCTCTTCATAAGAGTCTAAGTAACGACGCCGAAATGTCCCCCGAAATGGTATCAGAGCCTCAAGTAAGATCAAGTAATAGGGAGTGCCTAGAGCAACCTTATTGCGATAAAGAAGTAGAAGATCTTTTAGAAGATTTAGAATTAGAAAGCGCCCGATTAAATCACATAAGTTGGTACGAAAGCTTAAGTAAAGAGGATAAATTAAACTTAGAAATAAGTGATTCAGATTAATGGATAAAATGCCAATTATAAGTTTTAAGAAACAAGAAATTCCTAAAGAAATCCTACCTAAAGACTTATTTAGAAACAGGTAGAAAGTCTGCAAATCTACAGCCATTAACAGTTTGGGGACCATCCCCAGAAAATCTAGAAAGCTTTAGACAGTTAAATTGGACTAATATTTTATTATGGTAAAAATTGGGAAAAATAGATCCTTTGGATCAAATAGAAAAGCAAAAAGAAATAGAAAAGAAGATAGCTAAACTTGAAAAAAATGATAGTCAAAATCGGACATTTATTAGGAATTTCCTTAGATAAAGATGAATGATACGTTAATAAAATTACAAAAGGAGGAGGCGCTCTTACAAAAAGAGCTAGATAGTTTAAATATTCAGCTAACAATAAGTAGAAGAACAAAGAACGAAATACCTATATCAGAAAAAATTGATCAAGTGATAGAAACCTTAAGATTTATTACTCAGCAGATACAAAAGGAATCCAAGCTGTCCAGAAGTGTAATTCTAGACACAAAAGAAATTAAAAAAGAAAATATAGAAAAAGGATTTAATCCTATACCTAGAAAGCTTAATATAAGCCCTTGGTCGAATAAATTTGAAATCACAGCGTTAAAAAAGGAAGGAAGAATTGAGTATGAAGCCTTCCTAGAACGGAAAAAGAATAAAAAAGAAGAAAAATATAAAGAAGAGTTTGAGTTATGGAAAAAGCTAAAAGAAAAAGGGAAAGCTGTAATAGAAGAACAAATAAAGTCATCAACTAAGACATTAGAAAGCAAAATAGCAGATTAGTTGGAAAATTCTTCTATAGATGAAGAAATAGAAGAAGAAATTATCACTAAGACAAAGATAATGACTCTAGAAAAAGAATCAGACGATGAATCTTTGGAAAAAGAATCATTAGATTCTTTTGTCTTGGAAACAAAAGTCACACAGGACAAGGAAAGATATCAGATTGTAGAAAGTAAGATAGAAGAAGCAGATACCTCTGGAGATAAAAACGAAGATCAAGTAAGAGAAAATATAGAAATAGATAAGAAAGAAGAGAAAGCTAAACTAAAGAGTCAAACAAATAAATATTATATCTCTTTTAGGAAAGAAATAAATAAATTTGAACCTAGAGACAATCTTCAAGAAGGACTCAGTATAAATGGAATATATCTCAATATTGATTGTGATATAGACCCTGGAACAAAGATAAGTCAATGGGTAATAGAAAATAAAACTGTCGCCCTAGCTCAGGTAATGAACATAGAAACAGCTCTTGAATTTTTCCTAAATACTACGAAGGGACATGCTGCTAAGTTTCTTCATGGATTAGGAGATGAAAATATAGAGCTATACTTTGGAACTTCTGGTTCAATAGATGAACTAGCAAAGAAGTTAGAAAATGCCCTTTGGTGGGAATTTACAGGAACAGAATTAAGACAAACCCCAGAACAATATAGAGCAGAAGCACAACAAGAGGCAATAAAAAAAGCTAAATAGACTCATGTTGTGTAATCTATGTTATATAGACGAATACATATGTGCATTCAAAGAAATATTTTACAAAGGAATGTTTAATAATAGCAGAGATCCTTTGTACATACAGTATTCAAAAATGATCTTCCATAAAATACCACCTCCATATGGTCATATAATGGAAGAGGAATATTATCAGAACGAAGTATTTGAAAGAGATGATTCAGATACCTTGGGAAAAAAGATAAAATTCATTAAAGGATGGTTAGAAAAGCAATGTATGAAAAATAAAATGAATTATAAAATAGGAAAATGGGTAACCAGGAAACAATTATGTTGTCCAAAAATAGAGAAAGATTACTTGATAGGGTGTCAAACTAGAAGGCATCACAAGAAGAAATATAAAAGAAAATATAGAAGGAGATATAAACCCAGAAAGTGGGAAGACAAAGAAAAGTGGAATGACAAGGATAAAAGATTTAAAAGAAATCTTTGGAAGAAAAAGAGATATAATCCTAAAAAGAAAAAGTCTAAAAAATGTAGGTGCTATATTTGTGAAAAAGAAGGACATTATGCAAATGAATGTCCGAATAAAAAGAATAAAGATAACAAGAGAAAGGTTAAAGTAATGGAAACAATGATTAATGAATATGATCTTGAACCATTAGAAGAAGAAATATCAGAAAATGACAGCATTTATGAATTAAAATCAGAAACTGAAAGTTCAAGCTCAGAAGAAACAGATTATAGTAGTGAAGATGACAACTGATACAATAATCTTTAATAAAAAACTATCTCAACAGATAGATAAAGAAGAAATAGATCTTGAAGCAAATGACGTAATTATAGAAAACGTCTTTAAAAAATTAAAGAGAAATCTGACAAAGAAAAAGGATAAGTATTACATAATAAAAAACTTTGAGACTAATGTTGAAATTAAAGACTGTCAAGGAAAATCAAGAATAGAATTCTTAAAAGCAAAAGATATCAAAAGAGAACTAGAAATAATTGACAACCCAAATATCAATAATATCTACCTTGCAGTAGTACAGATAAAAATAAGAGGATGTTTTACTGAGGGACACGACACTCCAGTAGAAATTTATTTACTTGATGACAGAGTTACAAGCAATCTAAAGCATGCGATGGTAGGAATCGTATTAGGAAACTTGATATATCAAAATATTAAGTTCACAATACAGCCTAACTTCAGTATCACTACTCGTGATGTCAATAAGAATAGAGCATTATCCCTCTATTTCAAGTTAAATAACATAGACATGCTTCCTGGAAGTGATGCTATGACCAATCAATCGAGAGTTCTTTATGTATATACTGCAAAAGATGAAATACATAGAAGAACAACAGACAGAATTATAATACAGAATATATATAGATCAATAGCGCAAGCAGAAATAATACCAGAAGATGAAGCTTCTATACTTGAGTTTATCAGGGTTGACTTTAGAAATGCTAGAGCAATTGTAGAAGGACAATCTAGCACGTCAAGGTTAAATTTTAGTGAGAGGACACTTTCAATTAATAATAGAAATAACATGATAAGCGTCCCCAGACTAAGACAAGATTTACACACAGAACACGGGAAAATAGTCAAGAATATAAGATCTTTTTAAAAATAATAAATGAAACGGATGAAACAAAAGAAGCTATTATAAGTACTGGCGTAAAATTTAGCCATATTTCTTCAAAAATAATAAGTCATGCTCAGTCCTACGACTTAGCAAGAAGTTATACAGATCTACAAGAAAATGAATTAAGAATTAATAAGGGGGTAGAATTAGCATTACAATTTACCTCGATAACAAATGAACAAATAAATATAATTCAAAATTTTGAATTAATTGAAGAAGATATTTTTAGTGAAATACTTCTAGGACAAGACTTTATAGAAAGAAATAATCTAGTTATTGATCCATGTTTTATAATGATCAATAATTCTAAGATAGCTAGGAGCAATTAAAAATACTCCTTATATAAGTATTAAGATGCTCTATAGGACATACCATGCTCTTATAGATACAGGATGTTCAATGACATTCGTCAGACATAAGTTTTCCAAAGTACCAATTGAAAGATTGGAAAAATGGGTGGGATATGATATCCATAACACACCTACAAAATATACAAAGGGTTACCAAAATGTTTGGATAACCATCTACACAATAAGTCTCCGAATTCCAAAAATATATTATTATCCAGAAATGGACTGTGATATAATTTTAGGAATTGACTTCCTGACAGAAGCATTTAAACGAATTACAATAACTAAGAATACTTTTTCCTTCGTCACCCTTTGTAATAATGAGGTAACAATACCTCTAGTTAAAGACCCAAAAGCCCATAGGTATCAGAATACACGTTGCTTTCAGCGTGGTGAATTAAAGATACAAGAAACAAAGACTTTAGAAAATGAACAAGGGTTTATAATACCGGAAAAGATTAAAGACATTTTAGAAAAATGTTATTCAGAAAATCCACGACAGTTTAAAGAAAGACACAATTATCAAGCTAAAATCGAGCTAGAAGATACTAAGCCAGTATACCAAAAGCCTATGAAATACACTCCAAAAGATCTCGAAGATTTTCCTAAAATTCTAGATAAACTTATAAAATATAGATTAATAAGCCCATCTAGAAGTCCATGGAACTGTCCAGGATTTTTAGTCAGAAATCACTCTGAAGAAAAAAGAGGAGAACCCAGGTTAGTAATAAATTACAAACCTTTAAATAAAGTAATAAAATCAAGCAGGTACCCTATACCGAGAAAAGATGTAATGTTTGAGATAATAAGCAAAAGTAAAATTTTCTCTAAAATTGATTGTAAATCAGGATTCTTTCAAATAGAACTTGAAGAAAAATGTAGAGAATGTACAGCTTTTAGTGTCCCCAGTGGACAATACCAATGGAACGTTCTTCCAATGGGTTTAAAGACGGCACCAGGGATCTTTCAAGAGAGAATGGATAAAATATTTGCTCCTTATAGATCGCTTATCTTGGTCTATATCGACGGTATTTTAATACACTCAAAGTCAATAGAAGAACATAGAAAGCACCTACTAATCTTTGCATTAGAGGCATATAAATCAGGATTAGTTTTGTCTCAAAAGAAAGCAATAATAGGAGTTCGAGATATCAAATTCTTAGGAATTGAAGTGAGCCAGGGAAATATAAAGCTACAACCAAATATTATTAGGACAATCCTAAAGTTTCCTGATAAACTAAAAGATAAAAAAGAAGTCCAATCCTTTTTAGGACATTTAAACTATGCAATGGATTTTATTCCTTATGGTGCAAAATTAAGGCAAAATCTTCAAAAGAAGGTTAGAAAAAAGGAAGAATTCTACTGGGATGAGGAAGATACAAAAGAACTAGAAACTATAAAAGACTATATAAAAAGAAACGTACAGCCATTACCGTTACCTAAAGATGATGATGATTTTATAATTCAGACAGATGCAAGTGACCTAAATTGGGGAGCAGTCTTAAGAAAAAAAGATGAAAGACGAAAAGAACCCTATCTGTAAATATGCCTCTAGATCTTTCAAAGGATCAGAAATAAATTATGATATAAATGAAAAAGAATTATTAGCTGTAAAAAGAGCAATAGAAAAATTTGAAAGTTGGATTATCCAAAAACATTTTGAGGTCCAAACCGACAACTCTCAGGTAAAGGCTTTTATAGAAAACAAAGCCCCAAAAACTTTAAGTGGAAGACGAAGAGAGAGATGGCAAGCTTTTTTCTCTTTATATTCATTTAATGTTAGAAAAATATCTGGTTCTATTAACGTGTTTGCTGATTTTCTTAGCAGAAATGGAGCCGACATTTAAGACAGAAGTCCTCCAAGAATTAGAGGATTTAAAAGAATTGAGAGTCTTCAGCAAGGGTTAAGACAAATGCAAGAAGCATTCTTGGACATAGTTCCTAAAATGGAATGTGTTCTAAGTATGTATAAAGTTTATGATACTAGAATTTCTAGTATAACAAAGAAAATAATGGAAAGTCCAGAGTATGAACTGGAGCCAGAATTATTAAGCAGTGATTCAGTCTTGGTCAAAACTTCTGATATTCAGGAGATGATTGATGAACTCGAATTACACCAAAAGAAAAAGGAGATTCCCTCTCCAGTGACCGATAGTGTCACCGATAAAATGGACATTTCAAGTCCGCCCCCTTCACCGGGAGAAGAGGCATTTCGAGCCTCAATTAAAGTACTACAATCAGGAGGAAAAGTACCTCTATTAAAAGAAATGATAAATAAAGAGAGAAATAAAAAAGAAAGTTCTCCACTGGAACTGAGTGAAAAATCTGATCCCCCACTGGGATTTGAGAGAGAGATGACTTATAAAGAGTATTTGTTAAAAGAAAAGGAAGCAAAAGATGCAATTGTATCAGCCAAGAAGACAGCAAAAGCCAGTTCATCCAGCACAGGAGAAAGCAGTGAGATTAAGCCACAAATCTCCGTAAACCCCAAGCTCCAAACACTAAAAATTTCATTTGAAAAAGAATTTGTTCATAAAGAGGATAGCTTCCCTCTTCTCAAAGAAGAGCAGAAACTAGCATTCGAAGCAGATTACAAAGACATAAGCCAGATAATCTACAGCGGAAATTCGGAAACAATAGATAATGGATTCCTGATTGACTTCAAATCTGAATTCCCTAAAGTAGTAATACATGGTGCAGATAAACTATCTGGAGCATTAATTAAATCTTTGTATGATCTTGGATACGTATCTAGGATCTATTTCAAAGACCCGAAGGTACTAAAGTTCTTGCCAAAGCCGATTCTAGATGCAGTCTTAAAGTTTAAGTTTGCAGGAGACACCAAGATGGTGACTTGTTTAAAGATCTGGAAGGCAAGTCCAGAATATTCAGCAGTTAATGGAGAGCTAGTCGAAATAAGTCCTGCACGACAGCTCAATATGAAATTCAAGAAAGAGAGAGGAGCCGTTCCAGAAATTAACGCAAATTTCATAGCAAGAAGAAGAGCCTTCTCCCTGGTAGAATACTGGAGAGCACTATCAAAAAGAGTCATTCAAGGAAACGGATGGACCTACATCATTTCAGAAAAATTGGTAGTGATGTGCCATAAAGAAAAACCATTTCAAGAGCCTGTGCTAAAACAGCTGGCAGCATTTGTAAGAAAAATAGAGCTCCTGCAGGTGGCAGGCTTCGTGAACACCAGAAGGTACCTCTGTCAGTACCTGCAAAAAGAAGAAGAATCAACCCACAAGTGCAATTATTGCCGACAAGAAAAAGGCACAGCATAAAAATGAAGAAAGTAACTATGGTTCAAATGAGAAGACAGAAAGTAATTGTAGTTAGGTTACTTTAAAGATTCTTAGTTAAAATGTAACCATAGTAAGTTTAAAACCATGGTTAAAAGATAAAGGTTAAGGCCTATAAATAGGCATGAGAACGAGCATTGAGGACACACGAGTTTTCTTCTAAGCTAGAGAAACACTCATCCTCTCCTCCAAAACTTTGTAAGTGTTTGTTTAAGTTTCAATAAATCAAAGCTTGAGATCTCTCTCAAGATTTCTAGACAATTCAGTATGCAGTTCTTTTGAGTTTAGATTATATCCCATACCAAGTTATTACTCTTCTTTCAATTATCTTAGAGAGATAGCTCTCCGAAGAAAGAACCACCCTAGTAGCCATAGTGCTAGCCATCAATCTCAGAGATCTAAGAGACCCAGCTAAGCCTAAGGCGAGGATGCAGTGAAGGGAAGCTCAGGTTGCAGATCAACGAGAAAGGTGGAGGTTCTCAATTGAGCACGTCTTGCGGATAACGAAGAAGAAGTAGTGATTGGCTCGGTATGGTAACTCTTAAACTTGAAAGATCTGGGTATGAGTTAGTCACCCCGGAATCTTGATTGATTTTTAAGCTTTGGTTTTTCTCAAAATGATAGAAACATTGATTAAAGTCTTTAAAGATTTCTTTTTGAAAAATTTCTGCATGGTTAAGATGCCTCAGGCAGAGCATCCTAAAGTAACAGAACTAGTAACACTACTAAGGAAATTCCAAATAGAAAATGCATATCAGTTAATTGTTAATGAATATAAACTAGAACTTGAAAAGCATTCTAGAAAAGAATCAAAACTAAAAGATCTAGAAGCTCAAGTTATAGCTATAAAGATCAGGCTTTGATACCATTTTGGGGGACATTTCGGCGTCGTTACTTAGACTCTTATGAAGAGAATATTCATGTATAACTCGTTCTGGGGTGTCTTCAACTACTAATTCAGAAGTCAATGCTTCCGACATTTTTATTCCTTTAAAGAGATCTCTTTCTTCATCATTAATGATGAAGGGATCCATGGATGATCTTAATTCTTGGCAGTATTCTATATGAGTATCGACATATATTTGCTTTATAGCTATAACTTGAGCTTCTAGATCTTTTAGTTTTGATTCTTTTCTAGAGTGCTTTTCAAGTTCTAGTTTATATTCGTTAACAATTAACTGATATGCATTTTCTATTTGGAATTTCCCTAGTAGTGTGTTACTAGTTCTGTTACTTTAGGATGCTCTGCCTGAGGCATCTTAACCATGCAAAAATTTTTCAAAAAGAAATCTTTGAAGACTTTAATCAATGTTTCTATCATTTTGAGAAAAATCAAAGCTTAAAAATCAATCAAGATTCCGGGGTGACTAACTCATACCCAGATCTTTCAAGTTTAAGAGTTACCATCAAAAGCTAGCTAGCCTGCAGGCTGCAGGATAGTGAAGTAAAGAATATAGGAAAAACTTATATGTATAATTTTAACTTTGAATGTGAATTTTAGACATCCTACTTCAATTATTTTGTGATGTCATTTTTCTGTTTTGTGTTGCATTTGTGATTTATGGAGCTGTAATTTTACTGTCAATGGAATGGTTTATGTGCACTAGTGCTGAATATTCTGTGCTACCATTTTTGTGCTAAATATTGTGGTTGAAGTTCTTTTAATGTTATAAACATGTTTTTTAGGAGAAATTTGAGAGTAAGATCAAAGAGTCGGTTGGTGACATATCAAATGAGGAAGATGTCAATGTTCAAGCTAGTGGATCTATAACAATTGAGAAAGAGGCGTCACTTTGGAACAAAGTTGTTGGTGGTCCAAGAAAAGGAAGAATTTATGGGTTTGGAGAGGGTTCCATAATTAGTGGTCAAATTACTCAATCTATACCATCCCAAGGTTCAAGCTATGTCCCTAATAATAATGAAGATAGCTTTGAACAAATGGAAGTGATGCATGAAGAGGCAGAAAAGGCTGCACAGGACAAGCGGGAGAAGGAAGAGATGCACAGGGAGATACAAAACCTTGAAACAATTGTGCAACAACTCTTGGCAAAAAAATGGGATGAGCACTTCATCTAATGATCCACCTACTAGTGGCTCTAATCTACCCGAGTAGAGATAATTAACATGTTTTTATGTATGTGACTCATGAGATTGTTTTAGACTTGTATTTTGTTTCTCATGAGATTATTTGACTTGTATTTTGTTTCTCATGAGATTGTTAGACTTGTATGTTTGAGACTTGTATTTTGTTCTCATGAGATTATTTGACTTATATGTTTAAGATACAAGTATTTTTAGGTGTCACTATATATATATATATATATATATATATATTAGTGGTTTATATCATTTTCAATTATTATTTATTATTTATTATTAAATTGTTATTTGTGACAAATTAGTGACTAGAAATAGATTTAGTCACAAAATTAGTGACTGAGGGGTTTCATACTTTGTGACTGAACTTTATGACCGATTTGTGACTGGGAGGGTCCCCAAAATTTCCAACCATTTTTTGACCACACGTCAGCCATGAATTTGTGACTACAAGAGGGTTGGAAAATTTCTAACTGCTTTGTGACCGCTCAGTCAGTCACTAAATTTGGACCGCCGACTCTGTGGTCACAAATTTCTAGTGACTAACGAAATACCAACCGCCGACGTTGATCACAAATCGGTCACTAAACCTCAATTTAGTGACCGATTTTGCTGTTTTGTGACCAATTCGGCGGTCACTAAACACTGTTTTTCTAGTAGTGAGTTAAGATTTTTTTTTTAAAAAAGATTAATTATCATTACGAAAGCTAATGAAAAACAATACGGTGGTTTCAGCAATTTGTGATTCTCTCTTACTTTATATATGACTGAGAAATCAAATATACATTGTTTTCCCATATTTTTTAATCTTTTTCTCTTTCGGTTGTTGTTCCGTCAAAAATAGTCATTTTGAAATAGAGTAATTATTTACTTATGGATCCGGATCTGTTAAAGTGAAAATCCGATAAAGTGCATAAAGTGTACAACATGAATCGTTAGATAAAATTGTTACAGTATGGACACGAATCTTAATTTTTATTTAACGGTCTAAATGATGCACTTCATACACTTTACACATTTTTCACTTCATTTGATTCTCTTTCATTCACTTATTCTACATAATTTCTTTAAAAAAAGTAATTATTTATTGTTGCAGATAACTAAATATAATGAAAATTATTAATAATATTTGATATTGTTTTTGAAAATTTAGATGAAATTATGAGAAGAATATATATATATATATATATATATATATATATATATATATATATATATATATATATATATATATATATATATATATGGCAACTTTCAATTTTTTTAAGATCAATTTGATCTTAACTTTGACTTCTTTTATCGTGATTTAAAAATCAATTTTAATGATAAAAAGTTTAAAAGATTTATTCATTATATTACGTGGAACAAATATAAAATTTCATTTGTCAAATATTTATATTGTCAAAATTAGGATACAAAATTTGAAAGTAGACTCCTACTTGTCAAATTATTATAGCATCACTCTTTAAATTTTTAAAGTGCCATTTGACATATTTTTTGAGATGCCACTTGTTAAAATTTTAAATAGGGGAAAGCACTTATATATATACACACATACATGTCTCTTATGAAGATTAGTGGTATGGGCCATAACTGTGTTCATATATATGGATCTGTTATTAAAAAATCGTGAATTACTTGAAAGAAAATAGGAAGCAAAATCGGTTCATACTTTGAGAGAAGGAAACCAATGTATCGATTATCTTGCCTATTCTTTGCTTAGATCGTAAAATAAAGGCTAAAATGCATTGAGACCCCCTGAGTTTTGAGTCAAGCGCACATACACCCCCTGAGTTTTAAAACGTTGCACGTAGACCCCCTGAGTTTTTCCTTTGGGGCACTCAGCACCCTTCCGTCAATTTTCCATCCACATTTTATCGTTTTTTGACACATCATCAAATTAACAAGGGGTATTTTTGTCATTTCATAATTAACCTAGAGACCCACCCATATTCCCAACCCATTAAATTATACCCGAACTGATATTCCATAGAAGCAGCCGAAACAATCAAGCACAACGCATAAGCACCGTCGCTCCGTCCATCAACGCTCACTATCGCTCTGTTCACCATCCACCATCGAAGACGAGTCTTTGAAGTCGAGAAGCTCCATCCACCGAGCACCATTGAAAGCTCATCTTCTTGCAAATCCAGCGTCGAGCAAGCGAGGACTACCTTCGTTCTTGGGAGGTTGATCTTAGTATTTGCTCTCTCTAAGCTGCCGTGGGTTTTGCTTATGTGCCGGCTTTCTTTTCTTCCTCACTTACTTATTAATTCCAATTTCAGTTTTAAGGCTACTAGCTTCATTCAACTTGGTGTTTGTAGCAATCATGGGTAAGTGGGTTTCAAAGTGGCATGATAATTTTGATGTTAAATTATCTCATTCTATAAGGTTTTTTTTTCCGTCAATTACATATTTATTTGGATGTTGAGGTTGCTTAGGTGCAGTATGCGTTTCTTTTCTTCTTCTTTTTTCACTTCATGATTTTAAAAGGTATTTTTCTCAAATCCATACCATTTACCTTGTTAACAAGTATGAATACACAGAAAATCAACTACATCATCTTGCTTCTTGCTAGTTCTGCATTTAGTTTAGTTAGTGTTAGTTAGTGAGTTTTTGTTCATTTTTTAATGGATTAATTAAAAGACCTAAATATGATGTGTCATTACAAATGAATATTCATTTTATTTATAATGTTTCCTGCATTTTCAACTAGAGTCTAACTCTTAAATGATCAATGGATAACTGTTATGATGCATATTTTAGAAATGTTAAGTCTTGTTTTGGATTACTCAAGTACATATTATTGGGTTCAATTGATATGTTAAGTCTTGTTAAGTTATTGCTTAAGTGCTTCAGATGGTAAGCTGAACATGGTGCTAAATTGAAAAACTTGATGACATGGTTTACCCCCTTACTCTGATGTTTTCTCGAAATGTGTTATGTAATATGTATATTCCATTTTGACACTAAGGATGTGCTTAAACTTTAAGATAAGATCTCTTACGTAATATTGCGTAACTAAGTGTTAGCTTTAAAGTGTATTGAATTTGATGTTGATTTTATATTTGTGAAACTTGATTAGGACTAAAAGCATTGAGGGATTCAGTGACTAGAAAGTTGGCCCTGCCTTGACAACACAACATTGAAGAATTCAGAAGCAAAGGCTTAAATATATATGATGAATCACTTCAGCCTTCATATATAGTTCATACTCATACTATGTGGTTTTGAGTATGTGAGATTTTCCAATTTCTTTTGTTGTTGGTTAGGTGGTCTATAGTCTGTAGAATTAAGGAGAGGTCTCGGCAATTTTCCTTCTTTTTTTTTTCAATTGTTCTTATAGGATTAGTTGAATGCCAGTTTTTTATGTCACAAATTGAATGAAATTTTTATTTATTTGTACAAGTGATGAATTTTGTATTAGTACTTGTTAAAAATGTAAGAAATTGTATTAGTAAGAAGTTGGCAAATGGTACATTCAATGATTCTCTGATGTTATAGCGCCTTTTGCAATCCTTTTTTCTCCCAAATGTTCCAATTGCAAACCTGTTGGTGTGTATCAACACTGGCATGTATACCTGTTGTATGAGTATCCTCAATTTACACAAAATATGAACACAACATTGGCAATGGAACAAATTGAAACATATTCATTGGAACAAATTCAACCTGGCAATATATTGATGTAAATAAAACCATAAATACTGTATTGATTAAATAAATGTTTGGTCAACAAGGAATACAAAATCACACAACTGGAAGACAGAGTTAAACAAAGTTAAAGCATTGCATTGCAAATTTACAAGTACACTAAACTAAAAAGACATGGTCAATAATAGAACATCAAAATCAGAGATCCAAAATATCCAGCACTACACTTCAAGTTGTGTTCTTCCAATCTCATTGATAAACTCGATTAATTTGCCAAAACACATCACCTGCAACACAGTAGCACTAAAATCAGTACACACAAAGTAATACAATAATGTAGTAGCAAAAAACTGAATTAAAGAAAGACAATAAGCAGTAGCAAAAAATGTTGGTTCATATTAACATCTCTATTCACGATTTGATAACTAAGTAAGTCAGTCTATTTGCAATCTACAAAAGCAACACCAAGAGACAGAATGATGACAAATGGTAAACATACATGCAGACCAAAAGACGGACTAAACTCTTAATTGTAAAAGGAATAAGAATTTTTTGAAACATTGTATATATTTAGTAAATTGCAAGATTCCTTTTTCCTCTTTTATCATCAAGTATAGATTTTAACATTGCTAATATCTATTAGTTGTCAACCAAGAACATTCTAGTTTCAATAAAAGAACAAATTTGATGAATTCTTAATAGAAAACCAACAATATAATGTAATATAACAAAAACTTGAAATTGGGAAACTATGAATGAATTAATAGTATACCCAGAATTATATATATATGAGCCATGCATAATTTCAACAGAGTTTTCATTAGATAAGTTTCTCTCATGGTCAAGTTTAAGCATAATAATAGTAGTAATGGATATGTTATTACCTGAGACGGTGTCGTCTTCAACAGCTTCGACGGTGCTCGACGCTCAACGGTACTTCGTGGGCGCGTGCGTGCTCCAATGGCTATGGTCTTCGATTTTGGGTTCTTTGATTTAGGGATTTGGGTGGGTTAATGGTGTTCCATGCGATGAGTGCGTGCGATGGGATTCTTGATTGAGGGATCTCATTTGTGATTTGGGTGGGTTGATGCAAAACGGGTGGGTATGAGAAATGGGTGGATTATTAGGGTTAAATTGAAAATTACAAAATTGCCCTCACACATACTTGATGATATGGCACTTAACCCCAAAATTTCACGGAATCTTAATGGAAGGGTATTCTCATCTTCCCCAAAATGAAAACTCAGGGGGTCTATGTACAACGTTTTAAAACTCAGGGGTATATGTGTCCCTGACTCAAAACTCAGGTGGTCTCAGTGCATTTTAGCCTAAAATAAATAGGCAGCACTACTAATTGTTTTTACAATTAATTTTTGTCTACATCGTAAAATGTATGGACAAGGAATGCCTAAAACAGATGGTTGAGATACCATGGTTCTTACAAAAGAAAGTGTAATTATTCTTTTATAATAATTAAAGTAGTTTTCTTTTAAAATGTTCTTATTTATCTTAAAATTTATCAAAATAATACAAAAATTTATATTGGTCTATGTTTGGCAATAGTGATATCATGAATTTCAAAATTAATTGATTCCAACGACTCTCTCTCTCTCTTTCACTATCGCAAACAATTTTGAGGTAGAAGTGCTTATTTTTTCAAAAGCGTTTATTTTGTGAAAATAAGGTGTTAACGACCCAAAAATAAGCACTTTTGAGTTGTAGCAGAAGCAATTTTTTAGCTTTAAGCAGAAGTTAAAAATTGAAGCTTTTGCTTCTAGCCAAAAGCAGAAGCTAAAATTTAAAAATCTTAGGACGAAACTACCCTCATTAAAATTTTTATTTACCATTTTATCCTTTATTATTATTATTTTATTTAAAACTAGCCTTACTAATAATAATTAATTTTTGTAATTAATTTTTTATTTAAATAAAATTAATAGATGTTTAATTAATAAAAACAATGATCATAAATAAAAAAATCTCATTAACTAAATTAATAATTTATTTAACTAAAATTTTATTAAATTTAAAATAATTAAAATATTATATTTATTTGTTTAAAATTTAAAAAGAAAATATTTATTCATTTATTTATTTAATAACATTATAACACTCTAAATTAATACATATCCTTGTTGGTAATTTTATAGCTAAAAGCACATTTTTTTTTACAAATTTTCCAAACACAAACTGTTTTTGAGCTATTGATAAAAATACTTTTCAACTCAATTTGCCAAACACAAATTGCCTCTCTCACAATACTTTTTCTGAAACTCCATTTAAAAAGAAGCCATTTGAAAATAAACACTTTTAGACTAAGGTTACCAAACAGGCCCTAAATTGTCCTTGCTGAAGACATGTCTTTGGTAGCGACCAATAGAGGTGTCAAAGTGGGCCAACCCGACCCACACTGGTTAACCCACAACGGGTTGGACCCGTGACGGGTTGGCCCACTCGGGTTGGTCATGTTAAACGGGTTGGGAATCCCAACCCGACCCACCAAGGTGGTGGGTCGGACCAACCCACCTAACCCACCTTTTTTTTTAAATTTTTTTAAGTCTAACTTTTTTAAAAAAAAGAAATCTATACTTTTTTTATACATTTTTTTTCATGAACTCAGAAATTTAATATGATAAAATGAAAGAAAAGATTTATCATTCATCATGTCACTCACAAATAGTTAAAAATAAAATAATGAAAGTATGAAACATGGTCAAAATATCACAACATTACTCATTTCTTTTCCTCCTGGCTCCTACAAATATGGTGAAAAATGAAAATATCACAAAAAGAAAGAAACATGATTAAGAATTATTTTTTTTTTAATTTTTTTTAAGTGGGTTACGGGCCAACCCACCTAACTCGCGAGCCAACCTGGGTTAGGTGGGTCGGGTTCCTCTAACCCGTTTAATAAACAGGTTGAGATTTTGCAACCCAACCCACCAAATTGGTGGGTTAAACGGGCCAACCCACCGGGTTGGACCCGTTTTGACAGCTCTAGCGACCAATGTCGCTGCTGAACACTTGTCTTGAGTGGCGACCAAAATGTCGTTGCTGAATATCTTCTGTGACAGAATCAAAGGCGGTGACTAAAAAGTTGCCCTGGCCCCAATGATCATTGGTGGCAACTTTTTGGTCTTTGGTGGCGACTAACAAAAGTCGCCACCAAAGACCCTTTTTTGTTGTGAAGATTAACTTTAAAATCTTGCTTGAAGCGGCACCACTTTAAATATTCATATAGGTGGAATTTGTTATTATGTCCCTGTTACTCTAAACATTTAACAATTCCTTTAAGACCATTGTTAACCTCCCCTAGTAACAGTATGCACTAAGCAGTTTGTCACTATGTCCCTGTTATACAAACATTTAAAAACTTCTTTTACTCTTCACATAATAGTACTATGCAATACAAATTCTAAAATGAGGCTTTGATTCTGTGTTACAAACAACACTAGTAACTTGTTATTACCCATTGAATTTATTATTTTTAGAGTGTATACTAACTCAAAGTTAGGTTTCCATTACTAATGTTTTGATAAGGAGCCTCATATCATCTCGATTTTGTAAGCATATCAACCAAGTTTTTTTTTTTTGCTTGATTGTACATAGACTAGTCTCATTTGTTATTAATTCTCTTATATAAGCATGCCTTACGCGTATATATCTGAATGTCCCATTATATATTTTATTGTGTGCTACATACATGCATTGTAGCTTTACTATCACAATAAGATGAAATGGCTAGAATAGTTGTGGCCACAACTTTATATCTCATAATATACATGTTACTTAACCAGCCATTTCACACTGCAAGAAAGGTGAGTTTCAGTGGCGACTAAAAAAAGTAGTCACTGAAAGTCGACCTTCATTAACGAAAATTTCATTTCGCCACCGAAGATCTTCAATGGCCACATTTTAGTCGTCACCGAAGGCCTTTGGTGACGACTACGATTTTGTCGCCACCAAAACTGTAACACCCGTTTAATTCTTGGATTTAATTAAATTTGATTAATTAAAGATATGGTTGTCAATGATGTGTTTTAATTTAAAATGCTTGTGTGTGACCTTGATTGATGCATTAATTACATATAGTTGCATTATATTGAGAGTTAGGACTAAATTGAAAGAAAAAATCAAGGTTGAGGACTAGAATGAAAAGTGAATTAGGAAGTGGGGAAAGGGTTAAATTGATGGAAAAGATAAAGAAATGAAGAATTGAGTGAAAAAGGATTTATTAGATAGATGAGAAATTAAATTGGCAAGAAAGGTAAGAATTGGGACTATAGTGAAAAGAAATAGAACTTGATAGAGTGAAAGAAAATAAGAATAGATAGTTGAGGGAAAAAAGAGTCATTTTCCCCTGATCAACATTTTTAACCCTCCTCAGATACTCATCACGCATCCATTCGACATTCTCAGGCACACTTACCAGCTCTCAAACCCTATGAGAGCCAAAGTGGAGGAGGCTTGAAGGTTGAAGGCGAAGTGTGGCCGGAATCGGGCGGCCGGTGACCGGAATAGCACTCAAGAGACCCTCTCAACCTCCATTTTCTTCATTAAGGTAGGTGTTGCTCTCTACCTCCATTTTTTATGTTGAACCCACTTCTTGACCTTTGAAGATTTTGAGAAAACCATTTAATTTTTGAAACAATGGAGGATTCAAACATGCATTCTTAATGTTTTTAACATTTTTATTAGATGTATTTCATGATTGATGCTGGATTGGTTGGTTGTATGATTTGGGATTTAGGATTCATCATGTTCTTCACTTTCTAGAAATTAAAGACTTGATTTGATGTTGTTGGATCTTGTTTGAGCTTAGATTGATGGTGTTTTATGGAAGAAAAATGTTGTAGTAACCTAAGAAACTAAAACCTATAATTTAAATATACATTTTAAGAATTGAATAATTGGATTTAAGGAAGGGAAGAAGGAAAAATCGGGTTTAATTTACACAAATTCGTAGAGCATGTTTACAGTCATAAACTGAGTTTTTGAATCTGACCTTCGTCTGTTTAAACTTGTTTTCTGAATTCGTTACTTAATGGATTTTAGTGATTCTAAATCCATATGAAAGCTAACATCCTAAGCTTTCTAATTTGTATTTTTTCAAAAACTTCCAACGGTTAGATTTTTTGGAAACTGCCTCGAAAGTCAGCTATTCTGTTTTCTAAACTGATGCAGAATTTTTGTATGATTGGCTACTATTTTTAAATTACTGCTCTTAAATGGCTCTAATATTTTCTTTAATGAATTGTTAATTAGAATATTCAATGTCTAAGATTGATTTAGAAAAAAGAATCAAATTATTTTGTTAAGTATGTAAGGAGAGATGACCATTTTAATGAAGCTTGCCAAATGTTGCATTCTATTTTGAATCTGACATTGCTCTGTTTAAATGTATTTTCTGAATGTTTTACTTTATGGATTCGGATGATTCAAAATCTATATGAAAGCTAACATCCTAAGCTTTCTATTTTGTAGTTGTACTAAAAATTCCAACGGTTAGATTTTCTAAAAATTGCCTCAAACGTTAGCGGTTCTATTTCACACACCACTAAGTTTCTAGTTTTTGAAAAGTTGTTATTTCTTACTTAATTTGAATAGTTTCTTTTCCTTCAATTAAAATTAGTTTAGTACTTATTTTTATCTTATTTTAAGACTAAATTCTTCTCTTATTTCAATTGAACTTTGTTCCCTTATAGCTAATGAGTTCTATAACTTCTTTTGGAATTATTCTTAAGATTCAATCTTTTACTTATTTCAAATGAATTTCCTTCTCCCACTTCAAGTGACTTTCGCTCTTTCCTTCAACTTCTTTAAATGAGTCTAACCAACTTTTAAGTGTCATTTCAAATCTCAAACAACATCCTAAATAAATATTTACATGATGAAAATTAAGATAACATGGACCATTGAATTTTAAAAAGGGAATTAGAGAAATAATGATAGAGAAATAACGGGAGTAGTTTTAATACAATCCTAGGGGGAGTGAAGTCTATGTTAGGATGATCGGTGGCTGGTATGAGACGGTCATCGGTTGTTGCACGGTGAGTGTTCTATGAAATTGTTTTTCGAAAACTCGTGTTGATTGCAAATTCTAAGTTAGTGAACTCTCATGGCCATTAGAGGCTCACGTACTTAGGATTAAGCATAATCATGGCTTAGGCTTCATTACTCTAGTGATTGTACTAGTGATTAGCGTACATGATAACTCCATGAAAGTAAAGTTATTTAAGCTCATTTACCATTGGATTTCTGATATTTATCTATGATTAAGAGGTATTTTAGTCAAGTTCGTATCATCTCGGGTGTTAGTGTGTCGAACTATTAGCTGAAACTTAAATAGACATTAGTATTACGTATAGACTTAAGATCAAATATTTTCTCTTATTACTTAACTCACCGTTACTTGATCTCCTATTTAAGGTACTCATTTAGTGTATGCCTAGAGGGAAAAAGAAGAAGGCGATTGAACTATCTCCACCACAGATACGCAAGGAGAGGAGGAGAAGGGTGATTGAGTCGCCCCCATCTTCACCTCCCAGGATTTTCACACCTCCATCTTCTCCAAAAGGCGAGACCACCAAAATCATTGAGACACCTGAGATGGCGGAGGAAGATACACGGGTCGTTAAGGACTATGCAACACCTTCAGCGGAGGGGTTGCAATCTAGCATCTCTAGACCAACTGTGCAGGCCACCCAAGCCTCCATCAACCTTGCGAGTATGGGGCGATCAGGTGGACGAGCTGAGGAGGGCGTAGCCCCACCTGCGGGAGTGAGGTCATCAATGACCTATCAGGATCCCTTCATGCGCGAACTCTTTGAGAGGGAGGAACAATACCACAGAGCTCAAATGGCTACCATTGACCGCAACCATCAGCATGTCATGGGAGAGCTCGATAACTTAAGGCGACAGGCCGTGCACCATCAAGAATCTATCGAGGCTATTCAACAAAACCTCCTTGCACTGCACCGCCATAGGGAAGGCACTGATGCCTATCCCACGTGCCGCCCATTGCCACCACCCCCTGGCGACCTCCATTGACCCAGCAGGCTGTCCCATTCCTTTAGTTCTTTTTTTTTTGTCCTTCTCTTTGACTTGTGTTATTTTTTGTTTACTTTTTGTTTTTGTTTTCTTTTCTAGTCCTCCTCTAATTAACCCCGTTTGTATCCTCTCGTCTTATATCACTGCTATGGATAACTGTATTGCACAATAATGACTCACTACTAACACCTGTAATTTTGCGTAACTTGAATTCTTATAGCGATTTTCTGCCTGCATTTGTGTTTATCCGGTGTTCTTCCGTAGATGACCTTGGAAGTCCCCATTCCCTTCCCCTTTGTTTTCCTCCAAAATTCTTTCAACATTAAGGACAATGTTCCTCTCTAAGTTTGAGGGTGGGGATGCAAAAATTTTTTCTGTTGCTTTTCTATACTCCAATTTTTGCTTTTGCAAGGCTCGAGGTAACATCTTTTTGAATCTAAACTGATGACTTGTGATATATTTATTGTGATTATGATGTTTGGTCAAAGTCCAATGATGAACAGTATCACATTCTTTTCTTTTTATTATTTTAATATAAGGGGTAAAGTGGTAATTTTAATACATTCTCAAACTTTACTAATAAACACAATAAATGCATTCCCTTTCCCTTTCTCTTTCTCTTTCCGTTTCTGCGTAAAGAACGTGCCCTTAAATTTGTCAAATTTTCCAAACACAAATTCTGAATTTTTTTTTAAAATTTCAACATATATTTAAATCACATATGTTATATAGTCCAATAATGGTATAGCATAAATCAAACCCACAATTCTTAAATCAATTTTTTTAAAAATTTATTTAATTCACAAGGCATAGATAGAATTCTATATAATCATATGTATGATTAGAAAGCCACACAAATTGATTATAAACTTTTTTGTACACACAAATGTAGCTTTGGCCATTGCCACACATCTATACATGCAACTAAACCAATATATACAATTACTTTAAATCCTTGCATACAACACATATATTGCCATAATTGCCAATAAATTATGCACTCAAACCAAAAGCAATTTGACATAGAACAATATATGTGATATCTTGCTACAATATAAATCAATTAATTAATTCATCAAAATTTTCAATTTATGATAATATAAATTGTGACATAAATCCTAACACAAATTTTGAATTACAAATTTCAATTGACTCTAGTTAAACATTGTGGCAAAATATAATTGATATATATGCGCCACGTTCAACAAATACAATTCCAAAATATTAGTAGTAGCAAATTAGATAATAATTTGTTTGATATGAAATTAATGTTGAAAGGATTGATTGAACAAGTTTTCCAAGGATCAAAATTGTCATAAAATTTGTGAAGAACATGCTGTCACTAAATTTTTACAATTTATCACAAAAATAAAGTTTTGGTTATCGCCTTTCGTCACTAAATTAGTGAAGGCCCTTACAGTCCGTCACAAACGAGCTTCATGTTGTGACCACTGACATTATTGACGGATTCATCCGTCAGAGGCGTCACAAATGCGGGAAGATACGATTAAAATAAAGACTGGTTGCGACGAATTCCAATGATTAGTGATGAGATTTGCCGTCACAAAATTGGCCTTTTTTTTTTCGTGAATATATATTCTGCAACGTTATATATATACACACACATAAACCAAACTCTCATATAAATAGTATATATGAATTCATTGATGCAATTCTCATTTACCCATATATATATATATATATATATATATATATATATATCTATCTATCTATATCTATATCGTTTTGGATCCTTTTAGTTATTGGAGTCACAAAATAGCTATATTTGATAATTAAAAAATGTGAAATAAAACATGATTGGAAGAGATATGAAAGAGAAAAAGATCATGGGTAAGGTAGTTAATAAAAGAAAAAAACTTAGGTCCATTTCCTTATGTCCATTTCATCCAATTCCCCAATATAATTATGACACGTGGCAAAAAGTGTTTAAATGACCAATCACAGTAGAGAGAGAATATAGAAGACCACCTTTTATATGACCAATCATAGAAGAAAGAGAGTGTAAATACAATATATGATTGGTGGAATTGGATGAAATGGACATAAAGAAATGGACCAAAGTTTTTTCCTTAATAAAAGTGGTGAGAGGGAAGTTAAAAATATAAGTAATTATTGAATTATTTATTAATAATAAAAATATTTTTATACTAAATTTTTTGAAAAAAAGATTGCATGCACCTTGGTACATGCGAAGCCTCTAGTATATCTATATTTATATGGCTCTGGATCTATATATATATATGGCTTTGGACCCTTCTGGTCATTGGGGTCACAAAATAGCTATATTTTATAATTAAAAAATATAAAATAAAATATGATTGGAGGAGATATGAGAGAGAAAGAGATCATGGGTAAGGTAGTTAATAAAAGTGGTGAGAGAGATGTTAGAAATATAAGTAGTTATTGAATTATTTATTATATTTTAAAAAAATAATAATACAAATATTTTTATACTAAATTTAAAAAAAAATGATTGCATGCACCTTGGTGCATGCGAAGCCTCTAGTGTCTATATTAATGGCTGTGATCCCTTCTGGTCATTGCGGTCACAAAATAGCCATATTTTCTAATTAAAAAATAACAAAAAAAATTTCATTCGAGGAAAGGTAAGTGAGGAAGTTGAGATATATAAAAATATAATGGAAGGTAGTGGGAGAGAGAAAACATATATGATGGTAGTTACTAAAAAAGTGGAAAAGTAAATAACTTCTCATCATTTAATTCTAATTAATTATGATAATGATTCTAATTTAAAATTTTAAAAACTATTAAATATATTATTTTAAAATATAATAATTATATTTTAAAAAATTAATGATAGATTGCATGCACGAAGGTGCATGCAAAGCCTCTAGTATCTATATATATATGGCTTTGGACCCTTCTGGCCACTGGGGTCACAAAATAATTATATTTGATAATTAAAAAATATGAAATAAAACATGATTGGAGGAGATCATGGGTAAAGTAGTTAATAAAAGTGGTGAGAGAGAAATTATAAATAAAAGTAGTTATTGAATTATTTATTATATTTAAAAATAATAATAAGAAAAATATTTTTATAATAAATTTAAAAAAAAGGTGAAGCCTCTAGTATATATATATATATATATATATATATATATATATATATATATATATATATATATATATATGACTTTAGACCCTTTTGGTCGGGTCACAAAATAGATATTTTTATAATTAAAAAATACAAATAAATATATAATGAGAGGTAGTGAGAGAGAGAAAGCATATATAATGGGTAGTTACTAGAAAAGTAAGTAAGTAAATAACTTTTCATCATTTAATTAATTATTTTAAATAATAATAATAATTTTAATATAAAAATTATCAAATATCTAATTTAATTTGTTATTACTTTAAAATATAATAATTATATTTTAAAAAATTAAGAATAAATTGCATGCACGTACGTGCATGCGAAGCCTCTAGTCTATATTTATATGGCTTTGGACCCTTCTGATAATTGGGGTCACAAAATAATTATATTTGATAATTAAAAAATATGGAATAAAACATGATTAGAGGAGATATGAGAGAAAAGGAGATCATGTGTGAGGTAGTTAATAAAAGTAGTTATTGAATTATTTATTATACTTAAAAACAATACTAAAAATATATTTTTATAGTAATTAAAAAAAATAATTGCATGCACCTTGGTACATGCGAAGCCTCTAGTATCTATATATATATGACTTTGGACCCTTCTGGTCATTGGTGTCACAAAATAGCTATATTTTATAATTAAAAAAATATGGAATAAAACATGATTGGAGGAGTTATGAGAGAGAAAGAGATCATGGGTAAGTTAGTTAATAAAAGTGGTGAGAGAGAAGTTATAAATATAAGTAGTTATTGAATTATTTATTAATAATAAAAATATTTTTATACTAAATTTTAAAAAAATTGCTTGCACCAAGCCTCTAGTATACATATATATATATGGCTTTGGATCCTTCTACTCATTGGTGTCACAAAATAGTTATATTTTATAATTAAAAACAATATGGAATAAAACATGATTGGAATAGATTTGAGAGAAAAGAGATCATGGGTAAGGTAGTTAATAAAAGTGGTGAGAGAAAAATTAGAAATATAGGTAGTTATTGAATTATTTTTTATATTTAATAATAATAATAATAATAAAAATATTTTTATACTAAATTAAAGAAAAAGCCTCTAATATATCTATATCTTCTATATTTATATGGCTGTGGATCCTTCCCGTCAATGGTCTCCCAAAATAGTTATTTAATTAATTAAAAAAGAAAATAAACAGATGATGCGAGAAGATCACGAGAGAGAGAGAGAGAGAGAGAGAGAGAGAGAGAGAGAGAAAATAGGAGAATAGTGATAGTGATAATTTTGTTTTTAAAAAATAATAATTGTGATAGTTATAAAAAAAATATTTTTTATCTTTAATTTATTATTTTACAATTAATAATAATTAATTTTATATTTTTAAATTAAAAATTTTTTGATGTGCATGTAAAACATCTAGTATATTTATATGGCTGTGGACCCTTCACGTCAATAGTCTCCCAAAATAGCCATTTAATTAATTAAAAAATAAAATAAAAAGATGATATGAGAAGATCATGGGAGAGAGAAAATAGAAGAATAGAAGTAGTGGTAATTTTGTTTTTAAAAAATAATTATTGCTGTAGTTATCAAAGAAAATAAATTTTTAATCTTTAATTTATTATTTTACAATTAAAAATAATTTATTTTATATTTTATAAATTAAAAAAATTGACATGCACGTGCATGTGAAGTCTCTAATATATATATATGGCTGTGGATCCTTCTCGTCAATGATCTCCCAAAATAGCCATTTAATTAATTAAAAAATAAAAAAATGATGTGAGAAGATCATGAGAGAGAAAATAGAAGAATAGTGATAGTGATAATTTTGTTTTTAAAAAATAATAATTTTGATAGTTATCAAAGAAATTAATTTTTTGATCTTTAATTTATTATCTTACAATTAATAATAATTTATTTTATATTTTGTAAATTAATTTTTTTTATATGCACGTGTGAAGCCTCTAGTATATAAATATGTATATTATTTAAAAAGAAACCTAAAATATTTCTTTACTCTTACTTCATTATCATATTCTAAAAAATCTCAATCATTCAAAATGAATGAGTTCTTTAATTATTTGTTAGAGAGAATATCTCAAATAAATAAAACTTAATTTAACTCACAATTCAATCATGTTAAACATGAAGAGAAGAAATTAAAATGTGTAAGAGTACCTTAATCGATAATAGACTTTTTGGGATTCTCCATGTAGTGAATTATTATCCACATAGTACGAATAATCACTATTTAAAATTGTTAGAAAAATTAGGGTAGAAGAAAAAAATAAATGAAGGTTTTGTGGTGTACGTAATTATTATTTTTAAAGAGTGATTGTCTATACTACGAAGAATTATAGATAAGCCTCTCTCAGAATACAATAAAGCCTATACTTATGGATTTTTTAACTTATCATCTCTTGCGGTGTGAAGGCCTATTTATATATGGCTAAAAGACACAATTATAAGACACATCATTTCTTTATACAACAAAATTTTACTTTTTACAATATGATGAAATTATAATTTTGGCTTATTTTTTATTCACTTTTAAAATAAAATGGGTAAAATGACCATTTTACCCTTATATTAAAAGTGGGAATGAAATAAAAGCGAGTAAAAAAGTAAAGACAAAAATATAATTTCATCTCGTTACAAAAAGTAAGGTATGTTCGGTAACAAAAATGTTAAATGTAATCTTAAATTACATCAAACATTACATCCGCTTTTCAAGTAGTAATCAAACATACCTTTATGCCACGTTTGGTTCTTGAAAAATTAGAGGGAAATGGAAGAGGAAGCTCAGCTCATCTTGTTTGATTCAATTTTCCGTACTTGCATGCTGAGGGAAATGGAAGCAAGATCCATCATCCATCTATGGAGAGAAGGGAGGTTCCCTGAGAGAGCACAGGAAAAATGAAGAAGGAGGAGGGGAGATTGATGTGAATGGTCAACTTTGCACTCAATAATCTTACCAAATATCTAATTTGTCTGGACCACTTTTGGAATAGGATGATAGGATGGGGACACATGTCAGCATCTAAATGGGGTTAAAAATGACTTTTTACAAATATACTAAATAAAAAACATATACACAAATTCAACCACCTTTAAAAATTATGTACAGATATATACCATTTTTACTGTGCACATTAAAAAACGCCCTCACCCAAGGGCATTTTTCGTAATTTTTGACAAGAAAAACCCCTCATTGAGGACGTTTTTTACACTAATATTTATATGAAAACAAGTGTGATAAAATTGTAAAAAACACGCCCTCAGTGAGGGCGTTTATAGGGTTGACCATCTGACCCTATTTCACTGAGGGCGTGTTTCTTGTTAAAAATTATGAAAAATCCCTCAGTGAGGGCGTTTTTCAATGTGCACAATAAAAGTGATATATATATCTGTAAATAATTTTTAAATGTGACTGAATTTGTGTATATATTTTTTATTTAGTATATTTATGTTCAAAAGCCCTTTTTCTATTCCATTTTTCAATCTTCTTCATATTATAATAAATAATATAACTCTCACAATTTAATTCTATTTTTTAGCATACCCAACATTTTTTTTTAAAATCCTATTCCATTTTTTTCTTACATAATTCCATCTCCACATTTATTTCCTACCTAAATGATGAATATCTGGAATATCTCTAGGCTGCTCCAGTAACCTGCAAGACAAGAATCACGACGAGGGAAGGTCCCCCGGTCGGACTCCGACGCTCAAGTCAGTACGAGAGAGAGAATATAGAGAAAATTCAACATAGATTCATTAGTTTACCTAGGGTCTGATCGAGTATTTATAAGCTTCCCTCAAGTAATATAGTCACTTGAGTGAGGTGAGACTTGACCACTTACATAACGATAATTGATGTTGACAACTATGACAAACCGACCGAACTAAAAATGATTCGGTCATGCCGATGAGAATCCCTCGAATTAATATAACTATATGGTATCACTAAATATCTTCCTAGAAACCAAACGATAACATTAGACCACAACATTAGTCTTCAATTTCATTTCAATTCGAGTCTTGCGTGGCGTACATGGAATATGGACAAAACTTAATCCGAGATATTTTCAAAAATGGCGACGCCACATGCTTTTCACACCTTCATAAAAGTTAAAGAGAGGAGAGATAATTGGAACAAAATGAACACACAAATAAAAAGAGTGAGATAGCCAGAAGAAACTCAAGGGCCCAAAAAGCTTCACTTTCGGTAATTAATTCAGAAAAGATCGATTCCGATTCCGATTCCGATGGAGAGCCAACAAAACGACGTCGTGAAGGTAGTGAGCTTCTGGGTGAGTCCATTTGCTTTCAGGGTATTGTGGGGTCTGAAACTGAAGGGAGTAGAATATGAGTACATTGAAGAAGACATCTTCAACAAAAGCGATCTTCTTCTTGAGACGAATCCGATTTATAAGAAGGTTCCAGTTCTGATCCATCATAACAAACCCATCGCTGAGTCATTCGTCATTCTTGAATACATCGATGAAACTTGGAGTCAGTATTATCCATTGATGCCTCGGAATCCTCGGGAAAGAGCTCTTGCACGTTTCTGGGCTAATTTTGCTGAACAAAAGGTTCCTAATTTTTAATTCCAGTTCTTATTATCCGAATTTAATTTCTCTGTGTCTATAATCAATATATATATATATATATATATATATATATTATAATGAGTATTTGGAGTTATCAAGAGCTCAAATTCACCTGTTGTAAGTCGTTGGATCTGTCTTGAGATCAAGTATTTTAGCGTAGATCTCTAGACAAATCCAACGGTTAACATATGATAAACTTGAGCTCTTGATAACCCTATAGCATTACCCTATATATATATATATATATATAGCATTACCCTATATATATATATATATATATATATATCAATGTTGTCAGGATCAAACCGGACAAAGACTCGAATAAGTGTTCGGTGCACAGTCTGATCGGTTTAATCGGTCGAACCGAATGACACAATAAATTTATGTCTATGTGCTACTAAGTAAAACATCACAGACATTCAATCTTTAACAAGTAATGCATAAATTTTTTATTTTGACCATCACAACATACTACTATAATTAAGTAAAAATATAGTTGAGAAAATGAAGAAGACGAGACTTACAAAATAAGGGCTTCGAGCGACTTCGATTTCCGACATTTTCAATTTTTAATTTTTCACCATTTTTTTAAATTAAAGAGGGCGGTTGGACACGGTTAAATTCGGTCCAATTGGTACGTTTTTTACGTAGAAACGGAAAAGGAGAGTGAATGTATTTATTATGTTTGTTAGTAAAAGTTTGGGAATGAAAATAGAATAAGAATGTATTAAAATTACAACTTTACCTTTATATTAAAATAATAAAAAGAAAAGAAAGTTATGATTATATCAAACCAAAAAGTATAATAGACATTATTATATATATATATATATATATATATATTTTCTTTTTTCTTTTCTCTTTGGATTTCTGTACAGGAAACCAAAAAGTAAAAAGTAAGTAGGACCTTTTACTCTCCTTTCCATTTTCCTTTTCCATATATATGTATATGTATGATTATATCTCCAAGTGCATTTATATACTCACATGTGTGCTTATTTATAAGAATTTCAATCCTCTCATGTAAGAAAATAACATAGTGGGAGAGCTTTGCAGGCTGCAGCCCTTTTGGTCCTACCCGACTCGAATAAGATTAGTTTTCATTTAGACCGATAAAATGAATAGATGAAGAAAACTCATGGTTCACAAAAAAAAAAAAATAACATGGTCGTTTTATGAGAAAAGAGATAAACACAGTTTTGTAGTGGACTCATACATTAATCACATTAGGAGAAGGGAGAAAGGTACATTCAAATTGGGTTGGACGTAGTAGAAGAGATTAATCCCTCACAAGTCATGAACTCGTGTTCAAATTTTTACTGTGAGAGATGTCTAAGATTGTTTTCATTAAAAGAATACTTATAAAAAAAAAAAGCACGTTTCTCTTTCTCCTTTTATGACACATCATGTTATTTTTTTTCATTTGATATATAGGATCTTAATTCATGGTTGCAAACCATTTATATAACTAGTTAAAAGTTAAAAAAAAAAAAACATTTCCTTCCCTCCTTTCTTTCTTTCTTTTAACATCTTTTACTCTACATGCTATATAGATTTTGGATGGTGCATGGATAGCTATGTGCTCCAATGGAGATCAAAAGGAAAATGCAGCCAAAACAACTAGAGAAGCAATAGAGAAGATAGAGGAAGAGATAAAGGGGAAGAAATTCTTTGGAGGGGAAGACATTGGATACTTAGACCTTGCATTGGGATGGATCTCCTATTGGCTTCCTATTTGGGAAGAAGTAGGAGACATGCAAATATTTGACCGATTCAAATGTCCATCCATCACTGCATGGATCAACAATTTCCTCAATCACCCAATCATCAAGCAAAATTTGCCCCCAAGGGACAAGATGCTTGTTTATTTCCACAAGCTAAGAAATGAACTATCTTATACTTTTAGTGGTAAGTAACATTCAAAATATATATTAGTGATCTAATATATATATATATATATATATATATATATATATATATATATGGGTCAAAATTCCAAATTAGTCCCTTATGGTTGCACGAAGTTTCATATTGGTCCTTTATGTTTCAAAAGGTTTAAATTGGTCCATTATGTTTGCAAGAAGTTCCAAATTGGTCCTTCCGTCCACTTCTGTCAATTTCTTAGACGTGTCCATCTAAGCTGACATGTGTCATGCCACGCCATAGCCACATCAGCGCTACGTAATCACATATGATAGTAGACGATGATGTGGCGATGACATGTCGATGACATGGCATGACACGTCAGCTTAAATGGACACGTAGGAGAGATGATATGTCCACCTCAACACGCCACGTCAGCACTTAACGGAAGAAATAAACGGACTTAGACGGAAGGACCAATTTGGAACTTCTTGCAAATATAAAAGACCAATTTAAACTTTTTGAAACATAAAGGACCAATATAAAATTTCGTGCAAACATAAGGGACCAATTTGGGGTTTTGACCTATATATATATATGTGTGTGTGTTAGAACTGAGAATGGATTCAGTGCTTAGCTCTTTTATGCATTAGTATGTTAGGCAGATTTTTTTTCATAGTTTTCTTTATTTTTTTATTTAAATTTGAGAAATTTTTTAAAGAATATCTAAAGTATGGAAGATATAGATACAAAAAAAATTAAAAACTCCACATAAATCAAAATTTACTATGAGTGGATTATGGACTAACTTTTTAGTCCCTAATAAAGATTGTCCCTAAACCATTCACGGTAGGTCCTTATTTGTGTGAAATTTTTTATTTTTTGTGTCTATAACTCTTATTCTTTAGAAAAAGTTTACAATTTTTCAAGTTTAAGTAAAAAAAGTGAAGAAAACTATAAAAAAAATCGACTTAACATACTAATACATAAAAGAGCCAAGCACTATATCCATTCTCGTTAGAACTAGAGTGAGATTTGCATGAATTTTGGTAAGTATGAGATATCATATTATATAGAACACATCGGTGTTATTTGGTCTATGTAACCATTCCTACCTAAGTGGGAGAAGATTTTATTTTTTGTTGTATCACATATATTATATAAAATAATTTCCTATATTTATAAGTGATATATTGAATATTATTATACTATATTCAATTAAATATTACAACTTCGGAATACTTATTAAATTTCTTGTTATAACAAATTTGTAAATACAAGTTACAGTTTTTTAAAAAATACTTATTAATTACATAAATTGCATGTTAATAATTTTGTAAAGTATATTAGTTATAAGAAAATAATTTATAAAAAAATTACTAATTACGTTATCAAATTTTTAAAAATAATTATACGTTATAAAATTATAAAAAATTATTGATTAATTACAAAAATTACCTTTTAACTATTTTTGTAAAAAATTAGAAAATATATTTAATAAAATAATAATAATAGATAGTATTATATAAAAATGACTAACTAATTAGTTAGTAAATATAGAATTATCATAAAATTTAATGAAATAAAATAATAATAATAATTATTGTAAAATACAATAAAAAATAATAACATTGACAAATGAATCATATTTAATCACAAATAGGAAGCAAAATTATGTTAGAGAATTCACTAAGGGGCATTTGGGTAAGCATAATATTTCAATCACAAAGTGAGGGCAAAATGGTAAAAAAATAAGTTGAATTGATGATCTACACATAAATCAATAAATTTGGATGGAAAAGTCAACCAAAAGTGCACTTTGGATTGAATTGTAGTTGTAGGCCATTATCATGTATGAGGGGAGGGGAGTGTCATTTTTCAAATGAGAGGGGAGGGCAGTGTAATTTCAGCATCTCTCAGGGGAGGGCAATGTAATTTACTCTTTTAAATACTACGATTTGAGGAATCTTATGACAGATATATAAGAACTTGACCTAAGTTTTTTCTTTTTTTAAATACTAAATTAAGATATTTTATATTGAGTTTTGTTAACTAATATCTTAAGGATAATCTTTAATGTTTTCTTCAACCAATAAGAGAGTTTTTAAATAATATATAATATTTTCTTCAACCTAATTTAATTTGGAATGATTTTCAAATCATCTTAAAACACTTTATATCATTTGGGAGTTTTGAAGAGAGTGGGATGGAGTGGTTCGGAGTGGAGTGGGGTGGAATGATTCAAACAAACTATTCCATTGATTGGAAGTTTTAAAAAAAAGTGAGTGGTTGATAATATTATCCTTATAATGAATGAACAAAAGTAGAATAAAAGAATGTTAATAATGAAATTAAATTTTATAAACAACACAAATCATCCTAAACCCCCCAATTTGGAGGAGTTTGAAAATTGAGATGTTGAATGGTTTGGAAATGTTTTCAAACCATCATAAATCATTCCACTCCATTACTCATTTTAAACTCCCAACCAAAAGTTTATAAACTCAAACCAATCCACACCACTCTCAAATAATATGATTGGAGGATGTGTGTGAGAGAGAAAATAAGTATGATAGGTGGTTACTAATAAAATGGAGAAGTGCGTAACTTCTCTTTTTTTAATTTTTTATTTTAAATTATGATAAGAATTCTATTTTAAAATTTTAAAATTTTTAATTTTAATGATTTTAAAATATAATAACTCTTTTATATTATATTTTAAAAAAATTTAAGAATAAATTATATGTATGCATGTAGGTGCATGCGAAGCTTCTAGTATATATATATGATGGAAATCGTCCATCATATATAGAAAGTTTAAGAGGTTTTCGCTATGATACAAAGCAGAATGTCACACAAAGTCAAATAAAAATAATATTAAAATTTTTTTTATTTAAATGTGTTGTATGTTAAGAAATAAAATTTTATGTACATAAATATTTTATTTTAAAATTTTATATTAATAAATTAGCCCATACATACACGTCAAGTCTAAGTCTATAGGTGTAGAAAAAAGGGAGTGAAACTTCCTTCTAAGTAGTAAGTAGGTGGTGGGAAACTTCCTTACATAGAAAAAAGTAGCATTGATCCTTGACTTTCTAGGCATAGGAGAGACATCACAATTGACTATATATATAAAATAAATAAAATTGTAGTAAAAAAAAATGGTCATGACTCTATCAAATGTTAATAATTAACATTGACCCACATGGAATTTGGTTTCAATACATTTCTTCCTAATTAAATCACTCATAGGACTTTTACTACATCTACATATATAGCTCTTTATTGCATTATCATTTTATTTTCTTAGTGAAAGCTCAGTTAGTGAAGGAGCTTCATCAATGGACAAAAGTAGAGATGATCAAAATATCTATATTCAATGGGTATCTTGAAATTTTATTCTGTGGGTTTGGATATGGGTCCGGGTACAAAGTTAACGGGTCCGGGTAAGGAGGTAGCCTACTCGTACCCTACCTGCAATAATAATTATTTATTTTTATATATATAAAGTATTATTTTTAAATTTTTTTGTGTTGAAAAAATATATAATTCTAAGAAAAATGTTAAATATCTTATAGATATTAAAGTAATTTAATTGTACATTTATACTTATGATTTAATTTTTTTATTTTTTGTGATCATAGATGAAAAAAATTGATAAAAATAAATTTTATATTAATAAAATAATAATTTATTTCAAATTTTTATGGATCTGGGTCCGAGTATGGGGATTTAACTACCCATAGGGTTCGGGTATGGGAATTGATTTTGATACCCGCTCAAGTTCGGGTCCGAGTATAGAGATTCTAGTACCCTACCCAAACCTACCCATGATCATCCCTTGACAAAAATAATTATTAGTTGTTACGTGATGAAAATCATAGTATCAATTTAATCCCTAATGTTTACTCAATTTCAATTTGATCCCTCACATATGAAATTGATACCAATTTTGATTCTCCTATATTATTCAAGTATTAAAATTACTTACCAAAATGTTCATTATGAAAGATTTTAACCTATCATTGACAAGTCAAAAAAAGGAAAAAGCACCCTCACCACAAAAATACTGATGATATTTACAAACAGTAATTCCAACAGTGGTGCATCAGAATTAGTTAGAAGGGATTAAAATTCAAAAGTCTAATCTAATTTTGTTCCAATAATTGCACGATCTAAGAGGTCAAATAAAAATTGAGATTTGCTTCCACACTACAACACTCACACATCTAATGACTCAGTATAATCATTTTGCACTTTAAAGGACCAAGTCCAATAATGTCATTAATCTTTAATTTGTAATGCTACTTTTTTTCTATGTAAGGAAGTTTCCCAGTACCATCTTCTTGGAATAGACTTTTGATCATGTAAAATAAAGGCCAAATTACTCTTTTGGTCCTCAACGTTTGTACGAAGTTTAATATTGGTCCTCAATGTTTCAAAAGGTTATTTTAGGTCCTCAACGTTTTTTTTTTGTCAAAATTGGTCATCTAGCATAACATCCGTCTGGTTTTGCCATTAAATGCTGACGTGGAAGGCTTATGTGGTACACCTTCTCTCCTATATGTCATATTTAAATGACATGGCACCCTCCCTCACTCTAACTCAGCAAAACGACGCCCTAACAGAACATTTAAATGAATCAAAATGGCATCATTTTGCTGAATTAAAGTGAGAAAGGGTGCCATGTCATTTAAATATGACACGTAGGAGAGGGTGTACCACATAAGCCTATCACATCAGCGCTTAATGGCAAAACCAGACAAATGTTACACTAGAGAACCAATTTTGACAAAAAAAAAACGTTGAGGACCTAAAATAACCTTTTGAAACGTTGAGGATTAAAAGAGTAATTTGGCCTAAAATAAATAAACAGTAAAATAAAATATATGGTCATGATGACTCTGTGACAAATAACAAATTTAATATTCTTGGAAAAATTAAAGAACTTATTATTATTATTATTAATTGGAAGTTTGAAAACATTGAACTGTGGCATTTGGTTTCAGTACATTTCTTCCTTAGTGAGAGCTCAGTCAATGAAGGCACGCCACATGTATAAATACATAGCCTTTGGCTTACAAGTTACAAACACAGCTTGCAAGAGAGAATATATATATATATATATATCTACAATTAATATCAATGAAAAGATTAGGTATAATAATGGAGTTGTTATTTCCACTCTTTTGCTTCCTAATTATTATCATGGAGGCTTCTTCTATTGGAAGCAGCTATGGCCATCAATTATTGGTTAATTGCTTAGCTTCTGATAGAGAAGCTCTCTTGGACTTCAAATCTGGCCTTCAAGATCCCCACAATGTGCTATCTTCATGGAGTGGTGCCAACTGCTGTGAATGGTACGGGATAAGATGCAACAACAACACCGGAGCAGTTGTTTCGATCGATCTCCACAACCCATATGTTCAACGTGGTCGGTATGAGTCATATTCAGACAGTTATGAATTTGATTATGACTTTGATGAATCATTATGGAGCTTGAGTGGTAATATTAGTCCATCCTTGATGAAGCTCAAGTCACTAAGGCATTTAGACTTGAGTTTCAACCAATTCAATGGCATACCGATTCCTGATCTTTTCGGATCGTTAGAGAATTTGCAATATCTGAATCTTTCACATGCTGGTTTTAGAGGCACCATTCCTCCAAATTTGAGAAACCTATCTCATTTGGAAATTCTTGATCTTCATGATTTTGGTTTATATGTTGCAGATTTACAATGGTTGAGAGGCCTTATCTCTTTAGAACATCTTGTGATGAATGAAGTTAACCTTTCATTGGCGACAGACTGGTTTAGCACATTAAACCAGTTGCCTTCCATTGTTGAATTGCATCTATCTTATTGTGAGCTCTTTGGCAATATTCCGTCTCCCACTACTTCTCTTAATTTTACCTCACTTGCAGTCATAGATCTTAGTTATAACAACTTTAGATCTGTGATACCTGATTGGTTTGTGAATATAAGCAGCTTGCAATATATTGACATGAGCCATAATAAGCTATATGGAAGAATACCACTTGGTTTAGGTGAGCTACCCAATTTATTGTCATTGGATTTAAGTTATAACCATAATCTTACAGCAAGTTGCTCTCAACTCTTCAGTGGGAGATGGGAAAAGATACAAATGCTAGATTTATCAGTTAATAAATTACATGGTAAACTTCCTTCATCTTTGGGAAACATGACTTCTCTCACTCACTTTGATCTTTCGGACAATGCTGTGGAGGGTGGCATTCCAAGTTCCATTGGAAAACTTTGCAACTTGAATTCTTTTGATTTAGCATGGAATAAAATGAAAGGAAGTTTGCCTGAATTCCTCGAAGGAATAGAAAGTTGTTCTACAAAAGATCTTCTTCCTCTTCTGGAGCGCCTGATGTTGTCTTATAACCAATTAGTTGGTAAATTCCCATATTGGTTAGGTCAACTAGAAAATCTTAAGGAACTTGATCTTAGCAACAATCAGTTGTCTGGCATAGTTTCTGAAACCCACTTTTCAAAGCTAATCAAACTCAAGAGATTAGACTTGTCCTCCAATTCACTCATTATCAATGTCAGCTCCAATTGGATCCCACCATTCCAAGTTCATTATCTTTTAATGGATTCATGCGTGTTGGGACCTTCATTTCCAACTTGGGTAAAATCACAAAAGGAGCTAACAAGTCTAGGCTTTTCAAATGCTAGCATTTCAGGTTCTATTCCAAATTGGTTTTGGGATTTCCCCTCTAATTTGACAAGTATGTCTATTTCCCATAATAAGTTACATGGACAGCTTCCAAATCCATTGCCTACAAGCCAATTGGGTGTTCTTGATCTAAGCTTCAATTTATTGGAAGGACCAATTAACTTTGAAAAAGGTGGTAATTTGATCCTAGACCTCTCTCACAATCACTTCTCTGGTCCAATCCCGTATAACTTAAGTGAAAGCCAATTTCGCTTCGTATCACTTTCTGATAATCACCTCTCTGGAGAATTACATTTTGTTAGAGGAGGGATCTGTAATGCTGAAATCCTTGATCTTTCAAGCAACAAACTTAGTGGGAGGATCCATTCAAGCATTGGAAATTGTTCTAACTTGGTTATACTTGACCTTAGGAGTAATAGTTTGTCTGGTACAATTCCAAATTCTTTAGGTCAATTGCAAGATCTTGAAACACTACATTTGAGTGAAAACCAACTCTCAGGGAAGTTACCATCATCCTTCATCAATTTATCCTATTTGAAAACCATGGATCTTGGAAACAATCAATTTTCAGGTGAAATTCCTGTTTGGTTTGGAGATGGCTTTTCTCATCTAAGAATTCTAGTCTTAAGGTCAAATTCATTCACTGGAGAAATCTTATTTGACCTCTCAAAACTAAATTCATTGCAAGTCCTTGACCTTGCGGACAATTACTTGAATGGAAGCATTCCACCTAGCTTGTGTGATCTTAAAACAATGTCTCAAGAGCAAAGAATAAACACATTTTTCGGACATGGGATGCCTGGTAAAAGTTATGAAGAAAGCTTGGATGTGAATATGAAAGGCATGTTTTTGAAGTATACCAAAACTCTATCCCTTGTCACCAGCATAGATCTTTCAAGAAATAACTTGTCAGGAAGATTTCCCCAAGAATTAACAAAGCTATCTGGTTTAGTGGCTTTGAACTTGTCAATAAACCACTTAACTGGAATCATTCCTGAAAGCATATCGAATATGCATCAGTTGTCATCCCTTGATCTCTCAAGTAATCATTTTTCAGGCTCCATTCCTCCAAGTTTGTCTTCCTTATCATTTCTGGGGTACCTTAATTTGTCCGACAACAGTCTCTCAGGTGCCATCCCTTACACAGGTCACATGACAACATTTGAGGCACCTTCGTATGCTGGAAATCCTGGTCTTTGTGGCCTTCCTCTTCCTTTCAAGTGTCCAGGTGATGATGATGATCCTAAAATGGGAGCAAGTAATGAGGAAAATGATGGTGATGATGATGATGGGTTCATTGATAAGTGGTTCTACTTGAGTCTTGGACTTGGCTTTGCAGTGGGGCTTCTGGTTCCTTATTTGATTTTAGCAATGAAGAGATCTTGGAGTGATGTCTACTTTGACTTTGTGGATTTAATTATTTACAAGCTGTTAGTGAAGATCCACAGAAGAAGAATTAATAATGGCCGCAAGAGCAACAAGCTTCGTCACAGACGTTAGTTTTATTATTTGCATGGTTGATTTTATGTATGTTTTGTAATTTTCAAATAAGTGTGGTTTGTCTGTTAGAACAAGGGAAATAAATTTTAGCTGAACTTTTCTTGTTTTGTGATGCATGGAAAAGAAATTTATGTATGGCCATGCATATTACTTAATGGGAATATAATATTTTTGGATTTCCAATTTCATTTCTACTATTTTGTTAATTACAAGTTATATATAAATTAGAAATCAATTTCTTGACATGGAAATGGAAGTGGAAAGTAAAAGTAAAAGTAAAAGTGTGTTTGGTATGCAGGGAAATGGAAGTGGAAAGTAAAAGTAATATTGTTTGGTATAGGGTGGGAAGAAGATAAAAGTATGAAATATTCTTTTTGCCCTTACTTTTTTAAAAGTTACAAATTTTTTAAGGGCATTTTGGTCTTTAAACCAAACCTCACCTCACCTTCCCTCAACTTCCCTCCACTTCTACATGGCAACAACCTTCCCACTTAGCTAGGAACCTTCAACTCACCTCACCACTTCCAAAACCATACCAAACACACTTTAATCTCACCTTCCCTCTAACCTCACCTCTAGAAGCTATACCTAATAGTATATATACAGTGAATGGGTTTTATCCTTTATGTAAAAGCATTTCATTTATGTTTGTTTGTTATAGGTCTGCATTCCTAAGGGCCTAGTCTTATCCTATGGGCCTTAAAGGCCTTGTCCGTATTCCCTATGTATACCTAATCCTACACTCTATAAATAGTGTAGGTCTTCACAGTGCAATACACACTGATTTGAGCAGCTTTACATTTATGTGAAATTTCCTTTTCCTTTCTTTATTATTATGGTATCAGAGCTACATTAAGAGTAGCAGAAGAAAACGATAAGAAAATGAGTGAGATGGGTTCCACCAATGTAATGGTGAGCACCTCGACCTCCGATCCTATATCTGCAAAAGGACCAACATCAGTGTCATTTAATCATCCCATCTCTATCAAACTAGATGAGAAAAATTATTTATTGTGGAAATTGCAAGTTTCAGCTGCTATACAAGGGCATGAGCTTGAAAATTATATTGCTGAAAATGGTTCAATCCCAGTTATGTATAGCAGTAATGAAGACAGACTTGCGCAAAAGCTAAACCCAGAATATGTTACTTGGAAAAAACAGGATGCTCTTCTTCTTTCATGGCTCCTTTCCACCATGTCTGAGTCTATGGTTACTCGTGTTGTTGGCTGTAACCACTCTTATGAGATCTGGAATAGGGTTCAGCAACATTTTGGCACCAACACGCAAGCAAAAATCCATCAGTATAGAACTGAGCTTAGAAACATTAAAAAGGGGAACCGTTCGATGGAGGATTATTTACTAAAAATCAAAGCTATTACAGATGCTTTGATTGCCATTGGTAGTGAAGTTTCAGATCATGAACATATTCAATGTGTTCTTGAAGGGTTACCCAGTGAATATGAGTCCTTTGTCACTGGTATTAATATGAGGACTGAACCTTGCACCATTTACGAACTTGAGCCACTCCTCATTGCACAAGAAATACGTGTGGAGAAGAGCTTGAAGGCTGTAAGTTCTGAGTCACCCTCTGCCAACTTAGCCACTACTGATTCAAAGGACAAAAGCTCCACCAGTAACAAGTCCAACAATTATCAAAACCAGTCCAACTTCAGACAAAATACTAATCGAGGAGGAAGACAAGGGTTCAGCAGAGGAAGAGGACGTGGCAACAATGCTGGAAGAGGAGGCTATAATGTTTTCCCTGGTGCTCAAAATCAAAGCAGTCGGCCCTTTGTTCTCTGTCAGGTTTGTGGAAAGGCTGGTCATATTGCTTCTGCATGTTATCACAGGCTTGACACAAGCTACCAACTCAATGAACAACAGTACAATCAGAATTTCAGACAGCGTTCTAGTGCAAACATGGCTTCGATGGTAGCCACTCCTGAGCTACTTAGTGATTCTTCGTGGTTTCCTGATTCTGGGGCTACAAACCATGTCACAGCAGATGGTAGTAATTTGATGCACAGCTTCGAATACATGGGTCCTGAACAATTGCACATGGGTAATGGTGCAGGTTTGCCTATTTCTAACATTGGTCATTCTTTCGTTAAATCCTCTTTTAATCCGTCTTTCTCTCTTTCTCTAAATCATCTTCTTCATGTGCCAAAAATAACCAAAAACCTTGTCAATGTCTCAAAATTTGCTAAAGACAACTCTGTATTTTTTGAATTTCATCCTAACTTTTGTGTGGTTAAATCACAGGATACAAAGGAAATCCTCCTCAGAGGTTCTGTTAGACCAGATGGTTTGTACTCCTTCCATGACTTCCATCTTCAACATCTTCCAATGTCTTCTCAGCTGCCCACCTCCGAATCATCATTCATTCAGCCCCCATCCATTCATTCAGCTTCTTTAGTCTCTGATGTTTTGAGTCCTCAGTCTTGTAATGCATACTCTCTGTGGCATTACCGATTAGGTCATGCAAATAAATATGTTGTTACAAATGTTCTTAAACTTTGTAATCAATCCTTACCTAATAAGAGTATGTTTGATTTTTGTAAAGCTTGTTGTTATGGAAAGCTACACAAACTCCCTTCCCCTTCTTCCACTTCAGTTTACAAATATCCTTTGGAATTAATTTTTACTGATTTATGGGGACCATCCCCTGTAAAATCCAGAACTGGGTCACTCTATTATATCTCCTTTGTCGATGCATTTAGCAGATTTACTTGGATTTATCCATTAAAAACCAAAGGGGAGGCTCTTAATGCTTTCACTGAATTTAAGAAAATGGCTGAAAATAATTTGGGACATTCTATAAAATCAATTCAATCTGATTGGGGAGGAGAGTTTAGGTCCTTTACTCCATTTCTTAAATCTCATGGCATTACTCATAGGATTTCTTGCCCTTATGCTCATCAGCAAAATGGCACTGTGGAGAGAAAACACCGCCACATCACAGAATTAGGATTCACCATGCTAGCTCATGCTTCTCTTCCTTTATCCTTTTGGGAAGATGCCTTTGTGTCTGCCACATACATCATTAATATGCTACCTTGTTCTACACTCTCAGGTCAGTCTCCTTTTGTCAGGTTATTTAATACATCCCCTGATTATAATTTTCTGCGTGTTTTCGGTTGTTCTTGCTTTCCTCTCTTAAGGCCATTTAATAAGCATAAACTTGAATTTCGGACTCATGAGTGTGTGTTCATTGGTTATAGCCCTTCTCATAAAGGGTACAAGTGCCTTTCACCATCTGGTCGTGTCTATCTTTCTCGTGATGTCAAATTCAATGAAAGTGTCTTTCCATATTTATCTCTTTTTGGTACTACATCTCCATATACTTTTTCTCAGGACACTTCATTTCTTTGTCCTCCAGTTTCTTCATGTCCTCCAAAGCTTCCTACACTACTTAATGACCAATTACTTTCATCACCTGCACCGTCTACTTTGCCCACTACTTCTGTACCCACGGTTCCACATGATAATATTGAGACTAATAACAATTTTTCTGAGTCTTCTTCTAGCTGTACAGGTCATACTGATGCCACGAATACTGCTTCAACTGCACAAAATTCTGACCCGTCACCATCATCTTCAGCTGGTGATCACATGCCTCTTCCTGCCCAACCTAATATTGTTTCATCTCACCCAATGGTGACCCGTGCTAAGGCTGGTGTATTTAAGCCTAAGATTCTGCTTACTCACACCACTCCCACTACCGTTCGAGCTGCTCTAGTTGATAAGGAATGGTTTACTGCTATGCAAGATGAATATGAAGCTTTGTTGAAAAATAATACGTGGACCTTGGTACCACTTCCTCCTAACCGAAAAGCTATTGGGTGTAAGTGGATCTTCAAAGTTAAAGAAAACCCAGATGGTTCTATTCTCCGATACAAGGCTCGCTTGGTTGCAAAAGGCTATGATCAAAGGCATGGGTTTGATTATTCTGAAACCTTTTCTCCAGTGGTGAAACCTGTTACTGTTCGTCTTGTTTTGTCCGTTGCCTTAGCACACAAGTGGTCTATTTTTCAACTTGATGTCAACAATGCATTCCTCCATGGGAATCTTACTGAAGAAGTCTTTATGCTTCAACCTCAAGGATTTGAATCTTTAGATAAATCTCTTGTGTGCAAACTAAACAAAGCACTATATGGGCTCAAACAAGCTCCTCGGGCATGGTTTCAACGATTGACATCCAGTTTGCTTCAACTTGGTTTCATTGCAAGCCGTTGTGACCCTTCTTTGTTCATCTTCAGTAACCGAGGCATTCTGGTATATGTGCTCATTTATGTTGATGACATTATCATAACTGGTTCATCTGCTGCTTTTATTTCTCATCTTAAGCACAAGCTCAACAATGAATTTGCTCTTAAAGACTTGGGTCATCTTCATTACTTCCTGGGTATTGAAGTACATAGTTTGCCTGATGGTTATCTACATTTGTCCCAAAGCAAGTACATCAATGATCTTCTTTGCAAGGCTAAGATGGATTCAGCTCGTCCTCTGTCCACTCCTATGGTCACTAATGTCAAGCTAGTCAAGGAGGGTGTTAATCTCATGAATGATCCTCATTTGTATCGATCAATTGTGGGAGCCTTACAGTATGTCACAATTACTAGACCGGATCTCTCCTTTGCTGTTAATAAAGTCTGCCAGTTTATGGCCAACCCTCTTGAAGAGCATTGGGTAGCAGTGAAACGCATCCTAAGATATCTTCGGGGTACCATTTCTCATGGTTTATTATTCAAGGTTCCCTCATCACTTACACTCACAGCTTACTCTGATGCCGATTGGGCCAATGATCCAACTGATCGAAGGTCCACTTCTGGTTTCTGTGTCTTCCTTGGAGATAACATTATTTCATGGACATCCAAGAAACAACAAGTTGTTGCTCGATCCAGTGCGGAGGCAGAATATAGAAGTTTAGCTCATGTTGTTGCTGAAATGTGTTGGATTCAATCTCTTCTTAAAGAATTATAGCTCCCTACTTCTAGTGTTCCTACAGTTCTTTGTGACAATCTCAGTGCTGTTATGATCGCTCACAACCCTGTTCTTCATCAGAAGACTAAGCACATGGAACTTGATATACATTTTGTCAGGGAAAGAGTTCTTCAACAAGCTCTTCGTGTTGTCCATGTTCCATCTGTTGATCAAATCGCAGATATACTCACCAAGCCATTGTCTGGGGAACGTTTTTCTGTGCTACGAAGTAAACTTACTGTGATTGATCAACATCACACCAAGTTTACGGGGGGATAATAGTATATATACAGTGAATGGGTTTTATCCTTTATGTAAAAGCATTTCATTTATGTTTGTTTGTTATAGGTCTACATTCCTAAGGGCCTAGTCTTATCCTATGGGCCTTAAAGGCCTTGTCCGTATTCCCTCTGTATACCTAATCCTACACTCTATAAATAGTGTAGGTCTTCACAGTGCAATACACACTGATTTGAGCAGCTTTACATTTATGTGAAATTTCCTTTTCCTTTCTTTATTATTAGATATACTATTAATACCAAACGGGCTGTAAGATTTAAGCACGTTCCTTTGGCATAGATCACATAATTGGCCGGTGTGCTTGTGGAAATTATGATTCTTGTATAGTATTTGGTTTATGGGTTGATTTCCTCTCTTAAAATCCTCTTTTTTAGTGTTTCTAAACTCTTAAATTAAAAGAAATCTATATAAGATATGTATGCATGGGTTTTCCAAGGGGGCTATAGTGAGGAATAATTATGTGTGATGCAAATAATGTATATAATGAATTAGAATTAGATAGATATAATTTTATTTCCAAAAATGTTTTTAAAAATTACTTCTCTTTTTTATTCATCCGTTACGTTGAATAAGTGGTCACACTAGAAAGAATATGATTAGGAATAATTACATTAGAGAGAAAATTGGAATAACACCTATCGTAGAAAAGTTATAGTTGAAACATGTCTTAGCTAATTTGGTTATGTACAAAGAAGGCCATTAAAGACTTAAAGGTTCCTGTGCACAGAGTTGATCAGAAGGAAGACAGCCCAATAATTATAGGTAGGAAAAAATTGAAGAAAACAATAGAAGATAGCATTTTCCCACTAGGTGAAGTTGGCTACCTAACCATAAAAACAAGTAAAGACACAATTCATTGACGTTATTTAATCTATATAGCCAATTTCACCCAATTAAAAACGATTTTAATGTCTTCGTTATTCATTATTTCTTTTTGATAAAAAGCATTAAATTTTTATTATATTTCAGAAAAAGCCAAACGACACTTACAACAATTTAAAAAACTTCAATCTAATAATACTAAAGAATAAATCCCAACAATTGTTGAACTAAGTAAACAAAGTGTAAGCTCAACTGATCCTATTTCTTCAGGATGAAAAATCTCACCGTCTTTGGTGTTGCCAATAGAGTTGTTACTCTTATACCTCCTGCATATAAGATCTGAAGTAATCTTCAAAGTCGAAATTAAGTGTCGTAGGCTCTTCCAACGGCATGATGAACGAGTGAAAATTCTTTAACATAGATGATCCGTAGATTTTAGATATGATTATAACAAACTTTGAATCCAAAATCACTTGATCGTCAAAAAAATCACAAAGAAAAACAAATGCACAAAATAAAATAAAACAAACTCCACTTACTAAATCTGAATCGATCTAACAATGGGAGACTACACTCTCATAAAGGAAGACTAAAAATCATAAGTAAATCTAAAAGAAAATCATCACCAAAATTAAGGACTGAATACCTACCTTATTTATCTGAAAAATATATGGGAAGGTGTTATTCATCATTTCATTTGCATTTGGCGTGTGACAAAAGCTGTCAATTATTTTTTATTTATGGAGTCAAGTCAAGGCAAGATAAAGTGCATGCTTATTTTGATGGGAATGAAAATATTTAAGATTATGTTTAGTAGTAGAAAATGGGAATAGAAATGTAAATGAAAAAGGAATGAAGATTGAATAAAATGATAATTTTATCCTTATATTAAAAAATTAATAAAAACACAAAAGAAAATGCAAGGGTAAAATAGACTTTTGATGAAAGATTGATATAGGAGTGTGTTACAATACCTCCCATCTTGCGCTTGGTATAAATGCACAGATGTAATGTACTGTAACGAAAGTACTGTAGAGTAAAGTACTGTAGAGAAAAGTGAGGAGAGAGATAGAGAGGAAAATTAGGAGAGAGAAAAAGTACGATAAAAAGTGTGTTTAGTATGTATAAAATATGATGTAAAGTTTTTTTGAGAATCGTGAAATATCAAGATTGTACTGTTTGGATTTTACACCAAACATACCTCCAAGGATTATTGTTAAAATAGCTACCAAACATCTGGGTGCGTTTGGTAACAATTACAAATAGTACACTACATGTATGTTCACGATTTCTAAAAAAAAATTTACATAATATTTTATACATACCAAACACATTTTTTATCATATTTTTTTCTCTCTCCTAATTTTTCTCTCTATCTCTCCCCTCACTTTTTTCTACAGTACTTTCTTTACAGTACTTTACATCCGTACATTTATACCAAGTGTACCCAGAATTGTTGCGTTTCCATGTCCATTCCTTTGTCAAATACACCTAACAAACAAGTCCTGAATATTATATGATTTGAACGACTAAATAAACAAATGACTCGGAATTATATAATATAGAGTAGAATCGATTTTAATTATTTAATAACAATTACTTAATAAAAATTTGAAACTATATAATTCCAATTTTAAATGATAAATGGTTAATCCTTTAGGCCGTTTAACAGAGGAGAATTTGAAATTCTCAATTTAAAAATTCTCTTTACCAAATTAAAGTTTAAATTTCTATTGAGAAAGATATGTTAAACATAACCAAATTAAAGTTTAAATTGTCAAACATGATTTTCTCTTGTAGGAATACATATTAAGGAAAAAAAAAATCTCCTAAAGTTACAAATTTTAATTTTTATTTGACAGTCTGGATTGTACACTTTATGCACTTGCATTTTATTGAATCCAATTTTTTTTTTAAAAAAAAAGTCATGATTTGTCATTGATTGTTAGTATTACGTCTACACACCAATTAGACATGATGTGTAATACTAAATTATTTCCAAAACTTGTTTTAAAAACAAAATAATAGAAAACATTTTAGTTAATTATTATTTTTTTAAAAAAAATAGTAATTAAACTTTTAATTTAATGAGTAAGTACTGTGTCAAAAAAAATCCTTTTATAATTCTAAGGATATAACTAAACAAATGGTAGTTATTAGATGGTACTAATTCTTAAGAGGCCTAATTAACCTCAAAAGAGTTCTCAAAGGGAAAAGATTATTTTAGCCTATATATACAGCTTGTCAGCCCTTTAACTAAGCTATGTGGAACTTCAACACACCCCCCTCACGCCCGACATAGGAGCGTGAAGCCAAGTGGTTCTCTTCAGGACAGCCCACAGTAAGGCTCATCCATCCACACATATCAGGCCCGCTCTGATACTATCTTAAGAGGCCTAACTCACCCCAAAAGAGCTCTCAAGGGGAGAAGATTACTTTAGCCTATATATACAGCTTGTCAGCCCTTTAACTAAGTAACGTGGAACTTCAAGAGTAATCCTACAAGTTTTCCTAATCTTAATTTCCATGTTTTAATTTACACAATTATAAAAGTCACAAATGCCACATTATTTGAGTTTAATTTCCACACAGTAGTACAACATGTGGTTGGTTAGAGTGATAAGTACTCTATTCCCTTTAAGCAAAGTCTCAAATTTGAGTCTTGTGTATAGAAAAATCTCTGATAAGAAAGCTCTATTCTCATTATGATACTTCAACTAATTCAAACATAATTATTTTTAATAAAAAGAAAAAAAAAAATTTACGCACAGTAGTTCTGCATCTGAAGGGGCGAAATTTTTTTTAAAGAAGGTGGTGGGGAAGCTTCCTTGCGTGGAAAATAAAATTAGTATTAAAAGACTTATGCTTAACTTGCTTTGTTAGGTAAGATGACAATTGACTAGATAAGACTTCAGAGTCATATAAAATAAATAATGCAGTCAAAATTATATATAGTAACTCTTTAAATATTGTTGGTGACATGGAATTATATATTTTTTTTTTAGAAAATGAAGTTTTAAAACATTGACCCATAGCATTTGGTTTAAATTAATTTTTTCTTAAAATAAGACGTAAAATTCAAGAAGTAAATAGTATTTTTGTCTAGTTCAGGGACTAAATAGTTGACAGAGTTGTAAATTCGAGGATTAAATAGTATTTTTGCCAAATTCGGGGATTAAATAGTTGACAAAGTTGCAAATTCGAGGACTAAATAGTATTTTTACCAAATTCAAGAATTAAATAGTAGCTCGACCAACAATTCAATGAGTAAATTCATGTATTTATAGTGTGAATGCAAATCAATATTAATTGTATGCCATACACATATCAATCTATATATATATATATACTAAAATAGTTTCACCTATCTAAGAATTCAATATTTATATTTTTTTTTTATGACACGTGACATAATCTTTATATAACTGTCCGGTCAACCCAATTCAACCACTTGTCTAAATACTGATTCAATCGGTTAAAATCGTCCGGTCCAATTTAATTATAAACACCGGTTTACAACCACAACTTGATATATTACACAGAGCTACATTTATCTGGGGCGGCAAAATTATCCATAATATTGACATGTTAATTATCTAGCTCTCCACTCTTTTGCTTATTAATTAAATATATATATATATGAGGTGGGTTTCTCCAAATTCACTTATTCTATAAATTCATAATAACCTAGATTTGCCTTGAAATTTGTCTTGAAAATGCTGTTGTTTTGAAATTTCTCTTTAAAATATTATATATACTAGTTATTTTCATACTCTGTAAATAGATTGTTGGAGTAGCAACTTGAAAATAAGAATAAACATTAAAAATAAAGAAAAAATAAATTAGTTAGTGAAATACTAAATCACATGGTACCGGACTGAGGTACGGATATTTTGTTTTCTTTAAGGTAATTCACGCATGCCACAGGTTGATTTTGCTATATCACCCGGTACAGCAAGTACTCAGACGTATTACCTCCAGGATACAACAGCCTAGTACTCGCCTATTTGTCTACAACCTTTGCACGTAAGAGGTAGACAGGATTTTGTCCCCCACACATTTCTCTACCCAAATAACATACAACTTGCATATATTTTTAGTGTTTCGCACACACTCTTTTTTCCATCTCTACTTTCTTCTTATATTTACAAGTAAAGTATCCGTTGCAACTAATAAAGTGAATTAATGATATAAAATCAAAACATATAAAAGTACTATCAATTTCCATCGTTTTTGTTAATTAAAGAATAAAAAACCGCTAACTATGCTGCATCCAATTTCCATATGTTGATGTTAATAAATTTTATAACTTATTAATTATTAATTTATTTATAATAATATTCCAACAACATAGGTGTGCACTAAAAACAAAAGGTAGTGAAACTTTTAGGAAGGAGGTAGGAAACTTCCTTACATAGAAAAAAAAAAGTAGCATTGATCACTGACTTGACAAGTATAATAGATTTTTTTGGCAAAAAAGCAGTGAAAGACATAGAGGTTAAACTACTATTTTGGTCCTCAATATTTGTATGAAGTTTAATGTTAGTCTTTAATGTTTCAAAAGTTTAATGTTGGTCCTCAAAGTTTTTTTTTTGGTCGATTTTGGTCCTCGAGCGTAACACCGTTAACATTTTGCCGTTAAATGATGACGTGACATGCTTATATGTCACACCCTCTCTCATACGTGTCATATTTTAATGACGTGGCATGACACATCACTGTCACGTCACCCCAGATGCTGATGATAATGATGATGATGAAGGAGAGAAGATGATGATGTGGCAATGTGGGGTGACGTGACAGTGATCTGTCATGCCACGTCAATAAAATATGACACGTATGAGAGAGGGTATGCCATATAAGCATGCCGCGTCATCATTTAACGGCAAAAAAGTTAACGGTATTATGCTCGAGGACCAAAATCGACCAAAAAAAAAACTTTGAGGACCAACATTAAACTTTTGAAACATTGAGGACCAACATTAAATTTCATGCAAACATTGAGAAGCAAAATATGCCTTTAGCCAAGACAGATGTATCTCGTCTGTTTTTTTGGCTGATTTGGTGGGAATCCAATTTCCACGAAGAAAGTATAATAGACATGACAATTGACTATATAAGAGCCACATAAAATTAAATAAATGAATTTTGAAAACATTGACCTGTTGAATTTTATTTCTAATTAAATTACTCGTAGAGCACATTTGGTATCTCTTATTAGAAGAAAAGTGAGATGAGCTTGAGTATGTTTGGTATGTTTTCACCATAGGTGAGGTGAGGTTGAGATTTCCTTTGGGGAGGGAAGCTTCCTTCCTTCATGGTGAGGAGGGAAGTTGATGAAAGGTGAGGTGAGGTGTAAAAACCAAAATACTCTTAAAAAATTTGTGACTTTTAAAAAGTAAGGACAAAAAAGGTATTTCATACTTTTATCTTCTATTTCCCTATCTTCTTCCCACCATACCAAACAATATTACTTTTACATTCCACTTCCATTCCCTACTTACCAAACATACTTTTCATCACTTACTTCCACTTTCACTTCCCACTAAAACACTCATTGGCTACCAAATGCCACCATAGGACTTTCACTACATGTAGGTATATAGCTCTTTATTGAATTATCATCTTGTCCAGAGAGGGAGAAGGAAAGGGAAAATAAATGTATTTACTGTGTTTTTTGTAGTAAAATTTTGGAATGAGAATGTATTAAAATTATCACTTTATCCTTTATATTAAAATACTAAAAAAAGAAGATTATTAATATGTTAAATCAAAAGATATAATGAACATTTTGTATTTTATTTTATTTTTAAATAGCAATATTTTCATGATGAAAATCTCATTTCCATCAATGTGGGACCAAGTGGACCCCACCACTTTTTGATTTGTTTTCCATCAAGTCGATGAAAAAAACACCACCTTAGGGTACGTTCATCAGGCAGAAATAGAAATGAAAATGGAAATGGAAACGGAATGCATTTAATGTGTTTAGTAGTAAAAGTTTGGTAATGAAAATGGAAAGGGAATGTATTAAAATGACCATTTTACCCCTTATATTAAAATAATAAAAAGAAAAGAGAATTATAATTGTGTCAAATCAGAGGGGTATAATAGATATTTTGTATTTTTTTCTTTTTTTTAAAAAAAATTAATGGAAATGAAAAAGTGAAAAGGTAAGTGAGGCCCAGTGGACCTCACCATTTCCATTGGCTTTTTCTTGGACAATTCTTGCTAGTGAACATGGCCATGGCCTTAGTGAAGAGGCTATAGAACAAAATTACCCATAATGATCCAGTTGTTACAGGGTTATAAAATGAAAAATGTTTGATGCGTTTTGAAATAAACTAATCACTTACATTGCACCAATCTTTTAATTTATTTAAGACAAATGTCGCATATACTGCTTGTTCAAGGTTAACAACTCAACGCAGAATTTAAGTTTAGGTTTTAAGATTAATGAGTAAGTTTAAATTTATGGAATTTTTTTAGTGTAAATTACACTTTAGTGTCCTGTGATTTTATCCGATTTCATTTTGGTGTCCTGTGGTTTCATTTTCGTAAGTTTGGTGTCCTGAGGTTTGCATCGTTAACACTTTAGTGCCCCTGAGGTTTTGTACCGTTAGTTTTAACAGTAATTATACTATTTGAATTAAAAAAATTAAATGTGAGTCACTAGGGATTGAATTCAAAATCAATAATTTTGCAAAACAATGCTTTATCCATTAGGCCACAAAGTCTTAATTGATTTTTTTTTCCTTTTAATTATATATATATATATATATATATATAACAATTGCACTATTAACCCTATCTACTTTTATTATTCTCAATGTCATTTTATCTATAGTAATTTTTAAATTTTATAATTTAAACCAATTAAATAAAAAGTATAAATAAAATTAAAAATTGTTTAAAAATGTATATCATTTAATTATATAAAATTATTTTAACTATTAATATTATTTAATTATCCAATAAAAAATTATTATTTAATTAAAAAAATTATTATTTTAAATTATATATTATTTCATTAATTTTAAATAACATAATTATTTAATATAACATTTTAACTTGCCCAAAAAAATATAACATTTTAACTATTACTATTATTTTCATAAGAAACTATTACAATTATTTAATGCAATAAAATTATTTTAAAATATATATTATTTAATTAATTTTAAACGAGATAAATATTAATTATAATAATATGTATAAATTTTATGTTTATAATATTCACTGTAATATAATTTATTGTATTTATTTTAATTAATTATAATGTATTGTCATTTAATATAATAAATAAATTTAAAATAAAAATAATAAATTTATTTTTTTATTAGTTCAACAAATTTTTAAGTGATTAAATAGTTGAATCAATGACTCAATGACTCAAACATTTCAATGATTTAATAATCAGTATGAATTCAAAAACTATTTAGTGGAAGAGAAGAGCGTAATTCTGCAAAATAAATGTGAGGGTGAGTATAGTTGGTCTGTTGACATATTATATTTATTGAAAGAAAATTGAAATCTATCAAGATTTTATAATCCAATGGTTAAGCCATTAGTCTATTTCATTAGAGATTTTGGGTTCAATCCCCAATGAGTCACACTTAAGATTTTTTTTTTTTAATTCAAATAGTAAAATTACCGTTAAAATTAACGGTAGAAAACCTCAAGGCACTAAAGTGCTAACGATGTAAATCTCAGGGTACGAAATTGACAAAAATAAAACCACAGAGCACCAAAATGAAATTGGACGAAACCACGTGACATCAAAGTGTAATTTACCCTTTTTTTTTAACATGTTATGAAGTGATGATATTATATTGTTGACAATGATTTGGCATAATAACATTAAAAATAATAACTGTATTAGTGATTAGAAAATTTTTAATTAACTTTTAAAAGTTAAGAGACTATAAAAGTAACACCAATTAAACTTAAATTAAGGACTAATTAAAAGTTAAAAGACCCAAGTACACCAATTATGAAATGGAAGTGACTAAAATGAAACTTGAGAGTTGAGAGTTGAGACAATGTTAAAATTTAAGAGACCAAAATAACACAGATTGTGCCAAAGTGGATTGGCACAAATGATCAAGGATTCGGAGAAAAGTTCTCGCCTTACCCATGTGCGAGGGTTCGAATTCCCCTGAAGCCATCCAAAATCCTGCTGTGGTAGGCATCCCTCCCCAAGGAGATCCCGCACCCAAGGACTAGTTGAGTAACTGCAACTAGGTAAAACTACTTGCGATTTAGGCTTGTGTAGTAATCCTTTGGGTTTGACCTCTGTTGGTCTCCCCAACATGCCACTGACGCCCTGTCCGGTAGTACTTGAGAGTGCCTTCCCTTACTATCAATTTTAATTGCCAAAATTAAAAAAATTAAAAAAACACTTATCGTACTTAATAAATTAAGGCTATTTTTTATAAGGTTTATATTGAGGGGAAAGGAAGTATTTTTACAAATCGCAAAATAAAAAAAAAATTGTGTTAGGTAAGAATTACATTGCAAAGTTCTATTCATACATTAACTTTTTGTGGACTCTGCTTTTTGTTGAAATGACTAAAATACTCCTTCTAATTACTTTCTCTCTCTTTATTTTCTCACTTACCAAGAAATACTTTAAATATAAAGTAAGGGTATTTTAGTAATTTTCAATACTTTACTTCACATCACATCACATTTTTATTTTTACTTTCTTTTACTCTACAGTACTTAACTTTTCATCGCTTCTCTCTTTTTTTTCATCCTTATATTTCTTCCAAACGTAGCCTAAAATAAAACAAAAAAAGCAGTTGAAGGAAAAGTACATTTTCGCCTTTACTCTTTTTAAAATATTTTCATTTTATCTTTTCTATGCTGGCTATTTTTTCTTTAAATATTTTCCATAGAGGTTCAGTTGGGTTTAAACAAAAGGAAGCTTAATTAATTAAGAGGGTTTTCCTTTATGAGCTTAATTAAGTCTAGAGGAGATGACAATTGAGTGTATAAGAGCCATATATATAAAATGATATAGGTCAAATGCTCATTTTAGTCCTCTATGTTTCACACAAGTTTTAAATTGGTCCTTTATCTTTCAAAAGTTCTATATTGGTCATTTATGTTTTCCAAAAGTTTTATATTTGTCCTTCAGATTTCATTGAAGTTCTATATTGGTCCTTTATGTTTCATTGAAGTTCTATATTGATCCTTTATGTTTCATTGAAGTTCTATATTGATCATTTATGTTTCATTGAAGTTTTATATTAGTCCTTTATGTTTCATTAAAGTTTCATATTGATCCTCTCAGCATGATTTTATTTTTGGCTTAAACGACGTCGTTTGAGTGTTTTTAGTGTATCTAAGGCCACGTCAGCTATCTAATACACGTAGGAGAGATTATGTGTCCACCTCGGCACATCACGTTAGCAGTTAACTTAAGAAATTGACGAAAGTGGACGGAAGGACCAATTTGGAACTTCTTGCAAACATAAAGGACCAATTTAAATTTTTTGAAACATAAAGGACCAATATGAAACTTCGTGCAAACATAAGGGACCAATTTGAAGTTTTGACCAATGATATATTATCTAACAATAATTATGTGTACTTTTGCCACGAGTTATATTTTATTGATTAAATTTAATATTTTTAAAATTAAGAAATTAAAATGAGATTAGTAAAATTTTTTAGAACAAAATAATAATTTTATTATCATTAGTAACGTTATTTGTTAATTTTGTGATTATAAATATTGTTAAGATGCTCTTTACACAATTGTTAATACAAGTTGTGAAACTAAGCTCATTAACGTCATTCATAATTGACATTAATGGTAAATTTTAACTAAAGCTAATTTTTTTTTTTGTAGTTACATTATTTTAGAAAATATTTATATTTTTTTAAAGAAATAAAATATTTATATATTAATAATTTTTTAAAATTAAATTATTAATTTATTCTTGGTTCGACTGGTGTCACTTTAACCCCTTAATTTTCCTTTAAAGTTTTACTTTAATCCCTTATGTTTGATTAGTATCACGTTAATCTCTAATTAACTTTGCCTTAAATTTCACTTTAATCTATTAATTGCTGTCACTCTGGTCCTTTAACTTTGCAAAACTTATAACAAATTTTCTAACACTGTCAATTACTTTACTTGACAAAAAGGCATAATAATGTTGTAAGAACCGAACCGGACAAAAACTCGGACAAGTGTTCGGTTCATGGTTTGATCGGTTTAACCGGTCGAACCGGATGACGCAATAAATAATAAATAATAATTATTCTTAATATATAAAATGACATCACTCAAATTTTAGGTTTCAATATACATAATTTTGAAGTTTTAAATTACATGACTTCTCAAAGTTTTAATTTTTAAGACTTGTCAAGCTTTGAAAGAACTTAATCAAACCAAATATGAAATTATTGACAATCATGACTTTTAAATTTTAATTTTCAAGACTTTTCTAATTTTAATTTTTAAGATTTCTCTAATTTCTTTTTTTATGTTATTTTTTCTTTTTCTTTTTTTATTTTTTAATTTTTTTTAAAAAAATAAAATTGGACCGGTTGGACCATCGGTTGACCGGTCCAACCCCGTTTAAATTCGGTTCAACTAGAAAAACGGTTTTTTGGTCCAACCGACTCTTCTTTGTATTCGATTGGCAGTTGAACCGGTCGGACCGTCCGGTCCGATCCGATTCTTACAACATTGAGTCATAGTTTATTTTAATATTTTTATGTCAACTCAACCTATTAATCTTACTTATCGAAAATAAAAGGAATAATGATAAAATTCCTAAATTTTTCATTAATACCACACTACAGAAAAAAGTTCAATTTTTTGACAGCCACTTAATTATAAATATTAAAAGAAAGGTTTAGGAAAGTATGTGCAATTTTCCTTAATTTCTTTCTAAAATCACTCCGAGAAAACTCCGCAAAGCTTGTTCTAGACTTTCGGTCAACAATTGTGGACTAAGTATATGCATTTTTCTTTATCTTTTTCTGAATATTCTAATTTTGTCTTTCTTTATGAGAGCTTTGAATTCTAACTTTATGATGCAATAATAACAAGTTACGATCACAACTTGTTAGAGAGCTATATATACACATCAATAAATTTTTCATCCTTAAATTATTCAGAAATTCATCAAACCAAGTTTGATGATTAATCTTTCAAATACACTATAAAATTTATTATTGAGAATAATTTTCTTAACGGATGACACTTTATTCTCATTTTTTTCACAAATTGAACCTAATAATTAAAGAAATGTAAATCTCTTACCATCAATACCACGTATATTTTCTTCAACCGAGCCATTTTGAGCTATATATATATATATATATATATTTATTTATTTTGTATATAGCTCTTTATCTTTTTCTGCTTAATATTATCTTTGCCGGTTGTGAGTTCACTATATGGGAGCCATATAAAATCAATAATATTCTAAAAAGTTGAGATAAACTATTTTTTGGTCCCTGAATTTACAATGCCGTTAACTATTTATTATCGATATATTATCTGTTAAATCACTGCGTAACGTAGCCGTTATGTGCTGACGTGGCGCTGTTAATTTTTCATCATGTTGCCACCTTACCATGTCTCATCATCTGGATATTTAAAAGTAATACTAAATAATCTATCTATAAATATGTAAACAAAATTGTGAAAATTTTATATTTATGAGCTGCCAAATGTGGACTAAATAGTTGGTAGAATTGTAAATTCGGGGACTCAATAGTATTTTTGTCAAATTCGGGGACTAAAGAGTTGACAGAGTTGCAAAATCAAGTACTAATATTTTTTCCAAATTCGAGAACTAAATAGTAGTTTGATCAACAATTCGAGAACTAAATTGTATTTTGCCTATTTAATTAATTAATTTTTAACTTTAAAATTTTAAAAAAATATCATGGTCTTCGGCTCTTCGCTGGCTACCTACCTACTTGGCAAAATTCGTACAAGATTCATGCATCCAATATTTCTTTCTGGAAGTACATATCATGGCGTCATATCAAGAGATGTCTTCATGTATAAATTTTCAAAGCATGTGCATAGAAGAAATATGTGGCATACAGAAAAAATGACTCAAAATTAGATAAAGCAGTTTTTGTCAAATTTTGTCAGGATAAAATCGGACAAAATTTTGAAAACTATTCGATTTATGGTCTCATTGGTTTAACCGATTAAACCAGATGATACAATAGATAATAAAATATTAATTATGTCTATGTGATATTAAGTAAAACATTACAGACATTCAATCTTCAACAAGTAATGCATAAATTTTTCATTTTCACCATCACAATATAATATTATAATTAAGTAAAAATAGAATTCAGAAAATGATGAAAATGAGACTTATAAAATAAGAGTTTTGAGCGACTTCGATTTCCAACATTTCCAATTTTTAATTTTTTATCAATTTTTTTAACTAAAGAGGGCACTTGGACCGGACGGTTCGGCGGTTAGACCCGGTTTAGCGGTTGAACCCCAGTTAAATCCGATCCAATTGGTAATTTAGTTTTTTTAGGTCAAACCGACTCATTCTACTCTCTATTCACGGTTGGACTGATCGGACCATTCAGTCCGATCCTAACAACATTAGTTTTTATCCTTGAAAGATGTATTTTGTCTCAATTTAGTCTTAAAAAATAAAAATATTAAATTTAATCCTTAAAAAAATGTAAGTTATCTCAATTTGATCCTGAAAATTCTTTTGTCAATTATGTTAATGAGAATTCTCAGGAATAAAATTAAGATAAATTACATCATTTTAAAATTAAATTGAGACAAATTATATTTTATAAAGACTAAAATAATAATTTAGTCATATTTAAATTATTCTAACAAGAATTAACGAGCAATTGGTTAAAATGATATCTATGGATACACTCTTGTTGAAAGAAATTTAGATGTAACCTAATTGGCATATTAATTAGAGTTTAATAAATTTTTTTTATAGGAATTCTCTTATTGGAGGTAATCCTGTTCGAGCTAGTTAAGGTCCCATAATAACGGGGGTAGAGCTCTCCCAGCAGAGACTTTTCGATCTACAATACTTGAATTTGAGACTATAGTTAAGAAAAATGAAATACCTACCACTCCAACCAACTATCTGTTTGAATAGAGTTTATTAAATTTCTCAACACCACACAACCAATATATTTTGGATGATACTAAACTTGGGCGAATTAATCGACATCGTGCTTCTTGCTACCCAAGATATTTTTAAATTCAATTAATTTGGCGACTCTACATATATTTTAGAGGCAAAATACTATTTAGTCTCTGAATTGTTGGTCAAACTACTATTTAGTCTTTGAATTTGGCAAAAATACTCTTTAGTCCTCGAATTTGCAACTCTATCAACTCTTTAGTCTCTGAATTTGGAAAAAATTACTATTTAGCCCTGAATTTGCAACTCTCAACTATTTAGTCCTCAAATTTGGCAAAAATACTATTTAGTTCCCGAATTTATAACTTTGTCAACTATTTAATCCCTTTATCGTTACCCATTAGATAATCGGGTATCAGCTGATGTGGCACCATTAAGTGCCTGGGCACATGCCACCTCACATGCCACATCAGCATTTAATGGTCACGTCAGCTGGTTATATAACGGATAACAATTAGGGGACTAAATAGTTGACAGTTTCAAATTTGGGGACTAAATAATATTTTTACCAAGTTCGGGGACTAAACAGTTGACAGAGTTATAAATTCGGGAACTAAATAATAATTTGACCAATAATTGAAGTACTATTTTGCCTCTGTATTTTAACTTTTTCAAAAGTCTAGAACAGAGAATTGGAACAAAATAAATATAAAGAGAGTGATATATATAGCTAGAAACTCATCATATTGAGCCCCAAAATCCTCACCAATTTTTAGTCAAGAAAAGATCGATCTCTCATGGGGAGCCAAGAGATAAAGTTAGTGAACTTTTGGGTGAGTCCATATGGTTTCAGGGTTTTGTGGGCTCTGAAACTGAAGGGAGTCGAATTCGAGTATATTGAAGAAGATGTCTTCCACAAAAGCAATCTTCTTCTTCAGCTGAATCCAATTCATAAGAAGATTCCAGTTCTGATCCATCACCACAAACCCATCGTCGAGTCTTTCATAATTCTTGAATATATTGATGAAACTTGGAGTCAATTTCCATTGATGCCTCGGAATCCTCGGGAAAGAGCTCTTGCACGCTTTTGGGCTAATTTTGCGGAACAAAAGGTCATTTTTCAATTCCATTTCCTATTATTATAATGGTCAAAACTTTAAATTGGTCTTTTATATTTGCACGAAGTTTTATATTGATTTTTTTAAGTTTCAAAAAGTTTAAATTGGTCCTTTATGTTTACTAGAAGTTCCAAATTGGTCCTTCCGTCCAAGTCCGTTTATTTCTTTCGTTAAGTGCTGGCGTGACGTGCTGAGGTGGACATATCATCTCTCCTACGTATCCATTTAAGATGACGTGTCATGCTACGTCATCGCCATGTCATCATCCACTATCATGTGATGACACGGTGCTGATGTGGCTATAACATGGTGTGATATGTCAGCTTAGACACGTCAGCATGCCACATCAGCACTTAATTTAAGAAATTGACGAAGTGGACAAAAGGACCAATTTGGAACTACTTCTTGCAAACATAAAGGACCAATATGAAACTTCGTTCAAACATAAGGGACCAATTTGGGGTTTTGACCTATCATAATTAATTAAGAGGAAAAATACTATATAGTCCCTGAATTATTGGTCAAATTATTATTTAGACTCTGAATTTGGCAAAAATTACTATTTAGTCTCTGAATATGCAACTTTGTCAACTATTTAGTCACCGTATTGCAAATTTGAGGACTAAATAATATTTTTGCCAAGTTCTGGGACTAAATAGTATTTTTATCAAATTTGAGAACTAAATAGTGACAGAGTTGTAAATTCGGGGACTAAATAATAGTTTGACCAACAATTCAGAGATTAAATAATATTTTGCCTCATTAATTAATTAATTAATTAATTATATTTCTCTCTCTATATAAGTATATATAATAAATTATTATTTTGATGAATATGAAAAATTTTATTTCTCACATAGTCTCTAAATATAATAAAAGTATTCAATTTAGTCTCATTCTTGCACGCATAACTTGTATACATATAATAAACACACTATTTTCCCATCTTCTTGTTTACTTTTAGTTCTTATGCTTATAAAAAGTCTTTTTTAATTAAAAAAGTACTTTTTAAATAAAAAAAATTTTATCCGACTCAGAACTCTATTAGAATACTTTAATTTAGCTTTTAAGAGTCATTACATTATTTATAAATGCTATAGGTTTTGGAAGTTGCGTGGAAGGCTATATGTTCCAATGGAGATGAAAAGGAAAATGGGACAAAAATAGCAAGAGAAGCAATAGAGAAGATAGAGGAAGAGATAAAGGGGAAGAAATTCTTTGGAGGGGAAGACATTGGATACTTAGACCTTGCATTGGGATGGATCTCCTATTGGCTTCCTCTTTGGGAAGAAGTAGGAGACATGCAAATATTTGACCGATTCAAATGTCCAGCCATTACTGCATGGATCAACAATTTCCTCAATCACCCAATCATCAAGCAAAATTTGCCCCCAAGGGACAAGATGCTTGTTTATTTCCACAAGCGAAGAAATGAACTATCTTCTTCTCGTGGAAAGTAATTGAAAAAAACTTAGGTCAAGTTCTTTATATCATTTTCATCAAGTTCTACCAATCGTATATTATATTTACACTCTTTTTCTTTTATTATTAGTCATATAAAAGGGAGTCTTCTATATTCTCTCTCTACTATGATTGGTCATTTAACACTTTTTACCACGTGTCATATTTATATTGGGAAACTTGATGAAAAGGATATAAAGAAATTGATCTAAATTTTTTCCGAAGTAATATTCAATGTTCAACATATTAGCTAATAGCTGTATATTCTATATATCATAAACTAGAGTGAGATTTTCATGTAAGTTTGTGTTGGGCTAGGTCACTCCTATTTGGAGCCCACTTTGTGTTATCCAAGCCCATGACCCATATTTTGGCTCTATATATATGTGTGTGTAGACTATTTTCAGCAGAAGTGAAGCATTTTAGAGAGAGAAAACGCAGCCTAGAGTGAGAGAAAAACAGATCAGAAAATTGAGTACAGACCAGCATTCTTTCCGGAGAAATCGTACGGTGTATTTTGCTCCGATTGATATGAAATTTTGTGGGCGTGTTCCTGACATCCTCCTCTTCATATCCAACGGTCAGTTTCTGGATTAAAGCCCATTTGGTCGGTCTTTTGCCCATCTGAAGTTCTGCTCTGTTTTAGTGTGTAAATCTCTTTTCTTCACTTGTTTGTGTTTGTATTTAGTGAGTGTTTTAGAGGAACTTTGTTGGAGAATTATTGGTAGTTTAGGTGCTATTTATTGGTGGTTTTTTAGTACCCTAAACCCTTTGAGTAATTCTTGTTGGTGATGCTTCCTTGTACCCAAGTTTAGACTAAAGTGTGCACTTGATCTCTTGTAATTAGAGAGATTATATTTGATGTATTTTGTACCCTTTCAAGTTTGTATAATTTTAGTTGGACATTATTTTTGTATCAATTGGGAATTTTAGGTGAAAAGGTTACAATCAAGAGTTGCACTTGTGATCTACTTTTGTCATTATCAAGTGACCGTTCCGAATCTGATTTGTGCATCATCTTCCTTCTCGTCCAACAGTTTGATAAGTGAGATATCATATTATATCATTGGTGTTGTTTGTTGTTTAGCCAATCCTACTTAAGTGGGAGATGTGAGATGATTGTTTGTTATTAACTTATTATACTATATTTGATATTTTTGACGGGAGGATTTACAATAAATAAATGGGACCACTTAGGTCAATAGTCGTGGTAATTTGTCCTTAGGTGAAGGCCTAAGTGTCTACGTATTCTGACAAGAGATTAAAGTTAACGTAATTTGTTAAGAGAAATGCTCACGGTGGTTGTTAGGTAAAGGGATTACCATGTAGATATGAGCTGTGTGCGACTGGGATATAGAATGGGTGAGAAAGGTCAACAAGGTTAAACCGTGGAGGTATAACAGTGGTGCCTTAGGCAGAGGGAATGCTCACAGCGGTGAGAGCTATGTCCCCCGACGATGGAGATCGAGATCACGTAAGGTTATGTGAGTTGTGGAGAGACAAAGACTTGAGATAGTGGAGACTATCTCGAAGGGAGTTATTGAGTGAGTGAGTCAACTTTTGTGAGTTGTGATCAAGTGATATGAGGCAACGTGTCTAGGGTTCTGTGTGTAGCCTTATTTATGGTACTACAAATGGACTAATGGGCCATGAGCCTCTTTAGGAGTAAGTCTTCTGAGTTGTGAAAGTGTGACACGTGTATATGAAGAATTTAAATTGCCATAAGCAATTAAGATTTCCTAGAAAAAATTGTTCAATAAAATTAAATAAATCTCTGTATGGATTGAAATAAACTAAATGTAGGTGTATGGTAGTCTCAATAAATATTTGTTGGAAGAAAAATATAAAAATAATCTAATTAGTTCATGTGTTTTCATAAAAGGATATGAATTAAAGTTTGTAATAATTACTGCGTATATTGATGATTTGAATATTATTGGATTTCCTAAGAGTTCTAAATAAAGTAAATTGTTTAAAGAAAAAGTTTGAGATGAAAGACCGTGGAAAGACAAAGTTTTGTCTTAGCTTGCAGATTGAGGACATTAATAATAAAGTGCTTATTGATTAATCATCTTATATAGAAAAGGGTGTTAAATTAGTTTTACATAGACAAATCACATCCATTAAGTACCCAATAGTTGTAAGATTATTAAATGTAAATAGTGATCATTTTCATTCTTATGAGAATGATGAAGAATATTTTCTTGGTCCAAAAGTAACATATATTTGTGATATAAGACCACTAATGTCTCTTGCAAAAAACACTCGACCTCTGATATAATATTTGATTAAGTTTATTAGTAAGATTTAATTATTCTACAAAGGCATTGGACATTGAGTTAAACATATATTCAAATGTTGTTGGGGATTCTCTCAGTAAATCAATGGCTTGAGTCGCGTCACAAGGACATTGATCTTAAGAGGTTATTCGCGATCTGACAAAATTGAAAAGCGACACTCTCATAGGATTAAACGAGTCCTTCCTTACCATCGCACAATAAGGGAAATACAGAATAGAAAAGGTAATATGATAACTTAGAGAAGAAGAAAGGAGAAGATGTTTGTGATACAACAATGACCCTTTATATAGACATGAACAGACACGACCATTACGTATGAACATTACTATCCAACAGCACTCGGATGTGTCTCTGTAATGTTGTGAACCTTGCCGACCACGGGCGTGTCTCGTTGTCGACTGTTGACCGTAGCAACAGTTGGATGCGTATGCTAAATCAAGTTCGGAAGCATTTCAAATTTAATTACCTCTATTATAATGTTTTACCAATAACAATTTTAAAAATAATTAATTTAGATAAATTCAAGATGCGTCTATTAAATCAAGTTCAGAAGCATTTCAAATTTAATTACCTATATTATAATGTTTTACCAATAACAATTTTAAAAATTATTAATTTAGATAAATTCCACAAAGGCAAAAGTACCTTTCCTGCCCCCAACGTTTGGAGGTCTTGTCACTTTCGCCCCTAACGTATTTTTGCTATCAATTGTACCCCTAACGTTTTGTGATTCTCCCAATGTCAGGCTTTTGGCTAACACCGTCAATTTTTGAACGATTTTTTTTGACGTGACATCCTATGTGGCCAATAATTCAGTCTAGACTTAATTTTTTCCACATCAGCAATCAATAGTACTGAGCTTTTGGGATCCATTTTACTGATGTAATGAGTATTTTGGTGTACTAGATTTACTGATATATTGAGTTTTTTGGGTCCATTGTACCCCTAAAATATATTGCTGATGTGAAAAAATGAAGTTCAATTAGAACTGTTACCATATAGGATGTCACGTCATAAAAAACCATCCAAAAATTGACGGTGATAGAGAAGCCTGACATTGAGAGAAATACAAAACATTAGAGGTACAATTAACAGCGAAAAACGTTAAGGGCGAAAGTGACAGGACTCCCAAACGTTGGGGGCAAGAAAGGTACTTTTGCCAAAGTTTCCCCTATCTACTACCACTACTATTATTATCATCGTTAAATTTAGTTATAGGCAATGTTGTTAAAATCAAGATCTTATATATGATTGAAAGAGGCATAAGATAGATCGAATCGTAAGATGGTTCGAGGATCGTAAGTTCTTACTAATATTGAAAAAGAATTTTAAAAAAAATTATAGGCACATAAATTTTTTTAATAATTATAAAATTACTTAAATCACACAATAAATTAATAAAAACAAGAATTATGTTGCCAAGAGAGCTCAAAAACAAGTACTATACTATACAAATCTCAAAGTTTTAAACATAGACAGCTTAGGGAACGAATGGGAGACAAGAGTCAAATGATATAATCTTTCGATTTGCAGAGAGGAAATTGTGGATTTACTGAAAGGGTTTAAGAAACGAGACGTTGTAGCTTAAGGAAAGGGAAAAACCATGATTTCTTAGTGAAATTAGAGGAGAAAAGTTACAAAATGGGTTTGGGCCTTTCGAAAAATGAAATTTATTTTAAACAAATTGAATCTTTGTAACATCGCGATCCCACCCAATTTCGGTCCTACGTGGGATGAACAAGAAAACATGTTGCAAGATCGTAAGATCTTACTATTTAAATAACAATATTGACAACATTGGTTACATGAATAAATTAGTTATTATACCAATTTTTCATTCTTATTTAGAGTACAAATATTATTCTTTTTTATGTTATTCTAAATATATCTATATTTAATTATATTCCATTCTCTTTCATATTCCTTCAAAATCTAGGCTTTGTTTGGTTTTTAGAAACAAATTGACGAAATGGGAATGTGAATGAGAATGAGAGTAGGAATGGGAATGGTATTACCACGTTTTACATAAGTTTGTCCCACATACGGGATCTATTATGTGTAATTCTCTCTCCCTATTTTCTATGCTGTACAACATAGGATCCATAGAAAAGTAAGGAGAAAGAGTGACACATATGGGACCTACTATGTGTCACTCTTTCTCCTTATTTTTCTATGCTATACATTATAGGATCTATTCTCCTCCATCTACCATGTCAATTCCTCAAAGGAAACACATTTAATGGAAGTCACCTACCACCGTTCTCATTCCATCATCTCAAATCTCAAATCTCCAAACTAAACACGGCCCTAATCATCGCGTGTTCAAATTTAAAATAAGAAAAATTATATGAAGAGAGGTACTTAATAATTTATACATAAATTACACTCTTCTTCTTTAAAAAAATTAATAAAAAAACTTATAATTTTATTTATTTTGACCAAAGCACTCTTTTGTTTATTATTTATATAATTAAATATGTATTTAAATAATACAAAAAATATTATTTAAAAGCTTAAAATAAAATAGAATAATTATTTGTAACTCAAAATAAACAATAATGAGATAATAATATTAAAAATATCTTTTTATTTTATCAAAAAAATTTGTTTTAATAAATTGCAATTTGTTTCAAAAAATTAAAAAATGTTTTCAAATATAAGGGAGGTCAAGTCTAGGAAATTTTCTCAATAATTCATTTTCACATCATGCTCATTGGAAGCTCAATGATCAAGACACGTGGCAAAGACGTTTGTTTAGTTAGTTGTGGTGGATGACGTGGACGCAGTGTAAGAAGCGCGCCAATATCTGAGCCCTATTTCTTTTGAGCTGCAAAATTCCCCTAAACATGTGACCGCTTACTTCCCTTCCATTTCGCCTCCTCTCTCTCTTCCTCCGATCTGCATTCTTCTTCCATGGCTTCTTCGCTTCGCTTCGCTTAATTCGTTTTTGCTCTGAAACTCTGACACTACTCGACGCTAATTCGACCAACAGTTTTGCCAGATTCTAGCTAGAGCCAATTCGATCAATTTGGGAGAATTTGATGAGAGGCCGAAGTAGAAAGCATACGCATCTATGAAGAAGACTGGGGCACGGAAGTCGCCGCACCACCTGATGCTGCAGTTGTCGTCGCCGCTTGAGCTTCGTCTTCGGCGATTTCCTTACGATTGTTTCAGATGGAATGGCAGATCTTGTTAGCTATGGGAATCCTGAGCGTGATATTGAGCAAGTCAGTTTTCATCAACCTGTCCTCTTCATTTTTGTTAACTTGATTCTCTAATATTCTTGTGTTTCGTTGCTGGAAAAGATGGGAATCCTTTTGGTGTACTTAGTTCAAATAGTATTTAATTCTGCGAATGTGCCTATATGTACTAAAGATGACCATATTGTTGGCGCCTTTGTTTTGATTCGTAAATCACTGTTTAAAATAGAAATGTTATCTCTTATATTGGCACTTATTGATGTTGGTGCTACTCCGCCTGCGTGCACACACACATGCATATATCATCAACTAAATTAGAGAAAGGTAGGGGAAATTGAAATGGAAAATAAATTTAGAAGGATTTCATGTGTCATTATACAGTTGGTTACTATGAGAGGAGGAAAAAAAATATTCTGGTTGAATAACTTTAGCCAAGATGAAGAAAACTCATAAGATAGTGATGTGCTTAGCTCTGTATAAAGGTGATATGATACGAAACTTAATCATTTTATTTTGCTTAATATCTATTGTTCATATTCTAGGAGGGGTATAATGAACATTTGCTGCAAAGCTATTGAGTAGGTGTGCTTATGAAAGCAAAGAGAAGACAAGGAAAACTCTCTCTAAAAATTGGTATGATGTTGTGGCCTTTCCAGAGTAGTCTGGCTTATATCTGAGCAATCAAAGATATGTATGATGGGGTCACAACTTGTTGAGAACACAAGGTGGAGCCACGAAGGATTTCCCTATAACCATAGGACTACATCAAGGTTCATCTTTGAGCCATTACCTTTTAAATTTGGTATTGGATGTGCTCACTGAACATATACAAGAGGCAGCATCAAGGTGTATGCTTTTTGCTGAAGATATAGTCCTTGTTGGAGATTCCAAAGAAGAACTAAATGAAAAATTAAAGACGTGGAGACAAACTTTGGAGACATATGGATTTCGTATAAGTCGAAGCAAAACAGAGTATATGGAATGTAAATTTAGTGGAAGGGAAGCCAATTCTAGGGATGAGGTGAAATTTGGAGATCATTCCATACAAGAAGTCATAAGTTTTAAGTATTTGGGAATGATAATACAAAATAACGGAGAAATAGAGGACGTAAACTATAGGATCCAAGCAGGATGGATGAAATAGAGGAAGGCTTCAAGTGTTATTTGTGATAGAAAAGTACCACTTAAGCTTAAGGAAAAATGTTATTGCATAGCTATAAGATCTGCTTTATTGTATGTATTGAATGTTGGGCGATAAAAAGCCAACTTGAGCATAATTCAATGTGGCAGAAATGAGAATGTTGCATTGGATGAGTAGCTGCACTAGAATGGATAGGATAAGGAATGATTGCATTAGAGAGAAATTTGGGATAGCTTGTTGTAGAAAAGTTAGTTGAAACACGTCTGAGGTGATTTGGTCATCTACCAAAAAGGCTGTTAGAGGCTCCTGTACATAGAGTTGATCATATGGAAGATAGCCCCCCCAATAACTAAAGGTAGGGGAAGGCTAAAGAAAATAATAGGAAAAACTATTAGGATGTTTTTAACTGTTAGGTATTAATGACCTAACTATAGATATGAGTAAAACAAAACACATTGGCGTCACCTAATCCATATAGCTGACCCACCTGGTGGGAAGAGTCTTTGGTTATTGTTGTTGTTATGCCCTTTTCAATGGTTTTCAGTTGAACCAAATTTAAGACTAAGTAAAAGTTTGCATGGCCATTGGAAACACATACAAAAAATTTCTACCGAATGATGTCCAAGTGAATTCTTTTTCAACTTTGTTAGTAATTTTGGTTTCTACAATAGCCATTAAATCATTAATTGAAGATGTTATATTCTATTAAAGATTAAATGCCTTAGGTGCTTCATATACCAAAATTGATTTATGTTTCAGGCACTTATTGCTTTGAAAAAAGGAACTCAATTACTCAAGTATAATCGGAAAGGGAAGCCAAAATTTCGCCCATTTAGACTCTCATCAGTAAGTTTAACTGGAATTGAAATATATTCCAGCAATAGACATGCATATATATATATATATCCTCGACTCTAGAGTGGGTATATATATAATTAACTTCATAACTCTTTATGAATGTTTTCATAGTGACTTGAACAGGATGCATCGACACTGATATGGATTTCTCATGGACGGGAAAAGAATCTAAAGTTGTCTACTGTTTCACGTATCATCCCTGGACAGAGAACTGTAAGTTAATAGAATCCCCTTGTACTCTTTTATAAATATCCCAATTTTTTTAATATATAAGTATTTCTTTTCAGGCTGTCTTTAGAAGGCACTTGCGCCCAGAAAAGGATTATCTATCATTTTCACTTATTTATAAAAACGGGGAACGATCACTTGACCTGGTTAGAAAAATTAGAGACAGTCATTATGGATTTGAATTAGTTAATATGATGGAAAATTTGAATCTAGTTCTTTTCATCTTCTCAGATTTGCAAGGACAAAGCTGAGGTAGAGATATGGTTTGGAGGCCTTAAGGCATTAATTTCTCCACGTACTCTGCGAACTAGAAGTAACTTGTCTGATGTGAGTTGGAAAAGAGATATATATATATATATATGTGTGTATATTTTCTGGTATAGTTCAATAGATATATTTAGAATGATCATTTTATTCTCAACTCCTCTTTGTCCATAAAATGTTAATTAGTTCCTTCCTTTTCCAATCAACCAAAGATGTTTACTATTAAGCTTCAGTATGGTAGCTAGATATTCGATTATTTCATGTACTTGAAAATTTATAAGAAATTTGAATGGTAAGTATATTAAACATTTATAATCCCCATTCCTTACATCTTTCCATATGCCTTACAAAAAAATTTCCATATGTTGTGACAAAGGAATCTAAACCACATATTGTTTGATTTTTCTTGTAGTGACCATTCCTTGCACCTATATTGTGAAAGCATTTTACTCAGGTAGTGTCTTCAATTTCATCTACAGGATGTTGTTGACTTTTTTCCAAATAGTCGTCCTTTTGCTGCAACCTTAGAGTTTACTTCAAGCATTACCCGTGGCAGGGATTCTGTTGATTCTGGATCTCGTGAATCTCCATTGTCTTGGGTACCTTCAGATGTGGCGTCAGAACGTGCAAGTATGCAACTAAGGGCTGGTGCTTCAGATGGCTTTCGCGTCAGTGTGTCCAGTACACCTAGCTGTTCTAGTGGAGGATCTGGACCAGATGACATAGAATCACTAGGTGATGTTTATATATGGGGAGAGGTTTGGACAGATGGGATTTCACTTGATGGGTCGGGGAGTCAGATCCCTTCAGTGACAGATGTGTTGGTTCCTAAGCCATTAGAGTCTAATGTTGTTCTTGATGTTCAGCAGATTGCATCTGGTGTTCGCCATATTACTCTTGTTACAAGGCAAGGAGAGGTTTTTTCTTGGGGAGAGGAATGTGGGGGAAGACTTGGTCATGGGATAGACAAAGATTTTTATCAGCCCCATCTTATTGAGTTCCTGGCTGTTCACAATGTTGAATTCGTTGCATGTGGGGAGTATCATTCATGTGCTGTTACTACATCAGGTGATTTATTCACTTGGGGAGATGGTGCGCATAATGCTGGGCTTCTTGGCCACGGCACTAATGTTAGTCACTGGATACCAAAGAGGGTCACTGGCCCTTTAGAAGGGCTTCAAGTTTTATCTGTTGCATGTGGCACATGGCATTCAGCATTGGCAACCTCCAATGGAAAATTGTTTACCTTTGGTGATGGAACATTTGGTGTCTTAGGTCATGGAGATCGTAAGAGTGTGTCTTATCCAAAAGAGGTGCAATCATTGAGTGGACTAAAGACTATTAAGGTTGCTTGTGGAGTATGGCACACTGCAGCTATTGTAGAGGTCATGTGTCAACAAGGTTCAAATGTTTCATCCTGGAAGCTCTTCACTTGGGGTGATGGTGACAAATATCGTTTGGGTCATGGAAATAAGGAAAGTTACCTTCAACCGAACTGTGTCTCTGCACTTATTGAATATAATTTCCACCAGATAGCTTGTGGACACACAATGACTGTTGCCCTCACTACATCAGGTCATGTATTTACCATGGGAGGCACTGCATATGGTCAACTAGGAAATCCTTTGTCTGATGGAAGAGCACCCATCCTAGTTCAAGATAAGTTGGTGGGTGAATTTGTTGAGGAAATATCATGTGGAGCGAATCATGTTGCTGTCTTGACATCAAGAAGTGAACTGTATACTTGGGGGAGAGGAGCAAATGGAAGATTGGGACATGGAGACATAGAAGACCGAAAAGCTCCAACATTGGTAGAGGGTTTGAAAGATAGACATGTAAAAAATATCTCATGTGGCTCAAACTTTACATCTTGTATATGCATCCATAAATGGGTCTCTGGAGCTGATCAATCTATTTGCTCAGGTTGTCGGCAAGCATTTGGTTTTACTAGGAAAAGGCATAATTGTTATAATTGTGGGTTAGTGCATTGTCATGCTTGTAGTTCCAAGAAAGCATTAAGAGCAGCATTGGCTCCAACACCAGGAAAACCGCATCGTGTATGTGATGCTTGTTATATTAAACTTAAAGCTACTGAATCTACTAGTAGTTCAACTTTTAATAGAAAGGTTACACCTCCTCGTCAATCCCTAGATCGAAATGAAAGATTAGACCGGGGAGAGGTAAGGTCTTCAAGAATTCTCATGTCTTCCATGACTGACCCAGTAAAATTCCTTGAGATATGGGGTAATAAGCCTGAATCTAAACATGATTTTTCTTCCTTAGTCCGAACTTCTCCATCAGTTTCACAATTCAAAGATGCAGCATTTCCAAGTTCATTGAAGCCCGTTCACAATGCTTTCAAGTCATCAAGTCCACCACGAACTCCACCTGCCAGTTCAAGACCTGCATCACCATATGCAAGAAGACCAAGCCCACCACGTACTGCCACCCCTGGATTTTCTAGAAGCATTATTGACAGCTTAAGAAAGACAAATGAGCTTCTGAACCAAGAAGTCTCAAAATTGCAGGACCAAGTAAGTTTTATACCATTTCAAATCTAGAAATCATTTGATTTATTCTTGGAAGAACACAACATGTCCCCAGTACTAATTCATATGTTTAATATTCTTTTTCATGCCTATAGATTCGAAGTTTAAAGAAGAAGAGTGACACACAAGGTTCAGAGATTACGAAGCTACAGAAAAATGTTAAGGAAGCTACTTCATTGGCTGGAGAGGAATATTCTAAGCATAGAGTAGCAAGGGAATTTATTAAATCAATGACAGACCAGGTACCTTTGTTTATATTCTGACATCATAATCAATGGATAATAATTCTTCTGGACTTGCATCTGTTAGCATACATATTTCCAATGTAAATAATTATCAACTGCGATTACCAAAAATAATAATAATAATAATTATCAACTGCAAGAAACTTTTTTATCAATGTTGTAGTAAGATCATTTTTTCTTTAAGTATTATTATTATTTTCCTTTTCATTATTACAGCCATACACTAATCTTCTTGACTTTTTACATTTTAAATCTTCCCTTCAAATTGTAAAAAAATTTAAATTGGCCAAGAATCCTAGTGTGAATGCTTTCTCTTTACTGCATTCTTGCATTATATTATATTAGAAGTACATATAAGTATTCAAATGAATAAAGGATGGGCATCCGTTTTGGAAAGTTAAGAGAACTGGGTTTTAAAATTCTGCATTAAAAAATAAAAGAACTTATCATTATGTTAATCTCTCCATGTACTTACCCGTAATTGGTTGGTCTTAGGGAAAAATATCATGAACTTTGATATATATTTCAAAAAAATAACTAAAAACTTTATGTTTTCATTTGACCTATCTATAATGATGTCATTAGTAAATTATAGTTATTGTTGTTCAACATTTTAGTGTCAAAAACAAATTATTAATCAAAACGATAAGAAATATAAAAATAAAAATTATGATTAATCATGATAAATAACATTTTAAAATTTCATTACCACGAATAAGAAAAAACACAAAATTAGAGTACATTACTTGAAGTCTAGATTGCAAACTCTTAAAATACATAATGCATTAATTCATTACATAACTATAAAATAAAAATTAAAAATTTATCCTCATTCTTTATTCTTCACTATCATTCATCTTCCACCATCATTATTGCACTATACTTTGCTAAATAATTTATAGCATAACATTCATCTTCATATACAATTCTTTTTGAAAGACATCTTCATATACAATTCAAAATAATAAGATATGAATTAAAGTAATTAAATAAATTAAACAAAAAGTGAAAAATTAATATCATTTGTATTAAGGTCAAAGTCATGCAAGCAAATGATTATATAAATATTAAAAATAAAAGAAAATATATCAAAAATTTTTTTTTTAAAAGGCGAACTTAACCTTAACCTGGTCTGGCCATATTCTTTTTAAAGTTGTATCGGGCCAGCCTATTTTTATTTTGGGCCAAAATTTCTTAAGCCAGCTCTACATTTTACAAGACTTAACTTAACAAGATAGCATGTAGAGCCTGGTACATTTCTACACTTCTATGTTAAGCTATGAAATTTCTATATAAAATAGGTAAAACAAGACTAGCTGTATATTTAATGATAGCGAATATCTCTACATAATTTGTTATAAGCCAAAGAGGCTCAATTAAATCTGTGTAGTTAATGAAACAAAATGGACATAAAAAGAAGTGCACCTGATGTCCAGCTTTATATTTTGTCTATAGATTAGGTGAAACCAAGAATACTAAAAGTATTTAATGATTGTAAATATCCTTGAAAAATCTGTCTAATAAGAGCTCTAGTTAGCCTAATTTTCAGAAACAGTGGAAGCAATAGTAAAGCTAGTCACATGGTGTTACTAGAAGGCCATTGCTAGAGTGGAGCTCAAGTATTCTAAGTACTAGATGCTGATAGAACCCTAATTGATAGAACCCTCCTTTATAGACTGAAAAATACTTGTTCTTCTATCAAAATAGACCTCCTAAGAAGATGAAACATACAAGAAACCAGAAACACTGCAACTCAAGAAATAACAGTAGCAGAAACAAAGAAACACCAGAAAACAACACAGAAAAATATCTGAAAGGAAAATACACTACAAGACACTCGCTCTCACACGCAAGTCTACCTAAACCCTAAACTTTGCTAGCATTCGAAAAGCTAGAACTCTCCCAAAATTTTCCTCTCCTTTCTCACTGCTTCTTCACTATATATAAGCCTTGAATATTGGGGGCCCATGAGATGCTAAAAAAAAAATCAGATTGTGGATGAATCATTTGGTCTTTTATATGTTTTTATTTGTAGACATGTATTAATCATAAAAAAAAAAAGGAGAAAGGAAATTAATTGTTTATCTGCAAGATGAAATGGAATATATATATATATAGCAAATTAATGTCAAATATGCACTATAATCAAAGTGGAAATTTTGTTGTTGGGCAATGTTTGAATTGAAATATAGTTGTCAATGTAGATAAAAAAGACCTGTCTGCATGATTTTCAAAGAAATCTTGAAGTTACACCTATTACGCAAGTTTATTTGTAAATTTCTTGTGAAATGTGTTCTCTATTTAACCTCTAGATAAGAAATAATCCTCAAACATTTTTTTCTTTTGCATTTTTTCTCAGTTTATAAGTGCTAGTTGGGTTATGAATGGTTGCATGGAACATGATTAATTATTGAACATAATAATTAGAATTACTTCTGGCTTTCTTCTTTTTTCAGTTGAAAGATGTGACCCAGAATTTACCACCAGACCTTCCAGACAATGAGGCCTTGAAAACCATGCATACTCAAGCTGAAGATTTTCTAAATGAAAATCCAGAATCTGAAGCACCTTCCATACTATCAAGCTTAGAGTCTAACCAAGTTAATACACTTGATATAACTGCTGACAGTGACTGTTCTAAACTGCAAGAAAATAGAATGGAAGAAACTGCTGATGCTACTGAAGTTGAACCGTCTCAAGATGGAGGAAATTCTACTCAAGAAAGTAACAAATCAGCTGAATCTAGTGGAGAGGCAGCAGTTCCTCCACAAAGCTCAGAAAATGGTTCACAATCACCGGAGGACTCTACGAGACCTGGGAGAGAGAGAGAATCACAAGTGATCGAACAATTTGAGCCTGGAGTCTATGTGACACTAATAGTACGGCCAAATGGTAGCAAAGTTTTCAAACGAGTTAGATTCAGGTACTTGATTTACTTGTTCATCCGACAAATTCAACATTTATTTGAATATGCACTCCCCCAACATTCTGCATCTTGGGGGAGTGCATATTCATTTGTGCTGAAGTTTATTTATGTGACTGAAAAAATAACTATATCGATTAAGCCATCTGATATATTTGTGTGAATACTATCCCCATGACTTCCATTGTCAAGTATATAGGGGAAGTGGAAATGTCTATTGACAGATTCTCTTAGTTTTATATCACTAGTTGATATATAGATTTTATTTCTTTTGTACCTAAACTATCAGAGTGGTACAGGTGTTATTTGATTACCTAAAATGTTTTTCATGTTACTTGCTTTGGACGAGTGATCATACTAGAGAGTATAGAATTAATAATGGTTGCATTAGAGAGAAAATCGGAGTAGCCCCTTTTATAGAAAAGTTTGTTGAAACACGCTCTAGGTGATTTGGTCATGTAAAGAATGCCGTTAGAGGCTTCTGTACGTAGAGTTGGCCAGATGGAAAATAGCCCAATAACTAGAGGTAAGAGAAAGACCAAAGAAAACAATGGGAGGAACTATTTGGATGGATTTAACTATAAATACCCAAACTACAGAAATGAACACATTGATATCGCTTGATCTATATAGCTGACCCCACCTAGTAAGAAAAAGCTTTGTTTGTTGTTTTTTTGCATTAATGTTATACTAAAAAGATCAATAGAGGCTCATGTAAAAAGAGTAGATTAGATGAAAGACAACCCAATAACTAGAGGTAAAGAAAGACCAAAGAAAATAGAAGAAACTCTTAGGACGGATCTAATTATAGAAATGAGCGAATAAAACATGTTGGTAACTCTTGATCTATGTAACTGACCATATCTAGCAGGAAAAGGCTTCTTTTGTTCTTGTTATGTAAATGTTGATCCTGGCGCCTTTTGGTTGATGAGAATTATCTCAACATGATGTTATTATCTACTGGATTCTTCCTATATAGAACAATTATTTTTTTAGATTACTTCTTTCTTCCTTCATCATATATTTTTTTTTCTCCCTAAATCTTTTTTATCTTTATTTTCTTGGTGTAGTAAGCGAAGGTTTGATGAGCATCAGGCAGAAGAATGGTGGAACAAAAACAAAGATAGAGTGTTTAGAAAATATAGTCCAACAGCTGCAAATAATGCAGCTACTGTGCCATCTAGCTCTCAACCTGTAGCTGAAGAAGTTGAGGCACCACAATCATGAACTTAGTTTCCTAGTCTCTACCTAAACATCAAACAATATAGAATAGCAGCATATCAATCTTCCAAGTGTAAAGAAAATTATATTTAGGCCATTAGTTTAACTTTGAGCATCTTCAAGAGCATCCTAACAAAGCAAATGCACAATATACATGAATGTAAACTGTGTATTGGAAGAGAATAGAAATTTGTAGCTCGGCTGAAATTTGATTTAGATGTAGATTTTTTTTTATTTTTTCTGAAGTTGATATGCTAATGATCTCACTCTTTTCCTTGTTCAACAAACTATTCAATTTTTACCTAGAAATTTTGCATTAGGGGATCTATTGAGTCTATAAGAAGCAGAAGCTTGTTTCAATTATGACCTGCAAAAGCTCGTTTACAATATTTATTTCATCCAATCATATGCATAATTCATGATATTCGAACATAAAATAAAAATTTTGGTTATAATTGTTCTTAAAAATTAAAAGTCAAATTTGTGTTTTTAAAAATAAAAAAACAAAAACAAGTAAAAGTTGTTTTGTACTTTATTTTTAGTTTTTTTTTTAAGCATGGAGATCAAACAAATGAGCTTATAAGCAAGAAACCTACATTATTGATTGGCTAATATATATATATATATAATAGGCAAAAGTATCTTTTATCTCCCCAAATTCTACACAAGATTTTAATTTAGTCCCTAAATTTTTTTGCCAAACAATTTTTTTTTGTTATTCCAAAACTTGTTTTAGAAAACGGAAAAATTACTATTTTGGTCCTCCATGTTTCATCGAAGTTCAGTTTTGGTCCTCTGTGTTTCAAAATATCTTTATAAGTCCTCTATGTTTCGAATTTTGTCAAAATCGGTCTTTTTGCCTAACAACGCCAACTTCCTCCGTTAAACGTTGACGTGACTTGAGTTTCTCTCCTTCCATTTAAATTGGCGTGGCACTGCCACGTCAGCATAATCTACCCGGAGCAAATGAATGACAGCTCGCCGCGACAAACGGAGTCTTACTAACTGTGGCGAGCTGCTCTGCTGTTATGCGTTTTGCCTTTTCTAATTCTACCCTGTTGCTATATTCTGATCCTGCTCTGGTCCCTAACTTAGAATATCTTTCGAGCACATCACTCGTGCACTGTCTGGGCCAAGTATGCCTAGCGAGTGCGCTCATACACACAAATCTGCATGCGTATGCATGACAAACTACATGGACTCTGATCCCTCTTTGAAGATACATGGGCACCAGAGTGAAATCCATTTCCTCCTAGGATCTTGGTCAATCCCAAAAGTCAACTAGGGACGCAAGTCCTCCCTTTTGGCTAACCTCCTAAAATTTTAATCTAACATAAAGTCCAAGAAAGTGTCCCATGTCCTTCTATGACCAAAATACTAATACTCCGAGTGTCCTTCAACTCCACGAGTCTCCACACACCATTTGAATTACGTAGACTTTGATTTCCGTGGAGAGGTACATAAGCCCTAGGCTCTCATCCTAAGTCAAGTCCACCTAACAAAAAAATAATTAAATCAAATAAAAGACATGCAAGATGAATAAAGTGGAAATTAAGGCCAAACATAAATTGATCTTTTTATTTTAGGGTAACTTTCCTATGGACGAGGGGCTAGGTTGCACAGGTATGAGTACGGATACAGATACGGGTACATGTACGGGTACGGGGTACGGTAATTTTAAAAAATATGAGATACGGGTACGGAAAAATATGTTTATATGATATAATAAAAATATATTATTTATATTTTTTGAAATTATTAAAATTAAATAATAGACCTTTTATTATACATAATCAGTTAACATATCAAGTGAGAAGGAAGTCTGTTGATGCGTGGCAGCTGGGGACATTTGTAGAACATACAAATGAGAAGGAATTGAAGTCTGTTGATGCGTGGCAGCTGGGGACGGTGTGTCTAACAGTCTAAGTATATATCTAAGTGTCTATATATACTCACGTAGAAAGAGAAGAGGAGAGATAATTCAAAAAAAGGAGTGGTACTGCCTTAGAAGGCGTATCTTCACGTATTTTTCATGTACCCGTACCAGATACGTATCTGGTACGGGTACGTGGCCAAAATTGCTGTACCCGTGCAATTTAGACGAGGGGTGAAAAGTGCCTAACATCTTCCCCTTATCTTAAATAGATTCTGAATCTTAAAACTGGTTCGCACACCTAGCCTTATCTTTTCAATTCAAAATCATTTTTGAAACTTTTTTCAAGTTTTATAAACTGTCGGTGGCGATTCTAACATTTTAAAAGGTTAAGCACCATCATGAAAGAAGCGTTGCGCCTCCCATAAAAAAGGAGGGTTGAGATTTCCGGAGCGGTGCTCACAAACACTTGAAGCCATGTATTTCAAGGATTTCTCTTTTCTTGAGGCCGGGTTGGGATTTGCCCCCTCCTTTACTTGGCGAAGCATATTGAATGGAAGGGACACACTTTTTATCATTTTTTTTTTTTAATTTTTTTTTCTATCTCTCTCCTCACTTTTCTCTACACTAATTTACTCTACAGTACTTTCTTTACATACTCTGGAAGAACTTCTAGTTCTCATGTGGCAGTCAATTGCCGTTGATCACCCAAAAGGCAAGAAGGTGTCTAATTTTTGGAATGGTTGAGTTACAATATCAAGCAATGGTCGTTGAAGGATGTGGAACTATTTGCATTGGCAGCTCACAAGGTTTAGATGAAAAGGAATCGTGTGGGTGAGCCTTTCTGGATCAATACAAAAATTAGCATGTGTTCAAAATCTGTGAGAGGTACGAAACAAGTGCAGCAATGGCAAACCCAATTAAATGGCTTCCTCTGTTGTGGCAACACTGGAAGGTGAACGTGGATGGCAACGACTACAAAATTGTTAGGATCTCAATTTAAAAAATAAAATTTTATAATTTTATAATTTTATTCATAAAAATCAATTCCGATCTTATAATCTTATATTATAAATTTACTATTTTTAAGAAAAAATTTCAAATATTACACTAGTAATTCACATTAATAAAAAAGAATTGTTTTATAGAAGTTATTTTATTGTAAATTACTCAATATATCTTATCATATTTTATGAAAGTAGGATTATCTTTAAATAAATTTGTACTTTGATCAAAACCCCAAATTGGTCCTTTATGTTTACACGAAGTTTCATATTGGTCCTTTATCTTTCAAAAAGTCTAAATTGGTCCTTTATGTTTGCAAGAAGTTCCAAATTGGTCCTTCCGTCCACTTCCGTCAATTTCTTAAGTTAAGTGCTGACGTGTCCATCTAAGCTGACGTGTCATGCCACGTCATCACATATGATATTAGATGATGACGTGACGATGATGTGGCACGACACGTCAACTTAAATGGACACGTATGAGAGATATGTCCACGTCAGCACTTAACGAAAAAAATAAACGGACTTGAACGGAATGACCAATTTGAAACTTCTTGCAAACATAAAGGACCAATATGAAACTTCGTGCAAACATAAAAGACCAATTAGGGTTTTGACCTTATACTTTTAAAGAAGATTTTATATTATTATATGTATTTTATTTATTTTATAAAAATAATAAGATCTTACGATCCTCAATCCCATCTTACAATTCAATCTTTCTCGTACCTCTTTTGTTTTTATACAAGATCTCGATTTTAATAACTAAGGTGAGATTCGAAATTACACAAGGAGGTGTTTAGCTGCAATGTCAAAGAGATTCCACGTTGATGCGTCCATTGTTTTTATGAAGGAGTTCCTTTCGCACAGGAGATGAGCTGCTTGAGCATTATCATTGAAGGGTACCCTCAAAGAGTTATTGATTTTCTTAATAGGAAGACATTATTTCATTATCGTCTTTCTTTAGATTTATTTATTCTAATTAGGTTGCCAATTTGGTTTACCCCATACCTTGGGACATTCGCACATTATTTTTTAGGACGATGCTTCAAACTCAATTGTTTAACTTGAAGACAATCCTCCCTTCATTTAAAGCATTTTCATTTGTTATGAGATGCCATGTTTTTGTTTAATTTGTTTATAAAACACAACTTATGCTTAACTAATTATTAGTATATTTTTTATATTGTATTAAACTTAAGTAATGTTACTTACAAATTTGTCGTAAGATTCTCTTATAATCTTATATGAATAAGGCAGTGACAAAAAGTGTTTAAGCGATCAATCACAGTGAAAAGGGAAAATAGAAAACTATCTTGTATAACTAATCATAGAAGAAAGTGTAAATAAAACATATGCTTGGAACAATCTTAATGCAATGATATAAAGAACTTGACTTAAATTTTTCTTTTTATATTTTCTGTGTAATTATATTGTAGCTTTAACTTTTTTTAAAAAAAAAATACATCATAATCCAGTCATAAGAACAATTACTTCATTTAATTTTGTATTATGAATAAAATTTATTATAAAAGTTACAAATAATTGATGAGCAATGCAAATACTACGTCAGAAAAAGTAAAAAATCTACATATAAAAGAGAACTAAAAAAGGTAAAAAGGTTGAACACAAACCAACTTACCATTGGACCGGTTGAGTTGGTTCGGGTTGAACTCACTAATTCTTCCCAATCCAACCCGTCCTCCTTTGATTAAGTTGGTTACACTCATCTTCCAAACCTAACCCATCCCATGCACACCCTAATCCCTAAAATGGGATCCATCAAATTTCTTGAAACACTCATTCACTCATTGTGATAGACTAGAATCAATAAGAACCAGCTACAGGAAGAGTGAAGAGAGAGATTTATGCAGATAAGCCAGGGTAGCAGTATACACTGAGAATTGACTTTTGTAATTATGAGATGAGAAAGAAGTGCCATCTTTCTACGCTCCAGTTCATATTGTTACACTTAACTGAGTGATTCTAGGAAAATGACCAGAAAATATGCCATTTATTTCTGAGCAGTGAAATCAACCATGCCCAAAGAAAATACATGATTACAAAAATGTTTAAACACAGAAATGAATTATTTCACACTATCTACCTTACCATGAAGGTTGAGAGAATGTCTGAGAGAATATTATTTGCTTCTGAAATCTTTGGTTCCTAGTAAACAAAAACGCTTACAAATTGCTGGCTGTTAATCTTGCAAAGCTAAATATTGCATTGCAAATCAAAAAAAGATTTGCCAGCTGAATAAGCATGAGGATTGAGCGAATGCCATTCTCTTAGGAAATATCCTATCAGATTCAACAAACCATTCACCCTCAGATGTCAGCAGGCTCGTTGATCTCCTGTACATTATGTAAAAGTGCTCATCAGAAAACTACATAGAAAGAAAAAAAAAATGGAATGCTTCAAGTAAGAGTAAGGTTCACATGCGAACATAAATAGCTAGAAATATCTGAAGATGATGTTTAATCTGATAAGTATCTTTCATTCTTCTTAGCAGGTTGAAATTTTCATTAGTGTATGGTAAGAAAGTCTATCAAAATAATAGGAATGCTGATGGTGAATAAATGTCTTATAATCTGTTCGAGCTAGCTAGAGTCCCATAATGGCAGTAGGCTCTCCTAGCAGAGGTTTTTCCATACACAAGACTCAAACTCCAACCAACCATGTGCAACCATAGCATGCACTCCGACTAAGGATTTAGTTCCAATAATCAGAAACCGATACCAGGACTATCAAGATTCAAGAGGAATTAACAGCTGCAATGCAACTTCACCAAGAACGGAATTTCCCAGGGCATTTTCCCTACTACATCCAATTTTCATTCCCATATTGGTAACTTAAATTTTGCAGGATATTAGAGACCAAAACGTTTATTTTACTTTCCATATTAAATAATTAAGCTCGTGGAAAACAAATTTAAAAGGGCTATATCCCCAACTAATTCTAAGAGCCAAAGCACTTTTCTGTCTAGCTCTTTGATTTATCACAATGTTATGTTAGCAAATGATAAGTTCGCTTTGGTTCAATGAAATTTATCATAGAAAGTTGGTTTTAGTCGGATTCGCAAGTTGAATTTTAATTAAAAAAAAATGTTAGTATTAAACTTCCTCTAAAATATTTTTAAAAATAAATAAGTCGTAAATAAAAGAAAATAATGACTATTTCTCGTTTACAAGTACTAAGAAAAATTAATATAAAAACAATGTCATTTTTCTCATTAACAAGTGCCAAGCTAAATTAATTTCAAAATCGTGTAATGATGTCTGATGTGCATGTACTATTTTACATTCACATTCAATTTATCTCATCCTTTATTCACATTGTGCAAAAAAGTGATTGAATGAGGTCGATTAACAAAAAAACACTAAAAACATACAACAAAAGGCTTAACATAAACAAAAGAAAAATACAATGCTTCATGTTGGACGGACTGATTCAGGATTAGAACAGATTCTTCTTCAACTAACAACGTGGTGGGTTGGAAAAAAATACAACACAATCCAACCCTCCAATCCAAACCATTTGTGCGGATAGGGTTATAGTTGGTGGGTTGAATAATGAACCCAACCCAATGAGCACCACTACCCTTCTTCGTACACGACCAAACCACAAAAGGTGTGTTTCAACCAACTTTGATAAATGCTACCGCAACTTTCTCTCTAATGCAACCAACTTTAGTTTTATCCTTTCTAGTGCACCCACTCATCCAAAGTAGCAATCTCATTTTTGCATCGTTAAATTTTTGCTCTTGTTGACTTTTTATCGTCCAACACTCGAACCATACAAGAATGAAGGTCTAACAGCTGTGATACTTTTCTACCACAGATAACATTATTTGTCTACATCTATTTCTCCAATATTTTGTATAATGGTCCCCAAAACATAAGAGACTTCTATGGAAAGAGATGGAAAGAAGCAATCTCAGGAGGTGGCTGCCATGGAAGAAGAGATGGAAAGTCTATCAAAAAATGAAACCTGGGCCCTATGTGAAAGACCTCAAAACAGAAAAATCCTAGGTTGCAAATGGGTGTACAAAAGGAAGCAAGGTATCCCCAGGAGTTCAGCAGCCTAGGTGGAAACCTAGATTAGTTGTGAAGGGTTTCCACCAACAAGGAGTTGACTTTAATGAAATTTTCTCCCCTGTGGTGAGACACACATCCATGAGGTTTATCCTAGGCCTTGTTGCTCAGCAGAATTTGGAACTAGAGCAAATGCATGTCAAGACTGCATTCCTAAATGGAGAATTAGATGAAGACATCTACATGACTCAACCAGAAGGGTTTGAGTCTCAAGGAAAGGAGGAATATGTGTGCAAACTCAAAAAATCTCTCTATGGGCTCAAGCAAGCCCCTAGAAAATGGTACAAACGTTTCGATTCCTTTATGGTAGAGCAGAACTTTAACAGAAGCAAGTATGATAGCTGTGTTTATTTCAAAAGGGGAGATAATGGGGTCTACATCTATCTACTTCTATATGTGGATGACATGCTCACAGCTTCCTCAGATAAATCCCTAATTGGTGACCTAAAGAGGCATCTAAACTCAGAATTTGAGATGAAGGACCTTGGTTCAGCCAGAAGGATCCTTGGGATGGAAATCCATAGAGATAGAGTCTATGGTAAGCTCTACCTTTCACAACAGTCCTACATCAGGCGTGTACTAGAAAAATTCAGCATGAAAGACTCCAAACCAGTGATCACACCACTGGCTGCACAATTTCAATTATCATCAGATTTGTGTCCAAGAACTGAAGCTGAAATGGAACAAATGGCAAAAGTCCCATACCAGAGTGCAGTAGGTAGCCTTATGTATGCAATGGTGTGCTCTAGACCTGATCTAGCCTATGCAGTAAGTGTGGTAAGTCGTTATATGCACAATCCAGGAAAACAGTACTGGAATGCTGTCAAATGGATACTTAGGTATCTCAAAGGGACATCAAGCCTGGATTTAGTGTTTTGCAAGACTAAGAATGAGCAGAAGATTACTGGATTTGTAGACTCAGATTATACAAGAGATAGAGACAAGAGGAAGTCAATATCTGGGTTCATTTTCACTTTTGCTTCAGGAGCTATAAGCTGGAAATCCAGCTTGCAATCAATTGTAGCTCTCAACCACAGAAGCTAAGTATGGTGTCAGCAACTGAGGGAGTCAAGGAAGCAATTTGGCTAAAAGGGTTAGCAACTGAGCTTGGTGTAAAGCAAGACTCAGTGGCTGTATTTTCAGATAGTCAAACACCTAACAAAGAATGACACCTGCCATTCAAAAACCAAACACATAGGTGTAAGGTTTCACTACATCAGAGACATAGTGGCAAGTGGAGAAATTTTAGTGCTGAAGATTCACACATCTGAGAATCCAGCAGACACGTTAACCAAACCACTGCCAGTTACTAAGTTTGTACTATGTGTAAATTTAGTTGGGATTTCTGTTTGTAATTCCTAAGGTGTCTTAGTATAGAATTGGTCCCAAGGTGGAGATTGTTAGTTATGGCACCAATTCAATTATTTTCTCTCTGTTAGGTTGTTTTCTGTTATAGCTAACAGTTTCTGTTGTAATAGGTTACTCTGGAAATTGGATCCAGTGCAATTCCGGTGCAATTCCTATAAAATACACATTTTTACTTTATTTTTGAAGTACTAATACGGATTTACTCTAACAATAACCCATTATGAATGGATTAGGAATGAAATTATTATCAATTTTGACAAATATCATCATTAAATAGCCTTGTGAGACTATTTTTTAATATCAATAACAATTTGGTCCCTAATCCATTTAAGGTGATGATATTTGTCAATATTGATATTAATTTGTTCTCTAATCTATTCATAGTGGATTATTATTAGTGTGAGTCCGTATTGGTACTTCAAAAATGAAGTAAAAATGTGTATTTTATAGGGATTGCACCGGAATTGCACGGAAGGGAATTGCACAGGATCCAATTTCGTTACTCTGTTAGTTTTCTCTTTTTCTGTCATAACTGTTTCATTTAGTCCCAAGTATAATTACAAATACCTGGGCCTCTACCTTCTTGGTAGTCCAATTATTCTGTCTCTTAATTTTGTGGAATGAAAACAGAGTCATTCCTGTCACTCTCTTCTCTAATCTCTCTCTCTCTCATCTCTTTCTTTCCTCTGGTTTTATTCCCTTGATGTTCTAAGTGCCAAGAATCAGTCTTTCTGGTTCTGTATTATTTTCTGTGCCATACCTCAACAAATCTCATTATCTCATTAAACTTGTTAACCAACTTACCCCTTTTCTTCCTAAACTCTTCCACAACTCAATGAATATATTATCTAGTCCTATCGCTTTTTGGTTATCCATTTTCTTAATAAACAACTACAATTTCAATAGTTTAAGATAAATCAACATAGAAATATATTATTAGAACGTCTAATATACAATTCAAATATGAGAAATTTGCAATTGATCAGTGTAAAAATGCCAAATATATAATTATATAACAACAACAACAACAACAATAATAATAATAATAATAGTGAAACAAGTTGAAATAAACGTAAAAAAAGTTAATTTGTTAAATTATTTGTATGAGTAAAGATTATATATTTATAATCCCATCTCCGTGCGTCGCTCTCGGTTTGGGCACAGAGAGCTGACGTGGCTAGAGTTAAAAGGCTCTGCTAGGGTTTTGGACCTTGCACTTGTAGCCCTAGTCTGGTGCGCCGCCGCCGCCGGTACGAACGTCCTCGGAGGCCGCCAGCAAGATCGCCGCCGTCGGTAACCTTGGCCGGAAGCCTTCCCTGACGGCGAGGACGCGATTTCCTCTGCTTCGAGTGTGTTCTTCGTTTCTCGCATCTGCTCGTTCAAGTTCTGACAGAGGCGTACGACGGTGCTCGTGGACACTGGACGGCGACGCAGCGCCGTGTACGGTGGTTTCCCGGCGACGGAGAGGACGCGATTTCCTCTGTTTCGAGTGCTTTCTCCGTTTCTCGCTTCCGTTTGTTCAAAGGTTCGGACAGAGGCATACACAGGTGCTCGTGGATACTCTGGTCGGTGACGCAGCGCCGTGTACGGTGGTTTCCCGGCGACGGAAGCTGGGTTCTGCTCTGTTCTGAGTTTTTTGAGTTTTTCGGTGCTCTGTTCTGACTTCTTCTGGGTTTCTCGGTGCTCTGGTCTGTTTTTCATCTTTGGGTCTGGTTTGTGGTGGCTCCATGGTTTGCTAGGTGGTGGTTCTGGTCTTCTGATGCCGTCGGATTCTCTGATGCCGTCTCTTGCTTCTGAATATCAGCAAGATGGTGTGATTTTATTTGGCATTGGAGTTTGAATAAGGGGTTAAAGGTAGACATGGGGATACAACGTTTCGCCATCGAAGCGAAAACGTTCGATTTTTCATTGGAACAATCTGGGTCTTTTTTTCGTCTAAGCATACGGGAGAGTGGTAAGCGGTTCCTGTCCAATGTGGTATTGGGTCATGAAGCTGCTTTTTGGTTGATGTCGGTGGCTAAGGAATTAGTTGAAGGTCGATGGGACGGATTGAATTCGAGGCAAGTCCGTATTCATGATAAACTATTCTTGACTTTTGTTGGGAAGAATAGGAGAGGAAGATTCCTTTGCATCACTGAATATTTTAAGGGGGAAGGAAGGTTTCAGTGATGGTGCCGGAGGGTCCTAGGGGGGTGGGATGGAGGCATCTCGCAAAAGTTTTGGTTTCATTGCTTGTTTCACCGATTGCACGTGATGTGGGAAGGAGTACACCCGTGGTGAAGTCATCTGGGGCCGCTAAGCAAATGTCTTATGCAGATACTGTGAAGAAGACTTTCCGACATAGAGGAGCTAGAGGGGATGTCCATAAGGGCATTGCCGATGGGGAGGGGAGTAAGAATATCAAGGTAGCTCAGGGGGTGAAAGAGAAGGAGCAGGGAAACATGCCTACATTTAAAAGAACCCTCAGAATATTTGTAGAAGCTGGGGGAAAGAGGAGGGCTCAGTGGGAATTACAAAGACAAGCTACAGAGGAGCCCTCCAAGAAAGGCGTTCCACTTACTACAGTTGCGCGGGTATCCACGCAGGTGAATCAAAATGGGAGATTATTATGTTGGGTCCCACGAGCTCAGAGCCAGGGTCACCAAGGATCTAGTGTCCAAGAGACTAACGTCATGAAATGTGATGTCGGTGTTCAAACTGAGAATGATGAAATCGTGAAATGGATGGGGGTGAAGGCGATATTAGGGCCCCATTTTTTCCCATGGCGAGCATTGACGGTGAGGTCGCCTTTTGTAAGGACAAGGGGACGGAGCACGTTAGTGTTAACCTTCTAAGTAACGAAGTTAAAACAGCTCCTTTACCTGATAATGAACAAGAACAACTTTCATCCTCTGATTTAGTTTACACCAAAACTAACGTTGTGGGTTCTAATGTGCTTGTTGAACAATTTGTAGGGTTTGCATGTGTTAGCAGTAATCCCAACAGAGGTATTCTTTCTAAGTCTGCGGAACACCAAATTGTCTCTGCTCACCAACCTATGGAAAGTGATACGCCAAAGGAAAATTTCATACATTTATGCCAATTAGGGGATGAGAGGGACAACCGAGACCCACAAGCCTTGTTGGATAAGCTAGAGTTTCAATTGTTAGATACTTCAGGCAAAGTAATTAAATTACAGGTGACCCCTAACACATATGTGAGAAGGAGAAAGAAAGCCATTAAGGAGTTGCATAGGTTACAAACCACGGTTAATTATGGAGGGAAAAAAGAAGGTAAGGGAAAGTCAGGTAAATTATGAAAATTGTTAGCTGGAATGTTAATGGTTTAGGAAATCCTATAAAACGTAGGAAGATTAAGGAAATTTTAGACAAAGTAGATCCTGATATTGTCTTCTTGCAAGAGACTAAATTAGAGGAAGTGGATGGTTTGTTGTTACGAAGTATTTGGAATTGTAGATTTAAGGAGTGGGAATTTATGCCATCCTCGGGATCATCAGGTGGGCTTTTGATAGGGTGGGATACTAGGGTAGCGTCTAGAGTAGATGATCTTAAGGGGTGTTTTTCTTTGTCTGTTTTGTTAAGCATCAAGGGTAAAGGATGCTGGTGGTTTACTAATGTCTACGGGCCTACCAATCCTAGGAATAGGCATTCTCTTTGGGAGGAGTTATCTTCTGTCTATGGGTTATGTAGTCCCCATTGGTGTGTAGGAGGGGATTTTAATGTAATTCGCTTCCCCACGGAAAAGTTAGGGGGCTCAAGGATCACTACTAGCATGAGAGGGTTTGATGATTTTATTAGAGAGTGTGAGCTGAGAGACATTCCTCTCTCAAATGCTCAATTCACATGGTCGGTCAATCGAGGTAGGGTAGTGTCTTCACGAATAGATAGGTTCTTGGTTACATCTGCGTGGGAGGATAGCTTCCCAGATCTTATTCAGGAGACCCTTGTACGACCTGTGTCAGATCACTTCCCTCTCCTTCTTGAATCAAGTAGAGTCACATGGGGACCAACCCCTTTCCGTTTTGAAAATATATGGCTTCAACATCCCTCTTTCTTAGATCAAGTTAAGGTTTGGTGGGAGGAATGCTTAGTTACGGGTTGGGAGGGTTTTAGATTCATGAAGAAGCTAAAATATGTGAAGGAGAAGCTTAAGATTTGGAATAAGGAAGTTTTTGGAGACGTAAGAATTAAAAAGAGGGAGATCTTAAAAGAATTGGAGACCTTAGATAGGCTGGAAAGTGAGGGGGGCTTAATGGAAGATCAAAGTACTCGTAGGTTAGCTCTTAGGAATGAACTTGATGCTGTGATTATTAAAGAGGATGTTAGTTGGCGTCAAAAGAGTAGAACTAAGTGGGTTAAGGAAGGGGACGTGAACTCGAGCTACTTTCATAAGGTGGCAAATGGGAGAAGGAGAAGAAGTTGGATTAAGGAACTTGAAATGGAAGGGGGGAGGATTGTTAGGGATGTTGACTCAATCTCCAATGAAGTTACCAGGTTCTATAAAGAGTTGTACACTGAGGAAAACACAGAGAGGCCCTTCCTTGAAGGGCTAGACTGGTTCCCTATAGATGGTGTCAAGGCTGAGTGGTTAGAAAGGCCTTTCGAGGAGGCAGAAGTAAGGAGAGCGATATGGACAATGGACAAGGAGAAAGCACCGGGCCCAGATGGCTTTAACATGGCCTTCTTCCAGGCTTGTTGGCCCATTTTGAAAGAGGATTTGATGAGAGTGTTTCATGAGTTCTACTATAACGGGAAGATCAATACTAGCATGAACTCGACTTTTATTACTCTTGTCCCGAAGAAGGATAGATCTCTTAAGGTCAGGGACTTTAGGCCTATTAGTTAAGTCTCTAGTGTTTACAAGGTGATTACTAAGGTGCTTTCTCTAAGGCTAGGAGAGATTCTGGGAGATACTATTTCGGAGAACCAAAGTGCGTTTGTGGGCAGTAGGCAAATTCTTGATGCAGCCTTAGTAGCTAATGAAGTGGTAGAGGATGTAAGGCGACGAAAACGTAAGGGCTTAGTGTTTAAGTTGGACTTCGAGAAGGCTTATGACAAGGTAAATTGGGGTTTTTTAGATAAGGTCCTATGGAAGGGTTTTGGGGATAGATGGAGAAGCTGGATTAAGGGTTGTCTCTCGTCTGTAGCATTTGCTGTTATAGTTAATGGGCAGCCAAAACAATGGTTTAAGGGTTTTCGAGGTGTTAGGCAAGGGGATCCACTCTCTCCGTTTTTATTCACATTGGTTGTGGATGTACTGAGTCGTATGTTGTCTAGGGGAACTGAGAGAGGGCTGATAAAGGGCCTGAAGGTAGGCAATGATAACCTAGAGGTCTCACACTTACAGTTTGCAGATGATACCATTCTTTTTTTACAACAGGATAATGCAAATTTTCAGAATGTTTTTTCTTTGCTCCAAGTCTTTGAAGTTATATCAGGACTTCGTATTAACCTCAATAAGTCTGTGATTGTGGGGATTAACGTAGAAGATAGCGTAGTGGAGAATCTAGCTAGTATGGTGGGTTGTGAGGTTTCGCAGTGGCCTCTAACCTACTTGGGAGTTCCGTTGGGCGGGAATCCCAGGGCTGAGTCTTTCTGGGATCCTGTGATCCATAGAATTTCCAAAAGGCTTGAGAGTTGGAAAGGAGCCTATTTCTCGTTAGGCGGCAGGATCACGTTAATTCAGGCTTCGTTGTCGAGTATCCCATTGTATTATCTTTCTTTATTTAAGATCCCAGTTAAGGTGGCAAGTAGAATTGAGAATATTATGAGAGATTTCTTGTGGTCGGGGAAGGGAGAGTGTAAGAAAGATCATTTGGTCAGTTGGGAAGTCTGTTGTAAGGCTAAAGAGGATGGGGGATTGGGTCTAGGTACTTTGGTGTCTAAAAACATTTCCTTAGTGGCTAAATGGCATTGGCGGTTCCCTTTGGAAGTTACTTCCCTGTGGCATAGGGTGATTAAGAGCAAATATGGTGTTCAACAGAATGGTTGGGACGCTAATTTATATCTCAGGTATATCATTCTTTCTCGACTTTGCTTTCTTTTCGTGTGGGCGATGGTACTCGTCTTCGTTTTTGGGAAGACCATTGGATAGGTGAATCTACTTTTATCGAACTCTTTCCTCGTTTATATGGTTTATCTTCTCTTCACAATGCACCAATTGTTGATTTCTTCATAAATCAGGATGAACACATTTCTTGGAACTTCCACTTTTCTAGAAATCTTAACGATAGACTTACAGAAGATGTTATTTTGTTATTAGATATTCTTGCTCCCTTTCGAGCATCTTCGGTTCCTGATAGCAGGATTTGGAGTTTAGATTCTTTGGGCTCATATACTTGCTCTTCGTTTTTTAAATACTTGACTAAAACCCCAAACCCTAATCCTAATCTTCTTCCTAAATCTTTCTGGAAAGTAAAGGTTCCTTATAAGGTAAAGGCTTTTGTATGGACAGCAGCACTTAATAGAATTAACACTAATGATATGCTTCAAACTCGTCGTCCCAATAAGCGTTGTCACCGGATGTGTGTGTCATGTGTTTTAGAAGGTCTGAGACGAATAGCCATCTTTTTTTACATTGTGAAGTGGCAAGGTCTATGTGGAGTACGTTGTTTGGTATATTTGAAGAGAATTGGGTATGCCCGGAAAATCTGAGTACCTTTCTGGGTATTAAATTTGTGTGTTTTCGAAGGAATAAGGAACATAAAGCTCTTTGGCAATGTGCAGTTTTGGCGACGCTATGGTGTCTTTGGCTGGAAAGGAATGCTAAGGTCTTTAATAATAAATTCCTCTCACCTCATCTGTTGTGGGATAGAATTACTTTTTTGTCTTCTTTATGGGCTTCGTCGAATGGTCTGTTTAGAGGAATGTCCATTATGGATATTCAAAGGGATTGGAAGGCCCTACTGAGATAATGTTTTAGTTTTCGTTTTATTTTTCCTGAGGACTGCTTGTCCTCGTGTTTGTAATCTCATTTTTTCTTTAATACAATTTCTTTTTTCTATCAAAAAAATATATATATATATTTATAATCCCATCACAAATCTTGTGATGTATCTACAAGTGGCATTTCAAAAATCAAGCTTCAGAAGTCATCAAGGGAATTGTCATTTTCTAGATCTGCAAATCTATCTACCATGGTACTCAGTTGCATTCCTTTTTACTCTTTTATTTATCAGTCCATTTTTTTTCTATACCTTTCCTCTGGTTTCAGTGTCCTCTTTCTAAAGTAGCCTTAGTTAGTCCCATACAACAAGAAACTCTTTCACAGTTCAGTGGTTTTCTTTCTCAGCGTGCAGAATAAAAGAAACGGAGAGGCAGTGGCAAACTAGAACAGTTGCATCTCTTTCTTTTATTCTCTCCTATATAATTTCTAAGTACAAACCCATTTCTACCTCTCTCAACCGTCGAACTTAACCATTTCTTTATGATATCGTCGTCTCAGTTTGAACCAGTCCAAACACCACGACAACTGGTTTTCCCTCGTTTGTCCAGTTTTAACTGGTTTTTAGATGGTTGGTTTCCAAGGGTCAAATGGACTGGATGAATGACCAGTTCACCAGTTTTGTTGTTGAACCTGCCGGTCCAATCTAGGTCTTTATTCTATAATATGGATAAAATAAAAAACAAAACTTCAACTAAAACAAGCAATAATAAGAACGCCTGTAACATGGTAGAACAGTCCCCATGAGCTAGTTTATATAGTTTCTAGTAATTTACCTTATTCTCAATGACTACTCCGTCTGGAATCTCCAGTTTCATCCCAGGTTTTGCAGCAATTGTCAATACCCCCTAAGACAGTGTGTAAGAAATTAAACAGAAATGAAAAAAAATAGCACATATCATTCTCTAATAGTAGTTCAAACAGTAAAGCCAATGCAATCATGCATATAAAATTCCCTTGTGATTGGATTATGTAATTTTGAATTCCAAGTAATTTGAATAGTTGCAATAGCTTGTTTGAATAATCCTAGAATTTCTTAAATTCGTTGCATGAGTTTCTATATGTGTGTGTATCACGCATGTGTAATGATATGCACGAAGATGTATATATTGGCACATGTGTGTCAAAAATTTTAATAGAATGAACTGCAAATACTCAAAGATATCTAGCAACTATACAAAAACGATGCATGACTGGTAAAAAAAATGGAAATATCAATTATCAATTATACCTTCAAAGTAATATCAGCTCCGAACCACACATCACCTGATACTGTCAAACTATCCAACCCAATAATGCTGGGAATAGATTTAAAGCGACTTTGGAAGTTTTCAACCTGAGAAAGAAGGAAATGTACACACCATTTCATAACAAAAGCAATAAATAGGCCATGAAAAGACAGAAATTTAGTGACTTCCAACCTTTTCAAATTCAGGTCCCAAGTGAATTTCAGGATTTACAGGATCAGCTCTGGCCGGATTACGAGTTAAAACACCTTCTTTAATAGTGTATAGATCAGACTGCATGTATATATAAGAGGTGAGAGGAAGTCATCCAAAGACTACCCAATATATTGTTTTGCTGTAAAAGAAAATATACACAGACACAAGGCCAACGTCACCTGTAGAAGAAGTAAATCTGATGTTGTATCTAAGGAAAGATAACGAGACTCAGGTACGCAGACACCAATTGCATCATCAAAGAGCTGGTTAGCAAATTAATGAGATAAAACGTTAGCAAACAGTAACTGCATATCTAACAAATATCAGTGCCATTGCACCAGAATATAGTTATCAACTGATGCTTGCAAACGTCAAATCCAACAATGCATGTTATCCGTATCTATGGCACTAGTACTAAATATTATTATTGGTAATAATAATAATAATAATAATAATAATGAAATTCATGCAGTTTAACCTCCATCTTTTGACATGATGTGATACAAACCATAGTCGTCAAATGGAAAAGCTAATTTTGGAATCGTGAATCATAAATCATATTGAATCGAATGATTCATTAACATAATGAAAATAGCTTGGCATATATCATATCAATGGTTTATATATTTATATTATAAACAAAATGCTCAATATAAAAAATTTTAACTAAGAATTGACATAAATTCATAATAAATTAATTTTTTGATAGAAAAAACAAATTGTATTAAAGAAAAAGAAGATTACAAACACGAGGACAAGCAGTCATCAGGAATAGAAAATAAATGAAGACAAGTAAACGAAAACTAAAACATTATCTCAGTAGGGCCTTCCAATCCCTTTGAATATCCATAATGGACATTCCTCTAAACAGACCATTCGACGAAGCCCATAAAGAAGACAAGAAAGTAATTCTATCCCACAACAGATGAGGTGAGAGGAATCTATTATTAAAGACCCTAGCATTCCTTTCTAGCCAAAGACACCATAGCGTCGCCAAAACTGCACATTGCCAAAAAGCTCTGTGTTCCTTATTCCTTCCAAAGCCCACAAATTTAATACCCAGAAAGATAACCAGATTCCCACAAATTTAATTCATAATAAATTAATGAGCATTAAAAATCACATGTAACTAAATGCTCTTTTAAATGGGTTTCTAGAGATAGTAATGCATGTGCCCATCTATTTAGCTAGGTATGCTAGGGACTATTGGGAGGGATCTATTTGTACTGATGCTATCCTCTATTTTTATATGATATATTGAAATTTGATTTATGATCATAGTTGTTTACGACGCACGGTGCACGTCGCTTTGTTGCAATAAGGGCTCCTGGAGCCATTGCACATGGCAACATTAAAGTGCGGCGCACATACATGCACACACACACACACATATATATATATATATATATATGAAAATTTTAATTCTAACTCATCCACATATAACTTCTAATACATTCAAATTTCAAAATATATTAGGCATCATCATAAATTTTCCAAAATACATCAAGTATGATGACAAACTCTCATAATGTAAATTGCAAAAAATCATAAGTATAAAGCATGTAAAAAATAAAGAACTCTAATCATCAATCAAGGTAACTTCACAAATATTATTTTCTTCCAATCCCTCAATTTCCTCCTCTTCTTCAGTGTTAGTTGTGGTCCTATTTCTATCCATGTCTGTTTTCTGTTAGGATGTTTTTTATTCTGTTTGTAAGCCTTCTGTTATAAAGGCTGTAGTTTAATACAGGTTTTCTGTTGTAACTGTTTTTAGTTACAAGTCTGTTGTAAGACCCAAGTATATTGTTTATAAATACTTGGGTCCATACCTCTCGGTATTATCCATTCAGTAATCCTTCCATTTAGGGAATGAAATAACGAATTCATTTCCGCCAAATTCTCTCTCTGTTTTTCTCTCTTCTCCCATCTCTCTTCTTTCCCTCTCTCTCTGGTTTTATCTAACTTGTTGTTCTAAGACCAAGAATCAGCCTTTGTGATTCATTGGTGTTTCCTGGGTACTGAACTTACATTCAGTTTCTTCTGACCTCGCCTCCTCTTCATCAAGATCCCTAGGAGTAGAAGAAGATGATGCTAATGCTGCATTCTTTGCCATTCTTGGCATTGGAGCTTGTGTGGAAGACCTCTTCCTACTACATCGTAAAGGCTCCTCGGCTCCACTAGCTACAGCTACATCTTCCCAAGTTAGATCATCATCTTCAAATACATTATCATCCAATTCTTCTACCTTTCCAAGCAACCACTCATTGTTCTCATCAACATTTTTTATAATGGGTTATGGCCGGTCATGATGGTGGCGCGCTTTGAGTGCGCAACGCACAGGCAACATTAATTGGCAACGCCACACCAGAAGGCCATGGCGTGCACAATTGGGCAATGGTGTGCGCCATGGCACACTATCAACAACTATGCTTGTGATTAATGCAGTACCCAGTTTCTCAAAAACAACAAACTAATAATGGGAAAGTTTCGATTTGGGACAATAACAAATGCTACTAAATATAAGGGATGCTAATCTATTTCTAAGTAATATAATATAGGCAATAAGGCATGTATGTGGGAATAGGGTTTAGGTTTTTGCCTTTCGTTTTGTTCAGCCCAACAAATGGCCTATATTTAGACTTTAGCAAACACATCTTTTGGCGTTATTTTATTTCTTTTTTCTAAACAAAACAAAAATTGTACATACTGTGCTTCATCTTGGGTTAACGGATCATCTTGACCCACGTTGCAGACCCACCATATCTGCTCATCCTGAATCGCTGGAAACCAGCAATTCACGATTTCCAACATGAATCACATGATTCTAGCCATAAAATGTTTACTCTCAAAATCAGTATTGTTTTGCCGATGAATGGTGACGTATCATGGGATTCAAATCTCGTATCAAATAACTATGATATAAACATGCAGACATGCAGTTCAAGAATGGAAATTGAATACAGTCTGAAAAATAAAACTAAGACATAACACAGACTTATCTTGACTGTAATTATTCTACCTCCTTGGGCAACCTCTTAACAATCAAATTGAGACATGGAATCAGGCACTGATGGATCCCATTTCATATCAACGGTGTTTGTATGTTTTTATATATGATTATTAAATTGTTAGAAAAAAAAGATAAAACCTTTTTCAATAAAACCATAAACACAAAGATTGTGCTCTTACAAGAAATTAAAGGACATAACCATTTCATATCATAGCATGAAAGTTTTACATTAATCGTCACATTCTACATCATCCAAGTCCATGCTTCCTTTCAAGATGTTAGTTTCATATGGAATAAGATTGGTGGTCTATGGAAAAAAGGTAGAGCATAAGATTATTTAACAATACGCAATGGTGGAGGGGAGGAGGGGGTTTTATACCCAAGCAAAACATGAAAACTCAATCGTTAAAACCAGAAATGCATAAACAAAACACAAACCTTTATTGCGGATCCAGCTGCTGTTTTTTGTAAAAGAGTTTGGTCTTTCTCATTTTCCTGGAAATAATAACCCTTCAGTTCACTCTTATTAAACTTCACAGTAACAGGCTAACAGCAGGACAATGATAGCAAGGGGGCTGTACCTCTGAAACTAGTGATTTCTTGTACTCAAGTCCATCAGAGTCTGCTAATCTCTTAATTGATCTTAGATTCACCCACCTACAAAATTGGATAGACAAAAACTTAAAACACCCAGTCATACGTGGCAGGAGATTAAACAAAAATGAGCATTTGACTCACATGGATGCTGTATCAGTAAATTTGAAATTGTCCTTCAACTTGAATGCGTAAACCAAAAGCAAACAACCAACAATAATAAAGCTGAATCAGATTATGTTATACTAGTTATATCCGCATCCTCATATAAAACTCCAAGAACTACAGCGAAACAAAAAAGAATCCAAAAATAAATGTGGGTATAATTTTAAGGAAAAAAAAACTATAACTTACCCGTTTATCAGGATTTCGAGCAATTTCCAGAAGCTGCATAGAATACAAAATCATGTATTGTTAATCAAAATTTTCAATTCTTTTATTAGAATCCTTTTAACTGTTTACAGGCTACCAAATTTCCCATTACCATGTCAGCATTGATAAGAATTAGTAGGGCCTGAGCCTCAGGACCTAGTCCGTTTAGATAAGAAGGGTTTCAGATGTTAAAAATAATAATGTATATTATAAATCTCAAGACTTCTCCAAACAACTTAAAAGATTTTTTTCTTTTTAATAGTGTTCCTTGTCGTGGGGTAAGAGTCCAATGTTTCATCAACTCTCCAACCCCATAGGATTTTAAATTGAGGGGATGTGTTCAAGATTTAAAAAAAAAAAATCATTCAGCAGTAATCAATCATTTTCGCAGCCTATTTCAAAATAGATAAATTCCAGTAAGTTCCCCTCATAAGCATCAAGACAACAACAATCAAAGCTTTTCCCACTAGATGGGGTCGACTATATGGATTAAGCGACGCCAACATGTTCTATCTTTGCACATTTCTATGGTTAGGTTATTTACGGCTAGATCCCTCTTATTCGTTTCTCCTATTGTTTTCGTTGTTCTTCCCCAAGTTATTGGGCTATTTTCCATTTGGTCAACTCTACGTACACGAGCCTCTAACGGCCGTCTTTGTACATGACCAAACCACCTAAGGCGTGTTTCAACTAATTTTTCGACAATAGGTGCTACCCCAACTTTCTTTCTAATGTAATCATTCCTAATCCTATCCATTCTAGCATGACCACTCATCCAACATAACATTCTCATTTCTGCCACGTTGAATTTGTGCTCATGCTGGCTTTTTATCGCCCAACATTCAGCACCATCCAGTAAAGCTGGTCTTATCGTTGTGCGATAAAATTTCCCCTAAAGCTTAAGTGGTACTTTTCTATCACAAATAACACCCGAAGCCTTCCTCCATTTCATCCATCCTGCTTGTATCCTATGGTTTACATCTTCCTCTGTTTCTCCATTATTTTGTATTATCGTTCCCAAATAATCAAGAGAAAGGTGTGATTATTGTTTAGCTTAAGCTCCTCAAGGCTAGTATATAGACTCGATACATTAAGTAATTCAAGCAACATTATCTGAAATTATCAAAAGCACAAGTTCAAAAAGGAAGAAAATTTGTTCTTCCTCATTAGACACTGCGGTTGAAACGTGGTCTATTCAGATCCAATGCATCTGCAATGATTGGTTTAAGGATGGAACAACCCTAGGTGCTAAATCCAACTGCTGTGTATCACTTACTACTCAGAAAAAGGTCAGTAAAAGCACACCCAGTTAATGGTATTAATATTATATTTAGGCGTTTCTGTCATCAGAAACCATGTATTGTATCCAGGGTCCAAGCCTCTACATTTCTATGGTTAATAATCAATTTATCATACCACAAGGCCATTATAATCCACATATCATTTTCCTTTCTAGAATTCAAATGAATTTGTGACTTGTGTGAGTGACCAACAGGATACATATAACTTATTTTATAGAAATTTTAATAAATACACAACGAAACATATGTATTGATGAATGAAAAGAAACAGATGAAGAAACTTGATCTAACCTCTGGCATTTAATAGTCCACCACAAATATTAAAAAGGAGACTGGAAAGAACTAGGTTACCAGGTGGGGCCAAGAGTCAAGAAAGAATAAATTAATATGTATATATACCTTAAAATTCCTTGGATGTAAGATGGAATTAAACGAAGGACTTGGGATCACCTAGAAAAAATAACAAAAATGAAATAGGAAACTCATATACCTAAACAGAGAGCTTAAATGATTAGACTAAATGCAGGACAATCTTTTAGTACCTCCATGCAATATTCAATTTTGTTTTGAACCAAATAATCCAGTATGTCTACAAAAAGCAGTCAAGGAACAAAGCAATTGTAGACAGAAATCAACAGCAGAAGTAGGAGACATTTGGTATACTATTCTTGACCTAGGTCATCTAACATATCACAGCGTCTTGGTTGTCAAGACTGGATGACAATGCATGGTCAGTTCATGGATAAGCCAAATGAAAAGCATATAGAGATAGTTTACAGGATACTAAGATAAAAAGGGCTGAAGTTTGCAAGTCTATAAAAATGCAGACTGGACTTCAAATTTACTCATAAAAGGCCCACTTCAGGTTATTGTACAGATATGTCAAGGCAGTCAAGAAATCCTATAACAAGGAGAAGAAAGAATATATGGTGATGTAAAATATTACTCATAAAAGCAATGCTCATGGCATATTAGAAGGCTCGTGGTTGAATGGTTTCCTACATTAAGTCTTTAAAGTCCAATGTGATAATATGGAAACTATCGATACAGCAAATAACATAGTCCATCGTGACAAGATCAAACCTGTGGAGAGAGATCGTCATTTCTTTAAAGAAATGGTAGCACCTAACATAGTTTATCTAGGCTACACTCCTAGCCACCTCTAAGTGACAGTCGTTCTTACCAAGGGTTTATTAAGAGTTACGTTTGAAGATCTCTTATCCAAGTTGGGTATGCTTGACATCTACTTTCCAGTTTGAGGGGGTGTGGAAGATGAATTCACGACAATACACCCACAAATGTTGTTGTGCTTGTGCTTATCCTCTATCAATCAAATATGCTTCAATGATTTTCAATATTTGATTTATTTACACTTCTATTTCATTCCCCTTGAACTAGCAGATTTATTCTTTTTTAAATTCATGTACATATGGCTCCCTTATTTTATAGGATTGAGTGACTGACTTGTCAAACTCTCCCACTACATATTGTAATAATCATTATTTGAATAGTACAAGCCATAGAAAGAGATGAATCAATGTTTCTAAATATACTATAGTATTTCATATCATTGTATGTATGATATAATATGTAAGATGTTATATACCAAATGCCTCCTTTATACTATACTAAGAATGGAAAATTCCAACAATATAACAAATTATTAAAACGAAAAGGATACTTGGATCAATGACAGAAGCCACATTGTCAGAGTTGACCACAAGGATATACTCCTTGCCCTGAAAGCAAACAGGATAGAAAACTTGATCAACAACAGACAAACATATTACATCCACATATGCAAATATACAAACATCCATAATTGTGGCATTTTGTTTTATAATTCAAAGGCTTACAATTCTTGCTTGTTTCCCGTATGATAGAAATAAGACAAAGGAAAAAAAGTGCCCAACAAATTGAAAGTCCATACCTTTGACAATAAAAAATCAAGGGTCCCCCCGCTTATTAATGAAAGAAACATATCGCCATTGTCAAAAGGACACCTTCATGTGAATAGAAAAGTAAAGTTAATTTAAAATTGTATATTATTTGCCACATAAGAGAAATTCTAATCCAAGGTGGATGAGAAGGAAGAAGGCTTCATGTATCATTTGTGGTAGAAAAGTACCACTCAAATTTAAGGGAAAATTTCATCGCCTAACTATAAGACCTACATTGTTGTATGGTACTAAAAGTTAGACGATAAAAAGTGAACATGAGCAAAATTTCAATGTCACAGAAATAAGAATGATACGATCCATGAGTGGATACACAAAAAAATGATATGATTAAGAATGATTGCATTAGAGGGAAAGTTGAGGAAACGCCTATCGTAAAATGTTAGTAAAAGCACAACATAAGTGATTTGGTTATGTATCAATAGAGACTCCTATACGAAGAGTATATGGAAGATAGCACAATTCAATTCTCCAAAAATAATTTGAAATGATTGTTATACATATACATAACAAAGCAGAATTCAACAATTCAGAATGTAAGAAGTAATTAAGAAATGTTTTTTGAAAAAGAAGTATAACATAATAAGAAATGTTTAGTAACAAGCAAAGCCATATGTGACCCAAAAGTCAAAACTCCATAACAAAATATTAAGATTCAATTCATAAATTAAGCCAGGCAACCTCAAGATTAGAAAATATAAAAAAAGTTTACTAAATAATCGTAATCCTCTTCAAGATATAGTCCAACAGAAAAAAGGACTGCCACAAGGTGAAACAATACAAACAATTTTTTTTATAGAAAAAGAAATATTATTAAGGAAGAAAGAGAGTACAAATGAGGAGGACAAGAAGTCCTCTAACCAACAAATCAAGAAAACAAAGAGAAAACAGCAAAAGGAAAACAAAAAGTACAAACAATTTTATAACAATAAAAGGAAAAGAAAAATAGCAAAAAGGAAGTTAAATTGCTTGTTGATTTTTCTCTGTTTGTAGCAGAAATTATGTAACATATTTGAACAGCATACCACCGAAAACTTCAGAAAACCGAATCAAAATATGTTATTCAGCTTTTCTATGCAAATAATAAATAAATAAATAAACGTTCATCAAAAATAAATAAATAAATAAACACCTTGCTCTTTTGCACTCAGTAACACCCTGACTATAACATCAACAAACCAGAATTTCCAGAATTGCGTTATTCCGGAAATTCTAGAACTTCTGGACCTGTTTAGCTACATCTATTAATTTACGTTTAATATATGGTTAAAGAAAATTCTTGGAACTTGCAAATTGCAATATAGTACTTAACTAGAGGCTTGGGCATATCAAAGTTATTAAAATTCCCACTCTTCTGACATGTATATTAACTCTCCACTTTCCAAACTCTCTTAAAATTCATTTTCTATTTAGGTGTTAATAAGGTTTTAGAACTAAAGATCAAAAGGCCCAAAGCAATACGTAATAGTACAGATAAGACTTATTTCTAAGGTAATAAATACACATCAACTATAGCTTCTAGCTTGCCCACTCTAAAAATTACAGTGGCTATCTGACAAAATTCAAAAATAACTAATTAAAGATTTCACTGATTCTACACTGTCTTTGTGGATATGAGTTTTTTCTCTGCCTCTAATTAACTAATATAAACAACTAGACTACTCATAGTCTAAATATCTTTTGGGACCTTATCAAAAAAAAATCTTTTGGGATGTCAATGATAGTAAATTATCAACTAATATTCGAAATTTTAAGACCAACTCCACAAGCAAATATCTAAAATGTCTAGATTTAAATTAAAGCAACATAAACTTGAAGGACAACATACACTTCCTCATTGCTGTAAGCACCAGATAATTTTAGCTGTGGACCTTGAACCTACATAGATCACGATGTATTGATTATGAGGTGCCATAAATTGGCATCAATTTATTCAAAATAGGAAGTTGAAGCAAACCTGCGTAGCATGTATCTCAATACTTGATTTTGAATACTTTTCAACGATCTACACAAGAGGCACAAATAAATTTCAGTAATAGCTGAGGTCAAACAAAATATTGAAACTGTAAGGCGATTCACCTTTGAAGTATGGTCATGAGTGTCAAATGCATTCAAAAGAACCAAAGGAATTCTGCACGAATACTTGGAGTTGAGAGTCTACAAAAAGTTTCAACAATAAAACGGTTAGAGTTAAGACTAACCAGATAATAACAACTGTATTAAGAATAAAAAACTAACCTCAATTTGGTTAATGACTAAGTCCAGAAATGTCAGCCCATCACAGATATTAATTGCAGACCTACGTAAGAGCATAAAAGTTTCATTGGCTCAACAATGAATGCACTAAAGAATAAGAAATAATGGAAGAAATAAAAATGCAAAATTTTGAATTAAAATTGCGGGGCATGTAGTTAAGAACGTATAAAACTAACCTGATAGATTGAGCAATAAGACACATGAACATATACACACACGAGCGCGAACAGATTTATAAAGGAATAATAACCACTTAATTCATTACAAGTAAAAGTCTTTATACTATAAAAATATGAGTTTGTTTACAAATTAAGTTTCCAAAATACCCTCAACTAAAAAACTACTTGCTCCGCTAAAAAAAACTTGCACTGTTAAAAAAACCAAAACTACTTGCACCGTTTTTCTAAAAAAACTGTCTAGCACCTATTCATAAAAAAATAAAACACTACCAGCACCGGTAGCTTGCAGTCTTACACCGTTTTAAATCAACATTAGCACTACTAATAAACTACTTGCACCGTTTAATACAAAATTGGTTAGCACCTTTTCATCATTAAAAAAAATCTACCAGCACTTACAAAAGATCAAAAAATATTTGCACAGTTTGGAAAAAAAAACTGGCTAGCATCTTATAAAAACAAAAAAAAAAACTACCTAGCACCCTTTCATAAATACTAAAGAATTTTCTTGTACCTTTAAACTAACACCCTTTCACAAATATAAAAACCATTCTTACTTTCTGTGCAATTTAATTTTTATTCACTTCAAGGTCTCCACTTTCTATTGAATTTTAATCTCATTGTACTCTTTTATTGCTGCAATCAATTCTTCTTCCAGGGAAGACATTATTTAGAATATTCTTAGTAACTATTACTGTATCACTTCATATCTTATATTTACATTTAATTTGGCTTTTCCGTGTCATCTTTATCCTTCACTTTATAATCAAGCAGTAACATTCCACTTGATTTATATTCATCTCTCTTCTTTGCTTCAAATTAGTTCTTTATTTACTTGATTTGGTTTCCATAAGAACTAACCAAAACAAAAGTCTAATGTTTGATAGTTTTTACCATTCCTTGTTGAAACTGTTTGAGTGTAATTTTTTTTTTTCTTTTTAAATATTTGTACAGTGATTTGATTAGCATATTTGCCTTGAATGGCCATAGCCTCATATTGTTTGGTCTTTACTCTTCATATACAATTTCAGCTAGCAACTTTTCTAGATTTAGATAGATTGGACTTGTTGGTACTATTTTATATTGATGATACATCATCACTTATAATAATAATAAATATACGATTATGATGTGCAAATAATAAAGTTTTTCGTTGAGATTGTACCACTTTACAATTACAATTAGATTACATACTTATAGAACATGATTTCTTTGTTATTCATTCTTCACTTGTGATCTAAAAATTAGAATAAGAGATGGTTTTATGAAGGAAACTACTATATGGAGAACAATAAGAAAATATAAATATTTCAAGTGATGATGATGATCAGACTAGGAGTGGCAAAATGGGTGGGTTGAGTGGGTTTGGGTTGGGCTATATATGGTTGGGTCATTATTGGTTAAATTAACCATTTATGACCGGTATTTAATTTTTAAATGGCTAAAATTCATTGAAGACGAATTTTGAGAGTCTGGTAAAGTTATTTATATATCAAGTTCAAGTGAAAAATATATTTTTGATAGTGATGATATTACAATTGAAGAGTATTCTTTGTCTGTGGAAGAAGAAGATCCTTTAGAATATTTGCCTGAAAAAGAGAAAACAAGTTCTACACCTATTCAATTTTATTCTTCTTACAAAAGTGAGAGCAAGAAAGAGATGATGGAAGAGTTATGTAATTTATTGATTGAAATAAAAAACAAATCACAAGAATTAGAGGCTACCATGACGTATGGAAGAAAGCCATTTTGAATCAAAAAGGAGGAAGTCAAATTAATTTGAATAAAATTAGGGTTCATCTAACACATGTTAAGGTTTCACACCATTGGTCAATACTCAATAGAGTTTTTAGACATTAAAATTTATTTATTTTTAGTTGAATTTTCACAAATTTCAAGACATGAAGTACTCTATTGACCAATAAATAAAATCTTAACACGTTCTCTAATGGAACAAGTAATAATAAAAATCATAACATATTATAAGAAATTATATTTTAATTCTTATACATTTACCGTCGTTATCGAATTGTCATTGTGTTTTTTGTTAATTGCTACTAATTAATTATCCAAGTTTTAGAAACAAAGTTCATATAACTTATACGCGCGTTACGCGTACTTTTTACAAGTAAGGAATAAAAAAGACAGAAAACAGAAGCAGCAACAAGAGGAGGAATAATAAAAATGAAACATTTGAAAAACAACAGTTGGAAAATCCCTAAACAAAAGGTCCGGTTTAGACATAATTATCCAAATAAAAGGTCCATTTCAGACGCAACATACACTAACCTACTACTAGGGAATTATATGTGAGTAATATATCAATAAAATATAGGCCTCATTTTATTTAAAATAAACATAAAATATAGATACACTATTAGTTTAATTGAAATAGGAAGCAAATTTGGAGAGTAGGATCATTGCTTACTTTGGGCTATCCAAACTCATCTTCTTCATTCCCAAGGCAGAATTGAGCTTCACAACAACAAGCTTATCCAAAAGCTTTCTAGTCTCTTCTATACCTGCTGTTGAAGCAATTATTCCTCAGTTCTACTTTCGAAGAGATCATTACAATGCTAGAGCAAATAGAAGGCAAATGAGTTTTCTGTGTACACTTACCTTCAGAAACAGATGGTAAATCGGCATAGGGTACAATAGTTATTTCGCCCTTAGCCAAGTCAATCCTTCTTTTCTTTGCTTTGATACGCTTAACTTTTCTTTTAACCGAATTTAATGACAAGCCAATCAAAAAAAATCAAGAATTACTTTATAAGCATGCATATAAAAGACAAAATAAGTATAATGCCATATCATACCGTGCTTCAACTTCAGGATTAGTAACAGTAGAAAGTTCATCTTGAGTCCTGTCCAATGTCTGCTCAAGCAATAATGTTTTGGTCACCAAATTACAGAACAAATAAACAAACTTTACAGAATCATTAGCAGGAATAGGATATGCAATCCTCTTGTAAAATTCCAAAGGCATGTTAGAGTCCACCAAAGCCACAATTGGAATTTGCAATTTATCAGCCTCTTTTATAACCGATGATTTCCTTTCAGTGTCCACTATAATAACACAATCAGGTGGCTGGGTTGGACCAAAGATGATCTTCTTGTTCCGGGACCGAAACTTCTTGGGGCTGTAGCTATTGGTCAAGAACCCTCTAGTGCGCCAAAGGGCATTGCCACTGGGGCTGTAAGTGCCAATTTTCTTCGTCATTTGCTCAAAGATTTCATCAAACAGAGGGTTGGTGTTGATGAACATGAAGCGCCCCTTTTGCCGAGCAAGGGCCGCAATGAAGTTGCATGCACTACGCATACAAATTAAGGTTTTGTCAGAATCAATGATGGCCATTTTGTTACGGAGGCCATAGGTATAGATTTTGAAATGGTGGGCAACAACTCGGCGACCCAACTGGGCATTGGTACTCAGCAGCTTCTGAATCACAACAGAATGGAGCGTCATGCCTTTGGATTTGGGGGAGCTACGGAAGACTCACTTCATATCTTGCATCCTCCAGAGTTTTGTAGATACAGAAATTAGTCAGCGTGTATTCCTAGCAACGATTAACTGGTCAAATTAGAACATCAAACTAAATTATGTTCTTAAGAGTAAGGAATAAGATCATGTTCATGATGAAAATTCAATTGCTGGACCCCAAACTAATCTTTCAATCATTAATCTTTCACATACCCATAATTCAAAAACGAGAAAAGTCTAACATGATTAAATTATTTAAAAGGTAACAAATCATTCCTAAGAGCTCAAACAACAAATCAATGAAGGTTAAAAATTAAACTCCTAATGAAGATCGGCCATCTAAAAATGTGTCAGTATCACCTCATTATTTGGGTAACTGTCAGTATCACCTTATCAATATGCAAGGAGGGAAAACAAAAAGGCAGAGTCAAGAATAACAGGATGCACATAAGGCAATGTTAACTTGTCAGGATTCAAGAGTACTAGCTAAGCAATGAGACCAACCATCCCATTATATTTTAGTTTTGATCATATGAGAATTGAGCGGCCCCTACATTCTCAAACATTTCAAGTCCAAAATAACAACATTAGAACATGACACCAATACTAATGGTCTAACTCCACAAAATCATACATAGCAAATATCTTATTCTAGATAGTGTACCAAAGCCAAAACAGAGTCATAAACAAGATTGGGATACTCATCTCTAAAAATACAAAAACGAAGCCCCAAATTATATCTAAACAGAAATGTCTTCAAATCAAACCAGAAAAAATTATTCTCCAGTGGGTTTCGGCCCATTGAATGTTTAGAGGGGTCTCCATTATGGATCTCCAACGGGACTGGAGGGCTCTTATGAACTAATGTTTTTGTTTCTTCCTTGGTGTTTTCTTTTGTTGATTTAGTTTTTCCGCTTTGAGGACTTCTTGTCCTCCTCTTTTGTATTCTTATTTTCTTCCTCAATAATATTTCTTTTTTTATCCAAAAAAAAAATATTCTCCAGTCTAACACCATGAAACAAAGACCTACATTGAAGTAGGGGTGGGTGGTAAATAATCGGTTTGGATCGGTTGACATCATCTGACCGACGGAACTGACTATATAAGATGACTGAAAAAGTCATCCAATCAATCCAGTGTTTTGAGAGTCAACCGAACCAATCCAAACTGGCTACAATCGGTTTGGATCGGATCAGTAAGTCGGTTTTTAAAGGAAAATAATCAAGTACAGAGCACAAGAGATGTAGCATTTGAATGAAGAAATTCATACAAAATTTCGACAAATCCAACACAAAAGAAAACATTCAAATGATGGATTAATATTAAACTAAGCATTTGAATCTAAACCAAAAGTGAAATCTAATCAAACATCAGACAAATCCAACTCAAAGATTAAACAAAAACCTAACTAATTGAAACTTGAAGACATCGGAGGTTGTACACGATGGAACACCGAGCAGTCGAGGACGCGTGGTGGAATACGGAAGAAGACTAAGATGAAGAAGGAAAGCTGGCCGCTGGAGCGGACAACATTGAAGAAGAAGGGTTTTGTATCAGTCACAAAAGCGGAGCTAGTTTCTCTAGATGAAGTCTGAACTCTAGAGTTAAGTTGTTTTGCTTTGTTTATAATTTTGTATTTTTAAAATATTTAAAGTTTAATTTATAAATAAAATATAATAAATAAGAAATATTAATTTTAATCGGTTCGGTTCAGTTTGGATGAAATTCAAGGTCATCCAATAACCGAACCAATCGGTTTTGCAAAAAATTCATCTAATCAATTAATCGATTTTGATTGGATCGGATCGGATCGGATTGGTTCGGTTGGCTTTGGATTGGATTGGATGTGCACACCCCTACATTGAAGAATGAAACAGGCCCAATACTGATATAAGTTAAGAGTGGGGGTAAGGGCAATAAACAACAGTAACAAAGCTGTTTGGCACTCCTAAATTGTTTTAATAAATCCCAACTTCAAAAAAATAAACAAATAAAATAAAAGACTTCAAAAAAATAATGGAAAAAAAAAATCTTAGTGGCCCTAAATTGTAAATGCAGCAGACCCAAGCTCTCCAAAACACAAAAGGAAGATTGAACTAAAACTTGACGGATCTTGATTATTTACCAGTGAATGGGATCGGCACTAGACCAAATGATGTTTGTTGGGGAAAATCTCCTGCTCGAAAATGAGAACGAAAGAAACCTCCCCTAACCCCCCGACCTTTAGTCGGCAGTGAGTGAATGTATGAGAGAACAAGCAGGCAATGATAGTATGGCTCACTACGGTGAAAGTATTGTTATGCATGGGATGGGAGCGGCTGTGGACTTATGTTTTAAATTGATATTGTGACAGTGTTCTGAAAATTTGAGGATTGAAGTGGAAGCTTCAGCATGTTGCCACTTTTCATAATTCATACTTAATTAGATGTGAAGGCATTTTTTGTCGTTAATGTTTAGAGTAAATTACACTCGAGAGATTAAAAAACCTACAATTTCACATATTTTGTCCAAAATATCCTTATGTTTATTATTTATATAGTTAAATATGTATTTGACTAATATAAAAAATTATTTTTAAAAATTAAAGTAAAATAAAATAATTATTTTTAACTCAAAATAAATAATATTGTAATGATAATTTCAAAACAAATATTTTTTATAATAAATTGTAACTATTTAAAAAGTTAATAATACTATTAAGGGTATTTTAATAAAAAAGGGTTAAATTATAGGTTTTTCAATCTCTCAAGGGAGGGGAGTGTAGGTTTTCAAAATAGAGGGGAGGGGAGTGTAATTTAAAGATCTCTCAAGGGAGGAGAGTGTAATTTAAAGATCTCTCAAGGGAGGGGAGTGTAATTTAAAGATCTCTCAAGGGAGGGGAGTGTAATTTACTCTAATATTTAATTATGGGAAGCTAGTAATATTTGCTATGGTTTTCAATCGGTGTTATCTTCTTGGGAAATTTAGAATAGTTATGGTTGATTTCTAGGATTTCAAAATAGGATATAATCTCTAATGCCTATAATACCAAGCCAGTTGCTTTTATGCAGCCTGTTTTCTTTTCATTCTCTTTGTTTAATAGTTTCCTTATATGACATCTGTAATTTTCATTATTAACAAGTATGTATTCAGCTCCTATTTCTGTGCTTACTTTTGTACTCTTCTTTTCTATTGAACTTTGGCAGGGGTATGTGAGAGAGGTGTATGATTATAGTGTTCAAACAATGGTGACTGTAAGTTGCAGTCATTTCGTAGGCGGCCCCTTCCCTTTTCCTCTTTTCCTTTTTTCAGATTTTTGTTATTCTGGTTATGTTGTACTCGGCTTTTCTGTTTGGTAGACACTGGCAACGCAATCATACAACAACAATGACAACTAGTGTTGCTAGTTGCAAGTTCCAGTCCGAAAGAAGATGACATAATGAAATGAATAATTTACCACATAGAAAATTGATTGAGTGTTTCCAAGGAGGTGCTTTAGCATAGTAAAAATCTTCCAATGCACATATGACATAACAACAACAATCAAAGCCTTTTGCAATGCACATCATCTAATTATTTTGATGTTGAAAACTCTCACAAGTAATTCTAGTGGGCATTGCATTCCCCATATATGAAATGCTTATTTTTTGATAAAATACACTGATCAGTTTATTCACTCTAAAGATAAATATCTAATATTCACGCAATGTACATATATAATCCATTATGAAGTAATGAAAATTGAAACTACAAATGCAGCAAGATTCTGGAAACTGATGGGCTCAAAAAAAAAGGAAAAAAAGACAGTAGGTGAAAGAAAAGTCATAGAAGAGTATAAAAGCATCAATCTTCAAATACTTATTCCTAGTGCCAAAGTGAAACAGAAAAAACATTATTCCATGAATTTTTAGTACTGTGACAAGGCAAAACAAAAGAAAAATAACAACAAACAAAGCATTTTCTTGGGTCAGCTACATGGATCAAACTACACAATGTGATCTATATTGGCTCATTTCTATAGTTGGGTTGTTGAGAATTAAATATATCATAATAGCTTCTCTCAGTATTATCTTGGGTCTTCCACTACCTCTAATTATTGGGCTATCTTCTATTTAATCTACTCTTCGTACAAGAGCCTCTAGTGACCTCCTTTGTAAATGATCAAACCACCTAAGGCACACTTCAACCAACTTTACTATGATAGGAGCTACCCCCAACTTACTCTCTATTGCAATCATCCACAGCAACATTCTTTTTTTTTTTTTTTTGCATTGTTAAAAAATGAAGCTATATGAGTAGGAGGCCATGGGTTTTGGGTTCAAATGCTAGAAACAGCCTACTTGTTGGGTTAAGGCTACTACATCTTACCATCCTTAGACCCAAGTGGATGGCTCCTTAGACCCAAGTGGATGGCACCCACACGGGGCAGGGGCGTGGAGAAATAGCAAGAAAAAGAAATAGATGCATACACTCAAACTTTCTCCAAGAAATAGAGGCATCACTGGTCCAACCGTAGTCGAACCGGTGGAAATTAAATATATATATATATATATATATATATTAATTCAATATACTAAAATATATCATATATCATATTAAACAATAGTTGCATACTTTATATGTGTCCATCTCCATCTAGATATGATTAACCACAATATTATACCATAAGTAAAATACTAAAATTAGAACAAGTTGCACACTTAACCACAATATCATATCAAACTCAAGTTGCACACTTGACCACAATATCATATCAAACTCATCTAAGAAGTCCAATGATAAACATATTTAGTACTCAACACAAGCAAAACTAGAATCAACATGTAAATGCAAAATTTGCTAATGGCTTTAACATTTTCTTTTTTTTTTTCGTAAATATAATTAACATATCCATTTCTTCTTCTGTAAAAGGGTTAATGGCTCTTACAGAGTTGCAGTAGCATCAATTTTTCTGAGTTAATTCTGACAGGATTTATATACAGCATATAAATGGAGACTTCAAGAGCATCTGATTGCATGAATGTAGAACTAGAAAATGAAAGAAAACTCATACCTTCGGTCAGAAACGAAAACGACGATGGAAGAGGAAGGCGACGTAAATGGAGACGACGACGGCAACGTAAATGGCAATGGCGACGGCGACGGCAACGGCCACAAAATTGGCGTCTGCTCCTCTCGCGTGGTACTCTGCGGCTGCTCGTCTCTGTTTTGCGCTACTGTCTTGTGACTGTGCGATTAAGGGTTTTGCACTTTTGGTATTTAATTTTTCATTTTTGAGTTGTTTTCTTTTTAAAATACAAAACGGGCGTCCTGAAGTCGTAGGATTAAAAATAATAATAATAAACTACCGTTGTTCCTGTGTTTGGCCTAAATTCAATTTGTCCCATGTGATTTAAAATTCGATACTTAACCACATGTGGTTTGACTTAAAATTAAGGTAAACTAAACTACAGTTTGCCCCCTGTGGTTTGACCTAAATCCAGTTTGTCTCCTGTGGTTTAAAATGCAACACTTAACTACCTTGTAGTTTGGCTTAAAATTAATGTGCCCCTGTGATTTATAGTGTGACATTTGACCCCCAGTGGTTTGTTATGTTATCACTTAGCTACTCTATATTATTTTTTTCTCACAATTTAATATTTGGAAAAAACTTAGGTCCATTTCCTTATGTCCATTACATCCAATTCCACCAATCATATATTGTATTTACACTCTCTTTTTTATTATTGGTTATATAAAAGGTTATCTTCTATATTCTCTCTCTACTGTAATTGGTCATTTAAACACTTTTTGCCATGTGTCATATTTATATTGGGGAACTGGATGTAATGGACATAAGGAAATGGACCTAAGTTTTTTCCTTAATATTTAATATAACTTATAAAAGAAATTACCTAATTAAAAATAATTGAATTAATTAATTATTTTATTAAATATTTATTTTATCTCTAAAATAATAATAAACTATAATCTTCTACTTTCAACTCTTTTTAGCGTTTCCTTCAAACTCTTTCTTTCCTCTAATCTCTCCACTATATCCAAGAGTATTGTTATGCTCCTAGTCTAAGGATACTTTTCTAAGAAAATTATTGTTTAATGTTAGAGTTTTTAAGCTCAATAATATTGTTAACATTCAATCCAGGTATGTATGTTATGAACTTGAACAATAAAAAAAAAAAGTTAAATTTAGTTATATATTTGTATTATGTTATTGTTTTACAATTTTATTTTGATTGATTTAATAATTCTAAAACATTAAAGATAAAAAATAACAATAAAATGAATAAATAACTAAATATAAATCATCAATGGAATAAACAATAAATATTAATTATTTTATTAATTTTTTAAAATTATAATTTTAATTATAATTTTTTTGAATCATTTTATAATTCTTGAGTGTTGAATGATAAATTTTAAACATTAAAATTATTAAATGATGATTAATTTGACTAAAATTTAGATAGAAGATAGGTGAAGGTAGTTAAGTGATAACATAACAAACCACAGGGGGTTAAGTGTCACACTCTAAACCACAAGGTGGCACATTAATTCTAAGCCAAACCACAGGGTGGTTAAGTGTCGAATTTTAAACCACAGGGGGCAAACTGAATTTAGGCCAAACCACAGGGGGGCAAACTGTAATTTACCCATTATAATGTGCCCCTGTGGTTTAGAGTGTGACACTTGACCCCCTTGTGATTTGTTATGTTATCACTTAACTACCTTCACCTATCTTCTATCCAAATTTTAGTCAAATTAATCATCATTTAATATTTTTAATGTTTAAAATTTGTCATTCAATACTCTAGAATTATAAAATTATTCAAAAAAAAAGTATAATTAATATAAAAATAAAATTATAATTTTAAAAAATTAATAAAATAATTAAATATTTATTGTTTACTCCATTGATTATTTATATTTAGTTATTTATTCATTTTATTGGTATTTTTATCTTTAATGTTTTAGAATTATTAAATCAATCAAAATAAAATTGTAAAAGAATAATATAATACAAATATATAACTACATTTAAGTTTTTTTATTGTTCAAGTTCAGAACATACATACCTGGATTGAATGTTAACATTATTGAGCTTAGAAACTCTAACATTAAACAATAATTTTCTTAGAAAAGTATCCTTAGACTAGGAGCATAACAGTACTCTTAGATATAGTAGAGAGATTAGAAGAAAGAAAGAGTTCGAAGGAAATGCTAAAAAGAGTTTTTTTTTTGTTACACGCTAAAAAGAGTTGAAAGTAGAAGATTAGAGTTTATTATTATTATTTTATAGATAAAATAAATATTTAATAAAATAATTAATTAATTCAATTATTTTTAGATAATTTCTTTTATAAGTTATATTAAATATTAAATTTTGAGAAAAAAATAATATAGGGTAGTTAAGTGATAACATAACAAACCACAGGGGGTTAAGTGTCACACTCTAAACCACAGGGGGTACATTAATTTTAAGCCAAACCACATGGTAGTTAAGTGTCACATTTTAAACCACAGGGGGACAAACTGGATTTAGGCCAAACCACAGAGGGGCAAACTGTAGTTTACCCTAAAAAAAAAAAGAAAAAAAATTTAGACCCGAATGGATTGATGGATCAAGTAAACGGTTTTCACCGTCCAGTTCTTCTTCGTTTAATTTACAAGCCGATTTTATAATTGTTTTGAACTAGTGTACGAACACTTGAATTGGGTTTCACAACCATAATTTTAAGTAGGGGTGTTTACATCTAAATCAATTCAAATCGATCCAATTCAATCAAAATCGACAAAAACTTACTATTGATTGAATTAATTGGATAAGAAATGATGAAATCCAATCCTATTGGATTGGTTTATGAATGTACTTGGATGCCATTCAAATCGATCCAATAGATTCAATTAATTTAATAATATTTAATTATATATATATATATATATATATATATTAAAATTTTAAAATATATTTTAGTATACCCATTGCCCTAATCCTATTATCCCACTATCACTATCCCATTATCCCTCATTCCCTCAATAAATATTTACAATATATATTAAAATGTCTCCTTTTTTTTAATATTTATAGATCACATAGATTGAATTGGAAGCATCACTCTTGCAAATTTTTTGGATTGGAAATAAATGTTTTTATTGTGTTTGGACTTTGGATTTGTAAAATAAATATTTATACTTTTAGTTTTTATTATTCTCAATTTTCCTATGTAGTTTGATTTCCTTTCTATTGTGTTTAGATTGAAATGAATTTGAATCATAGTGTATTTTATATTAATAAATAGGGTAAATACAGTTTGTCCTCTGTGGTTTGGCCTAAATTTAGTTTGCCCCCTATGGTTTAAAATTCGACACTTAACCACCATGTGGTTTGGCTTAAAATTAATGTGCCTCCCTGTGGTTTAGAATGTGACACTTGACCCCCCTGTGGTTTGTTATGTTATCACTTAACTACCTTGACCTACCTTCCATCCAAATTTTAGTCAAATTAATCATAGTTATTAAAACCGAACCGGTCGGTGCACCGGTCCGAAACAACCATAAAACCGCTCTTTGAATGAACCGGTGGAAAACCGGTTAAACCGGTGGTGAACCGGGCAGACCGATGAAAACCAGCGGTTTGATCGATTCACCCGGTTCTGAATTTTTTTTTAACATTTTTTTCTTTGACTTAAAACGACGCCGTTTCATGTATTTTTTATGGATATATATTTTTGTTTACAATTATAGATATATATTTTTAAAAAAAATTAAAATTCAAAAAAAATGAAAATTCCTTACCCTGTAATCGCACAAGCAGCAGCAGCCACACAAGAGCAAATTGTAATCGCACAAGAGTAGCCGCACGCGATAGAAGAACAAATTGGAAGTGGATGATGAACCTGGATCTCAGAATGACACTATTGGCGATTATCCTTCTTTGGATCATAACTTGGTGTCATTTAATGGAATTAACGTCAACGAATATTATAATTGAATTTTATTGTCAATTTGTCTTTTAGTATGTGGACATATTGATTCGAGTTTTGCGTGTGTTGATTGTTGAGTACTAGGTAGTATGTTGATCATTGGACTTCTTAGATGAGTTTGATACGATATTATGGCTTAAGTTTGATATGATATTGTGGTTAAGTGTGCAACTTGTTCTAATTCTCGTATTTTACTTATGGTATAATGTTGTGGTTAATTATATTTAGGTGGAGATTGACACATATAAAGTACGTAACTAATGTTTAATAGGCAAAAGTACATTTCCTACCCCCAACGTTTGGGGGTCCTGTCAGTTTCGCCCCTAACGTTTTTTCGCTGTCAATTGTACCCTTAACGTTTTACGTTTCTGCCAATGTCACCCTTTTCACTAACACCGTCAAATATTTAACAGTTTTTGCTGACGTGGCATCCTATGTGGCAAAACTTTTTTTCTGTCAATTGTACCCTTAACGTTTTATTTTTCTGCCAATGTCACCCTTTTCACTTGCACCATCAAATATTTAATAGTTTTTGCTTACGTGGCATCCTATGTGGCAAAAATATCTGACTTGGTATATTTTTTTCCACATCATATTTACTACTCATCTTTTCCCCATCAAAGTTGTGTCGTTTTGACCTCGGCCTATTCCTTCTAAAATATAACTCAAACGCACGCGCTATTTTGCTCATAAAAACATCGGAGACGTTATCCATTCTCTATTTTAGGGTAACGTCTCTGACAAAGTAGAGAATGGGTAACGTCTCCGATGTTTTTGTCTGCAAAATGGCACGTGTGTTTGAGTTATATTTTAAAAGGAATATGGTGAGGCTAAAACGACACGGTTTTAATGGAAAAAGATGAGTAAAAAAACTGGTGTGGAAAAAAAATGTCAAGTTAGATATTTTTGCCACATAGGATGCCACCAAAAACTATTAAATATTTGATGGTGCTAGTGAAAAGGGTGACATTGGTAGAAATGTAAAACGTTAGGGGTACAATTGACAGAAAAAAAACGTTTTGACACATAGGATGCCACGTTAGCAAAAACCGTTAAATATTTCACGGTGTTAGTGAAAAGGGTGACATTGGCAAAAACGTAAAACGTTAGGGGTACAATTGACAGCGAAAAAACGTTAGGGGCAAAACTGACAGAACCCTCAAACGTTGGGGGTAGGAAAGGTACTTTTTCCATGTTTAATATGATATATTTTAGTATATTTAATCGGTTGAACCAGTGAACCAGTGCCTCGACTGGTTCGATGCCCGGTCCGGTTTTAAAAACCATGAAATTAATCATCATTTAATACTTTATATGTTTAAAGTTGGTTAAAGTATTATTTTGGTCCTCAATGTTTGCATGAAGTTTAATGTTGGTCCTCAATGTTTCAAAAGTTTAATGTTGGTCCTCAATGTTTTTTTTTGTCGATTTTGGTCCTCGAGCATAACACCGTTAACTTTTTGCCGTTAAATGATGACGTGACATGCTTATATGACACGCCCTCTCTCCTACATGTCATATTTTAATGACGTGGCATGACACATCACTACCACGTCACCCTAGATGATGATGATAATGATGCTGATGAAGGAGAGAAGATGATGATGTGGCAATCTGGGGTGACGTGGCAGTGATGTGTCATGCCACGTCATTAAAATATGACATGTAGGAGAGAGGGTATGCCATATAAGCATGTCATGTCATCATTTAAAGGCAAAAAGTTAACGGTGTTATGATCGAGGACCAAAATCGATCCAAAAAAAAAACATTGAGGACGAACATTAAACTTTTGAAACATTGAGGACCAACATTAAACTTCATGCAAACATTGAGGACCAAAATAGACCTTTAGCCTTTAAAGTTTGTCATTCAAGAATTGTGGAGGTGAGAGCCATCAATATTGACCTTTATCCAACCTTCCTCAGGTGGTTTCCAATTAGTGTAGATTTGGCTATCGGAGTCTTTGTGAGAATTAGGATTCCTCTTAAGCTTAGCAATTAAACTAAGCTCCTTATATTGAATTTCAATCAGCGGGAGGAGGGTTGTAGCCTTTTCCTGAGAATTGTTGAAGAAACTATCATTTCTTTGCTTCCAAATAAGCCAACATGTGGTGGCAAAAAAAGAACCCCAACTTTCCATATTGTTGCAGTTGGTGTTTTTAGACAGATTCAAGTTTATCCACTCATGAATGTTAGGAGTACAAAATCTATTCCAATCTTTTCTAGAAATTAATTTTTTTCCAGAGGGGGCTCACCTGGGGACAATCTCTACTTACGTGGCCCTCCCCTACGTCCCTTCACAAAGCACCCGCTTAATCAGACGTGGGAACTCCTCGAGCATCGTGGGTCGAGCACGACCTCCCCACACTCAGTATAAATAGACCCTCACTCGGGGGACTGAGGGATACGTAACACGAAGGATTACTACACTTAATCTAAGATCCCTCACATACTCTCGGTAACCTGAGCACTCTCAGACACCTCACATAAACCCTCCATACATCCTGAGTTCCGCCATAGGCCCACCTCCGGCAAACTCACCTCCACCCCAGAGTCTATCGCTTACAGGGCTTCCAGCAGTCCTTAGAGACCCGAGCTCTCTTCCACTAAGGCAACCTCCTAAGAGCAGCTCGCCCGCCCGGAGTACCTTAGACACGTCTTAGCCGCACACGGCCTGATACAGGTAAACTAACTTACCTAACGGCTCCTATAGACGTCACCATGACGAACTACGTGGACTTTGATCCCTTCCAAAGGGTACATAGGCACATAGGTGCATCACCTAAGGACAAGTCCCCCTTGGTTAAAACCCCTTGTGGTCATAATTGCAAATTACAATTGTCTGAGCCAAAAACGACAGTTACAAGTAGTATAGTAGTATTGAACTTCAATACATTCCTCCAGTTAGTTGGTCCCGAATTCATTCAAGGTAGGTTTTAATTAATGTGAATTTTTATAAATATTAACAAATGGTACTACATGATTAAAGGGATGCACTGAAGTTTAGTAGTATTGAACTTTTATCCAAAATTAGGAGTGAAAAGAAAATGAGAGTTAAGTAAGATTATGCCAATGATGAGTGGCACATTTGATTAAGGTTCGGGCTCTTACCCTACAAATGCGAGGGTTCGAATCCTTTGATTGATGTGAGAGCCTTATTGGTGGATGATATGTAAATCCTTCCATAAACCCTCAAAGAGGTTGGGAGGTCTTCCTTGATCCTGATATGGTAGGATACCGGTGCTTACCCTCACCTAAACTTTTATTCGCAACAAAAAAAGTAAGACTATAAAATGAAGCATTAAAATTACTACAAAAATTCCAATACAACTATAAAAAGGCAATTAAACAAGAGTAAAAAACTCACTTAGGACCCGTTTGTTTGGTGAATTTATTTGAGGGAATGATAATGAGAATGAGAATATGAGAGAGAATGAAAAAATAAATAAAATGAAGAATAGGTAAAATAACAATTATACCTTTTATTTAAAAAATTATTAATATTTAAATAGGAGAGCAAAATTAACTTTTGCCTCTAACATTTCCTCTCCTTCCAACATTCCTTCATTTATTCCTCTCCTTCCAATAAGGGCAAAATAATAATTTTACTCACTTTTATTCCATTTATATCACATTTTCATTCCCTCAAGCATTCTATTTCTCTTTCTCATTTCCATTCTCATTACTATTCTCATTTAAGCATATACACAATTTGGTTTCTAAAAGATTCTAAAATTGACATTTTCATCCTTGAAAGATCTAGACTACCCAACCTAGTCCCTGAAAGATTGTGACGTTGGACAATTTGGTCCTTCCGTCATGCCCAATTAAATCTACTTAACGGAATTGCTAACGTGACACGTTAATTGCACATGTGGGCCGTTAGTTGGTGAGTTGGACTTGCTTACATGGCACAAACCAAAACACACCTCCACATCAGATGAAACACAATGTTCCAATGTCTTCTTCTTCCTCTTTCTGTGTTGTGAATCTCCCCTCCTTGCCATCCTACTTCCCTCTCTTCCTGCCCCAAATCCTCATTCTACAACTCTGACGACGACTGCGGCGACTCCGGCTGCCTCTAACAAGAAAGAGAACAACAGTGGCGCTCTCTCTGGCCGCTGCAACCTATCGACATTGCGGTCAACATCACCGTTGCCTCAGCTTTGCCGAAGCAAAAGCGGCAGCAATCTAGCATCGACAACCACAACAACACCAGAAAACAATACTTCACGCAGATTTGGGTCTAGCCAGAGATTCGCCAGTCATTTTATCTTCAAGTGCTTTGTTGTTTGATATCGAATTGTTGTTGGATCTGACTTCGTTCGTGGTCAGGGTTTTTACATGATTTATGCATATTTGTGTTCCACAAATTATAATTTTAGGGTGAATTTGCTATGCTTTATGTGTAGGGTTTTATAGGCAAAACATTCGCAGTTGTTAGAAGAGACGGATTAGGGGATCTTCAGTGAAAGTTAGAATTTAGGTATATGGCTGTGGGGAGACAGGGGGCTTATAATGACAACAAGTATAGGGATCGTGAGTTCAACTTTGATGTCTCAAGGTGGGCTTTGTCTAATTCTAAAGAAGATTACGATCAGATTAGGACTGGTAACCGTGATGTTGTGAGGGCTAGGAATACTAATGCAAGAGATAGGATTAGAGTGAGACAAAAAGATGTTAGGAAAGAGAAGCCATTAATGGCAATTACCATTCATCTTCGAGTAGGAGTGACTCGGGGAACAGTGGTGGTGGTGGCCTTGGTCCCAAAAGATGCGATCTTCTATCCAAACTCTGCGTTTTGGTTGGTGCCATGTAAGCAAGTCCAAATCACTCACTAATAGGCCACATGTGCATTTAACGTGCCACATCAGCAATTCCGTTAATGTAGATTTAACTCGGCATGACGGAATGACCAAATTGCAACGGAAAAATCTTTTAGGGACCAAATTGGGTAATCCAAATCTTTCAAGGACAAAAATGTCAATTTCAGAATCTTTCAAGGATAAAATTGTGTATATACTCATTCTAATTTCTTCAAACATTTCACCGAACAAACAAGCCATTAATCCCACGTCACATTCCCTTGTCCCAAATTTAGGTTATATTCTTTTAAAAGAAACTAGTTTTTGACCCGTGCACATGCACAGGAAATTTTTAAAGTTGGCATGATAGTAATGTAAAAAAGTATATAGAATTCAAAATTATTAATAGAGAACTAACATATTTGTATCTACTTAGATAGAAATACAAAGGGAGGCGTATAATTAAACATGTATATTCAATTTTCATTAAACAATTGCATTAAAATTTAATTATGATTATTATCCTAATGAAGTAAACCATAAACATACTTGTACTCTCTGTAATTTGAAAATCAAAATATAAAGTTGTAATGAACAATAAAAGGGGAAAATTTCGTCCACATTAGGCTTAATAAGAAATGTAATGTAATTTAATAATAAAAAAAGATAAAGGTGCAAATGTGCTATCTAACAATCAGAAATTAGAAATATAGGAAAAGCAATTATACATCGTATTTATTACTTGACATTTTGAAAAACTTCTCTGTAAACTACATTTGATGTCTTGTTTGGAGGACGACCATCAGTATTAGATATCAAAACTTTAAGACCTGATCTATTACGTACCCGTGATAACGCAACATATAATTGACCATGAGTAAAAACGGGACGTGGTAGGTATAATCCCACATTAGCGAGAGTCTGTCCTTGACTCTTATTTATAGTCATTGCAAATGACAAAACAATAGGGAATTGATGTCGCTGAAATTTAAATGGCAACCTAAAATCTGATGGAGAGATGATCATACGTGCAATTATGACCCTTTCACCAGTAAACTTGCCAGAGATAATTGTTGCTTCAATTACATGTTTTACACAGCCTTGCAACAATTAATTGTGTCCCATTGCACAGACCCATAGATTTGTCAATATTGCGAAGCAGCATTATAGGTGCACCAACCTTTTATCTCAACTAATGGTATGGAAGTCCAGAACCATTAATTGTGTTTAGGAATTCAGTGGTGTAAATATCTGCTAATTCAGAATTTAAAACCATTAACTTTTAATTGTCAATCATATTAATTAAATGTATTGTATCATGTAGGCAATTTATTCGTTATAGAAAAAATGATTTAGAGAATTTATATTTATTTGTTCATTATTAATTTGATTGTTCAATGATTTTTTTGGTGCTACAATATGATTGATTGTATTAAAAACATAGATTACATCGATATACATACTTGACCTCGGGATAATGTAATTATTGGATATAAATGTGATATTGATGACTAAATTGATTTCAATCATTTAAGATTGAAATTGTAAATACAAAATCTCAAAAAAAAAATCAAGTAAATTTCAAGAATGATTCCATATTTGTGATAAATGGATTATTAGTAATCAAGGATGATTCTACATATAAAGGAATTCTAATGAGACAATTTGTCTTAAAGTACACATCCCAGTTTGTCTGACAGAAGAAGGTGATTTTTTTATTACAGTCGTATTAGTTTATAAACGAATCCAAATCTTCGAATAACACTAATTGAAATAATTTATAATTAAATAATTAAATAATGATATATATTACATACATCAATTCAAATTGATCATGAAAAACATTTTATTACTGTGAATTAAGGACTATTAAATAAGACGAAATTAATGTAATACATTTACTAAAATTTTTGATAAATTATAGTATTGACCTATTTTTGGATTCAAATTTTTAAATGGAATTGATTATTTGATTTCTTTTTAGTATAGGTATGCCTTACAATTTGTTATAGAAAATATCAAATTACGGTTTTACCTAAGTTACCTTTGAAATGATGAATATCAATCAAAAATAAAATTGATTAGATATTACATAATTGACAATATAAATAAGTGATTGTATATACTATATATATAGAATTAGTTTAATGAGTTTAGTTTTATTCTGATGATTTGGGTATGGGTCAATGGGTCTGGGGATGGGTAAGGTAATTATTTATTTTTATATATTAAAAAATAATATTTTAAAAATTTTGGTGTTTAAAACATTTATAATGATAAAGATAAATCTGAAATATTTTATAGATATTAAAATAATTTTGATAATACATTTATATTTATGATTTAATTATTTCCTTTTTCGTGGTTATAGATAAATAATGTGAAAAATAAATTTTATATTAATAAATTTTACATAGTTGACCTCGGGATGTTGTAATTATAGGATATGAATTTGATATTGATGTTTAAATTTAAGATTAACTTTGGACTCCAAAGGTTCAAAGAAATAAATTGAAATTAACTATTTAGATGATTTAATAAAGATGTCCTTGAAATAGGAAAACCATTACATAATATCTTCTACTACATGCTTAAAACATTAAAGCCAAATGTGGATGACATAAAAAAAGGATCGAAAGACATAGTCTGGAATAAATTCAAAAAAATTCATGGCAAACTATTTAATAATTAATTCTTCTCAATCTTCACTTTCTTATGTGCGTCGTCAATATTCATCATAAAGTAACCGGAAGACTGACCATCATCAGACAAATCAGTAGCAGATCTCTTGCACGTGCTTGGCGTCTCTTTTGATGGGGAGGCTTCGACATCATGAAATGATAGTCGACGCCCATCTCCACGAAGCAGTTGTTTTGATTTGTTCATATCAGGCGTGGTAAGATCATCCATAATTGAGGTTAAGTCAATCTAAAAACAAAATTACATGTTAATTTATCCAAATTCAAGTAAATCAAGAAAGTCTTATAAGATGAAATAAAGATATTAATAAATACTGCTTCCCGATCAGAATTATTGACAACTCCATTGGATTTAACTTTTGCTACACATAAAATTTTTTTCTACACATAAAAAATGTAATAATATTATTTTTATATATAGAGCGCCCAGATGGCATTAAACATTAACGTTAGAGAAAATTTTGAACATGAGGAAGCCAATGAACAGAATATTTATTAAGAATTCTTGGATTGTCTGTCATCTTCTGAATAGTTAAAAATGTGAAAGCATTCCACTCTGAAACCTTAATCCCAACCTTGAAAATAAACTTCTTGCCTACAAAGCTGTCAAGCTTTTTAATTAGGCCACCCATCATTGTCCTCCACATTCTGTAAACTGCATTAAAGAATAATATGTTATTGAAATCGTAGATGTTGTGGTCAGTGATAAAATAAAATTATTGTCGGACATTAATAATATTTAAGAAATTAATATGAGACAAAAATACTAAATAAACCTTCACTGATTCTGCCCCAAGATCAATAGCAGTTATACCAAGATAGTTAAAAGCATCGCGATTGAAGACGGTCAGGTTTGCAATCCCGGATTCATTAGAAACAATTACTTCAATCTTGTGCTTATAAGTAAAAGGGGTCAGAAATACTTTTTGTGTTTCCCATCCAAATCAAATTTTACATGTAAAATTAAATATTATACCGTTTAATTGATGTATTAACTAATTTACTGCACGTGTGGAAGAAGAAGATTGCCCCATCAGGTTCCATTTTTTTTTTGGCATTTGTGACACGCGTCATAGTACCAACCCTTTTCTTTATTAACTTGAAGAACTTGTGCAATAACACATATTACATCACCGTTTCCAAAATGCTGTGAAAGATCAACAGGTGAAAGTGGCCACCCAGAGAAAGCTGCTTCAATGGGGGAAGTTGTCAGCAATGCACGACCGACAACGGGATTGAACGGGGTGTTACGATCTTCAGGAAGAAGCCCTTCATGGAATTGTGTTATTTCCTCAACATCAGAGTTGATGAGGATGCGAGTAGCATACATTGAATTGGATAATGATCGTGTTCCAGCGTACTCCTTAATCTTACAAAATTGGCATACAATAACAACAGGTCCTTGAGAACCTTTGGACACAAAATTTACAATTTGATCAGCATACGACCCCCATAAAGTGATCCCCATCTTGGTCTTTCTGAAAAAAAGATATTTGTTAAAATATGACATAGGACTGATGTTAAAATGTCAAAAAAAAGGGCTTACGGCAGCGTCTTCAATGTCAACAGTAACACGCTTGTTCTTCGAGTTATTGGGTGAAGACTGATGAACTTGGGACATGTTATAAATGCGACCAATCACATCTACAAATGAAAAAATCATGATGATGTTGATAAGTCTCCAAAAAAACGCTCTTCACTTTAAAAAATATTGTGAGAGATTTCATTATGATGGACAAAGTTAATCTAAGAATATACTAACTAATATAATCAGATCAAGCTCCTCAGATATGATTCGTTGTGCCTAAACAAAAGAAAATCCAAAATGATGAATAGAAACATCATCATTAGAAAGTGCTACTCGAGTTTGGAACATGAAATTCAGCTTAAATGCATGCCTGGTGGGACGAAAAGAGCTACTCGCAGATACAACGTTGAATTGAGACATAATATATACATCTCCCTCCTTCATAATATTCCTAAATTTGCTTGAAAAAACACTCTTAATCGAAGCATTTATCTTAGATCCCTGTCATTATTAGAGCAATGTCAAAAATTTTTTTTATCGTTTTGTATAAGAAATACAAAAAAAAAATTGTTAAATGTTGAATGCAAAAGAATAATTTGAGAAAAATACATTTCTGTCACATAAAACCATTTCAAGAGCATTATGTTGGCATGTTTTCGGATAGGGAGGCGTCTCTCACAAACGCACGACCCGGACCTTTATCTTCCATGTAGTTTTAGATCTGTCAATTGCGCCTACAGCATCAATAAATTGATCTATGATCCAGCGAATTTCTGTTCAAAAAACGAATTTGGAAAAATTCGTGAAAAAAATTAATAAAAAACATTTGTTGAGATCTACACAAATGCTTTGTAATTTTCACCTTCTTTGATAAGATATTACAGTGAGGTATAAAATATAAATTGAAAAGTGTTCAAAGACAGATCGATAAATACAGAAGCAAGTAGATGTAGACCGAACTCTCCATAGTACGAAATAAGTGAATAAAGAAAGAAATAATACTTACAAATATAAGTTAGTGTTATAGAGGAATAAGAATTCACCGTCTACAAAAAAAAAATGAGGAATAGATATTTATAGTGCCTTTTGAAAAGAAGTGGGAATATTGAGATTGTAATCATCTAATTAATGCGTCAGGATAAATTACAGCATATATCATGAACTATTTAATGCTGATCTTAATCAAATATGAAAATGTATCAATTCCTTATTAAGGGTACGTTTGGTAAAGAATCCAAATAGTACAATCGTGGTGTTTCACGATTCCCAAAAAAAATTTACATCATATTTTATACATACCAAACACACTTTTTATCATACTTTTTCTCTCTCATAATTTTTTTCTCTATCTCTTTCCTCATTTTTCTCTAGTACTTTCTTTTATTCTACAGTACTTTACTCTACAATACTTTCTTTACAATACTTTACATCCGTGCATTTATACCAAGCGTACCATAATTGCAAATGTTTAAAGTGGAAATATTGAGATTGAAATCATCTAATTAATGCGTCAGAATAAATTACAGCATATATCATGGACTATTTAATGATGATTTTAATCAAATATGAAAATGTATCAATTCCTCATTAATTGCAAATGTTTAAAGTGGGAATATTGAGATTGGAATCATCTAATTAATGCGTCAGAATAAATTACAGCATATATCATGGACTATTTAATGCTGATTTTAATCAGATATGAAAATGTATCAATTTCTCATTAATTGCAAATGTTTAAATCAATTTAAATTTTTATGACTTAGTAAATCAGAATATATTGCATTAGACAATGTCACGTATGCGTATCTTATATTAAATGACATGTGGATTTATTTCCTCAAATTAAAAATTTTGTGGTATGAAGTGTTGATTGAGTAAAGAATGCCTTAATCCTATGTGGCAAGAATTTGAGCTAGGTATGTTACTATTTATATAGATATATAGATGACAAGGGAGTGAAATGGAAAAATCACCATTAAAGGAATTCATATTCAGATTTCCTTTCTGTGCCATTTATAAAATGTCAAAATTTCAAATTGGTCCCTTATATTTGCACGAAGTTTTATATTCGTCCTTTATGTTTCAATAAGTTTAAATTGGTCCTTTATAACTTATAAGGGACCAATATAAAATTTCGTGCAAATATAAGGGACCAATTTGGAGTTTTGACCTTTAAAAAAATATAAAATGTCTATTATACCCTTTGATTTGACACAATTCTAATCTTTTTTTCTTTTTATTAGGCTAAAGGTGTATCTTGGTCCTCAATGTTTGCATAAAGTTTAATGTTGGTCCTCAATGTTTCAAAAATTTAATGTTGGTCCTCAAATTTTTTATTTTTGGTCGATTTTGGTCCTCAAGCGTAACACCGTTAATTTTTTTCCGTTAAATGATGACATGGCATGCTTATATGGCACATCATCTCTCCTACATGTCATATTTTAATGACGTGGCATAACACATAACTGCCACGTCACCATAGATTGCCACATCATCATCTTCTATCCTTCATCAGTATCATTATCGTCTTCATCTGGGATGACGTGACAGTGATGTGTTATGCCACGTCATTAAAATATGACATGTAGGAGAGATAGTGTGCCATATAAGCATGCCACGTCATCATTTAACGGCAAAAAGTTAACGTGGTTACGCTCGACGACCAAAATCGATCAAAAACAAAAACTTTGAGGACCAACATTAAACTTTTGAAACATTGAGGACCAACATTAAACTTCATGCAAACATTGAGGACCAAAATAGTACTTTAGCCAAAAATTATTTTAATATAAGGGATAAAGTGATAATTTTAATACATTCCTATTTCATTTTAATTCTCAAATTTTTACTACCAAACACAATAAACTTATTTTTATTCCTTTATCTTTCTGCATCCTTATCAACCGAACACGCCCGACTCCGATTCAAATATTTGCACGAGCCCTTCGAAGTAGTGAGGTGGAGTACGTTTCCTTCTTTTCTAAGAAATCTGTCTTTTTTTTAATTTTTTAATTCGCGTAAACACGGTTCGTTCGGCATAAGAAATCGCGAAATCTGTCATTATTATAATTATTATTATTATGTTGTATTTTTTGATGGGATGTATTTACACTTTTAGGTCCAAAGATCTCCAAATTATCTTCCTATAATGGCTCTTTATAATGATCCGATTCTCTTCTTTACAGTATCTCGCTCTCTATCCCATCACGCCTTTTCCAGGAAAGTTTGAAATTTTCCTGGAAATTTTATTTTTTTCTTATTGTTGTTCTCAAACCGCTCTTGGTTTGCGGAAAGGCTGAAAACCAGAGCCCTACTTCTAAATTCTTGCAAAATCTTCAAATTGAAGATTTTCTCCTTGTTTCACCCAAAAATATCAAAAGAAAAAAAAATTTTCTCGTTGCGTTTGATTTCATATACATTTGATGGGGCAAGGGCAATCCAAGGGCGAGCTGCTTTACCAGCAAGTCAGTTATGGAAACATCGAAGGAATTAAAACCCTTCGTAGGGATGGTGCAGGCCTAGAGGTAAAAGAGAAGCGGTAAATTTTCACAATGATTTTGATGTTAATTTTGGGAAGCAAGTCAGTTTCGATTGGATTTTTGTTTACTCTGATGATTTTTTTTGATTTCGCTGCAGTGGATGGACAGAGAAGGAAAGACACCTTTGATTGTTGCTTGTATGAATCCTGAACTCTATGATGTGGCTAAAACTTTGATAGAACTTGGTGCCAATGTCAATGCATATCGACCAGGTAATAGTCTCTTTTTAGACCTGTATGCTGACTGCTATAAATGGAATCAAAATGATTTTAATGCTAAGGAACTGAAATATTGAGGCAAATAGCCTTCAATATATAGAGATTAGAACAAAGGAAATTTGTTTAAGTACGGCTTGGGAGTTTGAGTTGCTCAGGTTTAGTTGGTTGTAAAGCCTCTAGATTTCTTTGTTGAGCTACTTGTCTCTCTGTTCTTAAGTTATTTGAGGCGCTTGTTATATTTGCTATAGCCATCATTGATATTTCCAACAATTTCTACAATGAAGGATAAAACTTAGGACTTAGGTATAACTTTTAGATGTTTGCTATGAGATTTCCCCATAAAAATATGACAAATGTCTATTCTTTCTAGTTTCTACAGCTTAACATATTGGGTCTTTAGAAAAGAAATTCCATATGTCATTTTTAATTCGTTTTATAATAAATAAATGAAAGTATGAAACATCCATTTGAAGCATGTTTACTTTATTGATTAGTTCTGACTTTTGTGATTGGCAATTGGATAGGTCGACATGCTGGTACTCCATTACACCATGCCTCTAAAAGAGGCCTTGAAAGAATTGTGAAGTTACTTCTTTCCCATGGGGGTATGGTCAAATGTCTCAATATTAGCAATGATTTGACTATTGCTCATGATTTATATTCTTAAAAAACTCAACATATATCTTTTTCTTTTTAAATTTCCAATTGTCAGTACATTTATTCGGTATCTGCTTTTAAACATTTCAGCCAATTCATTGGTCTTGAACGATGATTGCCAAACTGCTCTTGATGTTGCTAGGGCCAAAGGCCACAGCAATGTTGTCCGTGCTATTGAGGTATATTTTGACTTTGTAATGTAATATCACTATCATAATGTGCATTCTATCTTACATTGGATGAGCTGGGTGTTTTCTCTTTTCTGTTCTTTCTCATCATACATGAAACATGAGCAATAAAATTTTTCTAATGTTTTTGTTTTGCAGAGTCATCTTTGTTTGTTCTCTGGCTGGTTGCGTGAGTTTCATGGTCCTGGATTCCTAGAAGTTGTAGCTCCTCAGTTGGTATCTAGGAAAGTGTGAGTATCAAGTGGTATCTTGTTGAAGCATCTTCTTTCACCTTTTGCCTAGCTATATTGCTAGATGGATGGCAGGTCTTATTATATTCATGACAATTGGTATTAAATTCTTGCAGTTGGGTGGTCGTTTTACCAGTGGGCTCTCGTAATCTTACCAGACCCTACAAGCTGGAGCTTGCCATATATTATGGTTTGCAGGTATTTCAGAATCAATACATCTCTTAGGCAAACAGATTTATCTTTTAAGTTGATGACTTGATGGATTTTATAAAATGTGTCTGTCAATAGATAATAAGTTTATTTTTCTCTTGATAAAGTAATTGTTTGTATTTTATTAAAAAGATGTATGAACTTTGAATTTATTGCCTCATTTTACTTCTCCACTATTTGGATGAAACTTCTGAACTGCATGGAAAAGGAACTTGATATACTGATATCTGTTTGCAGTTGAAACTAGCACATAATACTTGATTGAATCCTTTGCTCGTATTCTCTGGCCTTACAATTATCTAGTATTTGTATGATGTAAAAAGCATATTATCAAATGACCAGGATGCACAACCACGTACAGTTATTGCACTATGGAAGGCCAACTTGGAAGAACCGAAGCTACACCAATCAGATCCGTCAGTGACTATTGTTGATACCAGTAGCAGTAATTGTCTATACTGAGTTCTTTACTTTTCCTGTTTGTCTCTCTTTATTTAATAATTTCCTGTTTTAGCCACCAAATTCTATGAAAATCACTTTTTAGTATTTATATTTGTTTCATTATCACTAGAAAATGGCACAGGCATACATGTGTGCAGATAAGAGGAAAAACTACATAGGCGAGTGATGCAGGATAAGAAGATTGAACTATCAAATATTTTATTATTTAGTAATGATAACTGTCTTTTTTGTGGATATAATTCTAATTAAATACAACAACTAAAGCCTTTTCCCACTACTTGGGGTTGGATCAAGTGACGCTAATGTGTTTTGTGTTTGCTCATTTCTATAGTTAGGTTATTAATAGTTAAATCTATCTTATAGTTTCACCTATTTTGATCTATCTTAATAGTTGCTCATTTCTTTAGTCTTCCCTTAACTCTAATTAATGGGCTATCGACTATTGTCCTTCTAGTCAACTCTATGTAGAGGAGCCTCTAAAGGTCTTAGTTTCGTCAAAATTCAGTTAGGAGATATTAATATAGACATTACAGCCTAAGCCTTGGAAGATGTTTTCCTAACATAATATTTTAGTAGGATTAAGACGTTTTTCTTTTAATTTCTTTTTCCGAGTTTCCTAAAGTTGAAAAAATGAATTTGGATCTCTCATGAAAAATAATAACATGATGGGGTCATGCTGGGGAGAGATAGACACAACATTGGTTAAGTGGTGGGTCCCATTCACATAATGAAGATCATGGTTGAATGTTGTATTCCCACTCTGCCAATTTTTATACTCACATGATACCGTCATACTATTTTCTCAGATGAAGGGATCTTAATCCAAATAAAATAGTTATCTTTATTATTTAATAATGATTTAATTGTCTTTTTGGGGATATATTTGTAATTAAATAATTGCAAACCTTGAAATTTAGTTAAGATATATTAATAATGACACTAGAGCCTAAGCCTAGGAAGATGTTTTCATATCGTAATATTTGAGTAGGATTAAGACTTTTGTTTAAATTCTTATACAAATTCCTAAAATATAAGGTTTATGATACAAAACCCAGCCAAAATACAGTAGCAAGATCAAGACAGGAGCAGAAATTAAGTGCAAGTATCTTAGCACTGAAATTCTCTACCAAAGGAGTCCGTAGGTGGACTAAACCCAATACAATTCAATAATTAATTCTGAATGATGCCTAAATCAATTAAACCTATGGGTATTTATTGAAGGAGTGCGGAACATAAATAATGGAGAACATGCCTAAAATCTAGGGAAGTGAAAAACCTGCCTAAAAACTAGGGAAGTGGGTAAACTAGGAGAGTGGGTTTGGGTAGTGAGGTACTTCCCTCTCCCATGATTCAGAATTGTAGTTGTTTTCTGAATTTTTTCTCTCTCTTGGACCCCTCTTAGTGGGTGTAGGGGGTCTAGGGATTGTATCAGTTTTCTGATTGTTGACAAATGATTGATATTTATTTGAGAATTTTTGTTGTTTCGTTTCTTATTCCTTTTCTTCCTGTCCTACATTGGTAGGAAACTAGGGGTGGAGAAAAAGGTGAAGATATAAAAGTGGGGCTGTCAGTTATTTATCAAACTCTTGTTTATGTTAATTTCATATGTATTTGTTTCAACCCTTGACTTTATTAGTCTATTAAACAAACAGAGATTAGAATGAGGGTATATTTGAAACTTTGGAACCACAATTGAAGATTGAAAACTACGTCCTTTTTTCTTTTCTTCCTTCATTTAGTGAAGGTCAGAAGAGTAGGAGTCAAATGTTAACACCTCCTTCGAGGTTAGGTCTTGGCTTATTCAACAGCAATCAAACTCTGTCTATGCTTTCATAGTTGGTCCCAAGCCCGGATAAACGAGGAGGGTTGTGTTAGGTAGTCGATAGCCAGTGTAAAACTTTGTCGAATCTTTATGAATAGGGATCAACAACGTGAATAGGTCTTGACTTATGCTTAAAAATATTTTTGCAGATGTCATCACATAATAATTGAACATTGATTATTTATAATAAATGCTTATCTAAATCTTTTAATGAAGGGGGAATGTGAAGAGATGGTCCTGCTATATGTAACGTGGAATATTATATTCCACTCAGTCACTCATACCTTCCCCCATCTTTTCTTTACACAAGGGAAAAACTTTATTCCTTCTTGATAGGCTTAGAACCACAAGATTATTCTTGTTTCTTTAATTTTTTATTTTTTTTGCTTCTTTCCAGAAACACGCATTAAACTTGCACCTGCAAGTGAGAATGACAAGCAACAACTTAAATGGTTTTCTGATGCGTGTAAAGGAATTCCACAGGTGTGTCACATTCTAATTGTTGTTCACTGAGGTTATTCTGTTGTATTCAATTTCCAATTGTTGCTTTATGGATTGACATAAAAAAAGCTCAATTATGATAATGAAATATTTACAAAGGTTTGTAGAAAATAACATTTACACTGCATAGCACCATTTCTCTTTGGATTCCCAGGCAAATCCAGCATTTTTGCACCATGGCGTTGGAACAGCTCCTCCCACAGCACCACAAGCTGCAGAAGATCTAGCGCTGGCGACCGCTATCAGAGCTTCCATTGAGTCTGCCATTCAGGAGAGGCCACCTCTTACTGATGCCCATCCAAACTTTGAAGCGAGTTCTTCCAGCGGAACGAATACAAGCAAGCATGGGTCAGTTGGTGCTCCAAATCCAAAGACTAGTGGTAGTTTGCCTGTACATGAAGGTGTACCAGGTGGCAATTCAAGTCAGCACGTCCAAATCCAAACTTCTAGTGGTGGTTTGAGTTTGATTCCATCAGCTCCTCCTATTGCAGATGAGACTCCAGTAGATGGTCCCGTTCATTATCCATCAATTGATTTAAGCCCCATCGATATATCATCTCCGTCCGTCGAAAAGTCACCTGAAGAAGAAAAAAATGCTGTTGGGAGTGGTGGTTCATCATCTTGTGTGATTTGTTTAGATGCTCCGGCCGAGGGAGCATGCATACCCTGCGGCCATGTCGCCGGATGCATGTCTTGCTTAAACGAGGTGAAAGCGAAGAAATGGGGTTGCCCTGTGTGTCGAGCCAAGATTGACCAGGTTATCAAGATATATCATGTCTGATTCTTGAAGCACAATGTTTTGAAGCTTGCATTGTGGTCAAAATTAAAAATGGTTTACATCTGGAGATGACGAATATTTAGTGGTAATATATTCTAGACCCCACTTGGGACTTTGTGAATATGTTATTTTCATGTACGGACTGCGTTCTATGATTTTGTGAGTTCATGCATTCACTTTTGGAAGCTGATATACGAGACTAGTAAGCTTCGGTTGTATGTAAGTATAGCACGTGGATATTATTCATTTGTTATATATATTTATATTTACACTGTTGGTTAAATCATGTCATTACGGTGGTCATGGGATTTCTAGGATATCCATTCAAGCTCATGCAAAATGGTGAGCTTGGAGCATCAATTTTCCCTCAAGACAAAGCAGCGTAAGATTGGGAGGGAAAATGTAATGGGATGTGAGATTGTTTGAGCATTTTATCAAGGAAAAATGTTCTCATGGTTGCAGAATCAATACAATTCTTCGCATGTTAACGGTTGAGTGTATAAAATTAAGAGCTAAGAAGCACGGTCTTGCGTGTCGGACACGTGTCCGTGTGCGATACGCTGACACACGTGCGACATGTTTGCGACACTCTGTTTTTACTTTTCTCTTCAAGATATACATATATATATATTATATATTCTGTTAATATATATGACATTATGAATATTGTCTTTTATCAATATTTATAAATATTTTATCTCTTCTTGAAATTAATATATATATATATATATATATGTTGTGTCGTGTCCTGTAATTTTAAGAATCGGTGTGTCGAGGTGTTCGTGTCCATGTCATGTCGCGTGTCCGTGTTTGTGCTTCATAGATTAAGAGTAATTAAACTCTTTTTACACTAGGTATGTCGGTTATATGATCAAACGATATTGACATGTTATGTCTTTACACATTTATATAATTAGGTTATTAATAATTAAATTCATCTTAATAATTTTTTCTATTTTTTTTGTATTCTTCTACCTCTAGTTATTGGTTATCTTTCATCTGGTTAACTCTATGCAAAAGAAATCTCTAACAGTTTTCTTTGTACGTGACTAAACCAGTTAAGACGTGTTTCAACTAATTTTTCTACAATATGTGTTACTCTAACTAATTATATCCACTCTAGTTTGATCACCGATCTAATGCAGCATTTTCATTTCTGCCACGATGAATTTATGCTCATGTTGGCTTTATTGACCAACACATAGTACTAATACTATATAATAAAGAAGGTCATAGCTGTGCGATAAAATTTTCTCTTAAGCTTGTATTTTTCTATCATAAATAACACTTGAAGCTTCATTCCATTTCATTCATCCTGCTTAGATTCTATGGTTTATGTCCTCCTCTATTTCTCCATTATTTTGTTTTGTCGTTTCCAAATACATAAAATTTGTAACTTCTTGTGTGGAATGATCTCCAAGTTTTACCTCATCCATAAAATTAGCTTCCCTTAATCTAAATTTACATTCCATGTACTCCGTTTTGCTTCGACTTATACAAAATTCATGTCTCCAGAGCTTGTCTTCACGTCTCTAATTTTTCGTTTACTTCTTTGAAATCTCCACTCATGACTACATCATCAGCAAAAAAATGCACCTTTTAATTAGAGGTGTCAAAGTGGGTCAACTCGGCCCATACGGGTTGGGCTTGTCACGGGTTGACCCACTCGGGTTGGAAGAGTTAATGAGCTGAAAATCTCAACCCGACCCACCAAGTCGGGCTAACCCACCTTTTTTGTATTTAATTTTTTTTAAAAAATCTATACTTTTTTTTGTACATTTTTTTTCATGAACTATGAAATTTAACATAATAAAATGAAAGAAAAGATTCATCATTCATCATGTCAATCACAAATAGTTAAATACAAAATAATGAAAGTATGAAATATATTAAATAAATTTTTTTTAATATATGAAATATGAGATATGAGAATTTAGGGCTTAGGATTTCCTTTTACTTTTTATTAATATATTAAATAAATTTTTTTTAATAGTTAGGTGGGTTACGGGCCAATTCACCTAACTTACGGGTTAGGTGGGTCGGGTTTCTCTAACCTATTTATTAAACGGATTAAATTTTGCAATTCAACCCACCAAATTAGTGAATTAAACGGGTCACTCCAATAGATTGAACGCGTTTTAACAGCTTTACTCTCATGTATCACATGTCCAAAAGGACTATAACATGAACAGAAGGACGAAGAACTAGGTCTACTTCTTCTCAGAACACATCTACCCCAACTCTCATGTACCACATGTTAGAAAGGGTTTAGCCTTTATAGTTTACCTTTTCATGACCCGGCAACCTATCCGGATTGAAGAGACCAAGATGTGAAGATTCAAGAAGTGAAGTTGAGAAAAAGCTCTGAATATTTTTGTTGCTTTCTGAGTTTGAATTTCTGCTGTGCTTAATTGATATTTTGGTCATTATTTGGTTGTAACACACTATTATCTTACTTCTTCTTATTCTCATTTTGTCTAGTTGTCTAAGAGTTTTTAGAAACTAGAGTAGTTTTGGGTGATAGGTTCCTACGGGTCTCTGGATTGTAATAGGGAAGTTTGTAGTGTGGTTAATTACTTCAAGAGGAGAAAAAGCAATTGTGTTGAGCCTTCTGAGTTGCGTGATTGATAGGCATAAAAACTTGTGAATTTAGCATTTGTTGTGAAGGTTTCTTAAGACTGCAATTCTAAAAATCTCATTATAGTGAAACCTCTCTTGCTCTTCAAGTGAGAGAGAGTGGGGACGTAAGATCATTGATCTGAACCCCACTAAAAATACCGTGTTTTTCATTAACCCGAGTTTAATTATCGTACACAACTCACTAACCAGAACTTACTTTCATTAAAAAAAAAGAATTAAAGTTTTCAAAGTGATTTTATTTTATAAAATCAATTTTCATTTTATAAATTTCCAGACTTAGAATTAATTTTTAAAACCAGTTCAACCCCCCTTCTTGGTTAATTTCTATCATCATTTAGATTATTCTTTTGGAGGGAACCTAAGTGGCAGGATTGTTGCCTCCGATTTCCAAGATTGACTAACTTAATTATATACACTATTATCACACTATACAAATGTCAAATAAAGGTTTTGTGTGTATGTGAATGTTTAATTTTCTTTCTGGATTTTAGATTTTTACTTCTATTGTGAGTATCAGGATAGAACCTGAAAGTGACGACCTGAGTCGAATCAACTAATTTGTGACAACGCGGCTGATAACTCTGTAAAATAAAGTTATTTGGGCGTTCACTTCAGGCAAATCTATTATGTTAACGATCATTAAGCTGCACTTTTAGTTGGATTGTAGAAGGATTTGTGATATTTAGTGATTCATGATGTATTGCATGAATGTTGCAAGTATTAATTAATTTTTTAGTGTTTTAATCATGCTTCGACATAGTTCTGAAAGAGTAATGACATGCTAATCTTGTTTTCAGGCATTAAAAATTCAAAGCAAAGGTTTTAGGAATATTTTGGAAGCTTGAGAAGCAAGTGGAAGTGAAGAGGATCAAGTTTGGAAGGTTTTCAAGTTGTTTTGGGCATCCTAGATAGAGGGATGGCACTATAGCGCCATAACAGAAGAAAATAGCGCAGAGGAACAGTAGCACGGCGCAATGGTGCTATAGCGCTGCGACAAAATTGAAGCAACAGAAGCACGATGCTATAGCGCTGTGTCGGAGGGCAGATCCACGATTTTATAAATTTTAGCCTATTTAAGTGATTTTTCAAGTCAAGGTCGATGATTCTGAGCCGTTTTCACAATCTAGGGCTAAGAGAGAGCTAGAGTTTGAGAGAAAACACGATTTGGGTGACTGTTTGGTGGTAAAAGTTAAAAATTTACTCGGGTAGAGAAATTAGTATGTAACACACTTATCTTATATATATATATATATATATATATATATATATATATATATATATATATATATATATATATATATTATTAATCCACTAAAAATGGCTTCTGGGATAAAGGGTGTTACATTGGCACGGATCAGAGGCTCCCATGAAATGCGTAACCGTGAAGAATATTCTCATATTCTGTGAGTACATCGCGACAGAGTACCTGGACATTGCGAAGTTTATCTTGCGTGCAAACTGTGTGAGAGGATAAGTGGGGAATTCAAACGAATTTGAATTTGGGAAAGACGTCACGACGTTGAGAGCTTCTTAAAAGCCTATGTTTGGGGTACGTCGTGACGTGAGGATCCTGCATCACGACGTTTGAGCTTAATCTTGAGTTTTTGACTTTTGCCTTGACTTGGGAAAAGGGGCAGACAAAATCGAGTGTCTACACCCAATACATACAATAGTTATTAAAACTTGGGACATAACTCTCTAACATTATCAAGATGAATTGTCTTCATTGCATGATCTGAAAATTTCGCTCTTAATCGATTGTTTTGAGCAATATCGAAAATGCCATATTGGAAGTTGATAATAAGCACACATGCGACCATCTTATAGATGCATCCATTAAAATTAAAAAAATAATTGAATAATGGTCTGTATAGTAGGTGAATTGACTATATATATATATATATATATATATATATATATATATATCACATTTTATACATTCTAAAAATGCAAGGGACTCAATCCCCAATTTAACTAGTGATGTTTTTGGAATTATTTACCTTGAGAACAATCAGTACAAGAGAATTCTTTAAGTTAAATAATCTTCTGATTCTTCAATAGATTTTCAAGAGAATTCTTAATAATATTTCGTATCATAAATGAATCTGGATGGCCTAATAGCTCATGCCAAATTATAAAAGTATTTTTTTTTTTGGAAACCAAGTAGAACCGGTAAATGCATTACTCAAAAAGAAATACATCTGAAAGAACAATAGCTAAGGAATCCACCCACCAATTGTTGTGAACTGTATCTTTAGCAAAAGACTGAAGCATGGGCACCTCTATTACAATGTCTCAGTACCCAAGTAAAATTAAGGGTACGCTTGGTATAAATGCACAGATGTAAAGTACTGTAAAGAAAGTACTGTAGAATAAAAGAAAGTACAGTAGAGAAAAGTGATGAGAGAGATAGAGAGAAAAATTAGGAGAGAGAAAAAGTATGATAAAAAGTGTGTTTGATATATATAAAATATGATGTAAATTTTTTTTAAGAATCGTAAAACGCCACAATTTTACTGTTTGGATTTTACACCAAACATACACTAATATCATCAAAAGAACAAGCAAGAGTCAAACTGCTTCTACATAATGAATGTAAAGGGGTGGTTACATCTGTAAAGTTCTACAACAAGTCAATTTCCATAAAGGCATCACTTTCCACCATCAAGATTTTCACCTCAAGTTGCATTGCCAATTCAAGACCTTTGTTCTCTCATTCCTCTACAGGTCACCTTCGCCCGCCAGGAGCAGCACACATGTCCTAGTCGCACACGGCCTCTACAAGAATGGCTCTTATGAACGTTCACTCTTCTTCAAACTACGTGGACTTTGATCCCTTAACAAGGGTACGTAGGCACCTAGGTCATCACTTAAGTACAAGTCCCCCAAGGTTACGACCCCTTGCAGTCTTTATTTTCAATTATGAATTGTTTGAACAAAAAAAGATAGTTACAATAGATATTTGTGATCAAGATATGGGGATCTTATACAAACACAAAAAAATATAAAATTATTAACAATTTATTGCCAATAATTTCTATTAACAATTTATATTCAGATAAGATTTTTAACAATGTATTTTTCATCATTACTTTTATGTTTTATTATTTTTATAAACAAAATTATTAGCCTCAAAATCATCAATTGTCAACATTTTGAAATGTCAAAATGACATAAGTATTATTTTTACTCTTAAAAGAATTATATATTGAGAACCCCTGTTATTATTTTAGTCCTTTAATTTCTATGCTCACGTCCAAGACCATAGCTACAGTCAAGGAAATTATTATTTTATTTATCAAATTTATCATACTTTGCTGTATTCACTTCAAAGAAAGCTTTTACAAAAATTATTATAGCTTGTTACATTCTCTTCAGGCAATGGATCATATTCATTAGGACGGGTTTCATAATTTTCATCAATAGTTTAGAACTTTTGCTTAATCATAAGCAAACAAGAAATTAGCTTGAAATGATTGATAAATTTATGCTCTCGATATTGCAATTTCAGGAGCAGAATCGAGACATAAAAATAGAATATGCATTTTTCAACATATCTTCATTATTAATTTCCTCTTCACATAATTTCAATTTAGAGCTAATTTTAAACAATGCTTGGTTATATAAAATCTAGCAAATTGGTCAAATTGGTCTAAAGAACTGCAAGGGTTCTTTAATAGTGAGATACTCTATTTTCATTTCTTGATGCAAATAATTGCAACGAAAGCATTGCCTTTGCGCAATTCTTAGGGATGCGTGATTTGATTTTTTTTATAATATCTCAAAAAATATTCATTGCACTCAAATGAATTATGGAATCAAGAACCCATGATAAATAATTCTTCCTTGAATTATCAAATGCAACAAAGTCAATTTTTGTGAGATTTTATATTGTAAACAAGAAAAAGAATTCATGAAATTAAGGTATACATATACATATTTCATTTATATAAAATTGGCAAAATAAGAATTTACATTAACAACAACAATCACACATGTTTAGAGGGTGTTTGATATTACTGTCAGTTTTTTAGATTTCTGTTTTTTGAAAATTGAAATCTGTGATATGTTTTTGTGTGTTCTATTTTCAGATTTTTGTGTGATTTTGCTCGATTTCACTTTGGTGTCCTGTGGTTCCATTTTTGTCAGTTCGGTGCCCTGAGGTTTGCACCGTTAGCACTTTAGTGCCCTGAGGTTTTCTACCGTTAGTTTTAATAGTAATTATACTATTTGAATTAAAAAAATTAAATGTGACTCACTAGGGATTGAAATCTGTGATATGTTTTTGTGTGTTCTATTTTCAGATTTTTGTGTGATTTTGCTCAATTTTACTTTGGTGTCCTGTGGTTCCATTTTTGTCAGTTTGGTGCCCTGAGGTTTGCACCGTTAGCACTTTAGTGCCCTGAGGTTTTCTGCTGTTAGTTTTAATAGTAATTATACTATTTGAATTAAAAAAATTAAATGTGACTCACTAGGGATTGAACTCAAGATCACTAATTTTGTAAACCAATGCCTTATACATTGGGCCACAAAGTCTTCTTTCATTTTTGTTTTTCTTTTAATATATATATATATATATATATATTAACCCTCTCTACTTTCATTATTTTCAAATCTCAATGTCATTTCATCTACAGTAATTTTTTATTTTATGATTTAAATCAATTAAATAAAAATTATAAATAAAATTAAAAACTGTTTAAAAATTTATATCATTTAATAATATAAAATTATTTTAACTAATAATATTATTTAATTATCCAATAAAAAACTATTATTAAATTAAAAATATTATTTTAAATTACGTATTATTTCATTAATTTTAAATAATATAATTATTTAATATAACATTTTAACTTGGCCAAAAATATATAACATTTTAACTTGGTCAAAAATATATAACATTTTAACTATTACTATTATTTCCTTAAAAAACTATTACTATTATTTAATGACATAAAATTATTTTAAAATATATATTATTTAATTAAGTTTAATGACATAACTATTAATTATAATAATATGTATAAATTTCATGTTTATAATATTCACTAAATTATTTATTTTAATTAATTATAATTTATTGTCATTTAATAGAATAAATAAATTTAAAATAAAAATAATAAATTTATTTTTTATTAACAAATTTTTAAGTAGTTAAATAGTTGAATCAATGACCCAATGACTCAAATGTTTCAATGATTTAATAATTGGTATGAGTTCAAAAACTATTTAGTAGAAGACAAGAGTGTAATTATGCAAAATAAATGTGAGGGTGAGTATAGCTGGACTTGACATATTATATTTATTGAAAGGAAACTAAAGTTTATCAAGGCTTTATGGTCCAATGGTTAAGGCATTAGTTAATGTCATTAGAGATTTTGGGTTAGAGCCACATTTAAGATTTTTTTAGCTCAAATAGTAATATTATCGTTAAAACTAACAGTAGAAAACCTCAGGTCATTAGAGTGTTAATGATGCGAACCTCAGTGTACCAAACTGACAAAAATAAAACCACGGGACACCAAAGTGAAATTAGACGAAACCACAGGATATCAAAGTGTAATTTACCCTAAAATAAATATTTATGAAAGTTCAAAATATACTTACGTAGATGTTTTGGGAGCAAGAATATTCAAGCACATTCATGGTGGGTGGTTGGTGTTGGTGGCAGCGGTGGTTGGTCGGCAGTTAGTGGTAGGTGTGGCGGTGATGGTGGGTGGTGGGTGGTGGGTGATGGTGCATGGTGAATGGTGATCAGTGGTGGTGGTACATGGTATGACGGATGGTGGTTGTGGTGGTACGTGGTGATGGGTGTGATGGTGGTGGCGGGTAGTGATGAGTGGGGGTAGTGAGTGGTGGCGGTGGGTGATTGTGCATGGTGGTGGTTGGTGGGTGGTGGTGGCGGGTGGTGCATATGGTGGTGGGTGTGATGGTGGTAACGGGTAGTGGTGAGTGGTGGCGGTGGCGATGATGCGTGGTGGTGGTTGGTGGATGGTGATGGTGGGCGTGATTGGTGGCGAGTGGCGGTGGTGGACGTGGTTGGTGGTTGTGGCAGGTGGTGCATGGTGTTGGGTGGTCGTGAGTGGTGGTGGACGTAGGTGGTGGTTGAAGAAAAGTGAAATGAAATTTGTGGTGTGGTTTCCTATAAGGTTTTTTATGTTTTGATATTAAGTCTAGAATTAAAAATAAAACTTACTCAGCCAAACAAGTTTTCAGCTTTTTTTTTAAATAAAACTGAAAACCACAACAATACCAAGCACTCTCTTACTTACCTTGATCTGAGATTTGTTTACTGTAACTACGGAATATTCCACCTAGGGACACGTGGCACTGGTGTTCAAGAAGCATGGCCCCAGCACCCGCTGTAGACATGCGGCACCACTCATCCACCTGTTACGTGACCTTCGCCCACGTCACCACATGGAACCTCCCCTCAACCAGACGGGGATCTCCATAAGACTCGTAGGACGACCCACGTCCCACGAGGTCATGGGTCGAGCACGATCTCCCCACACGCAAGTATAAATAGACCCTCACTCGGGGGACTAAGCAAGCAATCTAGTCTCAAAAGAATCACATCCAACACGAAGGATTATCGTACATCAACCTCCGATATTCCCCGCAAGTCGTCTCTGCACCTCGAGCTTCATTACCGGCCCCCATTCCGGCCGACCTCCGGCAAGCTCTCCTCCTCCTTGGAGCACACCGCTTACAGGGCTTCCAGCAGCCCTTAAGAGACCACATCTCTCTCCCACTAAGGCAACATCCTAAGAGCGGCTCACCCGCCCGGAGTACCTTAGGCACGTCTTAGCCGCACACGACCCAATACAGGTAATAGCCTTGCCTAACGGCTCCGATAGACGTCACGATGACGAACTACGTGGACTTTGATCCCTCCCGAAGGGTACGTAGGCACCTAGGTGCATCACCTAAGGACAAGTCCCCCAAGGTTAAGACCCCTTGCAGTCCTAATTTCAAATTACAATTGTTTGAGCCAAAAATGACAGTTACAGTGGCGCCCACTGCGGTCATATTCAGACCACAATGCCTTGCGCACTCTCCCGCTGAACGGCATTTCTTTTTCGGGGAGTAAGAGTATATGCCTAACGCTCAGAAACCCGCATTTGTTCTTGTTTTCCAATACAGATACAAGACACTCACATGGCAGACACGAGCGATTCCTTGAAGTCCGTGCACGACCGACCAGATGACGCTCCAAGCGACATAAGACGCAGCTCGTAATCTTCAATGGCGTTGATGGAATGACCGAGACGAGTAAGCCGCTGGTCATCACGGCTAATATCTCAGGGTTCGACGTTAGACGCGTGTTAATAGATCCCGGGGCTGTCACCGACATACTCTTCACCAAAACGTTGGAAGAAATGGCCCACCAGGAGGATCAACTAGCACCGGACAAAAAAACTTTTGTCGACTTCTCCGATCAGGTCGTTAAGACACAAGGAACCCTCGTGACACGGCTCGCCCTGGGCGTCCAACCCAAGGTCGTCCACACTCAAGTGAGGTTCGCCATATCGGCGGCACCATCAGCATACAACGCAATTCTAGGTCGACCGACCCTGAACAAGCTTCTAGTCATCATATCCACAGCGCATATAGAGATGAAGTTTCCTACGCCGGCTGGGATCGCAGAAATACGGGCAGATCCGGAAGCCTATGAGTGTTATGCGACCGACCGACCCGCCGCTAGCAAAGGCGAAGGCCACTCCCTTGAGATAGCGGACCTACGAGATGAAATCCCCAGAGCCAGACCACAGCCTACGGAGGACCTCGTGGGCATCTGCATAGACCAGGCGAACGGGTTAGAAGTCAGCGTGGGAACTCTCCTTGACCTGACCGCCCGAAAGAAGCTCCAGGAATTGCTCACTCAATACCGGGATGTGTTCGCCTGGAGCGTCGCAGATATGCCAGGGATAGATCCTACGCTCATATGTCATTCCCTCAACATCAGAGATGGGCCCGGGGTGATCCAAAAGAAGCAGCATTTCTGTGAAGAAAGACAACAAGCAATCAATGAAGAGGTTCAAACGCTCCTCGACGCCGGCTTCATACGCGAATCATAGTATCCCGAGTGGCTGTCGAATGTGGTGATGGTAAAAAAGGCGAATGGGATATGGCGAATGTGCGTAGATTTTATCAATCTGAACAAAGCCTGCCCAAAAGATGCTTACCCGCTCCTGAACATAGACAAACTAGTTGATGGGACGATCGGACACCGGATGCTGAGTTTCTTGGACGCCTTCTCCAGGTACAACTAGATCCAGATGAACCCAAAGGACCATGAAAAGACCTCCTTCATCATAGATAAAGGTGTCTACTGCTACAGGGTTATGCCTTTCATACTGAAGAACGCATGGGCCACCTATCAGATGATGATGGACATCATCTTCTGAGAACAAATAGGTCGAAACCTCGAGGTCTACGTCGACGACATGGTAGTCAAATCCATGGAGCTCGAACAACACCTGGCGCACATCGAAGAGCTCTTCTTGGTCTTGCGGGCACATCAAATGAAGTTAAATCCAACGAAATGCGCTTTCGGTGTATCGGCGAGAAAATTCCTGGGATTCATGATCACACAGCGAGGGATCGAAGCCAACCCTGAGAAATGCGCAACCATTCTCAACATGGAGCCACCACGAACGGTGAAACAAGTACAAAGGCTGAACGGAAGGTTGGCGGCCCTCAACAGATTCTTATCAAGAATGGCTGACCGATGCCTTCCCTTCTACAAGATTCTAAAAATAACACCAGCATTTCAATGGACTGAGCAATGCGAGAAGTCCTTCTAGGACCTCAAAACCTACTTAGCCAGGCCTCTGGTGCTAGCCAAGGCAATCAAAGGAGAAACTCTCGTATTTTAGTTAGCTACCACCGACCACGCTGTGAGCTCAGTACTAATAAGGTAAGAAGGAGTCGAGCAATTCCCTGTCTATTACGCAAGTCATGCCTTGCAGGGAGCCCAACTTCGGTACCAACGGATGGAGAAGCTCGTACTTGCTCATGTCCACTCGGCCAGGAGACTTCGACCCTACTTCCAACAACACACAATCATGGTCCGAACTGACCAACCCCTGCGGCAAATACTACAAAAGCCAGACTTGGCAGGGCGAATGACAAAATGGGTGGTCGAGCTTTCCGAGTTCGACATTCAATACAAGCCCCGTCGGGCGATCAAAGCCCAAGCCTTTGTAGACTTCGTCACCAGAATGACTCCGTCAGAATGCCTTCAGGGGGACGCCCCAGCTTCAAATCACGACGAGTCAATTGAGCCACAGCCAGAAAAATCCCCATGGCTAGTCTACGTAGACGGCTCCTCGACCGGGAAATTTGCAGGCGCCGGCATCATTGCAGAGAGCCCCGACGGAATCAAAGTGGAACAAGCTCTGCGCTTCACGTTCCCTGCCTCTAATAATCAAGCTGAATTTGAAGCACTCACAGCCGGACTAGCGCTAGCTTACGACCTAGGCGCCTCAAAGGTAAAGCTATTCAGCGATTCACAACTAGTGATCGGACAACTAAACGGAGACTTTGAGGCAAAGGACCCGACTATCATCAAATACGTGGAGCGTGCCAAGCAAGAAATCAACAGATTCAAATCCGTCCTGATCACACGGATCCCCTGGAACCAGAACACTCAAGCTAACGCCCTCTCCTAATTAGCCACCACACAGAGCCAATCGGGACTTAGGATGGTCTTGCGAACCACGCTTCGCACCCCAAGCATAAGCCCAGACGTGTTGCTGATCACAGTCGACAATTCCTGGATGGCCCCTATCAGGGCATATATAACGGCAGACACCCTGCCCACAGACAAAGAACTCGCCCGAAAAATCAGGAGGCAAGCTGCTCGATACTTTGTCTGGGGGAACGACCTATATAAAAAGGGATTTCCATCCCCACACCTCCGGTGCATCTCGGCTGAAGAAGCCAGCTACGTGCTACAATAAATCCATGAAGGCATATGCGGCACACATCAGTCCGTAGAAGCCCTCCGAAAACAAGCCCTGCGCTCTGGATTTTATTGGCCAACAATGAGAGCTGATTCAGAAGCTCTAGTCGCCCATTACGACCAATGCCAGCGTCACGCTGCATTTATACACCAGCCGTCGGGCGAGCTAAAGCCCATCGACTCCCCATGGCCCTTCGACACTTGGGGCATGGATATCCTAGGCCCCCTCCCTCAGGGCACGCTCCAGAAAAAATTCCTCATCGTGGCTGTCGACTACTTCACCAAGTGGATCGAAGTCGAACCCCTGGCCACCATTGGATTCCAGTACGTTCAAACCTTCCTCTGGCGAAACATCGTCACCCGCTTCGGTCCCCCGCACACGTTGATCATCGAAAATGGACGACAATTCGTCAACGAAAAGTTCGAGGATTTCTGCAAAGAATGGAGCATCGACCACAGAACCACTTCAGTCGAATACCCGGCGACCAATGGGCAAACGGAAAGAGCAAACCGTATCATCCTCAAAGGGCTACGAAAGTGATTAATAGACATCAAAGAAGGTTGGGTGAACGAGCTTCCATCGGTCTTGTGGTCATATAGAACCACAGTACACACGGCCACAGGAGAAACCCCTTTTGCTCTGATGTACAAGCAGGAAGCGATCGTCCCAGCCGACATCGGAGTTACCTCAGATCGGGTGCTCAACTACTCTGATTCAAATCCGGAGAGCCTATTGGTCAGCCTCGACGCGGTCGAAGAATGAAGGGAAGCGGCGGCACTCAGAAACATTGCGTACAAACAGCTGCTGGCGCAAAAATACAACCGGAGCGTCCGACCTCGTAAATTTGAAAGAGGTGACTTGGTCATGCATACGGCAATAAACAATAGGCGCGACCGCCTACATGTCAAACTCACCCCTAATTGGGAAGGCCCGTACAGGGTTATTGGCATCGCCTCGCACAACGCATACAAGTTAGCACACTTAACAGGCGAACACGTCCAAAACACTTGGAACGCCAGCAGCCTTAAGAAATATTTTGCTATGTCCTAGTCAATAATGTTTCTTTGCGCCTTAGCCCAAAGGCCAAGCTCGCAGGCACTTCACTATGTCTTAGTCCTAAGACGAATGCCTCTTGCCTTGTCTTAGTCCTAAGACAAATGTACTACTAACTCGTCTCTGTCCCGAGGCAGTTATGCTATCTGTTTAAAAGAATATGAAATGCAATACGATTGACCAACTCTCGTGCTCAAAATTTCTTTATATTCACATAAAGGGTCTATTGCCCCAAAATTACAAGGGGTCTACCGCCCCAAATTTACAAAACAACAGTCTAAAATTAAGCATCCCCTGGCGAATGCAGAGGCTCGCCCGACCGCGGCGGATCCCTTCGAGGATTCGGAGGCACCTCGTAGTCCTCGATCCTCAAAGGAGAATCCCCTCGAGCGCGAACACGGAACTCCTCGCCAATATTCTCCCAGGAAGGATGCATCTTGGCCCTAACATTCGGAGGAACTGAGATGCCCATCAAGTCCTCTAACTGAGCTATGCCATTCTGCATCCCATAATTTGCGAAACGCAAAAAATCCTGACGACAGAGTCGCAGGGCGCTGGCCTCCCCTTTTTAAAGCTCGCCCTCTAGCTCCTCCACCCGCGCAGCCAGCCGAGCGTTCTCCTACAGCAACTCCTCGATAACTTCCTGCACAAGGATTACAAGAGCGTCAGTCACTGCCAACGAAACACCATAAAACCTGAGGAAAAAGCGTCCTACCCCCTCACGCTCCCGTTGGTATGCGAAGCCCGCCAGACGGCTTAACAATAGCATGGTCCACCTGGTCATATGCTTTAAAGCATAATCGTCCCCATAATCGAGAGGATAATGCTGACGAGCCAAGATGACCCGCTCCGCCTCAAACGGGATCAATTTCCCTCTAAAAGAGATACCCTCACCTAGAAGTCGGATGGGCATCTCTTCGGGGGGTACAAGGCTATATATAGGGAACCTTCCTACGGTTGAGATGAGTCAAGCTGGTATTACCCACCTGATTCGGAGCCTCGACACCTTTTCCGCTTCCATGGGATCCTCGCCCGCCTTGGCGTCCTCATCTGCCCCACCGGCAGCAGTCACCAACTCTGATCGCTCGCGCTTCCGGCTCCAAGAACTCGGCAGAGGATTCAAACTCCCTTGAATACCGCCTAGAGTCAGCCTTGCAGAAAGAAGACATTCAAGGCTTGATGGGAAGACAAAAGAAGGGATACAAATTCACCAACACTGACTTACCCAAGGCTTTGCCCGACACTACAGCCCCTTTAGAAATTCAAAGGCCGTCTCCTCGTACCCCTCCCGGTCATACCGAACCCGGAGAACAGGATTAGACCACTTTAGCGGAAAGCGCGGACGCCAGTCGGACGGACGAACCCATGGTGGGCAAAGCCTTTCTTGGGAACCACCTTGAAGAAATACGACCTCCAGGCGTGGTTGTTTCCCGGTAGGTCAGTGATGGTGAAGCCTTTGACGCGTGACTGAAAACACACCCATCCGTGCGCCTCGCGGACGTGGTAGAGGGAAAGAAACACACTTGGGAGAACCTCCAACCTGTGCGACCGACAGATTCTGTCGAAAATACTGAGTATTGACCAAGCATTCTGGGTCAATTGCGCAGGACAAACATTCAGCAGGTTGAGCATGGCCTCCACGAAACCAGAGAACGGAGGAATAAAAGCGGTATTGTAGGGAACACAGAGGGGAAGGACGAAGCCGACACCGTCGCTCCAGAGAATCGTTTCCCCCTCTCCCATTGGCCTTAACTCATAGCCCTATGAGAGAGAAGGAGCGAAACGTTACTCCCACACCTTTTGGATGCCGACCCCCGACAGCACCCGCGACACCTCACCAGCATCCGCCACCGACACGTTCACCGTCGAGCCCGGTTCTGGCTCTACAGAGTACCAGCCCACGGAAGCAGACGGAGGAGGAGTTGCCAGTACTACATCCTCCCCCGAGAGAATCTCCCGGAGATCCGCGACATAATGAGAGCATCTACTCTCTCCCTGACTCCTTCCATGGCCACTAACAAGAAGGACTGCTCAAAATCCGGATCCCGGGAAGAACACACGGAAGCGGCGGCACTAGCAGAAGCCATTTGTCAAAGTGGCGGAAAATTGAAGATCACAAGGTCTAAGGATTGGGAAGGAGAAGATTCGCAGAATAATGGAAAATCTCCCGCTCTTAGAGTATAAAGGAGGCCCAGAAGGCGCCTCGCAGCCCGAGGGGCGCGAAAACGAAGCGACCCGAAACCAAAGGGAATGACCAAAGGGCCCCTAACCTTTGGATTTCTCCCACCAGCCCTCGAAGGGCATTTCAGGAAATACTCCCTTGAACAATGATGACTCCACCTCAGTAAATCGCGTACTTCCTGCAGAGACGGCTCGAAAACTTGCTGAGGAAGCCAAGCGGTCAGCCACCCAAAATGAGACGCGTGTCCTCTTCAAGACATCTCCTTTTCTACGGAGCAATGTGAGAGAGCCAACTTCATGAGTCGGATGGCCAGCTCCCATACCCACGACTCCAAGCGGACGAGCTATCCCGCAAGTAAAGGCAGCGAAGATTCCTAAGTGTCTTACAGGCAAAGGAACTTAAGTCCACGGGCGCCCGACACCCGTAGACTTGGGGGACTTATGTAAATACGGAATATTCTACCTAGGGGCACGTGGCACCAAGGTAATCAAGATTGCGATCTAGATCGTAAGATCGTTTAAGATCGCGATCGTATCGTAATTTCGATCTGGATCGTGCTTAGGATCGAAAAATTCCAGGATCGAGATAGGATCACGATCTTGATCGTAAGATCGTAAGAAAGGATTGTAAGATCGTAAAAAAAGATCATAAGATCGTATAAGTTAATTTTTTAAAAAAATAGAGGCCCAAAACGCAGCTTTAGTCCTAGATATTTATGACTATGAATTTTGATATTTTGTTTGTTGAATTGATGTATAGATACCTTCACTTTGGTGACTTATGAACTAATTTATGAAAATGTTATGAAATTTTGATAATTTTATATATTTATTTAAAATATATAGATTAATTATTTTTTAAAATTGATAAGATCTTACGATTCTCGATCCGATCTTACGATTCGATCTATCTTATGCCTCTGCCGATCCTACTTAAAATCTCGATCTTGATTACCTTGCGTGGCACTGACGTTATAAAAGCACGGCCCCAGCACCCGCTGGAGACACGCGGCAGCACTCATCCACCTGTTACGTGGCCTTCGCCCACGTCACCACACGGAGCCTCCCCTCAACCAGACGTGGGATCTCCACAAGACTCGTGGGACGACCCACGTCCCATAATGTCGTGGGTCGAGCACGATCTCCCCACACGCAAGTATAAATAGACCCTCACTCGGGGGATTAAGCAAGCAATCTAGTCTCAACAGAATCACATACAACCTGAAGGATTATCGTACATCAACCTCCAATATTCCCCGCTTTCTGGGTACCTGAGCATCCTCAGATACCCCGCGCAAGTTCTCTCTGCACCTCGAGCTTCATTACCAGCCCCCATTCCGGCCGACCTCCGGCAAGCTCACTTCCTCCTTGGAGCACACCGCTTACAGGGCTTCCAGCAGCCCTCAAGAGACCACAGCTCTCCCCCACTAAGGCAACCTCCTAAGAGCGGCTCGCCCGCCCGGAGTACCTTAGGCACGTCTTAGTCGCACACGGTCCAATACAGGTAACAGCCTTGCCTAACGGCTCCGATAAACGTCACCATGACGAACTACGTGGACTTTGATCCTTCCCAAAGGATACGTAGGCACCTAGGTGCATCACCTAAGGACAAGTCCCCCAAGGTTAAGACCCCTTGCGATCCTAATTTCAAATTACAATTGTCTGAGCCAAAAATAACAGTTACATTTACTATGAAAACAAATTTAAAAAGATCAACACCAAAATTCTAGAGCTTCTTCCTCTAAAAAAAATCTAGAGCTTCGTACATAATGTGTTATAACATGTATAGAAAACAAGAAGATTTCTATTAATTAACAAGAAACTTGAAAGAAATAGAAAATTGTACGGGAAGAGAGTGTTCCTTTTATTCATGTTATTAATTATAACCTTGAGAAGTTACACAATACATCAATGTTCTTCAAGAGATTTCATGAAAAAATTAAACCAAGAGATTACATACACATTAATAGAGAAGACCAAAGGTTGATTGAGAGGTGTAACGTGGAGATTCACATTATATAAATATTTCATAACATATTTAAATTTGTTCATATGTTATTCTCTCATTCAAACAATAATATTGTTTTGCCTTTTTTTTTCAGTACTCCATGGAACCAAAGTAATTAACATGCATAATAGAAATCAAGCAAAATAATATTGTTCAAAAGAAAGTAATAACGTAATAAATATTAGATTTACAAATAACTACCTTTTTTTATATTCACGTACATTATGTTCTAACTTGTTATCTCTTAGGTTAAGACAAAAAAAGTAGTGAAGTTTGTTAAAATTATACATATATTACTATTGATAATGATAATCTTAATTATTCCAAAAAAACAATGCCACACAGTAAACCCACTAGTTGAAGAAAAGTAATATTAAGACATTGCTTTAATAAATTCTTTCTTCCTTTTAACTTTTCTAATAGAACATGGAAACATTGTAGGGCATCTGTGTATGAATATTGAATGGTCAGAATTCATTTGCTATTTGCAAATCCCAATTAAATTCTTCACAATGCATGTCCATCTCTCTAAGCCAGCTGCTCGGCATATATATTATGCCAATATTATTGTTTTGATCCTCTATGTTTCAAAAATTTATCAGTCATTTAAGTTTTTAAATTTGTCTAAAATGGTCCTTTTGCCTTATATTGTTAGCCTCTTCTTGTTAAATACTGACCTGGAATGCTGATGTGAACCAAAACTCTCGTTAGCATTCGAGGTCCTCGTCAGTATTACAGGCTAACATTTAATAGAAGAGGCTAATGATATGAGGCAAAAGGACCATTTTGGACCAATTTAAAAACATAGAGAGGACTAATTTTAAATTTTTAAAACATAAAGGACTAAAACGAAACTTCAGTTAAACATAGAGGATCAAAATAGTGTTTTGACCTTCACAAATATCATGATTCACAAAGAAAAGATCCACATGATGACATAATTAACTAAGAAGTTTAGTGAGGAACATTATATATAGATGGTGTCACAATGGTGCAACATTTTAGGCTTTTGTTAATTAAATAAGAAATAATAGGCAACAACTTTTTCATTGTTGTAAATATTATAATATATGGTTTATATTATAATGTATAGTTTAAGCAACATTCAATAACCGTTGGTATTGCTTAAATAAAATATTTTAATGAGTAATTTTATTTTTGCAACAAAACTAATGTTGCAAAGGAAAAAAAAAACTTGTTAATTATGTCAACAAAATTTGTGCAAAATAATAAAGCTTCAAACATCCTTTAAAAGTTTAAAAATTAATAGTATATTTTATATTTAAATAAATAAAATATTAAATATTATTTTTCCTCTTTTTCCCTGTTTTCTCCTCTGTCTAATTGAATTTCAGTTCATATATCCATTTCTCCACTAACTTTAATTTGATGTGTAACCAATATAATTTTTTTTCTATTTTTTTATTAAAAGTAATTCGAGTTAGAGAAAATCCAATAAAATGGAGGTAAAGTTCTCTTAGCAGAGATTTTTTTCATACGCAAGTTTTGATCCCAAGATCTTACTTAAGGGGAATGGAGTACCTACCACTCCAACCAATCACCTATTGATAATCAACTGATATATTTAGATGGCGTTTGATACGTTGTGATCCTATGTGTCCACCATCTTACATACCATAGTATCTTACTATCTTAGATGTCAGTGATGGATGCCGCGTTTGGTATGCTGTGATATCATCACATAACGACATTTGAGATAACACCATGTTATCACATAACAACCAAAAGGGTGTGATCTGATGACAACTAAAAACTATACCATCTCATATCACAGGGTTAAAAAAGATATTTTTTATTAAACTTTCAATTTTATTTTATTTTTTCAGTTTTTTTACTTGGCACAATTTATTTTCACTTTTTACTTTGTTAGATCATTATTGTTTAATTACTTGATCATTGTTGTGGGATCATATGGCAATTTGTTGTTTTCTGATCTTGTTACCACACCTTTAGAGACTGTTATGAAAGCCTCAAATTATATTACTGAATCTCAAAAGTATCTATTGTTAGATTTGGAGCAAAACATGTGGATTGCTATTCGAAACTTGCGGAAATTAATAATTATATTCACTGGTATTGTTCTATATTTAGCACAATATTGATGCAATATTTTCTTTTCAAATAAAATATCTTTTACATTGTTTTAAAAAAATGAAGCTTATTAAATTTTATAAGGGTAAATAAGAAAGTTTAAAAAAAATAAGTTATGCTAATAATCAAAAATACCAAACATGTACATCTTACATGTCTAACATATGAGATATTGTTCACTGTTATACCAAACGTTAGCATTATAAATACTATAGTATCATATACTATATTATCTAAGATATTACGATATCTGATATAATAAAAAATTATAATGTTCCAAACTCCAACTTAAAAAGACTGAATCTAGACTTAATTCTAAGGTGCTAAGAAAAATGTCTAACCACATTGTGTGTGGCCTGAAGGTTATTTGGTAGATATAATAATATTCTATGATCAACCGTTTATAAATAAAAAATTTGCAGTGAGAGAAATAGTTATTGTTATTGCCGGTAAATATACTTCTTACGAAAAAAAATCATTCATTTTATTATATATATATATATATATATATATATATATATATTATACGTATTTGTACTGAATTGTTATGTCAAACTCCCATTGGTTTGTTTTCATTATATATATTTATATATTATAGGTCAAAACCTTAAATTGGTCCTTTATGTTTGCACGAAGTTTCATATTGGTCCTTTATGTTTCAAAAACTCCAAATTGGTCCTTTATGTTTGCAAGAAGTTCCAAATTGGTCATTCCGTCCAAGTCCGTTTATTTTTTAAGTTAAGTGCTGACGTGACATGCTGACGTAGACACACCATCTCTCCTACGTGTCAATTGAAGCTGACGTGGCATGCCACGTCATCGCCACGTCACTGCCACGTCATCATCCAATATCATATGTGATGACGTGGCATGACACGTCAGCTTAGATGGACACATCAGCATGCCACGTCAGCACTTAACTTTAAAAATTGACGGAAGTGGACGGAAGGACCAATTTGGAACTTCTTGCAAACATAAAGGACCAATTTGGACTTTTTGAAACATAAAGGACCAATATGAAACTTCGTGCAAACATAAAGGACCAATTTGAAATTTTGACCATATATTATACGCATAAGATGGTCAAGTTAATAAAATACTCTATGTATTACAAAAAAAATAAAATAAAATAAAATACTCTAGGAAAGAAATGAAATAAATACATACACGTGTGTATGAGTTTGGATTTTGCATTGCAGGTTATATATATAGTACCCAATTTCAGGGTCTTTTGACCAAAAGAAAAAAGGCAGTCCCACTATTACGCTGCTTCAAAATTGAAATTACCTTCCATGTGCCATCTCTTTACTCCCCAGTACTGAAGTAGTTAATATATGTTTAGCCAAAAAAGGTAATATTTCTTTCTTTTTTTTAAATGTCATTTTATCTGTACATGCGTTATTTAATAATACTTAACTAATTTCTGGTTAAATTATTGTGGTAGCCCCTATGAGTACTATTGATTTGGCTTTTTGATAGGGTAGTGAATTTAAGGGTCCTTACTCTACAATCTACATAGGATAATTATTTAGGTGGCGCTCGGTATCCGGTGAATATTTTAGTGGAAAGTGGAAGTAAGTGATAAGAAGTATGTTTGGTATGCAGGGAAATGGAACTGGAATGTAAAAGTAATATTGTTTGGTAGGGTGGAAAGAAGATAGGAAAATAGAAGATAAAAGTATGAAATACTTTTTTTGCCCATACTTTTTTAAAAGCCACAAATTTTTTAAGGATATTTTGGTATTTAAACCAAACCAAACCTCACATCACCTTCCATCCACTTCCCTCGCAATTTTGATGGCAGCAAACTTCTCTCTCAATTTGGAAGTTCAACCTCACCTTCCCTGCAGCAATGGTACCAAACATGTTATAAGGGATATAGAGAGTTCAAATTTATTAGTTGTGAGTTATTATATTTTTTTGGGTATTTGTATTATTTTAAATTTTAAAAAAATATTTTAATATAAATTTTTAAAGAAATCCAATAATTAATAGATAATAAATTTTGACTGCTATCTTTTCTGTGGTATCACCTGTCTACATATTTGGTTGGGTTTATCTGACAAAGAAGTGAAGTGGACTGGACTGTATGGAAGGAAGGAAGATAAGTTACCTAGAGTGTATTGTTATTTTATTTTTTGTGGTTAGGACAAAATTTTTATTTTTAATTATATATTTTATATAATTTTATTTTATTTCTCTATATAATAAATATTTTTTACAAAATGGTATTCTATTTTTCTTTTATATTTCTTAATTTTTATTTTATTTCTCTTATTTATTTTTACTTCTACTTCTATCTTTTTATTAAAATATATTTCTTGTAATCGAACGGCGCCTATGTTTTCACTATTTAATTATATCTCTATAGTTTAAGAATTTATAATTGAATCCTTATAATTTAACAAAATTTTAAATTAGTCCCTACTGAACAAATTATATCAAATATATATTGTTAATATTGCCAACATACAGCATCTTATTAATCTAAATATGCATAGTTTATATCAACAAAGGAGAAGAGAATCAGTAATAATGATGTAAGTGTAACAAAAATAAATAGATTGAAATACAATTTATATTAGTTAATATCAATATAATAGAGACTTGAACTAATTAAGTACATTCATAATTTTAAGATGATATATATTTAGCATATTATCAAATTAAATTTTGACAATACGTCGCTAAAAGTTAAAACTAAGGGACTAAATTAAAATTTTGTTAAATTATAATGAGGTATTTAGTACAAGAATTAAAAAAATAGTTCAAAGATTAAGACTCTAACTTCTTATAAATTTGTGTTTTGTACGGGAATTAAAAAATAGTCCTAAAAATCTTACATTTATGAGAATTTTATAGTCTCATCTTTCTTATTTTTTAAACTTGATGGTATTATGTTGTTAGAAGTGTTTATTCCTTTTAAAAGTACTTATTTTTTAAAATGAAGTGTTTGACAAATGATCCAAAAATATTTTTAAATTATAGCTGAAGCAGTTTGTTAGCTTTAAACATAAACTAAAAATTGAAACTTTTGCTACTAGCCCAAAGTAGAAGTTAAAATTTAATTATTTTAGGATAAATTAAAAGTACCCTTATCAACATTTTAAAATTCTCATTTTAACCCATCCTAAAACTTAACCTTCCATTTAAAAAAAAAAAACTTAACCCCTACTCTTACTAACATTATTTTAGGACAATAATAAGAATTTATCAAAATAATAATAATAGATATTTATAATTAATTTTTTACTTGAATAAAATTAATAAAAATAATCATCATAAATAAAAAATTTATATTAATAAAATTAATACTTTTTTCATTAAAATTTTATTAAATTAGTAAAATAATTAATATATTTATATTTATTTGTGTAATAAAACTTATCAGTAATACATTTCTATACAATTTATTTAATAATATACATTGTACTAAAATCTATATATACATTTCTTGATAATTTTATTGTCAAAGTACTTTTTAATATAAATTTTTCAAGCATAAATAATTTTTAAAAATAATTTTTAATTCAAATTTTTAAATATACAGTATTTTCTTCTCAAATTTTATTTAAAAGAATTATTTAAAAATAAGTAATTTTAAAAAATAATGTCAAATGGACCCTTAAATCTGAGTGAAACTACAGGGATCATCAGAATAATTTGACAATAATTTTTTTATATTAAAAGACACGCAATAACAGAAGTTAATTGAATATTATCAATACTATTCAATTTTAAAAGAAATCAATTCGATTTTTTTAAGATGCGTGCGTTTGTATTAGTCCAATTACAAAAATATAATTTTTTTAAAAAAATATTTTTATAATTGAATCAATACAAACGTGTCACGTAGCCGTTTGTATGAGTTTGCACCTTAAGTCGTTTATAAAAGAATCTAAAAATTCTATTTAGGGTTCACAAATTCCAAGAAACTTCTTTTGCTTAATAGGAGAGGCTATCAATTCCATGACAGTTTGAACTATGAAGCACTGTTCCAGTCCCATTCTACAGTATCTACGGTATTTCTACATGAGGTACATGAAATCCCATTTCCAAGGAAAATTCATAAGTAAATTTATATTATATATAGATAAAATAAGAACTTTTTTTTTTTTTGCCTGAAGATCAAATAATCAAGTATTTTAGGACACGTTCTTTACGCAGAAATGGAAATGGAAACAGAAACGGAAATGGAAACGGAATGCGTTTCCTGTGTTTAGTAGTAAAAGTTTGGTAATGGAAATGGAAAGGGAATGTATTAAAATGACCATTTTACCCCTTATATTAAAATAATAAAAAGAAAAGAAGGTTATAATTGTGTCAAATCATGTCAAATCAGAGGGGTATAATAGATATTTTATATTTTCTTTTTTCTTTTTTTTTTAAAGTTGATGGAAATGAAAAAGTAAAAAATAGGTGGGACCCAGTGGGCCCCACCCATTCCATAGTTATTTCCATTGCCAATTCTTGTAAAAGAACATGGCCTTAGTGTTGACATTTCCAAGGAAATCAATGCAATCAAAAAAAAAAAAAAATCCTAAGTACATATATATATATTATACATCAAATAAGTAGTATTTTAGTTCTTTAGGATAAAATGTGAAATATTTTTTACTTTTATTTTGTACTATAAATAATCTATATCATCAAATCTATTGAGCAAATATTTATCATTGAAATGACTCTGTATAAGTCTATATATTTAAATGTCATCTTACATAATTATTAACTTAGTTAATTGTTCAAATTATATATATAAAAGTACTAAATGAAGTTGGTCATATGATAATAAGTTGATGAAGATTATACTAGAAGATATTTATTAGTGCGATATTACTGAATTTTTAGTACATCTCTCTAATCAGTTAATTTCTAATTCATTCAAAATGAGTCTTTATTAATGTGAGTTTTTATAATATTAACAAATAACATTACATTATTAGAGAGATGCATCAAAGTTCAGCACTACCGTATTACTTAACTTCTATATATCGAGATTATACAATAAAAAGTATTTTGGTTGATAAATACATTAATATATTTGCACACTAATTAATTTGTTCTTATACAACTCCTAATAGCCAGTTTCTCTAACTGAAGTCTGAAATGACCCTTCATATATAGAAAACAATAAAAGTAAATAAGAAAGCACAATACTAGACAAAGACTCAGGTCTTTACAAAAGTTGCTATCCCTATGTTGAACACATATGATATGCCAAAACGTTAAAATATTCATAATCAGGGATTTAAATGCTTCCATCTTGTATTTATTAATAATTTATTAAATTTATTTTCATACCTAAATTAAATCACATATAATTTAATTTAATGACATATAGGTTTCACATTAACCCACTAATGAACTATACTAACACAAAGCCTTATATTACTCTACCACAGTTTTGTATTATTCTGCTTTCTACTGCTATTTCCATTAATGTATATAAGTGTGGATACTCTATTGTTATTTGATGAGTTCTACGTAAAGTTTGTTATTTTACATATTAATCTGTATACAGATTAATTTATAAAATAATCTGTTTTAATACATTAATTTGTATTCAGACTAACGTGTGAAATAACGAATTACACAAATTCCATCAAATTTAAACTATGGAAGATATGAACATTATATATGATGAACATATCTTAGAATCAATTCAGCAGGTGTACCATTTCAAAGCACAGTTGCACATATAATCACAATATATCTAAAAGTAAATTAAAGGGAAAAAAGTACATGTACAATATGATCAAAAACAGTAATTAAATCCCTTAAAATTTGTAGTTTTTTATACATTAGTCATTCTTTTGCACAAAATTATTATAGATTAGACTTATATGAAGTATAGGTCTTTTAAAAAGAACCAATATAGAAGAGTTGTATATAAATATATAAATAATGATTATTATATATTCAAGGAACTAAGATTTTAAAGACTAACTAATTCTTCCAAAACATAAATAAATCCAAACATTATGAAAGACTTGGGATATGCAATACTGTAATGCTACATAACAAATAATCACAGTTGATGCTATCTGATTAGTCACCGACTCGTGATGATTAATACATTAATTGCTAAGAGCAGAAAATCCGGACTCGAATAGTAAATATTAATACTGCTTGCATAGACATATATAACCCAAATCCAAAGATGAAAGAAAAGGCTTATCAGTTACTATATATGAATAGATAGAATTCTATTTGGGTAAACATGCAGACTAAAAGGATCAGAAAACATAGTGTGATCAACACAGTGAAGAGAGACAGAAATCGCAAACATAAACAAATTATAAATATGATATCATCATATTCATACATACATACATACATAGATACATATATATCTAATACAAGCAGTGTATATTGAATTAAGGTTAATTAATTAATTAATAATATTAATACCAAACACAGTTCTATACTATTGCTTACTGTATTACATTATTACTCGGCGGCGGCGCGGCCTGATGAGGCGGCGGCGGAGGCGGCGGGGGGCGCTTGCGCTTCTTCTTCTCGTAGCTTATCCCTCTGGCTTTGGCTTGGGAATCTCGGACTTCGCGGAGGTAGAGCCTCACGGCTCGGGCGCCGAAAGGGTTAGCCTCCGGCTTGCCCCCGTTCTCCTCGAAGGCGGCTCGGAGCCGGCCGATGAGTGCGTCGAGGCTGCCCCAGGCTTGGCGCAGCGGGCAGGGGCACGGCGCGGGCGGGTTCGGGTGGCCGAAGAAGGGGCACAGCGGCGTGTGGACCTTGGTCTTCCCGAACTGGTCGAGGTACCGCAGGAACTCCAGCACGTGGGCCCCGCTGCACCGGGACAGCGACAGCGGCGGCCGGTGGTTGCGGAGGTACTGCCCGAACGTGTTCCAGTCGCGCCGCTTCTGGTTCTCGTACCGGCTGAGAGTAGAAGAAGAAGCCGCCGCCGGCGGCGGCTGCGGCGCTGCTGGCGCTAGTGGCGGCGATGATGACGTGGACGACGATATCGGAGACAGAGGTCCTCCCCCTCCTCCTCCTCTTCCGAGACCTACGACGAGATTCGGTCCGGAAGAGGAGGAGTTGGTGTTGATCATGATGACACTGTTTGTTGTGGCGTCAAAATCTTGAAGGGAGTTCATGATTGATGATGATGACCACTATTATATATATATATAGTTTCCGTGTGAATCTAGATTTGATCTTGGATGGATCTATATATATATATATATCTTCTCAATATTTGAGAAAGGTTTTTCCAATTCCTGAGGAGCTTGTAGAATTGTAAGATGTAAATTAAAGAAGACCCATAACTTTTTTTTTTTTCTTTTGAGATTTCACAAGGGATTTGGTTTTGAACTGTGGTTCATGAGAGAGAGAGAGAGAGAGTTGGAATGAAAGGAGAGGATGATTGGGATAATGTTTCAAGGAAGGAGGAGGGTAAAAGAACAGTGGAGGAATACTATGAGAAAATTTTAAGTGCATGTATGTATGTATGATGGTAGGCAAAATTATTAGAACAAATTTAAATATTGATTAATATACTGGAATCTACTTACAAAGATAAAATTTATTGTGAATTTAAGTAGATACAAATGATTAAAGATTTAGAAAATTTTTTTTATTTTATTTATAGGTGAGGGTTCGATTTTATTTGAAGCCATTTAAAATTTTACTTGATAGATATTTCTTTTAAGAGATCCCTTAACATCTAAAAATTCATTGAGTAGCTGTGATTGAGTAAAAATAAAGTTTATTTCCAAAAAGAAAAACAAAAATTGTTTGTGTCTCCTAATTTATAATTATACAGTCCATCAGACTTGTAAAAAAAATTCGGATTGTTATTATTGTAGTATATATTGTCTTGTTGATTAATAATATTATTTAATTTTAATTTATGAAATTAGTATATTTATATAATAAAAAAAATAAAAAAATTATTAATTAATATATAAATAAAAATATATGTCTAACAATTTTTCAAAATATGATAGCACTTTTGTTTTCCTGTAGAATTTACATAGCATTAGCTTCATTCATCAATTCCTTTGGATTTTTGACAAATCCTAGATTACTTGGTAGCAAAACTTATTTTTGTGAAAACAATTTTAAGGATTGATGCTTGCTAGCAAAACAATTTTTTATAACCTTTTAGGAAAAGAGAAGCAAACTGGGGTCTTTAAAGCTGGAGGAAGAAGCTGTGTTTAATTTTTAGCCATTAGGGCTTTTTTTTTGTGGAAATGGAAATAGGTTTTTGACAGTGAGAGAGAGAGAGAGAGAGGTGATTGATGCAGACAGCATAAAGTTAATGGGCAGACTAAAAAATAATTTTAAAAAAATAAATTTAAAAAAAAGAAAAAAAGAGAATAATGACATGATTTTGTTGCTTCTTCCTTTTGTATTGATTGACAACACCTTTTGTGAAATGACCTATCTACCCTTCTGTGTCTGATAGGACATAACTTTACTTCCAGGGTGGGATTGTTATCATCAACTATACACAGTTTTTACTTAAAATAGGGTTTGTGAATCCATCATGGAATGGGTACTTTTCAAGAGGTGCTAATCCCCAGAGATCTCTGTGCAGATTATAATGATTTTCATGATGAAATCATTGACTCCATATGTATTTATAGGCCCAACTTCTGAACTGTATGTGGTTTAATTAAGAAAATTATGAATAAAACTAGTTAGCTATTATACATACACACACATATATATAATAATACTGCTGGACGCATATACTATTCATAGGTTTATTGTATTTGTATGTACACATAATTAAGAAAATTATGAAATTATTTGATAACTTGTTAGTGAATATATTGTCATATATATCCAACTTAATGTGGATTTATAGGTTTATTGTATATATTAATTAGGATTTTTTTAAAGTGTAAACTGTTTAGGGTGTAAACTCATACAAATGCGTAACACAGATGTTTGTATATGGATTTATACCCTAAACAATTTGCACTCTAGAAAGACCCTATTAATTAATTAACCTACACATATATTCTTAAAAACTTGTAAATATGTCTTCAATATTTTTTTTTTCATTTTATTTGCACTGTACATTTGATATTATTTTATATAATTCATATGGTATATGCTTATTTACCAATACGATGTAGCAAAAATATAAGAGACTTGTGTTATTAGAGGAATAAAAATAAAACGTCATTTATTAAGAGTGTTGTTTCTAACAATGAGTTCAATAGTACTAAAAAATTTAGTAATTGTGTAGTTAACACAAAAAAAAGAGGTAAAGTATTTATAATCTATATAATACTAAATAATTTTTGTATTAGTTAAATTAAAAGTAGCATAGGCATATACATTGATTATTTAGTATTATTTTTAAATATTTAATTGATGTGACAAAGTAAAGATGTAATATGGTGACAAACTAATAACGTCACATTAATACATAACGACCACGTCACATGATAATTTAACGAATAACGTCTTAAGAACTGTAACTGTCATTTTTGGCTCAGAAAATTGTAATTTGAAATTAGGACCGCAAGGGGTCTTAACCTTAGGAGACTTGTCCTTAGGTGATGCACCTAGGTGCCTACGTACCCTTCGGGAGGGATCAAAGTCCACGTAGTTCGTCATGGTGACGTCTATCAGAGCCGTTAGGCAAGGCTGTTACCTGTATTGGACCGTGTGCGACTAAGACGTGCCTAAGGTATTCTGGGCGGGCGAACCGCTCTTAGGAGGTTGCCTTAGTGGGAGAGAGCTGTGGTTTCTGAGGGCTGCAGGAAGCCCTGTAAACAGTGTGCTCCAAGGAGGAGGTGAGCTGGTCGAAGGTTGGCCGGAATGGGGGGCCAATGACGGGGCTCAAGGTGCTGAAAGTACTTGCGAGGGGTATCTGAGGGTGCTCAGGTATCGAGAGAGTGTGGGATATCGGAGGTGATGTGCGATAATCCTTCAGGTTGTATGTAATTCTGTTGAGACTAGATTGCTTGCTTAGTCCCCCGAGTGAGGATCTATTTATACTTGCGTGTGGGGAGATCGTGCTCGACCCATGACCTCGTGGGACGTGGGTCGTCCCACGAGTCTTGTGGAGATCCCACGTTTGGTTGAGGGGAGGCTCCGTGTGGTGACGTGGGCGAGGGCCACGTAATAGATGGATGAGTGGTGCCGCGTGTCTCCAGCGGGTGCTGGGGCCGTGCTTCTAGAACGTCAATGTCACGTGTCCCCAAGTGAAATATTCTGTAGTTACAAGAACTAAATAATTTACAGAAGTATAAATTTAACGACTATAATTTATTTTTAAAATTTAAATCTAAATAATAATTAAAAAAATAATTTACCTCGACAAAAAAAATATATATGCTTATTTTATTTTATTTACCTTTTTTTATGCAACATCATAAAAAAAAATCAAATTCATTTAATTAGATAAAGTGATAAAAGAGAACAGAAGCAGCCGAAAAGATAGGAGAATCCTCTCAAGGCACCAACCAATTACCTGTCAAAAGAAAGCAGGAAGCTAGAGTTATACAGAGAGATAATTAAGAAGATGCACTGTCTTCACACATGTGTTTAATCGGTAGGCTGTGGATCTTTTAAAATAATCTTTTATATTTTTTATAGAGTTATGAAAAAAATAGAGAAAAGGAAAATTAAGAGAGAGAAAAATTTTCTTTTCTTTATCTCTCGTAATTTTATCAAGAAATGTAAAGAATCTATTTTCGTTTTTCAACGTATCTTTTCATTCTTTTGCGTTTCATTATTTAAGACACGTTTCGTTAGGTGAATGTTGGATGTAATGAGAATAGTAAAGATGTATTTAGTTAGTGGGGTGGAGGATATAATGTTGGATGTAATGTATAATGTTCGATATAATCCAACATTACATCTAACATTCTTTCTACTAAACATACCTTACTTTTTGCAATGCGATGAAATTATGTTTTTGCCTTTACTTTTTTATGGACTTTTTTTATCCACTTTTATTCTATTTCGACTTTGAATGAAGGGTAAAATGGTCATTTTATCCATTTTTATTACATTCACATCACATTACATTGACATGACATTTTCATTCCTCTAACATTTTTATTTCCATTACCATTCTCATTCTCATTCCCTCACTCATTTCACCTACCAAACACAGCCTAATGGAAATGAGAATAGGAAGGAAACACACGAGGGAATGAGAATAGTAATATATAAGTAATGTGATATAATATGAATGGAATAAAAGGGAATAAAATAATCGTTTTACCCTTAAATTAAAAATAAAAATAAAATAAAAATGAATAAAAAAATAAGAGTAAAAACATAATTTTATTATATTACAAAAGGTAACGTATATTTCCTATAAAAAAAGTAACATATATTTAGTAAAAAGAATGTTTGAGATTACAAAACAAAACTAATATGATAAAAAGATATAAGATGTTTTAGATTGCACAAACTCCTGACCTCGCAATATATTCTAGTATAGTCATTAAGAAACAAATATTAGATTTCCTTCTCTTAAAAGCGTCCAATAAGAAATAAAGCAACACAATTTTCATTTAAACGTGGGGATAAAAGTTTAGTATTATAGTATTATTCAATTTGAATTTCAATATATTTCTCCAATCAAATAGTATCATTTATTAATATTAATAAAAAAACCATATTAATAAAAACTCACGTTAAATAAATTAAAAAGTAATTGATTAGATCAATGCATGTACTAAAATCTAATTTACTAAAATCCAATATTATTATTCTACTGAATATGTTCTCCAAATGCTGGTCTAGTATTTTCTGTCAGCACCATCACATGTGATTCAATAATCACACTCATTTCTCGTGAAAAAGGAGAAACATGCATGATGAAGCTAACAAGGAAATAAACGAACAACAAAAAATAAGATTTCTAAATCCAGTCATGATATATATTTAATTTTGAAGAAGAATTGTAATTACAATAGTAAAAAGTTTAGAATGTCAATTAAAAAATTATTTATACTAGTTTTCCTATCAAGACCACCCTCTCTCTATATATATATATATCTTTCTTCAAAAAGAAAAATGTAACAACTAGGATCCATTATTTTGAAAATACCGTTTAAAATAGTGAAAATCACTTCTACAACGAAAAGGTTTTAGTGGCACTTTTTTAATTTATTAACAACTTTAAGAATATATATATATATATAAAATAAGGTTTTCACTTATTAGAAACTCTCATGAGCTTTCAAATTAGGGATGATCAAAATATTCATACTCAATGGACACTCTAAAATTTTACCTCGTAAATCTGAATATGAGTGCGGGTACAAAATCAATAGATCCAAGGACGGGTAAAGACATATCCTACCCATAACAATAATTATTTATTTTTATATATTACAAAGTAATATTTATAAAATTTTTGTGTAAAAAAAATATATAATGTTAATAAAAGTGTTAAATATATATATATATAAAAGTAATTTTCTAACACGGCTTATCCTATATTCTATTCTAGTTAATTAATAATATAAATGATTATTATATCATAAAATAGGTGTTTTACTACTTTAATTTTTTCTACCCGAGTAAATTTTAAATTTTTACTAAGTCATTATAAAATAGTGTTTTAAGTTTCTGTTACTGCTCTTGGGTTCTAACTTAATGATCATAGCGGATTTTAAAACTTAAATCACAAGAACATAAATATAGGTATGCATAATAAGTCTTTTCTTTAGTCATGTACATATAAAAGATCATTGTTATAATAAAGTAATTATAGTCAGTGGCATCCAAGAGAAACCCGAGACAAAAATCCTACCACTCAAGTTTCTTATAATTAACAATGATCCTACCATGGATCTCATCATATAAATTATAATACTTATTTGCTACTTCCTATGCACCTCAAAAGTCCAAATGATAACATCTATCCTCTAAGAATAAGGCCTGCACCATCCTCCCCAATCCTTAACTAAGTATGCAACCTAATCATCTAATACATGTCAGCAACTAACATGTCAACAACTATAATAAGAAATAAATCCCATGCATTATAGCAATCTGAGTTTAAAATTATTGGCTTGTACCACCGTACAAATACGAAAAATCACTGAATTCTTATTCTTTATAAAAATCATGAAAAACTTTAACTATTGGATGTAATATTAAAAAAATTTCTTCTGCCTTGTGTCATGCTTTTCAAGCAATGACTAAACCATATGTGCTTGAATTGCCAATGTTATACAGATAAGGGGAATAGGGAAAGTTACGTCATACAGTCAGAACATTTTCTTTTACAGTAATGTAACATGATCAAACATTAAACTTTTATGGAATTTAGAGAAACGGTCAAATCTTTAAAGCACGAAAATTATGAATGTCAAACATTAAACATCAAGAGAGAATAAAAGCAATCGGGATCATCGCCCAGCAAAAACCTCCGCGTACCACTACAGCACATCATGAATATAATGAAATACTTTCACTTCGTGGTAACTAACCACACGTCAGCGTACTATCTGAGGCGTCCCACAGTCATATTCGAGTACAACAGTCATAATCATCGTATAACGATGATCCTTACCCAATTCAGAATGTTTGAATCACATCTCTTATTGGTTCCTCTCATGGGATCACTACCTTATGGTAGGTCACATTCGCCCCGACACGTTGGATTCATGGGGTTCACCGCACCCCTCGTGGTGACGGTCAAGCCCATCTCCCCCTTTTTGGTCGAGTCATGAGGCTATGGAATCACCAACCTTTATGTGGTTCATTTCTCCAGTACGATAATCGCTACAATCACTAAGGTAATGAAGCCTAAGTCAAGATTATGCCTAATTCTAAGTACGTAATCCTCTAAATGGTCATGAGAGTTCACTAACTTAAAATTCGCAACCAACACGGGTTTTCAAAAATAATTTATTTAAGTCTTCTCCATGGGCAGTCCCATACCAACCATCGGTCATCCAAACATATGCTTCACTCTCTCTAGAATTGCGCTAGAACGACTCCACTCATTTCTCTATGTATCTTTCTTTCTCTAATTCCCTTTTTAAAATTCAATGATTCATGTTACCATAATCTTCATCATGTAAATTTTATTTAGGATGTTGTTTGAGCTTTGAAATGATACTTAAAAGTTGGTTAAACTCATTTAAAGAAGTTGTAGAAAAGAATGAAACTCACTTGAAGTGGAAGAAGGAAATTCATTTGAAATAAGTAAAAGATTGAGTCTTAGAAATAATTCCAAAAGAAATTATAAAACTCATTAGCTATGAGGGAACAAAGTTCAATAGAAATAGGGGAAGAATTGAATCTTAAAAGAAGATAAAAATAAGTATTAAACTCATTTTAGTTGAAGGGACAGAAACCATTCAAATTAAGGAAGAATTTAAATGACAACTTTCCAAAAACTAGAAACTTGGTGGTGTGCGAAAACAGAATAGCTAACTTTCGAGGGACGTTTTAGAACTTCTAACCGTTGGATTTTGCAAAACAAATACAATTTAGGATGCTTAGGATGCTATCTTTCATTTGACTTTGGAATCATTCAAATCTATCAATGATCAAATTCAAAAAACATGTTTAAACAGAGAAAGGTTAAATTCAAAAATCTACATCAGGTCATAAAACATAGCCACTAAGTTTCAAGGAAATTTACAGAACATTTAACCGTTGTATTTTGTAGGAAAAATACAATTTAGAAATATTAGGATATTATCTTTCATATGGCTTTTGAATCACTCAAATCCATCAAGGATCGATCTCAGAAAACACGTTTGAACAGAGCAAGGTCAGATTTAAAACAACAAGCAACATTTGGCAAGCTTCATTAAAATGGTCATATCTCCTTCCATACTTAAAGAAATGATTTGATTCTTTTTCCTAAGTCAAGCTTAGACCTATTATATTCTAATAATCAATTCGTAATAGTAAGGATTTGTCACACCCCCGAAAAATAAGGGAGGAGCGACTGGCACCGGACCCAAAGGAAGACATATAGTCTGGTAAGCCGACCCACAGAAGTCAAAATGCATGGTTTTCTAATATAAACCCTTTAATCACATAGGAGGATTTTTACCGAAAATTCGGCAGAGTCTCCCCTGAAAATTGAACATTCCCAAGTTTTCAAAGCAGCCCAATGACATATACAGATAACCTGCTAGAGAGCTCCGCTCTCACCAATCAAAAATAACCCGCAGATGATATACAACAATCCAGGATACATCAAAAGAATGCTAGGATCCTGCCTGTGACTAAAGGAGCTAACTAGAGTCAAATATATACATATATTGAAGAAAGCAAGTAAATCATAACCCACGCACAAAGTGGGCTCACCAAGCACAAACGAGCGTCTCGAACTACACTGAGGGAGACGGGTCCAGAACTACACCTGAATCTGAAAAATATGAAAGGAATGAGGGAGTGAGTCTAACGACTCAGTGAGCAGACTACACATACCATACAAGAAGGGAACAACCCGAAGGCACGAGTTTTTTTTTACAAACTATGTTTGATAGTAAAATACAAGTTTACTTATAAATTAACAATCCGTTCAAAATACGGTTATCCTTCAGTTCTTCAAATTCATAACCCAAAAGTCATATTAAGAGAAACATCTATACAAAACCAGTCATAACAGACATGAGCACAAGGCCCATGAAATCAGAAAAGCCTAAGGCTTTAAATATTCAGATGAGCATTAAGCTCAATATATCAGATATCCAATCCACGTGTGTTGGCCGACACACGGGGCTAGCAACACCCCTGCTAGCTGGGGTTCCAAGGTGCACCAATGGCTAACGATACTGCGTTAGCATCAGGGTTCCGTACTAGATAATTCCTCAAATAAATTCTTTTACAAAGAGAAAAAAATTTGTACAATTATAATTTATCAAATCAAAATATGTTTCGCCTTGAAAACCACAGAGATGCAGAAATAGACATTCCCAATTTAGTTTCTCAGATCAAGGAGAGTAAGGTCTCCTTGAATGCAGCAAAATAAATATATATATCTGAAATAATTTACTGAACAATAACCGAAGCATCATTAAGAATATGTTTCCAAGGCTATTCAGAGCTTTATTACTAAAAATTTCACAAAACCTTATAGTTACTAATAATAATAGTAATAACAATAGTAATAACTTCAACAGTTCAAGATGCAGAATTGGTCAAATGAAGAACAAAAGAGATGTGAAAGTATAAAATTTGGGTTGTTCCCCATACTAAACTAATGAACCAAATGTGTATCAAAGCATAGATAGAATAGAGAAAGAGTACAATATGCATCATCCACTCACAGATAACCCAAGTTGTGAGGATGCACTTCCAGAGTTCTCCAATCAAGCCTTTACGTTGGGAGTATCCTCGGAAGACCCTAAGATTTATAAAAGTTGTAGAATGTTACTTCACATCCAAATAATTCATCAATATTCTTCATACAAATCTTTCCCAAGCCCTTCCTAATTTCCTTTTTCCACTCCCAAGTGTTACTTTGTGGTCCTAAGTTTAGTAATCCTTTCACTCTACCTCTTAACACTTTATTGTTTTACAAAATGATCTTTACACTTCATAAATTTTCCAAACTTATATGGAAGCTCCTTTGGCATTGAGAATTACTGAGAAGACCCAAAATCTCTGGAAAATTCCATTTATTCCCCATAATTTCGGAAATTTTCAATTTAGTCCCTACTCCCTCAAACTTTTAATCTTTGCATCTCTCTTACCCCATTTTCAATTCCATTCCATTACTCCCATTATTTTAGCAACCTACCAAGGATTCACATATTTCAGAAATGCACCAATATATATTTCTTTCAAGAGTGTAGATTTGCTCTAATATTTTCAAAAAATTCAGAATAGTCCCTAATCAAGTGAAAGCTTGAAATAACCTTCTAATCCTAGATCAAAGCACTTAATCAACCTTCAAGCATCTTAATATTCATCCCCATGAAAAATTTAGAGTTCAACCTAACCCTATTTCCAAAATTTTGCATAAAGAAAAAAAAGAGATGTATTAAAGAGAGAAAGAACCTTGAGAGATGAAAAAAAATGAAGAGAGAGAGAGTGACGGCTGACAACTCGCGGTGGCCGGTGGCGGCGTGCCGATGACGGTGGAGCTTCTGGTGGGAGGGATGGAGTAGAGTGATGATGATGAGAGGATGAGAAGATGAGAGCAAGAAAAGAAAAGAAATGGCGTGCGTGGAGGCTTCTGGAAAAGAAGAAAAGAAGAAAGAGAAAAAGGGGAAAAAGGGGAAAAGAAAGGAAGAAAAAAAAATAATTATTATTTTAAGGAGCATATATGATTATTTTGGGTATCTAAAATTAGTCTTCTTGGCCTCCAAAAATTTTTAGAAGGATAACAAAAGCTCTCAAAACTAATTTAAACCTCAAAATTATTTATTTTGGTTACTTATTTTATACTTAATTCATTCTTTGAAAGCCCCATAATATTGGGTTATTACAGGATTTGAATCATTTAAGAGCAGTAATTTAAAAATAATAGTCAATCATACAAAACTTTCGTGTGGGTTTAGAAAACAAAACCACTAACTTTCATGGCAATTTTCACAAAATCTAACTATTGGATTTTTCAGGAAAAATACAATTTATAAAGCTTAGGACGTTATCTTTGATATAGTTTTGGAATCACTTAAATTCATGAAGTATCAAATTCAGAAAATAGGTTTAAACAGAGAAAGGTCATATTCAAAAACTCAGTTCTCTATGAATTTGTGAAGTCTTATACCATCAAAGATGTATGTTTTTTTTATAACATGATGGACAAACTCAAACCATAAGCTCAAATATCTAACTCAACAAAATATCATCACAACCAACAATTAAAACATCCAATAGAAGTGTTTAAAACATAATGAATGCAAGGTTTATTCCTCCATTGTTCATAAACTCAAGAAAAGATGAAGATGAAAGATTCATAAATGAAGGAGAATGCTACACCTACCTTGAAATGAGTATGAAAAGATGAAAAGATGGTTGAAGAAGACTTCCTAGTGTTAGGAAAAATGGAGAAGTAATTTTGTATCACTCAAATAAAATTTGAGATGAGAAAAGTAGGAATTGACACACAATATTTAACATGAAAAACCCCCTAATGATGAGGGAAAAACCACGGGCAAGAATCTAGAAGAACTTCACTATGTGGAAGAAAAATAATTACAACTTCTATCTACATACAAGGAGAGAACAACTCTCTAACTCTCTATCTCTCTCTCTAGGAGAATACTCCTCCCACTCTCACTCTAAAGAAGCTCTCTATACTCTATATTGCTTTGAAGGATGGGATGGTGAAAGTGAGTGAGAAGGCCTTGTATTTATAGATAAAATATTGAGGGCAAAAGAGACTTTACCCATCCAAAAACACTAGCCAAAACCATGTGAGCCAACAAGATGAAATTTCCCACCATGGTATTTGCCCACAATTTTAACAATCTCCCACTTAAAGTTACTTTTGCTGACCTTCTCATCTTGCCAATCCATGCTGCTTACGTTTCTAATAGGCCATATGAGGATCTTCACCAAATAAACTTGTCAATGTTGATAGGCTATGTCATTACATCTGCTAGGTTCTGATTGGTATGTATCTTCTGCAAATCTACAGTTCCATCTTCTACTAATTCACGAACAAAGTGATATTGTACACCTATGTGCTTTGTCCTTGAATGAAAAGCCGGATTTCTTACAATGTGTAAGGCACTCTGACTATCACAATACACAGTAATCTTTCCTTGCTTGTGCCCAGGTTCCTCCATTAGCCTTTGAATCCATATTGCTTCTTTGCAAGCTTGTGTAGCTGCCATATATTCAGCTTCTGTAGTAGATAGTGCTACAACATTCTGTAACTTAGATAGCCAGCTCAAAGTTCCTCCCACAAGTGTAAAGACATAGCCTGTAGTAGATTTTCTCTTATCCAAATCACCTGCAAAATCTGAATCAACATATCCTCTGACAATAAACTCCGATCCTCCAAAACAAAATGCTGCAGACGAGGTTCCCTTAATGTATCTAAGGATCCTCTTAACAGCATTCCAATGCTCCCTTCCTGGATCTGCCATAAATCGACTGACCAATCCAACTGCTTATGCAATATCTGGCCTTGTACAGATCATAGCATACATAAGGCTTCCCACCGCCGATGCATATGGTACTCGAGACATTTCCATCCTCTCTGCTTCACTGCTAGGACACATTTATGAGGATCTTGTTGGTGGGTCCCAAATCCTTCATATCAAATTCCCTAGCCAATTGTGCCTTCAATTGTTGGATTTGATCTTTGTTGGGGCCTACCACCAACATTTCATCCACATGCAACAGAAGAATAATGAAATTATCATCACCAAACCTCTTGCAATACGTACAATGGTTTGAACTTAATCTGTTGTATCCAAGGCAAGTAATAAAGGAATCAAATCTCTTATACCAACACCTCGGTGCCTGCTTTAGATCATATAGAGATTTAGTTAACATGCAAACCAAGTTTTCTTTTCCTTTTTCCTCAAAGCCTTGTGATTAGAGAATATAAATTTCTTCTTCAAGCTTTCCATGAAGAAATGCAGTTTTCACATCTAACTGCTCAAGATGCAAATCAAATGCAGCACACATAGCTTACACTACTCTGATAGTGGTAAGTCTGAAAATTGGAGAGAATGTCTCATTAAAATCAATGCCTTCTTTCTGAGCATATCCTCTTACCACCAGTCTAGCACGATATCGTTCCACTTGATCATTGCCATCTCGTTTAATTTTATAAACTAATTTTTTGCCAATGGATTTCTGACCTTTTGGAAGTGCAACAAGTTCCCATGTCTAATTCCTATGTAATGCTTCCATTTGTTCCTGCATTGCCGTCATCCATAGAGAAGCATCAATGTTATTTAGAGCCTCTTGAAATGTTGATGGCTCTCCTTCTTCTGATAGAAGACAATATGCATTATGGCTTGTCATAACATATTCTGAATGCCATGACAGTGGTGTTGTCTGGTGTGATGATCGCAAGACCTCAGTGTCATTGACTTCATCAGGGACTTGTTCATTGTGCTCTGGTTCTACTTCAGAAGAATCTCCATCTCTAAATTTCTCATCTATCTGAACAGCAGTAGTCTGCTTGATAGTGTTGTCATTTCTCTGTTCACTTTGCAGTTCATTTTCTGCAAATATCGCATTTCTGCTGGCAACAACCTTGTGGCCAGTGGGGTCCTACGGGCGATACCCCTTAACACCGTCAGCATATCCTAAGGAGATGCATTTCCTAGATTTTGAATCCAACTTTGTTCTTTCTTAGGCATTGAACTTCAGATAGTACATGAATTTACATCTCTTTTTTTAAAACCTCATTGTTCATGTTCTCTAAATCATGTAAATTAAATTCCCTTAGCTTGATCTTTGTTTGAGTCTTAAATAAAAGTAAAAAATAGTGGCTAAACTCATTTAAAGAAGTTAAAGGAAAGAATGAAACTCACTTGAAGTGAAAGAAGTAAATTCATTTGAAACAAGTAAAAGATTGAGTCTTAGAAATAATTCCAAAAGAAGTTATAAAACTCATTAGCTATGAAGGACCAACGTTCAATTGGAATAAGGGAAGAAGTGAGTCTTAAAATAAGATAGAAGCAACTAAATTCATTTTAGTTGAGGGAAAAGGGACACCAGACGAGAGAGTGAGGGATGTTTGAAGTTTCTGGGCACAATAGAAAATGATCGGCGCTATAGCGCCATTTGGACAGCAAGACGGCACTAGTATAACGCCATTATAGACTGATAATTTATTTTTCTAAGCCCTTGGCGTGATTTTTGCCTTCCCATGTGTCATATATGGTTTAAAATCATGGAAATCAAACTAGGAAATGTTAGAACGTGATTCCTACTTTCAAAACATCAATTTTTCTTCATAAAATACAATCAATCCAAGTTCAAACAAGTCAAATTAAGCATTTTAGTAAGAACATTATGAACTTTACTCAATCCCTAAAATCAAATCCATGAACAAGCAAGTATAAGCACATTCAATCGATTAAAAACATCCAATAAAAGTTAAGAAAGTCAAGAATGCAAGTTTTACACACTTTACTAACATCAACTTAAGAAAATCATCATGAACGCCAAGAACATGATGAATATTTCAAGAAAAATGAGGAATTAGATTGTTTGCCTACCTTGAATTGATGAGAACGGATGAAGATAAAACTTGAGAGGACTCCTAAGTTGCTGCTCCAATCTCGAATCGTCGGATTCTAGTCACCACCCACCTTCAAGCTTCAAGTTTCCTCTCCAATGGCACTCCTAGGGTTTTGTGGGCTCCTTCCCTTCTTTTTCGTGTGTGTTAGTCGAATGGTGGGGGTGGCCGAGGGTATAGTGAGTGTTTAAAATGCTTTTTAGGAGAGAATGACTATTTTGCCGTCCCTCAAGAATTTCCTTTTTGTTCAAGTCATATTTTCTCTCTCCTTAGCGAATTAATTTCTCATCCCACCTTAAAAATTCCCTTTTCACTAGAGTCCCCGGTTTTCCTCTTTCTCATATATTTTGACTCTTGCCCCATTTTTTATTTCTCTTTACATATTGTAGTCCTCAGTTTTCATTTTTCTTATCAATTTAATCATGATTTTTAATTTTGTGCAACTATATGCAAACTAATGCACTAAACAATGTCACACACAAGCATTTAAATTGAAAATACATTATTAACAACCATTACTTAAATTAATTTAATTAAATTCTAGAATTAAGCAGGTGTTACATGTTTTGTTTCCTATACTAAACTACTAGGCTAAAATCATAAATGCATACAGTAGATGAAAAGAATATAAAGTAGGCACTATCCACTTACAAATAACCCAAGCAGAGAAAATACACTTCAAAAATTCTCCAATCCAGCTTCTATATCATTAGCTTCCTCGGAATTGCCTACAATTGTAAAGTTCATAAAATGTCAATTTCATATTCAAATAAAATTACTAACATCCTTATTCAAACTCTTCCCAATTTCTTTCTAACATTCTTTACAATCCCTAATCCCAAAATGTAGAAGGTTCCATAACTTGTGTATTTTACGTTATAGTCCTAATTTTAGTACTATTTTCACTTTAGTCTCTCTACTCTCTAACACTTACTTTCAAAGATGACTGTTAAAACTTCCAAATTTTCACCAAAATTCATTTCACAATACTATTGGGATCAATATAATCAATACTATTAAAAAAATTCAGATTTACGCATTTTAAATTAATTATATAAGATTCATAAAGTTTTCAGTTTAGTCCTTTAAACCCTCTTAGTTTTGAAAGTAACTCCTAAAAGTCTGTAAAATTTTTCTAATTTACATGAGATACTCCTTATAACTAAATAATACTCAAAAGAATATAATTTATGGTATTTAATTTGTTAACATTATTTAAAAATAAATAAATTTCGTCCCTTTTTTTGAAAATCATGATTTTACATCACTTTTCTTCCATTTCGCATTCCCATGCCATTATTTTCATCATTTATAGAAACACACCATAACTCTAAGAATTTCAAAGACACCCTAGTACTTTTGAAAATTTTCATAAATGCCCTAATTCATGACAAGACTTTAAAATGGTCTCCTAATAATCCTAGATCAAAACATATGAAATCATCTTAAAAAGTTTTTAGCTAGTAAAATGAAAATAGGAGGACGGAAGCTTCAAATTAAAGACTCTAAAATAGAGTTAACACTTACCTGTTTAACCATTTATGTGTCTCAATTGTGATGGGAAAACGGAAGAGAGACAGAGGAAGGAAAATTTGTGTTCTTGTTTATTGATTGATGATGGACAGTGGTTGATGATACTGGTGGTGGAAATTTTGGATGAGGGAGAGAGATGGGTTTCTGTATGAGAGAAAGAGAAAGTAAGAGAATGAGAGAGGGAGAAGAAGAGAAGGAGGCGAGGAAGAGAAGAAAGAAAAGAAAAATAAGTAAGAGAAAAAGGAAGAAAATGAAAAAGAAATAAAAAAAAAAAAAGCTAAAATGCACATACACCCCCTGATTTTGAGTCAGGGGCACATACACCCCCTGAGTTTTAAAACGTTGCACATAGACCCCCTGGGTTTTCACTTTGGGGCAGAGACACCCCTTCTGTTAGGGTTCCGTAAAAATGAGGCGTTAAGTGCCACATCAGCAAACATGTGTGAGGGCACATACACCCCCGAGTTTTCACTTTATGGGCACATACACCCCCTAAGTTTTCACTTTAGGGGCACATACGCCCCCTGAGTTTTCACTTTGGACAGAGACACCCCTCACACATGCTTGTTGACATGGCACTTAACGGCTAGTTTTAACAGAACCCTAACAGAAGGGGTGTCTCTGCCCCAAAGTAAAAACTCAGGGGGTCTATGTGTAACGTTTTAAAATTCAGGGGGTGTATGTGCCCTTGACCAAAAACTCAGGGAGTCTATGTGCATTTTAGCCAAGAAAAAAAATATAGAAATATTTTGGGTATTTAAAAATAAGTCTTTTGTCGTCCAAAAATTTTATAAGTATAGCAATAGCATCCCAAAATAATTTAGATCTCAAAAATATTTATTGAGGCTACATATTTTATGCTTACTTAACTATCTATAGGAAGGAAAATTCTGGGATATTATAGAGAGGAAGGTGGAAAGAAGGGAAAGGCAGGGAAGTGAAGCTATGACAAAGAGAAGGAAAGCAAGTATGGATAGAGAGAAGCATAAGAAGGTGAAGCAAAAAGAGGAAGGATGGCTGTGAATTTGTGTAGGGACTGAAATAAAAATATTGTAAAAATGGTGAAAGTCTAAATTTTAAAAGTTTCAAAAATGTCATGTCAACATTTAATGAAGAAATTGGATAGTGTTATACTCGAGGACAAAAAAACGAAATAAGTTACAAACATAGTATCTTATTTTGAAACATTTGAAATATCAAGGACCGATATGAAAAGACTGGCACACATAAAAGACAAAAATAAAATTTTGGTCTTGATCTTTTAAGCATTAAATTGAGATATTTTATTCTTTTAAGGACCAAATTTTAAAAGAAATATATATACTTAAATAATTAATTTTCTCTATTTTATTCATTATTAGCAAGAGATTGAGCATTGATCATAGCATAATTTCTCTTCTAAAATAATGTTTTTAGTTCTTAAAAAATAAAATGCCTCGATTCGATTTTTAAAATCAAATTTTAATTAATTTGATCCTTTAGTTAATATGATATCTATTATAAAGACATGTGTTTATGTGGATGACCATATCTTTAATATTGGATTCTTCCTAGACCCTACGTGATCAATTATCTCTTGGGATATTTAGTCTCATTTGTAACCTCTCCATGAAAACACCTTTAAGAGAATTATATTGTGTAACCTTCCATACTCATTAGTATGCTTAAAAGGTACATTATTATGTTCTTAATGTTACCTTATGGTTAAAGTGCTATAAATATGAGGCTGTTGTACACAAATGAATAGATGAATGAATTTGGTACATCTCTCTATTATGTTCGTGTTGCTCTTTGTCTTATATTTTTATTGTTCCTAAATTTTTTATTTTACAACACGTTATCAGCACGAAGCTCTAGATTTTTATGTCAAAAGGAGCTCAAACTTATTTTCATCATATCATGGTAAATTGGTAAGCAAGTATATATTTCTTCTCATAATGTAAGTTTTACCAAATCTCATAATGCTATTTGTTTTACTTGATATGTCAAGAAAAAATTATCTATCATGGGATTTTTCTTTTGTTTCATAATTTGAGTGCAATTTGAATCTTTGAGATACTACAGAAGAACGAAATCATGCATCTTTGAAGGATGCACAAAATGCAATGATTTTTGTTCATCATCATTTGCATGAAGAACTAGAATAATAACATTTTATTATAATAACATATTTTGAAGGAAAATATGAATTCCAAAATGATAAATTATTCAATTAAAGCCCGTTCTAGTTGGATGCACTTACGTCTACAGTATATTATGTAAGTGAATATATGTCATCATCGTTTAAAATTAGCTCTATAATTAAGTTATGAGGAAAGGAAATTACTTATGAAAATATGTTTAGAAAAAACATATTCTACTTTCCATGCTTTGAATGTGCTCTTACAGTAGTAATATCGACATCGTAGATTAATTTATCAAATATTATAGACTAATTTCTTGTTTGCTTATCGATGAACAAAATAATGAGCTTTGAGCTTCTAATGAAGAATAATTAAAAACCGTATCCAGTTGGGTCAATTTCATTCCTTGAAGTGAATGCGGCTTTTTCTCGAGGTCATGGATGAGGTCGTGGTGCAAAATGAGACCATGGAAAAAAAAATATTTTGAACTTTTGAAAATGATTTTTCTTCAAATTGTGAAAGTAAAAGTGCTACACAAAAGCACAAGAACAGGACCAAAAATGAGGATGAACTACTTCAAGGAAAAACACCTCAAAGGAATGATAAAATCATTTGTTGCAAATGTGGCTTATGTTTGGTTGGGATTTGGAATTGGAATTGCACACTTTTCTATGAATTCTAATGTTTGGTTCAATTAGTGTAGCTTAGAATTGAATTCTTGGAATTGGATTTGGAATTCGATTTAGTTGAAAATTTTTAGAATTGAATTGCTATGTATTTTCATGGAATTGGGTTGGGTTTTATGGTATTGGGATGAAAAGACCATTTTACCTTCGGTTGTTCTGTACCTCTCTTTTGTATGTCTCATTACGATATTTTTTAATATTTAATGCCCTTCATTAAATATAATTTTTCTAAAAAAATCATTTTTCCAACAAAGGGCATTTTAAAAAAATTAATTACAAACTTTCAATTCTATTTTTACGTACCAAATATATTTTTTAATTCCAAAAAATCAATTCAATTCTCACCAATTTCAATTCCAATTCTCCAATTCTCCAATTCCAATTCCAATTCTCACTATTCCAATTCCAATTCCAAAAAATCAATTCCAATTCTAATTCTTCAATTCCAATTCTAATTCCAAAAATTTTTTTTGAACTAAACATAACCTCATTTTGTGGAAATGCCCATTCCATGAAATGCAAAAAGTAGTGGGATCCACGGGGTCCCACTTACTCTTTTTTTTTTTACTTTTTCATTTCCATCAACTTCAAAAAAAAGAAAATACAAAATACAAAATATCTATTATACCCTTTGATTTGACACAATTATAATCTTATTTTCTTTTTATTATTTTAATATAAGGGGTAAAATGGTCATTTTAATACATTCCCATTCTATCTCAATTATCAAACTTTTACTACTAAACACATCAAATGCATTCCGTTTCTGTTTCCATTTCCATTTTCATTTCTACCTAATGAACATATCCTTAGTTGATCTTTATTATGCTTCACTAAACATGAAGGAAATCAAACTAAAAGTAAAATTTTCTGAGCTTGTAAATCCTATTATTTTTTAGAGGTAAAATACTATTTAGTTCCTAAATTGTTTAGTCAAACCATTATTTAGTCCCCGAATTTAGCAAAAATACTATTTAGTCCTCAAATTTGCAGCTCTGTCAATTATTTAGTTTCTGAATTTGGAAAAAATACTATTTAGTCCCCGAATTTGTAACTTTGTCAACTATTTAGTCCCCGAACTTGGCAAAAAGTACTATTTAGTCCTCAAATTTGCAACTCTGTCAACTATTTAGTCCCTTGACTGTTACCCGTTAGATAACCAGTTGACATGGCCGTTAAATGCTGATGTGGCATGTGCCTAGGCATTTAACTCTGCCACATCAGCTGGTGCCTGGTTATCTAACTGGTAATGGTTAGGAGACTAAATAGTTGACAGAGTTGCAAATTCGGGGACTAAATAGTATTTTTGCCAAATTCGAGGACTACATAATAGTTTGACCAACAATTTAGGGACTAGATAGTATTTTGCCTATTGGGTTGGCGGGTTGGTTCGGGTTGAAATTCTCTAGCCCGAATCATGCGCGGTTCGGGTTGCGGTTTTCATGAATAATGAGCCCGCCAGAACCGAACCAAACCGCCAACCTGTCCAAAATTATTACTTTTTTTTTTTATTTTTTATATGCTTTTATATTTTTTACAATTCAATCTAGATTAACTAGCTTTTATAAAATTGCGATGAAGCAACGTCAAATTTTATCTTGTGTGAGGGTCAATTTAGTCATAAATATTTATTATATTGGAAGTTAAAAATTTTTGACCTTTTAGACTTTTTTCTTATTAGAGAATGATATTTTGGATTAAAGTGTAATAACTTTTGATCTGGAGGACAAAGCAATCTTGCAAATTAGAAGAGAGTCAATGTGATTAAATCTTTTAAATTTGAGGTAAAATACTATTTAGTCTATGAATTGTTGGTCAAACTACTATTTAGTCCCCGAATTTATCAAAAATACTATTTAGTCCCTGAATTTGACAAAATACTATTTAGTCTCCGAATTTGTAACTATGTCAACTATTTAGTCCCCAAACTTGGCAAAAATACTATTTAATCATCGAATTTGCAATGCTGTCAACTATTTAGTCTCCTGACTGTTACCCGTTATAGTTGATAGAGTTGCAAATTCGGTGATTAAATAGTATTTTTGCCAAGTTTGGGAATTAAATAGTTGACATAGTTACAAATTCGTGGACTAAATAGTATTTTGTCAAATTCGGGGACTAAATAGTTGACATATAATTAAACATTCTCGGGAATAAATAGTATTTTTGATAAATTCAGAGACTAAATAATAGTTTGACCAACAATTCAGGGACTAAATAATATTTTACCGGTTTAAATTTGATATACGCGGCACCGACAGCTCCATGAAAAAATATTTCGTGTGAGTTGGAAACATTGATGGTATGATTGTAAGTGCTAACCCACTTGTCATTGTTTATCCTATTAGGCAAAAAAAAAGTCGCAACGATAACGAAAGGGCCGTTTTGCTTCGCATTTTGTCGACAATGGAAGTATATGAGGGACTCACATATTAACGCGCATCTTAGACTCTCACACTCAGTACGCTCGCTGCTCCTGCGTGTCATCAACAACATACAAAAAAAAATCTAATAGTGAGATCTGATCTCCCTCTATCTCTGTTTCTTCATGTTCTTAATCTTTCTGTTATTCAAGCCTTTTAGATTTCGATCTGAATCCAGTAAGCTTTTCTGTCAAATCTATGTGTGTGTGTATATATATATATATATATATTCGTTTTTTGCTGGATCTGGATCAGTTCGCAGTCTGAGTTTGTTTGGTTTGGTCGTTTTAGTATCCATAGAGATGTTTGCAGTTGATAAGATTCTATTTGATTCATTTTTATCGTTTTATCTGTTTTATTGCGCTAATGTTGTTTTTCAATTCGCCGGATCCGGTAATTCCATTTCATTGTATTGATTATGTATACGGTTAGGCTCTTATATTGTTCCATTTTGTCGACTAACGTGTTCTGAATCAGATTTTAGTTTTTCAACGTCCTTTTGTTTTCAACAGCTCGTTTGGATCTATTGTTTTCATTGACTTTGTGGTTTGTTAACATAATTTTCATCATTAGTTCCTTTAATTTCTTTACTATAGGCCATCAAATTGACCAAAAACTTGGAGTGGATATTATGATTTGAGTTCATTTTAAGGTTGAGAAAGCATGGAGTAGTTTTGATCCATTAATTTTAATATTATATCTCAGATATTTGAAGTTAGTTTATTGATCAGAGTAAGCAATGATTTCAATGTATCGTTCCTTGTCATAATTTGTCATTGGGCATTTGTTCCTACTTTGACCAATGATAGTAACAGGATTTGTTTAATTATGGCCTAGGCATTTTGAATATTTTCCCAATTGATTGATCGGGTTCTTCTTTTCTTTCTTAGTGCCCTAGATGCCGTTTAGCTTGCTTTGCTAACATCTTATAGAAATTTATCACACTAGGAATTAAAGCTGGTTATAAATTGGTTTCTACGCTTTGATCTGTTCTCCTTATCTTAGTACTATATGTTTTCACTTTAGGAAAGTATAATAATGTCTGCATTAATGATAGTGAAGTGGATTCTTTTGAGCTTTGTAATTTCAAAAAACCAATGTTAGATTCATGAATAATGAGTTTTTGTATTTATTTTTATGACTGTTGCTCCCTTTCTTGCAGGTTGATCCTTTACTGAGTGGGTTGTAACTTAAAGACCTAGTGAGGAAGTTGTATTGTATTTGATATTTTGGAGTTGCTTCTTTCAGTGGGCTTTTCATGTGAATTTGACTCTGAATGTCTATATCTAGTTGAACAAGATATATGCTGTAATGATTTTTAGTTTATAACTGGTCCTACAAGGTGCAATTTGGAATTGTATTACTTTCAACAAATAAATGTCAAGGGGAAGACCTGATGGATCACAAAAGAAGCATTTAATTGCTTCTGTTTGTGGTGTGGCAATCTTTCTTGGCTTCCTATATGTGTACTATGGATCTGAAAAAGGTGGTGCATCTGCTATCGAGTATGGCAGCAAATCATTAAAAAGACTCGGGTCATCATATTTGGGTGCAGATGATGACCATGATGCAAAGCAAGATGAATCTTCATCAGTATTTGCCCAGGGAGATGGAGAAAATGATATTGTGCCAAAGAGTTTCCCTGTAAGTTACTATATAATTTTTCATTTTATGCCGTTGATATTAGATTTGAATAGGCCCTATCCAAAATTATAACTTAATATTAGTAAAGAATTCTCTTATTGAGTATTTTATACCAATACTTCTGATTTTGTAGGTTTGTGATGATCGTCATTCAGAGTTGATTCCCTGCTTAGACAGGCATCTTATCTATCAAATGAGAATGAAGTTGGACCTGTCTGTTATGGAACACTACGAGAGACATTGTCCTCCTTCAGAAAGGCGGTACAACTGCTTGATTCCTCCTCCTGCAGGTTACAAGGTGAATATATATTGAAAGTACATGTGATGCAGCTGTCTTTTAGTCAGTGTCAAAACTCAAAACATTTGTTTTTGTGTCGTTTCAGGTTCCTATTAAGTGGCCAGAAAGCAGAGATGAGGTATGGAAAGCAAATATACCTCATACACATCTAGCACACGAGAAGTCTGACCAAAACTGGATGGTGGTAAAAGGTGAAAAGATAATATTCCCTGGTGGAGGGACACATTTTCACTATGGAGCTGATAAGTATATTGCTTCGATTGCAAATGTAAGGTTGTTTCTGGTTTTACTGACTATGCCTCTGTGAAAGATTGACAACTTGAAGAATGCAATTTATTTTTGAGTCCTTAACTTTTATTTCATTCATTTTGGTAATTTATTTTTTTAAACTGTTGTCGATTAATTGCCAGATCTGATTCCTTGATAATGGCAGTTGCAATTATCTTAATGTGTCATCATTAAAATTTAAAATATTGCATCAGAGGTTCTCACATAATCCGGTGTGACGTGTGAGATAAAGGACAGAAATGGAACATATTAAAATTAAGGGATGGAAGTGAAATTTCATATAAATGTTTGGGACGAAAAGTATATTTATAGTTAATTAGTTATACCAAATTTGAGTATTCTCTTTCTGGAATGCGACTGCCATTATATTTTGAATGTATATGTTACTATCAATCTGTATTGTATGCTATGTATTAATTTTATAAATACAGATATCAGATATGTTGTGTGCATATTCTTTACTTTAGTTTGTATTGGTTCAACAAGGTTGCTAATTCTCAGTGTTGGACTTTGGTTCTTTGATGCTTTTTGCTTTCATAGATTTACTAGCATTACATGGGTAAAGTGGTATCTTACAACCTGTATGTATTGCCAGATGCTCAACTTTTCAGACAACAATCTAAATAATGAAGGAAGACTACGGACAGTGCTTGATGTTGGCTGTGGTGTTGCAAGTTTTGGAGCATATCTTCTTTCATCTGATATTATTGCCATGTCTTTGGCACCCAATGATGTGCATCAAAATCAAATTCAATTTGCCCTAGAAAGAGGAATTCCTGCATATCTTGGTGTCTTGGGAACTAAGAGACTTCCTTACCCAAGTAGATCTTTTGAGCTGGCTCATTGTTCTCGTTGTAGAATTGATTGGCTTCAAAGAGATGGGATACTACTGCTTGAGCTTGATCGGTTGCTCAGGCCAGGAGGTTATTTTGCATACTCTTCTCCAGAAGCATATGCACAGGATGAAGAGGATCTAAGGATATGGAGACAAATGAGTGACCTTGTGGGACGTATGTGTTGGAGAATAGCTGCCAAAAGGAACCAAACTGTCATCTGGCAGAAACCTCTGACAAATGACTGCTATATGGAAAGAGAACCTGGCACTCGCCCTCCTCTCTGCCAATCTGATGATGACCCTGATGCAGTTTGGAATGTTAATATGGAAGCATGCATAACCCCTTACTCTGATCGTGAGTACCCTTTTCTTCTGATATTTGATGGATTTTGCATTTTTTTTCTGTTGATATCAGTTTGTTGTTTCATACATAATAGAGTACAATTCTCTTTCATTTTACTAGTTGTTTCAGATTATAATAAAACTAATCATCAGCTTTCATTGAGTTGAATTGATCACTTTGAGATTTTGCATTATGGCTTCTATGCCTTATTGCCTTCTATAGACCATTCTGACTACAAGAGTTATTTAATTCTAATAGCTACGAACTATAGGATTTTCTTAGTACAGAAAATGACCCTGATAGGTCAAGGTTGCTTGGAGACTTAGATTCTGCATGAACTGCCCCTAGCATAGGAGTATTAGCTTGTGAGAAGTGCTTTTCCGTTTTGAATTATGAATGACCATTTAGATCAAATGGTATCTTTTTTTTTTTGGCCTGCAAATGGTATCTTCAATAAAGGAGATATTACATGTTCAAAATTCATCAGGTGTGTTGATTGGCATGTAAAGAGAAGAACACAAAGTTAGAATCAAACATTTGATTATAGATAAAAAATAACAGAAGATATTTTCGTTTTTGATCATGGATCTGATTGATTAAATGGGAGTATTTACAGGTTTGCACAGGCAATAGTGGCAATTCCCTACCCCGTCCCCCACTCTTAAGTCTTAAGGTGTGGGGAAAATAGAGGATAATATGTTTAAATCCAGAATTCTGTGCATCTCTACTGCTATTATAAATGTTCTTCAATCAATCTTGTATTATATGCTCCATGTATAACCTGCTTTTAGCTGTCACCGAATGCCCCCTACTTGATTTCTTAAATCTCTACGAGTATGGAAACATATTCAGTCTTACATCTTATGGTAATGGCTCCATGTATAATTGTATTTCTACAGTAGCCCATGCGCAAATATGTTAAATACCTCTTTAGCATTTTAATTTAAAAAATTACTATTAAATACATATTAAAACCTTAAGCATTGCATAAAGAACTTGACCAGTGGGTATGAAACTTCATCTACTGAAACTGTTGTTGATTTTATCAGATGACAATAAAGTCAAGGGTAGTGGATTGGCTCCATGGCCTGCGAGATTGACCAGTCCTCCTCCTAGACTAGCTGACTTTGGCTACTCAAATGACATGTTCAAAAAGGACACGGTAATTGATAAGTCTATCCTGATTTCAGTTTCATTTTTTTTCCTGTGATGACGGAAATTGTAACAAAACACCAATAGATAAGTAATCTGTAGGGTTAAATTTAATTGTTCATGTGATTCAGGAAGTATGGGAAAGAAGAGTTGAGAAGTACTGGAATCTCATGAGTTCAAAAGTCACATCAAACACGGTGAGGAATGTGATGGACATGAAGGCAAACATGGGGTCATTCGGTGCTGCTCTTAGAGACAAGAATGTTTGGGTGATGAATGTTGTGCCCCAAGATGGACCTAAGACACTAAAGCTTATATATGATAGGGGCCTCATCGGCACTACTCATGACTGGTATGGAAATTTGTTTTCTTTTATTGTTTTTTTTTGGTATTCCGCATTTGAGTCATTTATTTTTTTAATCCCTTCAGCATCTGATTTAATTTAGATATATGATTTTGGAAAATAATTTACATTCAATTATTCATTATACAGTCAATTCTGAAGGATCCTTTATAGGTTGACTTTTCTTTATCTTTAGCTGTGTTTGTACTGTAATGCTGTCTTAGTCCCTGAAGGATCCTATTTGTTTCAATTTAGTCCTTGAATTATGAAAATATCAAAATTAGTCCTTGTGTTGCAATTTCTTCCTTGCGTTTCATATTTTTGCTTTTTTTTTTTTGGCAAGGATGAAATTGTGACATACGGTATATTTCAAGAACTAAATTTGATATTTTGGGATTAAATTGAAACAAGTGGAATCTTTTAGGGACTAAATACAATTAAAACCTTTCAGGAACTGAAAAGTAATTTAATCTTATCTAAACTTGAGAAGCAAAGTAATTTCATTATTAAACATGTAGAGGATTTTAGAAAACCTAGGCACCTAGCTAATTGCCTAATTGCAAGATTGAGAGAACTTGTTACTCTGACTCAAAATTCAATAGCCAGATATATGCTGCTTGCTGGATTTTGTTTGGTATTTATAAGTCTACTTTCATCCATGATGTTGAAGCTGAGAATAGATATATTCTAGTGTGATTGACTTGACTGATACTTACTAGAGAACATATTTTAACAGGTGTGAAGCATTTTCAACATACCCTCGGACTTATGATTTACTTCATGCATGGACTGTATTTTCTGACCTCGAAAAGAAAGAGTGTAGTCCTGAGGATCTATTAATCGAGATGGATCGCATACTTAGGCCGACCGGTTTCATAATTGTCCGGGATAAGCCACACGTGATTGATTTTGTAAAGAAGTACCTGCAAGCCTTGCACTGGGAAGCACTTGCAACTTCTGATTCTAGTTCTGACTCTGATCAGGAGGAAGTTGTTTTGGTGATCCAAAAGAAATTATGGTTAACTTCTGGAAGTGTAAGGGATACTGAATAGGACAACCATGGCATTTTCATATATTATATTTTTCTCTTTTCTTATATATATATATATAGATATGCTCAGCTGGTACAAGGGATCAACAAGCATGCCATAGGGAAGCAGTGGACATCTTCATTTTGTAGCATTATGTAATGTTTACATTGTCTGATTTTCATTCAATTGTCTTTAGTTTCCCATTTTTTTTTTTATAATGATTCAAATTGTTAAGCCTTAGGCCTCATGCTTCTACAAGCCTGTTCTTCAGAATTTTGCCCTCAATTTGGGTAGTTATTTATGTAAGCTACCAATAATCAAGACACGGTAGACTTGATGCTAAATGATTAAATGGTAAGAATTTGTGGCTTATAAATTATAATGCAGTTTGTATACATCCAATTTTCGAGTTGGCACATCGGATCTATCTATTGCTTTCATCTTTCAGTACATTAGGATATATGTACCCTTTGTTTTTTTGTTTTTGATAACATGTACCCTTTGTTAAACGAGAATGGATCATATATTGTATAACATAGGATCCATTCTCTTGTTAAACCTAGTTAAATCTTAGTAGTTAGTATCATGCAGACCTGGTCACAGCCTAGGATCATTAAAAAAACGTATAGGGCTTTCTAATGTGTCTACTTGTGAATATGGACCCGGCTTGGGGCCGAGCCTGTTTTACATTATAAAAGTCTGGCCCAGCTCAAAAAGTCCTAATTATAATAAAAATTATAATTTAAAAATATTTTCTTATTATATTTTTGTAATTAATATTAGTTAGAATAAAATATAGTATAAAACTTTTAAGTTAGAAGTTTAAAATATAAAATTTTGTAAACTAAAAATGTTTAATTTTTTTGTCATATATATATATATATATATATGAAAGTGAATTATTTGTATATATAATAATACATAATATGTTTGTATGGAGTGAAACCAATGTTGTAAGAATCGAATCGAACAAAGACTCGGATAAGTGTTCGGTTTATGGTCTGATCGGTTTAACCGATCGAACCGTCGATCGAACCCGATGATATAATAAATAATAAATAATAATTATTCTTAATATATAAAATGACATCACTCAAGTTTCTGGTTTCAACCTACATAATTTTGAAGTTTTAAATTACATGACTTCTCAAAATTTTAATTTTCAAGACTTGTTAAACTCTGAAAGAACTTGATTAAACCAAACATGAAATTCTTGATAATCATAACTTCTTAAATTTTAATTTTCAAGACTTTTATAATTTTAATATTTAAGATTTTTCTAATTTCTTTTTTTTAATGTTATTTTTATTTTTATTTTTTTAATAAAAAAAATTGGACTGGTTGGACTACCGGTTGGACGGTGTAACACCCTCTTATCCTAGGGTCCATTTTTAGTGGATTAATAATATATTTATAAGTATAATTACATGGACAAGTGTGTTACTAATTCCTCTACCCGAGTAATTTTAAAAACTTTTATCAAGTTATTACAAAATATTCATTTCGGTTCGGGTCATCACTCTCGAGTTCTATCCTGATTCTTATAGCGGAAGAAAAATATAAATCAGGAAACAGATTAAAATATTCATACACATGTAGGACCATCTTTTACATAAATATATATTATGTGATAATAGTATATATATATAAGTTAGTCAATCTTGGGAACCGGAGGCAACAATCCTGCTACTCAGGTTCCCTTCAAAACGGCCATGTCAGAACAATCATAAATAACATAAAGTCTATTTATCAGAAGTTCCTATGATGCATGTCAAAATAGCTAAAACTACTGAGGTCCATACCTATTTACCTCAAGCTGCAATCCCCATCGGCCACCTATCCATCTGATACATGCCAGCACTGAGTGAGAATAAATCTCAGTAGGTATAGCAATCTATGTTTGAAAACTACTAGCATGAACCACCATATTCTTTACGAAAAATTCTTATTCTTTATAAAATATGAAAACTTTAACTATTGGATGTAATATAACTTTCTTTTACCTGACGTCATGCTTATCCAGCCATGGCTATAACATATGTGTTGTGCTTACTACGATTGTACCAATAAGAGATATAGAGAATTTCAAATAAATCATACATCATCTTGTAACTTGATCCATCTTACACATATATGGAATTAAGAGAAACATATAATGACATATCAATGTCAAATCAAAGAGAAAACAAGAATCATCGGGAGCGCCGCCCAGCGAACAACTCCACGTACCCCTAGAGCAGACATGAATGAAAACAATTCTCTTTGTGGTAGCTTGCCACAATTCTAGTACAATCTGAGGCGTCCCTTACCCGGATCCGAGTACTAACTGGACCAGTGTATCCCAAAGGCCCTGACCATCGTATCCCGAATGGCCATTACCCAAATAGAAGGTTACCACTGTATCCCAATGATCCGAGCCATCGTATCCCGAATGACTCCCTTCCATATTGGTTCATCTCATGGGATCACTACCTTCATCAAAAGATAGATCACACCCGCCTCGAATTATAGAGTTTGGTTAATGTATCCCAATAACCCGGACCACCGTATCTCGATGACCGTTTTCCATTCTTGTTCGGGCCATGAGGCTATGGAATCACCACCCCCTGTGGTGGATCAGTTTCTTGGTACGCTAATCACTAGGGTAATGAAGCCTAAGCCATGATTATGCTTAATTCTAAGTATGTGACCCTCTAATGGCCATCAGAGTTCACTAACTTAGAATTTGCAATCAAAACGGATTTTCGAAAAACAATTTCATTAGAACACTCACCATGGAACAACCGATGATCGTCCTATACTAGCCACCGATCATCCAAACATAGGCTTCACTACCCCTAGGATTGTACTAGAACTACTCCCCTTATTTCTCTATAATTCTTTTTCTAATTCCCTTTTTAAAATTCAATGATCCATGTTATCATAATTTTCATCATGTAAATATTTATTTAGGATGTTGTTTGAGCTTTGAAATGACACTTAAAAGTTGGTTAGACTCATTTAAAGAAGTTGAAGGAAAGAGTGGAAGTCACTTGAAGTGGAGGAAGTAAATTAATTTGAAATAAGCAAAAGATTGAGTCTTAAAAAAAGATAAAAATAAGTACTAAACTCATTTTAGTTGAAGGAGCAGAAACCATTCAAATTAAGGAAGAAATAACAACTTTTCAAAAACTAGAAACTTGGTGGTGCGTGAAACAGAACTGCTAACTTTCGAGGCAATTTCCAGAAAATCTACCTGTTGGAATTTTCAGTAAAAATACAACTTAGAAAGCTTAGGATGTTAGCTTTCACATGGATATTGAATCACCCGAATCCATTAAGTAACGAATTTAGAAAACACATTTAAACAAAGCAAGGTCAGATTCAAAACAGCATGCAACATTTGGCAAGCTTCATTAAAATGGTCATATCTCCTTCCATACTTAACGAAATGATTTAATTGAGAACGTCTTAATAGCGTTTCTTGTAAAAGAGCAAGACACTAGAAGAAGGAAAAAGTGGCGATGTGAGAGGTGGTAAATATTTTGCACATGAACCGTTAGCCAGGTTATTAAAGACCGCAGTCCCACACTACGAGTTAAAGGAGCGCGTTGCACATGTATTTTTCCAATAAATTATGTGAATTGTTGCATACACGTGGAAAGTGAACCAAGTTTATTCGGACTGCATTTATCCACTCCATCTTTTTCCTAGAGTCGGAAATAATGGTCAACGCGGCTAGTACGTACGGGTTGGCCTGCAATGGGCTGGGAAAAAGTGAGATAGTTGCGGGCCGATCTTATAACCGGTAAGTGATGCACCGACCCGACTCACATATATATTGGTGGGTGAAACGGGCCAACTCTCCAACCTAGCAATTTCTTTGTTTTGAAAAGTATAACAAAAAATTACTTTTCCTTGGTTCCTACTCATTCATTCCATGATTTTTTTTTTAATTGGCACAAATACAAAGTGATTTACTTATAACTAATATTATAATACTTTTAAAATTAAATTGAATTTTGTAAGCTAATTGTACGATAGCGGAGAGGAAAATATTATGAGTAATGTTATTTTCATTTTATTAGAAATCAATTACGTGAATCGAAATTAAAAACAAGAGAAGTTGGAGTGAAAAAATGTCTCTTTTGATAAGCTATTTCTATGATGGTGGAATAAAAAAACAGTAATACAACCATTAACAGAAAAAAGGGACGTAGCTAGTCCCAGACTCATGTAGCTCAAGCTTTAAGTGGGACGGGTGATATTGGCTCGCATTGTTACAGGTTCAAACTTTTTCCCACCCATCAACTTTTTGGGGTCGAACCGGCCCATCCCGCGATTCGGACCCGCATTGACCGTTCCAGTAGCCCGAAAATTTAATTTTATTATAAAACATTTTGGATTATATTAATGAAGTATTTTATTATATATTGAATATTTTGGATTAGTTAATTATTTAAAAATGATTAAGTCGAATGAAGATAACGTAAGGGTCATGACGGTTCGGATTTCATTTATAAAATCCGCATTAGATTTTCGAAATCCATCTTCTCTTTCTTCCGAAACTCAGAAAATGTGTTGCGAGATATTACAGATTTGCAATAATATGACAATGAGGAAGGGTAAGATCAAAAGATTGGCATATACACATTTGTTTACAAGACCTTGTTGTTGTAATCTGTTGAGCAATGAACTATGACAAGGACATCGCCCTTGAAAATCGTGGGATGGCTTGTCTATAATTTAGATACATTAGAAATGGAAAGAAGATGACGATCCAAGCTAGGTCTTGAGAAAATCTAAGCTACACAACTAGGAGCTTTCCCAATAATTAGAGGCTTTACATTAGCACATTTAGCGGTAGTTGGAGCTCCGTTGAATGTGAGATCAATTCCACTAAGCTTTGCGTCCTCACAAGGCACACCGCTACTACAGATAAGTTTGACGCCGTCAGGAGTTGCGGAGGTTCCCTTGATGTTCTTGAATGTGACCTTACTTATCTTTATTTTTGATGGAGTCTGCATATTCATTGAAGGCAATCGTAAATGACAATGAATACACTGCTTGAAATCTTAGACATTAGGGACCATGGTTGAAACTCAAACAAAATATTAGTTTTAAATGCTGATTAGAAAATCAATTTTGTTTAGCAATTGAACCGATTAAAATGCTTTTTTAACAAGAGCTGTAGTATTTCAACGGAAACACCGTAAATAAATTAAAATATGGTCCGTATATGCTACTGACCTCCTTCGAACATTGATTATATGGGCAATAATCTTGTTCTATAAGTATCGGGTTGCTCACATTGACCATTATAATGTCTTCATAATGCAAGTCAGACACAGTAATGGTTCCTGGGGCACCAGGCCATGTCTTGATCCTCACTCTGTTGTCTGTGTTTCTAAAAGTGCAATTCTTTACCGTAAAACCTTCTACGGGCTCTTCGTATGTAAACTTTCCAAGACTTCCAACGCTGATTCCATGCCCTGGTCCACAAGTAACCCTTAAGACATTTATGTTTCTACTGCCATCACCCAGAGAGATGCAATCGTCACCGGTGCCTATGAAGGAGTCGATGATGTTGATCTCACTTGATCTTCCAATGTGAATTCCATCGGTGTTTGGGCTTGTGGCTGGGGCATTGATGGAAAAGTTTACAAACGTAACATTATTGCATCCCAGAACATTTACATGGAAATTTTTGCTGTCTTTTGAAGTAATGTCTCTGACAATTGAATTGTTGAGGAAGCCAATCCAAAATTCTAAATTCGGAAAAAGAGAAGGAAAAACCCAGTTGTTAACCTCTTGCAAATGAAAATCTGCGGAAGAAACTTTATAAAGATAAATGAACATGTTCTTTACCATGGAGAGCTTCTTGCAGTTCTTATTTCTTCCGCAATCATTATGTTTCCATGCAGTTTGGCCTTGGCCATCAAAAGTTCCACCACCAGATAACGTGAAGAAGTTAATGTACCCAAATTTAACCCATTGAGCGTTTCCATCGAGTTTGTCTGGGTTTGGTGGCGCTAGAATTATGCAAGGACCTCTGAGATCCACTTGTCCTAATTTGTATGTACCGGTAGGAATCAAAATTTTGGCAGCATTCGTCGAAGCACATGCATCTTTCCAAGCATTCTTCAAAGCCTTTGGAACAAACAAAACACGAAAGTTAAATTTATGAAAAATCATTTCAACTGATAAAATCGATGAGGAGATTATAGTTGGCCGGATCACAGTTCATATTTGATGTCCATGTGCTCTTACCTGAGTCATATCGCGATTGGGTGATGCACCATATTTCCTTATGTCGAAGATCACGTGTTGAGCTTCAGCATAGGAAGCTAGCAATAATAACAAAGAAAAATTTGTGATACTGATCCAACTCGTATCCATTTCGATATGATCCACTGTTATGTGTTGTGCGCTTCCTGCCTCTTTCCGAGTTGAACTATCGAAAAAAATTTGATAAAAACGCATTGGTGCAAGAAAACTATTTATGATGGAGGGATGGTTTGTCCTCGCCACTAAAATTGTGAACAAACTTCAATAATAGATTCGGTTGCAACGCGAAAAATCAACTATATTTTTATTTGCTTGCATTCTTTCTTCCTGTTTAACATGACTAGTAACCTATAACAAAGATCGTTAACTGGGAGAACTTCCAAATAAATTTAGGGGGAATATTAAAATTTTGGTTTCGAGAATAGTTTTTTCATCGCAAAGTTTGTTTCAGGCGATTAAAATTATAAAAGAAATAAAATTGGGTTGCGTGCGGGGGCGACTGAAAACTTGTCAATTTTGACTCCTTGTTTCCACTCCTTAATTCTGTTAAAATTAATTAGTCGACAGAACTAGAGTAAATTTTTAATTGAGAACGTCTTAATAGCGTTTCTTGTAAAAGAGCAAGACACTAGAAGAAGGAAAAAGTGGCGATGTGAGAGGTGGTAAATATTTTGCACATGAACCGTTAGCCAGGTTATTAAAGACCGCAGTCCCACACTACGAGTTAAAGGAGCGCGTTGCACATGTATTTTTCCAATAAATTATGTGAATTGCTGCATACACGTGGAAAGTGAACCAAGTTTATTCGGACTGCATTTATCCACTCCATCTTTTTCCTAGAGTCGGCAATAATGGTCAACGCGGCTAGTACGTACGGGTTGGCCTGCAATGGGCTGGGAAAAAGTGAGATAGTCCACCCGTCCAGAAAAACTCCCTGCTTGAACTCCTTTGTGAATTTTGTATCTCGGCCGCTAGGCATTTTAGCTAAAATCATCTTTGTCTCTTAATCATTCCTAGATGAATAGACCTCCCAAGGTTTTTAGGTTTTTGAATGTAACCACTTTGCTTACTATTAACCGAAGTTTCCTTTTGATAAAGATATGGGCCATAAACAAATTCGAAAAGTTAGAACTCGCAACAAAGCCCTCTAAGGAAATACGGGGCCCAACTGCCCCAGCAGGTAATTGGAAAAATGACGAGATCATGCAAAGATTCCCCACAAAGACGGTACTACTCGACCGAGTAAACCTCTTGGAATCTAATAACTCCACGAGGAGTTCTAAAAGAACGTTCGTACATAAACCACGCTAGCAATCATCATGCAAAGCTGTCTTGATCACACGGTACTTATGCAAAAACCTCTTTACCCAAAAGTGAATAGAGAACAAAAAATGTTCAAAGACAAAAGTCACTGCATTAATGTACTCATTTCATTAATGTAAAAAAGGGGGGGGGGGTGCAATTGCCTATTACACTTGGCAAAAAAGAAAAGAGACCCTACAAATACAAACTACTCTTAGGCATCCCCAAGGCCAACATTAATAAGGGACTCCCTGAGCTTGGGGCCACTAGCATTCCCCGACATCTCCCTTACCGCAACCTTAGCCGTTTCCTGAGAAGTAGCTCCAATCTCAGGAACACGCCCGGCTATAACGGAAAGGAGATGGTGACTTAGAGGAAGACTGGCCAACTCACAAAAGCGAGCAAAATCTGCTGGCAGATTAGTCGAAAGTCGGCCCCTAAGCTCACCATCGAAGAGCTCCAGAGCAGGATGTAAAGAGCTCACCAACTCAGTGGGAAATCTTTCCCCACGAGGACGCGTACATCATTCCATACATCCTTTCGGCCATAAACTCTGCCTGGCGGGCAGCCGCATCTCCAATCCTACTCTCAGCATCCAGCCAACCCATCATGTTATCATTAACGTGGGCCTCGGCATTCTTCAAAGCTTCGCTAAGAGAACACAACTCCTACAAACGCTTCTCCGCGTCCTCTTGCCGAACACTTAGCTCCTTGCGAGCCCTCTCGAAATCCAATCGCAAAATTTTGGCCTCTGCAAGTTGATCGCCTTCGGTGCGAAGACGGGCGACCTCACGAGTCAAAGACCGTATCTCACGATCCATGCCCTCGCACTCTTTCTACTTTCCTCGCAAATTCGTGCGCACCTCCTCGAGCTGCAACCGCGAATGCTCCAGGGACTTATTTATGGTATCAAGAAGCAAAACCAGCTTGTCCAAATCCTTGCGAAGATCAACCTGCGCAGAAAATAAGAGAGAAATAATGTTATAGCGAAAGATGATACACTAAACAAAGACGGGACACTCAAAGTCTAAAACTTACCACTTGCTTCTCCCACATGTTGCTGGCTTGATGGAAGTCAGCCAAAGAGTTGGCCATACCCTCAAAAGCTCATCGAGAAATGATCAGAGGATTCGAGTCAATTGCCCTAGCAGCCCTCTCCTCCAAATCCACAGGGAATTGCGTCCCAAGGGCTACTAGAGCAAAATGGGGCACCTCGTCCCCCGACAACCCTTGCACAGTTTGTGAAGGATCCTCCAAAGCAAAACCTTCTGGAGCCACATCTCCATAAGTAGTGGTAGCCATTTGACTCACCACTATATTCTCAACAATAGGCCCACTATGGCCACCTGCCGCTGAAGCGTTCTCTTCCATGGCAACCAACCTTACGGGAAGAGCCTCAGGAGCAATGGCAACATCCTGTCCAACTGTTCCTTCCACTTGAGGCCTCTTGCTCGCCGGCTCCTTGGCACCCCAAGCAGAACGTGGAGAGGGTGAGCTTGACAAAACCACCCTCAAGGGCGAGCGATGAGTCTGCTCCGAAGGCGAAAAAGTACCCCCACCAAAGCAGTAAGTCTAGTCTCCACGGGAGCAGCCCTCTAATACACCGCCGAAGACGTAGGAACTTGAGAAGAAAGTCGAGAATTCGTCTTCTTGGACCCCCCATTCTTTAGGATTTCCTCCTTCTTTCCTCTTTTCTTTCCTCCTTTTCTTTCCCTTGGATATTGTCCTTCCCTGATAACAACCTCCGGTGGTGGCACCTGAGCCTTGCCTCCCATCACCTCCGACGGTGTTACCTGAGCCTTGTCTCCCTTCAGCCCTCCTACCTCCTTCAGACGTCCCGATACGAACTCCAGCAACCTTCTCTCGGTTGGGAGAAGAACCCTCTCTTAAGAGGAGGAGGAGGCAGAGAAGAAAGGTTCTCCAAGTCAGTAAAGTCGAAGGGGTACAACCCTGCAATCAGCAAACCCTAAATCAGAGAGAAGAAAAAGAAATCGCAAAGCCAGGAATCAGAGGGAGACAACACTCATTTCATCTTCGTTTGCCATGGCGAAATACAAATGAGTAAGCAAGAAACTTCAACCCAGAGAGAGAAATGGAGAACTCTCGGAGATGAAGGGTCGAAAACCATAAAGTTTGAAGGTAAACGGAGTCTTTTCCTTATTAACCTTGGGAGTATTATAGGGAGTTAGAGGCGCGACAAATCAAATCACAGCCTCCCTCGAAACCCGCAATGGAAAAGAAGTAATTGTGACCTACATTAAATAAAGGTTGAAGCCGTCCTATCCTAGCAAAGACGTGCCAAAAGGAATGACACAGATTCAAAGTCATCAAGCCGCAATCGGAAAGACTTAAACACTCTCGGAAGCCCAAAAGTCCTCCAAAAGGACCCAAGGGTAAAAACGGAACTCCGAAGCAACGACTAATGATGGCATCTCTTGGAAACACATGGACCTTTAATGGAGAAAAACGGCTTCACAGGTAACATTACGAAACATCCAAAGCGACGGCAGCCGACAGGATCCTGACGCGTGGTACCACCCCTTTCAGGTAATCTCCAGAGAAACATGAGCCCTCCCAAGCGCACACTCGACCGCCCCCAATCCCGGCAATTAGCGGTCGATCTCGCTCTAATGAGATGGAGCTTGTTCCACGTGTCAACCCTCGCGCCGAGGAAAAAGTCCAGAGAGCCCCTAAACTTTCAAATCCCCTCGAAGCCTTCCAAGGGCTTCTACGAAAATTCGCCTTCTCTGCAATGATGACGTCTCCTCGGAAAGACGCGAGTGTTTCAGTAGAGACAGCTCGAGAAACATGCTAAGGAAGTCAAGCGATTAACTGTCCAGATCCTGACGCGTGGTACCACCCCTTTCAGGTAATCTCCAGAGAAACATGAGCCCTCCCAAGCGCACACTCGACCGCCCCCAATCCCGGCAATTAGCGGTCGATCTCGCTCTAATGAGATGGAGCTTGTTCCACGTGTCAACCCTCGCGCCGAGGAAAAAGTCCAGAAAGCCCCTAAACTTTCAAATCCCCTCGAAGCCTTCCAAGGGCATCTACGAAAATTCGCCTTCTCTGCAATGATGACGTCTCCTCGGAAAGACGTGAGTGTTTCAGTAGAGACAGCTCGAGAAACATGCTAAGGAAGTCAAGCGATTAACCGTCCAGATCCAGACGCGTGGTATCCTTGAATACTCACTCTTGACAATCTCCAAGGAAACGCGAGTTCCTTCGAATGCATGATCGAGCACCTCATCTCCTATGATTAGCGGTCGATCTAACTCCACGAACAATTCATGGTGGGTGACCTCGCCCCCAAAAATTGTGCAAAAGTCAACTTAAGTCCACAGGCGCCTAGCACCTATAGACTTGGGGAACTTATGTAATTCCATAATATGCCCTCCTATGAACACGTGGCACTAGCCTTCTAAAAGGTTAACCGAACCATGAATCAGTGACACGTGGCACCGCTCGATGGTCCCAAACGTGGTATCTCCCCACAATCACCCGCTTACTCTCCCGCATTAGAGACGCGGGTGAACTCCCAAGATTGTGGGTCAGCTTCAGGCTCAAGAACGTGGGTCGACCATGTTCTCCTCTACCCCAAGTATAAATACCCCTCACCTGGGGGACTAAAACATAGGCAATCGGGAAGCGAACAAGACAATGCACGCAACACAAAAAGCATATCACGATATCATCGTTACTTGAAGTCTACCTAACAGACATCAACCCATATTCACTCCGTTGACAGGATACACTTATCCTCTTGCTCTAAGCAACACCTAGAGACCCTTGCTCTCTCCCTCTACCTACGAGGTACCTCCAACAGGTGGCTTGCCTATCCAGAGAACACACACACGTCTTAGCCGCACACGACCACTACAGGTAAAATTCCTGCCTAACGGCTCCTATGGACGTTCCCTTCTCGAACTACGTGAACTTTGATCTCTACACAAGGGTACGTAGGCACCTAGGTCATCACCTAAGGACAAGTCCCCCAAGGTTACGACCCCTTGCGGTCCTTTCTTAACATTATGAATTGTCTGAACCAGAAACGACAGTTACATTTGCAATTGGTATCAATTTAGTCCCTGGCATTTTTTCAGTTCCAATTTAATCTTTCATGTTTACAATTGGTATTTTAATTTGATCCTTCTATTTTCAAGTAATAAAGTATTTAATGAAATGCTGATATAGACAATAAATACTAAGTGCACATGCTAATATATACATTTAGGTAAAATATCTGCATAACAAGTGTCCACCAATGCAAAATTTAATAATAATAAATTTATTTTTAATTTGCAATTTATGTTAATGGCAACGATTTAATTTATTTTAATTTTAGAAAATAAAAATGAAATTGCCAAAGTGGGTTGGCACAAATGGTCAAGGATCCGGAGAAAAGTTCTCGCCTCACCCATGGGTGAGGGTTCGAATCCCCCTGACGCCATCCAAAATCCTGCTTAGGTGGGCATCCCTCCTCAGGGAGATTCCCTGATACCCAAGGGCTAGTTGAGTAGCTGCAACTGGGTAAAACTGCTTGCGGTTTAGGCCTGTGCAGCAATCCTTTGGGTTGGGCCTCTGTTGGTCTCCCCAACATGCCACTGGCGCCCTGCCCGATAGTACTTGGGAGTGCCTTCCCTTACTACCACTTTTCTTTATAAAAAAAAATTTAGAGATGGAGGGATGCACATTCAACAAGCAAATGTGTCACCTAAATGTATATATCATCATGTACATCCAATTTTTAATATTTTTTATAACCAGATTTTAATTATTATATCAGCATTCTATTAACTATTTATAATACTTGGATAATGGAGTGACCAAATTGATACCAATTGCAGAAGTGAGAGACCAAATTGAGACTAAGAAAATTTACGGACCAAATTGAGATTGAGCAAACATTAGGATCCAAATTGAAAAAATGTTAAAGGCCAAATACCCATCTTGGTCTCTTAACTTTCTCACTAGTTCCATATTGATCCTTAAACTTTCGAAAGTTTCAACTTAGTCCTATATCTTTGCAATTTGTTCAAAATCAGTCCTTTGGTGTAACGTCTATTTTTTCCTTTAAATGATGACGTGACATGCTAAAATGTTTTAAAAATTATATTGTCACCTTTTCTTCAGCCTCAAAATTTTTTATTTTAATCCCTTCACCCACTTTGAAAGTCTCTGATTCTTTGATTCGGATCCTGTCACATACACGTACCCGATGCCTCGACCTCCTAAACCTCTCTTCCATTCTTTCCTGCATGCACATCAATCCTTCCCTGTTAAACCCTGACCATCTGAAGCTCGCTCCCTCCTTCATCGCATCTCAACAGTATAACCAAATCCCACATTATTAAACAAGCCCTTTCTTACTGTAGCACGATAAGAGAAAACAGAACAGGAAAAGATAACAAGAAACTCAAAGAGGAAGAGAGTGATATAGCAGTAACCCCTTATATAGACGCGAACAAGTACAACCATTGAAGGATGTGTCTCTCTGTAACATATGAACGTTACTGTCCAACGGTAATGTATATATGCCGATTGGACGTGTCTTTGTAACACTGCGACCTTGCCGACCACGGACGCGTATGCTAAATCAAGTTTGGAAGCGTTTCAAATTTAATTGTATCTATTATAACGTTTTACCGGTAATAATTTATAATAAATGATAAAAAAATTTCTACAAAAAGACCTATTGTTGCATGTACCCAATTATCAAGTAATGGAGGCATATTTAAAATATGAGGTAAAATACTATTTAGTCCCTGAATTGTTGGTCAAACTACTATTTAGTCCTCAAATTTATAAAAAAATACTATTTAGTCCCCGAAATGTTTAACTATGTCAACTATTTAGTCCCCAAATTTGACAAAATACTATTCAGTCCCCGAAATGTTTAACTATGTCAACTATTTAGTCCCCAAACTTGGCAAAAAAAACTATTTAATCATCGAATTTGCAACTCTGTCAATTATTTAGTCTCTTGACTGTTACTCGTTATAGTTGACAGCGTTGCAAATTCAGTGATTAAATGGTATTTTTGCCAAGTTTGGGGACTAAATAGTTGACATAGTTAAACATTTCGGGGACTGAATAGTATTTTGTCAAATTTGGGGACTAAATAGTTGACATAGTTAAACATTTTGGGGACTAAATAGTATTTTTTTTATAAATTTGAGGACTAAATAGTAGTTTGACCAACAATTCAGGGACTAAATAGTATTTTGACTCTTAAAATATTGGGTATTGCTTCTGAACCACGTGTCAAGGGTACATGTGTGTCTTGTGGGCCACTTGCATGCATATGCATATTGGGTATTATTATTATTATTATTTTTATCTAAAACAATATATAAAAATAAATATTATGAATTTTAAGAAAAAAGAATTTCGTCTATCAAGAAGATTTTAAAATAAACAAAAGCTATAAAAATATAACTTAAACTTGTATTGTAAAAAAAATTAGACTATTGTTAAGGTAAAGACATTTTGTGAACAATTAATTATCTAAATATTTTCTGAAAAAGATTTTTTTTTTTATCTTTGGGATTTTAGTGTACTTTTATTTTTCTTTTCTCATTGGTGTTCTATTGCCCTTAGCTTTGGGTTTCTACAGTGCCCAAATAATAATAATTGTAGTTACATAATATTTTCTCAGCCGTACACGTGATATTAGCATCACGAACACAAAAGGCTGGCCCATCAAGAGATACGTGACATCGCTCGAATAGGTGCTAAATGTGCCATTATCCCACGTCTTCCTTCTGTCTCACTTAGAAGAAAGACGTGGGTTGTGCTCCCTAGCTACGAACATGGGACGACCACTACCTCCAACACTTACACTATAAATAACCCCTCATTCAGAGGGTATGGGTAGATCGACGATCTTTCCCTGAAAATAGATATCGTGTTGATTCACACCCAAGATCTAAGCATCTTCCTACTTATACCGTTATTCTAACACATAAAACCACCATCAGTCAGCCAGCTCGCCTGGAACTGATACACGTCCCAGCCGCACATAGAGCGTTTCACAGGTAAATCCTCGCCTAATGGCTTTCACGGATGTCACTATCTCGAACTATGTAGACTTTGATCCCTTAACAAGAATACGTAGGCACCTAGGTCTTCACTTAAAAACAAGTCCCCCAAAGCTAAAGCCTCTCGTAGTCTTTAAATTCTACTATGAATTGTCCTTGACAAAAATGACAATTAGAATGATAATAATAATAATAATAATAATAATAATAATAATAATAATAATAATAATAATAATAATAAAAAACTCTTTTTCTTTAATTGTTTGCCAAATACAATTTCATTAATGAAACATTCTAAATTTGGTGAGAAAAGAAGTGTTGAATAATTTGCCAGCGTTTTCTTTTATTATTGTTATTATCTTTATTTCTATTTAGTGTTCCATTGTTCTCAAGTGTTAGTTTTTCTTTAAGGGCACATTCATTAGACAGAAATAGAAATGGAATGTATTTATTGCGTTTAGCAGTAAAAGTTTGGTGGAATGAGAATGTATTAAAATGACCATTTTACCCCTTATATTAAAATAATAAAAAGAAAAGAATGTTATAACAGTGTCAAATCAAAGGGGTATAATTGATATTTTATATTTTCTTTTTCTTTTTTCTTTTTTTTTTAAGTTGATAAAAATGAAAAAGTAAAAAAATAAGTGGGATTCAATAAGCCCTACTCCCATTTACTTTTTCATTTTCATAGAATGAAAATCTTGTAAGTGAACATGCCGTAAAAGTGTTTACCAATGTCAACTTGATTAGTGAAACTTTCTAAATTTGATAGAAAATTTAGTGTTGAATAATTTGCCAGCGATCAGTATAGACGTTGCCCACAATGCACGCTATGCTATTTGTATTAGACTCTTAGCCACGTCGTAACCATTTGAGCCAAGCGTTTTCGCGTTTGAAGTTTCAACAATAAAGCGAGTTAAAGGTAACTTTAGACCAATGTTGTAAGAATCGAACCGGACAAAGATTCGGACAAGTGTTCGGTTCATGGTTTGATCGGTTTAACCGGTCGAACCGTCGGTCGAATCGGATGACGCAATAAATAATAAATAATCTTAATATATAAAATTACATCACTCAAATTTTACGTTTCAATATACATAATTTTGAAGTTTTAAATTACATGACTTCTCAAAGTTTTAATTTTTAAGACTTGTCAAGCTTTGAAAGAACTTAATCAAACCAAATATGAAATTATTGATAATCATGACTTTTAAATTTTAATTTTCAAGGCTTTTCTAATTTTAATTTTTAAGATTTCTCTAATTTCTTTTTTTTAATGTTATTTTTTCTTTTTATTTTTAAATTTTTTTTAAAAAATAAAATTGGACCGGTTGGACCACCGATTGACCGGTCCAACTCCGGTCCAATCCAATCCAACTGGAAAAACGGTTTTTTGGTCCAACCGACTCGCCTTTGTATTCGGTTGGCGGTTGAACTGGTCGGACCGTCTGGTCCGGTCCGGTTCTTACAACATTGCTTTAGACTAGAGGTGGTTATCGGATGGGATCAATCCCTTCAAATTTAATCCAATTCGTCAATTTGGGTTGGGTTTGAGTTCAAAATTTCAGTCCGCTCATCAATTGATTTGATTGACGGATTAGGAAATTTCAAACCCACTCAACCTGAACTAATAACCCGCCAACCCATTCAAGTATATATTATTATTAAAAAAAGTTATAACACATTAAAATATTAAATCATTAATACAGCAAATCGTTTCACTATTCAATATGCTAATTTTAGTTATTATAAAAAGAAATGCTAATTTTAGTTTATGTCAAGTTCTTGATTTTTCTTTAAATGAAAATAGGCCTTTTTGGTGAAGGAAAATAACTTGAAAATCCAAAAAAGAAAATAAAAAAAGGTAAAAAAAGAAAGAAATAATAATAATTAATTTGATGGGTTGAACCTCGTGGCAGGTTAGTTCGGTTCGGGTTCAACACTCATTTTTGCCAAGCCTGACCCGACCCACCAAATTTTGATTGGGTTGGTTCCTTTTTTGCCTCTAACCTAAACTCGAACCAAACTGACATGTGACTGTGAAGACCGCGCCTACAACGGGCTTCGAGGAGTCGCCACCAAGTTTTCCATAAAACTTGGAAAAGGAAAATTTGTTTAAAAGTTTGATAAAAGTGGGTTTTTAAAAGAATTAGGTTCGGGAGTCTGCTTGAGATGAGGGGAAGGTGTTAGGCACCCCTCTTCCCCTGTCCGAAGATGATTACCCCAAAAACTAATACTTAAATCGTTTTGGCCTTAAAAAAAGAATTGGAAAAGAATACAACACACAAAACATAAAAGAAAGTAAGGATGGACTTGACCTAGGATAAGAGCCTAAGGCCTGCGTACCCTCAAAGAGGGATCAAAGCACACGTAGTTCGTGTGACACACATGTGTGTGTGGGGGGACGCTCATCAAGCAAAGGCCTAGATGGCATCCTAGTGGAATATGCCTAAAGAGACAAAGGCCCCTTGACACCTATCTACCATGCATCTACATTCAAACGAATAACAAGACAAGAAAAGTGTGTGAGTGATGCTCAACAGGCAGTGCACCGAGATGGCGTGAGGACTTGTGCTCCTATAGAAGCAAAGGCTCTTTGGTGACACTAGGGTTACACTTGTTAAGATAAAAGAAATTTGAATAAAAGACCGGGAAAAAGGAAAAGAGAACAGAGGAGGCAGGTAGTGGGTCGCAACCTATGACAGTGTAGGTTGTGACCTATAACAGCGTATGTTGCGACCTATGACAGTGTAGGATGCAATCTATAACAGTGTACGTTGCGACCTATGACAGTGTAGGTTGCGACCTATAACAGTGTACGTTGCGACCTATGACAATGTAGGTCGCAACCTATAACAGTGTACGTTGCGACTTATGATAATGTAGGTCGCGACCTATAACAATGTACGTTACGACCTATGACAGTGTAGGTTGCAACCTATAACAGTGTACGTTGCGACCTATGACAGTGTAGGTTGCAACCTACGACCTTGGGCCAAGGTCCCGAGGTCAGTGCCAAGCAAGGGGTCACGACGTACAACGAGATGGGTCGCGACCCATACACAAATTTCCAGAATTTGATCAAAAGTAAGAAAAATGGGTTTAGAAAAAAATGTAAAACATGTAAGTGGGGAATGAGTGTGCAAGAGTCTTACCAATGATCAGCAATTCGGCAGGGCTTCGGCCTTCAAAAATTCGCTCCTTTGAAAAGTGATGGGACTCACTATTTATAGTGAGCTCCAAGGTTCATATAAAAGGAAAATTGAATCTAGTCATTTATGAGCATTTATGAACTAGGGGTCGTGACCTACAATCCATGGGGTCGTGACCCCTCTTGATTCGGTAATCAATGCAGAAGGAAATTGCGAAAATTGTGATTTTCGGGGGGGGGGGGGGGGGGGGGGGGGGGTTTGCGACCTACAATCCATGGGGTCGCGACCCATAAACCCTAATTTATGGGTAGGGGAAGAACCAGAAAAAAAAAAAGCAAGAGAAAATTTGATTTTTTTTTTTTAAAAAAATCAGGGTCGGGTCGCGACCCATTCCAGAGCTCTTTTCTTACCCTCTCGATGTTCGATTTGTGCAAAGTTTATGTCCGTTTTTAAGGATGTTTCGTTCCCTACACGATGGAACAAGTTTCGGACCCATCCGACTTAAGATGAAACATCGGTGATTGAATCTTCAATGACTGCCAGTTTTTAATTTTAAAAGACCTTCATCCCTCAACCAAACCTTTTCCCGGAGCCAATTCTCTTCCGCCCGATACCCGATTCGCACAAATCCTATGTCCATTTTCAAATATTTTTCGTCCTCTACGCAATAGAACAAGTCTCAAAGCAAAAAGACTTCAAATGAAACTGCAGTGATTGAATCTTCATCTACTGCCAAAATTTCAACCTCAAATGACTCTTATTTCGTCTTTTGCTTTGACACTCAACTGGACTTATCTTCTCTAGGTTCTTTCACCTCACAATCCTTGGGATTTTGGGTCTACCCTACATGCTCCCCTATTGATTCATTAATTAAAAATTCCGGACAAAATGGGGTATCTACAGATTCCCCTCTTTACTTGTCTTTCTCCTGATTGCTTTACTGAGAAAGGTGATCATAGCTCACAAAAAGGGGAGGGAGGAAACAAGTTAAAAAAAATAGACTCCTATTTTATTTGTGGGTCAAAAGTGTGTATAATCAATCAACAAACAAGGCCTAAAATAATGCAAGCATAGCCCTAAGAAATCTAACACACATCTCAAGAAACCTTACTTCCCAACAATGCTATGGTTCTTCATCATTTTGTCTTCATCGTCCAACACGCCCACTTAAGGGTAGTTACGATATGTTCAGCTTATGGGATCCGGCTGAGGCAAAATGCCTAGCAAATATGGGCGCCCTTCTACTTGCAAAAAATTATAGCGTTGTTGGCCGGGGAATGACACAAACCATGTAATATTAATTTTACTTTACAAGCGTCAATTTTTTATATTAGAAAGAAAAAATAAGCATACATCTTTCTGGTCATCAAAATCGTAATTTTTTAGATAAAATTAATTGTAAAAGTATAATGACAAAATTAAAAAAAAAATTGTGCAAGATTTTAGAATATAAAAGAAGATTATTTTGGTTTTTAAAAAATAAACGTGTATTTGGATTAAAATTATATTTAAATAATATATAAAAAATAAATAAATGTGAGAAAATAGAGAAACAACAATGCTACTATATTGTGTCTATTGAGGGAATAGAAACTCAACCTTTTTGATTCCTGCTTCCAAATTTCTCAGTCACCACCAGATCCCACCGTAGCAACCACTCATATCGGTATGTGCTTCTTCTCCATCTTCTCATTTTCTTCATTCCTTTGTATCACTTTTCAGAATGCGCTCTTACGAGGTGAATTTTGTGCCCTATTCACTGTGCGATTTGAAATTGAAAGTAAAGGATTTGAAAGAGGCGTGCGTGCGTGCGTGAGTGAGTGAGTGTTGAGATTCGCATTAAATGCAAGCAAATTCCTATTTCTATTTTGTGACCAGATTTACAAAGGGAGAGATGGAGCGAAGAGTGCATTACTGATTTTGGGGGGTTTCATGTCATCAAATGGGATTAATAAACATTGATTTGTCGATGATAGCGTTAATTTGGATTTCCTTGTGCGCATGATTTTATTTTTGTGGTGCCAATTTGTGTATTAAATTTGTTAAAGCCTTGGCAATCACAAATTTCAAACCTTTTGCTATGTCGTTTAGCTGGGGTGTTCTGTTTGTATCTAATTGCATTGAGGTGGTATAATAGAAACTTGAATGCTGTGTATTTTCATTTCGGCGAGGCTTAAAGCTGAGTGGCTATTTGTGTTTTCCTCATGTTATAGAATTGTTTCTTAAATATTAACTCTAGCAAGCAAGGCTAACTTACATCTAGGGATTCATTTCCTTTATTAATCATGACATGACCTAATCACTAGTTAGTCCTTTAGTTAATATCATTTTAAGCACCCAATTTATGCTTAATGATAGGTAATTATATAAATTGCTTTTAATTTATATCTTGTGTTTATTGGTTAGGCTGAACATATCAGCTAATTTGATTATCTTTTTTTCTTTTTAAGCTAGATCTGTTTATCAACAACTAGATTAATGCTATACCTCATTTTCTTTTTGTAAAATTTTAAGATTCAACTTGCAACCATGAAAGGCATCCTTTCGCTACAGAGGACAGCCTTGGTGCGACAGCATAGTGAAAAGTTGAGCCTTGGTTTCAGACTATTTAGCACTCAGGGGGCATCAACTGCTAGTACTCCACAACCTCCACCACCACCGCCTCCTCCAGAGAAAACCCATTTTGGTGGCCTCAAGGATGAGGATAGGATTTTTACCAACTTATATGGTTTGCACGATCCCTTTCTCAAAGGTGCCATGAAACGGGGTGATTGGTATCGAACTAAAGATTTGGTACTTAAGGGAACTGATTGGATTGTGAATGAAGTAAAGAAGTCTGGCCTCCGTGGACGTGGTGGTGCTGGCTTCCCTTCTGGCCTCAAGTGGTCATTCATGCCAAAAGTATCAGATGGTCGTCCTTCATATCTTGTTGTTAATGCTGATGAAAGTGAGCCTGGAACTTGCAAAGATAGGGAAATTATGCGGCATGATCCACATAAATTGTTAGAGGGTTGTCTAATTGCTGGAGTGGGAATGAGGGCTAGTGCTGCTTACATCTATATTAGGGGAGAATATGTAAATGAACGCATAAACCTTGAAAAGGCTAGGCAAGAGGCTTATGCAGCTGGGTTATTGGGTAAGAATGCTTGTGGCTCAGGATATGACTTTGATGTCCATATCCATTATGGTGCTGGTGCGTATATTTGTGGTGAGGAAACGGCCCTCTTGGAGAGCCTTGAAGGGAAACAAGGTAAACCAAGATTGAAGCCACCTTTCCCTGCCAATGCAGGGTTATATGGCTGCCCGACTACAGTTACAAATGTGGAAACTGTTGCTGTTTCTCCAACCATTCTAAGGCGTGGACCTGAGTGGTTTGCCAGTTTTGGTAGGAAGAACAATTCTGGGACAAAATTATATTGTGTGTCAGGGCATGTGAACAAGCCCTGCACTGTTGAGGAGGAAATGAGTATACCACTGAAAGAGTTGATTGAGAGGCACTGCGGAGGTGTAAGAGGAGGATGGGATAACTTACTGGCCATAATTCCTGGAGGGTCATCTGTTCCCCTGATCCCTAAGCATATATGTGATGATGTTTTGATGGATTATGACGCACTCAAGGCTGCTCAGACAGGGTTGGGGACTGCAGCCGTTATTGTTATGGATAAGTCAACTGATATCGTGGATGCTATTGCAAGGCTTTCTTACTTCTACAAGCATGAGAGCTGTGGGCAGTGCACCCCTTGCAGGGAGGGGACAGGATGGCTCTGGATGATCATGGAAAGAATGAAAGTTGGAAATGCAAAGCTAGAAGAAATTGATATGCTTCAGGAGGTGACAAAGCAAATTGAAGGACACACAATCTGTGCCTTGGGTGATGCTGCTGCATGGCCAGTGCAGGGTCTCATCAGACATTTTAGGCCAGAGCTTGAAAGAAGGATCAGAGAGCGTGCAGAGAAGGAGTTGCTGGAGGCTACTGCTTAGCCTTTCTTAAGGTTGTTTCTTGGATCTTCGTTTTCTTTAGTTATCCTTTATCTTTCATTAAAGCGCTTCTTGATTCTTTAATAATTTCATCCATTGTTAGCTTTGAAAACTGTAGAAAATTATAAAGGTGGAAATAGACATTGTATTTACTCTGATTTGCTTGGTCAGGCTTAAATAATTTGCAGATACTTACTTTTTTTATTGTACTGTTATGTGGATTAAACTAGATCATCCATATGGATTTTAATTCTACTGCTCAAAACAAACAGTATATGTTAAGATTAGAATTTGATTTTGGTTACAAATTGGAACAGAGAGATGTTTGAAGTCTTAATTTGAGGTCCAGGCTCCAGAGTCACCTTTTTATAGGCTGTGTTGTGGCTGATAAAAGTGCAAAGATTGTTCCTGAAAACATTTTCTTGATGTCATTCAAATGATTCCAGTATGGGTCTGAGATACCATTTCCTGTGTTTAGTAAGGCTTGGATCACTTACAGGTTGGGCGTGGAATTAATTCTTAATGTTGCTTTCCTGATTTTGAATTTTATAAGACATGCAGATTAAATTATGAGTTCAATCATTTTTCCTGTTAGAAGCTGTATTTGTGACCTTCAAATAATTCAAGTTTTTATAGAAATGATTGTATAAACTGTTGGCCTGATAGCCATTTGGTTTGATGGAATAGAGCTAAACCATTTGGGTATGTTTGGTAGACAGAATATGATGAGAATGAGATTACTACATTTGGTAGTAGGATTTGAGAATGGGAATGGAAATGGGAAAAGAATAAAAGGTTAAAATTACCACTTTACCCTTATATAAAAATATTAAAAAAAAGTCATTAAAAGAAAAAGCATGGGCTACGATTGATGTGATGAATGAGCCTCACACTTTTCTCTCTTTCTCGCGTGCACTGTACAAGTCAGACAAAAAAACCAAGGGCATAATGGACATTTTCCTCCTCTTTCTCTCTTTCCCACCAAAGCTGCGTGAGTCCAATGGAATATGTGAAGTAATCTTGCACTCCTTTCCATTTAACAAACATGGGAGTGCAGGATTACGGATTACCATCAAGATTCCATCAAACTTTTCTAGTAAACAAACAGAACCTTTGTTTTTTACTGTGAAAAAACCAAAAGCATTATCAATGTTGAGATCTACTATGCAGTGTAAGCTGTTTAATCATATAGTGCATAGGCTACATTTGCATTTAAACTTTTATAATGTGTAATTTGTTTCGGATTTTAATGAAGTTCTCTTATATGTAGGGCGTAATTGTACTGATGGATAACGAGGATTGAAATAAAGGAAGTCTCTGTTCTTAGAAAGATAGGTGGCTCAGGTGCCTGGCATTATGAGTACTTTCATTGAATTTTTAAGTTGTTACTTCGTCTGGAGCATACCACATAAAATAAATGGTGTTTCCTGAACTTGTTTCATACATATCAGCTTTTGTTACCTGTGATAATTTATTAATAATATCTGTATTTTGTTACCTTTGATAATTAATTGATGGTCGGGTTTGTGGTTTATATATTACTGATATTCAGATCAGATATGATTTGGATAAACTTCTCTGCATATCAGCTTGTCAGAGTTCAAAAGCTAGACTCGATTTGTTTCTCTATAGAAAGTTTTGTTAATTTTTATGGATGGGGCCCTACTGTGAAGTGATGGCTTCTATTTTAGAAAGGAATTGTAGAGCCTCGGGTCAAAAAGCAAATTTTTAAAATTCTAGTATATTTTTCTCTCCCAATACTGACCTTGAGTGGAAGGGAAAAGTTTGTGACACTTTGAATATTGAATTTAGAACAGATCCTGGAGTGTATCTTGGACTGCCAGTTTTGTGGGGTAAATAAAAAGAAGAATCTCTTGATTTCATCAGAAATAGAGTTATATATATATGAAGATATATGTGCAGAAGTGGCTTGTGCAGTTCTAACTTATCCTATGGCTTCTTTCAATTCTCTAAAGTTGTTTGTGATGATTTATGTTGGAATGTGGATCACCCTGGGTGGATAGGACCCACCCATAAGTATAATTAAATAATAAATAATTATATTATTATTTAATTATTATATTTAATTGTTTAATTAAATATTTAATTAAGTGGTTAGTGGGATAGTGGTAGAAAATTGTAGGATCCATTATCTCACGAGTAACCCCTACTTTGAGGAGTATAAAAACAATCAATTGAAGAGTCAGATGAGAAGTTTTTAACGTTAATATTAGCCATTCAAGAATTGGTGAGTTTCTTTCGATCAGTCTTTTCGTTCTTCGTCGGTGCATCTTTTGTAACGTAAATCTGTGTTCGTGATACGTGACCGAGTCTCCGCATGACGCTTGGATTTGAATTCCGATTTGACACCAAGTATACCCGAAATCCTTCAATTTGAATGGTGCTCTTGCTAGGTTTTGGTGAGGGTAGAAGAAGGAGGAAGGTCGAATTCATTGGGTTGCTGCTTGGTCAAAGCACTCTTCTTCTAAGAAAGATGGAGGAATGGATTTGAGAGTTTTAATTTAGCAATGCTAGCTAAACAAACTTGGAAGTTGGTAAATAATCCAAATGATCTATGGGTTGTTTTGGTCATTAAAATGGCGTCGTTTTGTTGAGTTAGAGTAAGAGAGGGTGTCATGTCATTTTTAAATATGACACGTAGGAGAGAGGGTGCACCTTCCACGTCAATATTTAATGGCAAAACCAGACGGATGTTACGTTAGATGACAAATTTTGACAAAAAAAAAACAACGTTGAGGACCTAAAATAACTTTTTGAAACATTGAGGACCAATATTAAACTTCGTGCAAATGTTGAGTAATTTGACCAAATATATATGTACTTAAAAAACATGCATGTTGGAAAGTTGGAAATGATGGTTCCATATGATTTTGGAAAGATCCTTGGATTCCCAGTCTGCCTAATTTCAGGGTCTCTTCTAGCAGCTCAAATGACCATGTGACTGATCTTTTGTGAATGACTTCATTTGGGAGGGAGTATATATATATAGAATGCATGCATACTCCGGAGGAAGATCTTAAAGCCAAATTGTTTGATCCCCTCTTCTATCTTTTGGTGGGGAGGAGAAGCTTCTTTGGACAAGTACCAAAGTGGAGATTATGTGGTATCAAAGTATTATAAGGCTAGAGATGATGTGAAGGCTTGGGATGGCAAAAATCTCCAGTACTGTGGGTGTCAAATTGTTGATTTCTCGTGCGGGTATCAAATTGTTGATTCTCCATGCGGCACCTTATATGCGGAGATTTTTTTTTACGGGAACGAAGATGAGAAAAAATAATCTCTGAAGTTAGTTTGGGGACGGGATGGGGAGTATATTGTCTGGCCCGCGGGGTCCCTGTCCCCGAAAAGTAATTATATAATTTCATTTTATATTATTATTTTATTATTTTAAATATTTGTATAATTATATTTTATTAATTTTTATATTTTTAATATATATCTAAATTATGTGCTTGTTAATATTTTTCAATTAGATCTATTTAATATGATATTTTTATCTAATTTTATAAATTACTTTTTATTAAAATTAAGTCTACTCGTATTTTTATATTTTTTTTTTAATTTTTTAAATATGTGGGGATCCCCGCGAGGTGGCGGGGAATGGAAAAGGGGAAAAAATTCTCCCCACGGCAGGGATCAGAGACGGAGAGAGCACTCTCCGTCCCCGCACGTAACAGGTGCCATCCCTACTAAGGCTGTTGTTAATTTGGGGCCCAATTCCTCTTTTACCCCTCATCTGAAACTTTGAGAGTCTATTTGCGATTTATGTTGTTCTCCAAAAGTTGACACTTATTTGTGGAGGTTATGTAATGGTTCCCTCCTTACTAGAGAAAGGCTCTTTAAGAAGAGTGTACTGATGATCCCATGTGTCCTATCTGTCATATGATGCAATTTGTTGCATCATGTAATGCAATTTCAGTTAATAGGATTGTGACACTTGTTATTTTGTTGCATCATGCAATGTAATTGGATCATATCAATAGCTACAATTGTACCACATAACCCATTGCATGATACAACAAGTTGTATAATAGAGTCACCCGAGTAAAACTTTGGAACACCTGATTTCTCTACTATGGAGGCACCAAATTGAAACTATTTTGCATGTTTGTTCTTCGGCCCTATTGTCAGTTGATCGTAGAGTGCATAATCGAAGACCGATGTTATTGTTTTTGCTATATGATAAAGCTATAGCTTGAGAGAGAGGACAAAGCCTTCTGTTTAGATCAAGTGTCAAGTGTATGAAGTGCACGATTCACATCGTCAGATAAAAATTAAAATTCGTGGCTGCACTGTAACTATCTCATTCAATGGCTCAGACTGTGCAATTTATACACTATACCGGATTTGCACTTTAGCATATAAGGATCCTCAAGATGCATTACATATTTTTCAAAGTGTTTCTTTTGATATCCTATTAGAAACTATCTTATTCGAGCTAATGAAAGTCCCATAACGGAGGTAGAGCTTTTCCAACAAGGATTTTTTTATACACAAATATCAAACCCGAAAAAATCCTGTGTTTTTCTTTTGCTGTTTTTTTTTTTTTAATTTTGGTTTTCTTTTTTTTGTTGACTATGGCCAAAAAAGAAAACCAATAATTATATATATATATATATATATATATATATATATATATATATATATATGCAATCTTAACACTAAAAATAGTGATAATAAACATAGTGTTGTAAAACAAAGAATTTAGGAGCAACAAGAACATAAGGCAAAGAGTTTAGAGAAATAATAAGAACATAAGAGAGAAATACACCAAATTCATTCATATATTCACTTGTTTACAATAGTCTCTATTTATAGGACTCTAGTCATAAGGTAACATTAAGAATACAATAATATACGTTTAAGCACACTAATTGGAAGGTTACACAATTGTCTTAAAGGGGCTTTCATAGAGAGGTTACTAAGGATACAAAGAGACAAGTGATCATGTGGAGGGTTTAGGAAGAATCCAATGTTAAAATGTGGTCATCCACACATAAATATATATATATTTACAATACATAGATGTTCTTAAACACTATAATCACAATTAAAATAAACTTAAATTAAGAAATAGTGATGATATATAAATATATAATAATATTGAGTCAAAGGTTCATTTTGGTCTCCTACGTTTCACTCAAGTTTTAAATTAGTCCTTTATGTTTCAAAAGTTTTAAATCAGTTCTTTATCTTTATCAAAAGTTCTAAATTGGTCATTCCGTCCAAGTCCGTCAATTTCTTAAGTTAACTACTGACGTGGCGTGTCGAAGTGAACATATAATATCTCCTACATGTATCAGATAATTAACGTAGCCTTAGACACGCCAAAAACACACAAACGACGTCATTTAAGCCAAACATAAAATCATGTTGAGAGAACCAATATGAAACCCTAATGAAACGTAAAGGACCAATATAAAACTTTAATGAAACATAAAAGACCAATATAGAACTTTAATGAAACATAAAGGACCAATATATAGAACTATAATAAAACCTGAATGACAAATATAAAACTTTTGGAAAACATAAAGGACCAACATAAAACTTTTGAAAGATAAAGGACCAATTTAAAACTTGAGTGAAACATAGAGTACCAAAATGGGCATTCGACCAATAATATTGTTAAATTACTAATGAATCATAAAAAAATATTAGCCAATATAAAAATTCATGGTATGCATTGATTAGTCAAAATGATCCATTAGTCAACTTTTCTAAAATTAGTCCACTCTTTGGATTTGTTTCTTCCATGTTTCCTTTAGAAGTCATCTTCTACAATCATGGCAGTCCACAAACTAGGGCCTCCTTCCTTCTTTATCTCTTCTATGTCCATTTCAGAATTGCTGAATTCGGACCTTGTCTCTCTCTTTATATATAAAGGCAGTATTACATCTCTTTTTAAATTGTTTTAAACTAGTTTTTCCCATGGATGCATTTTTCTTAGCCTAGATTACCATATATATATATAGTTTTGTCAGGAAAATTCACTTTGTATATTATATTATATAAACACAAGAATTGAACTTTTTTTAGTTGCATAATGGGTACTCTAATGCTGGAGCAAATCAAGAAGCAGACTACAAATTTCCTACAAGAGAAGTACAAAATTGCTAGGATGAAATTCACAGATGTTACCGAAGCTGAATTGTAAGTGTCTTACAATTTCTCTTTGGCTAAATTATTATTACTCCGGCATCCATATATCATTTTTTTGTTGTCCATCAACTAATCTGGATTCGACTCACGTCGTACGCTTAATTATGGTAGGAGAATCTCTCAATAAATATAGTTGTATTCACAATGTCTCGGACCCAGGAGCTACACTTGCTTGGACCAACACCCTCATTAATTGGTCCGACATCTATATATCTATAAGAGATGTTTTATTAATGGTCAAAACTCCATATTGGTTCCTTATGTTTGTACGAAGTTTCATATTGGTCCTTTATGTTTCAAAAAGTTTAAATTGGTCCTTTATGTTTGCAAGAAGTTCCAAATTGGTCCTTCTGCATGTCCAAGTCCTTTATTTCTTCCGTTATGTGCTGACGTGACGTGTTGACGTGAACATATCATCTCTCCTACGTGTTCATTTAAGCTGACGTGTCATGCCATGTCATCGCCACATCATCATCTACTATCATATGTGTGATGATGTGGCGCTGATGTGGCAATGACGTGGCGTGACATGTCAGCTTAGATGGACACGTCAGCACTTAACTTAAGAAATTGATGGAAGTGGATGGAAGGACCAATTTGGAACTTCTTGCAAACATAAAGGACCAATTTAAACTTTTTGAAACATAAAGGACCAATATGAAACTTCGTGCAAATATAAGAGACCAATTTGGGGTTTTGACCTTTATTAATTATACAAAGATTTCTTTTAGTTTGAAAATGTACAAAAAAAAAACACCTTTGCAAAAATGATGACCAAATCCTCTATGACAATATTGATTTATTATAAGAAATTATAAATTAATTAATAAAAATGTTTTTCAATAAATTCTACAACATTGCTATTTATTTTCTATCTAGCTAAAGTCATGAATATAATTTATTATAATAAAACAAATAACGATACTATATATTTGATATTGGTCAAATATATATTTAATACTTACAAATGATAAATACAAGTTATCTATTGTAATTAGCAGAAGTGAATGTAGCCTATTTTTTAATTTTGGAAGACGGGTGTTATTTTTAAAATAGAAAGAAAAAAACCACATAATTAAATTGAACATTTTCTAAATTACAATTTACCCTCTTATAATTTAATTTTAGGCAAAATATTAATTTTAATTTAGGCAAGATAAATCATGTTGCATTGACATCAATTAGTGGGATAAGACTTTGTTAATTGTTTTTCTTTTAATAAAAAAAATAATTAATATAAAATTAATTAGTAAATATTTTATATTGAGTAGGTTAGCTGAGCAAGCAACAAATAAGGATCCATGCAGCCCTGATGCCAAAACAATGACTAGAATTGCTGAGGCATCCTTTGAGTTAGATGACTATTGGAGAATTGTTGATCTTCTTCACCAAAGGTTCATTCTTCTTTTTCTTATTCTTCATATTTTGGTCAAATATTTTAAACCAATATAATTAAGTTTTCTTCTAGCTAGAGTGATTTTCCTTTTGAAATTATATTATCGGAGATATTCTTAAATTACCCTCATCTTTGTTTTATTTTGAAAACCTATACTTCTCTCCTTTAAAAGATTGAAAATCTATAATTTAATCTTTTTTACTAAAATATCCTTAATTAATAGTAATATTAAATTTTTAAAATAATTATAATTTATTATAAAAAATATTTCTTTTCAAATTATCATTTTACTATCATTTATTTTGATTCGAAAATACTTATTTTATTTTGCTTTAATTTTAAAAAATTGATTTTGTGTATATAATAGTCAAATACATATTTAGCTATATAAATAATAAACGTAAGGGTATTTTGGGTAAAATGAGTAAAATTGTAAATTTTTTAATCTCTCATGGGAAGGAAGCGTAATTTACTCTTTCTTTTTTATTTTTGACTTCTTCAATATTAAAACGAGTGGATCGAATCAAAAATCACAAAGTGGAAGCTTATTCATTCCGAATTGTAAGACTTGGACAAAAGTTGAGTATATATTATGAGAGAATACTCAGTATATCTCTCTGTTCATTATCATTTGTCAACATTTTTATCAACTCATACTAATAGAAACTTAAACGAATTAAAGATTAATTTTTTATTAATGTTGACAAATTAAATGATAATAACAAATGGAGTGAGTATTGATACTATAGGATTGAACATCCTAGACCAATAATGTTTAATTAATTTACATCATGAAGAATTCTAAATTAATTGAGGATGAATTTATCATCAAAATGCAGGTTATGTACCTTTAATTGTGAGGATTGGAGGCGATCTTATAAAGCACTAGTGCTTCTTGAATTCTTGCTAACCCATGGCCCAGAGGATTTTGCTGTGGAGTTTCAATGTGATTCTGAAGTTATTGAGGAACTTGGAAGCTTTACTCATGTTGATGAAAGAGGGTATGTAGTTTTTCAAACTCAACTTAATTACTTGTACATTCGGTGAACCGTTCAGGGTTTGTTTGTTTGGTAGAATGTCGGAGGGAAATGAAATGGAAATGAGAATGGGAATGTTGAAGGGAATGAAAATGTCATGTCAATGTGATGTGATATGAGTAGTATTGTCAAAACGGACGCTCGATCCGGCCCGGCCCGCCCTGTGACGGGCCGGTCGCGGGTTGACCCGTTTATTAGGCGGGCTTGGAAATTGATGCCCAAACCCGCCCATATTGGCCCGTAGGCTGAACAGGCTAACCCGCGGGCCACTTTTTTAAATTTTTTTAAATATATTATTTTAAAAAAATAATTATAAAATTATATTTTTACTTAAAAATAAGTATTTTTTTATTTTAAATTAATATTTTATTATTATTTAAATTGTTTATACACGTTATTAAAATAAAATTATTATTTAACACATAAAATTATCTAAAATTTATATATTTATACATATTTTAAACAAATATATATTATTTTTTATTTTTTTTAATTTTTTTAATTTTTCGCGGGCCGGCCCGTGGAGCCCGTGAGCTTAAACGGGCCTAATTTGTAATGTCCAAGCCCGCCCATTTAGCGGGCGGGCCGGGCTAGCCCGCGGGCTAAAGCCCGTTTTGACAGTACTAGATATGAGGTGAATGGAATAAAAATGAGTAAAATGACAATTTTACCCTTATATTAAAAGTGGAAATAGAATAAAAGTGGGTAAATAATAACAATTTTACCCTTATATTAAAAGTGGAAATGGAATAAAAGTAAGTAAAATGACAATTTTATCCTTATATTAAAAGTGAAAATGGAATAAAAGTAAGTAAAAACACGATTTCATTAGATTTCAAAAAGTAAGGTTTGTTTGATAGGAAGAAATGTTAGAGGAAATGTTGGATTACCTAGTTGATTCTTGCTATTAAACATGGTATTAGTATAAAAGGATTTTCTTTTCCTTTTCTTCACATTATTTCCTATTTAATTATGTATACTAAAGAGGAATAAAATATAAGAGAAATGAAAATGATTAGGGGGCAATTGAAATTAACAGAAAAGAGGGAAGAAAGAAAAATTAATTTCAGATATATATATATATATATATATATATATATATATATATATATACAGGCATATTTATATTCCATATTGTGATAAGTAGATTAAATTAAAATAATAAGGCAATTTAATATTCATATATATATATATGCTATTTTCTTTCATCTAAAATTCATTAGTAAAATTTTGATTAAGAAAATGGCCAAAATCTCATTTTGGTCCTTTATCTTTCACTTTAGTTTTAAATTGGTCTCAGACAAAAAAAAAAGTTTTAAATTGGTCATTTATCTTATAAAATTTCTATATTGGTCATTTATGTTTCACTAAAGTTCTATATTTGTCCTTTATATTTTATTAAATTTCTATATTTTTTGTCATTTATGTTTCATTAAAGTTATGTAATAGTTCTCTATATTTTATTAAAGTTCCATATTGGTTCTCTCAGCATGATTTTATTTTGGCTTAAACAACGTTGTTCGGGTATTTTTGGGGTGTCTAAGGCCGTGTCAACTATCTGATACACATATGAGAGATTATGTGTCCACCTCGGCACGCCACTTAAGCACTTAACGGAAGAAACTGAAGGACTAATATTGAACTTTTAAAAGATAAATGACCAGTTTAGAATTTAGGTGTAAGATAAAGGACGGAAATGGGATTTTGGCCTGAAGAGAAGACAAAATATTGGTCAAAACCCCAAATTGGTCCCTTATGTTTGCACGGAGTTTCATATTGGTCCTTCATGTTTCAAAAAGTTTAAATTGGTCCTTTATGTTTGCAAGAAGTTCCAAATTGGCCCTTCCGTCCAAGTCCGTTTATTTCTTCCATTAAGTGCTGACGTGGCGTGCTGAGGCAGTGATATATTCTTAAGATTGTTTTAACCAACTAATGAAGTAGTGATATATATTGGCACTCAGGTTCAACTGGGGTGCTAGAATGCAAAAGATATCCGACCAAATTCTCCAACTACTCCAAGGAGGAACAACCCTAAGAGAAGCACGCTTGAAGGCTCTTAAGATAACCAATGAAATCCATGGCTTTGGAAGCTTAGATTCCCCTTCTTCATCATCCACTCCCTCTTCATCAAATTCTGATAATCCACATGCCTCTTCATCTTTCTGTTCATCATTCTCTTCCACAAGCTCTACTCCAACCTTCATTGATTCCATCACTGAATTTACCAAAAACCCCTTTTCTCCCTCAAAAGATATCACCAATATAAGCTATTCTCCCATAGGAGTGGTAGATGAAAACCCCTCAGTCTTCCGAAGGAAGAAGAATCATGCACATTACAATAATAATAATAATAACAACAATGAGGAAGAAAACCACATTTGGGATGCTTTTGGTGAAGACAAAGACAACTTAGTGGGCTATTCTGATTATCAGAACGAGAATGAGAATGAGAATGCAGATGACGAGGAGGACGAGGAGGAGGAGAAACCTAAAGAGAAACCAAAAGGGTTTGTTAATGGGATTTGCTCAAAGATTATTGGTAGTGCTAATAATGCTTTGAGAGGAGGAAGGGGTGAAAAGATTGAGTTTAGAAGCCTTTCTGATGTTGGGAGGAAGGCAAACAAAAAGAGGTTTGAACGTCAAAATTCACTTTGGTATTAATTAATTAATTAATGAGCCAAAATAAGGAAGCAAAATTTGCTTTTAGTATTAATTAAAAACATTCAGTATTATTATCGTACTACAATATACAAAAATATCAATTTTAGCGTTATCTATTAATATAGTTAATTGGTCAAAATTTTAAATTGGTCCCTTATGTTTGAACGAAGTTTCATATTGGTCATTTATATTTCAAAAAGTTTAAATTGGTCCTTCATGTTTGCAAGAAGTTTCAAATTGGTCATTCCGTCCACTTTCGTCAATTTCTTAAGTTAAACGCTGACGTGACGTGCTGACGTGACCATTTAAGCTGACATGTCATGTCACGTCATTGCCACATCAGCGCCACGTCATCACATATGATAGTAGATGATGGCGTGGCAATGACGTGGCGTGACATATCATCTTAGATGGACACGTAGAAGAGATGATATGTCCACATCAGCACGCCACGTCAGCACTTAACGGAATAAATAAACGAACTTGGACAAAAGGACCAATTTAGAACTTCTTGCAAACCTAAAGGACCAATTTAAACTTCTTGAAACATATAGGACCAATATGAAACTTCATGCAAACATAAGGGACCAATTTAAAATTTTGACCTAGTTATTTTAACTGATGTTAATCTCTTTAACATCAATCATAAGTGATGCTAAAATTATATTTTTCGTAGTCATTTATATTTTAAGAAATAAGTAATTTTTGTATATAAAATTTTTCATTAAATTCAATTAATTATAATTATAATTAAAATTATGTATTATTTTTATAAAAACTATAGTATATATATATATATATATATATATATATGTATATATGATAATAATAATGATATTAATACTGAATGTTTATTATTGTACTGGTATGCATTTTTATTTTAGATAGGTAGACTATACTAATAAAAAGTACGTGTATATATATAAAATGATAGTTTGGCGTTTGGTCAAATCTTTGTAATTACAAGTGCTTTAAATGATATTGTATATATTATGTTTTAAGAAAAAGTTTGTATTATAATTATAAAAAAAGAAAAATATGATGGTTGTATATATATATATTTTTCATGTTTTGGTCAATGTTAAATTGTTAATCAATTTTTGCTGAAGTAAGAGTACTTTTATGTGCAACAAAAAAACTTAAATATTAACTTCTAATTATTCTAATGAGAGTATGAGACTACAATTAGGGATGGCAATCTTACTCGAACTTAACGGTACCCTAAAATTTTGTCTGTTGGGTCCGGGTCTGAGTATTGAAAAAATGGGTTTGGATCCGGATTTGGAGATTTTAACAGGTAAAAGTCCGGGTTCGGGTCCGGGAACGGGTAAGGTGTATTCATCCCGGATCCGGTGATATAATATATATAAAAATATATTCTATATCATATCAAATTGTGTGTTTGATGTTTGTTTTTCTTAAATTTGGAATAATTAAATTTATGAATGTGTGTTCAATACTTGTGATTAAAGTACTTGTGATGAAAGTAGCAAAATTTTGTAGAAAAAATAGTAAATTTTTCGGGTCCAGGTCCGGGTCTTGGGGATCTAAGTATTCGATGGGTCTGGAGACGGGTGTCAAATTTCATACCCAGCTGGGAACAAGTCCAGGGATGGGAAAAATATTGACTACCGAGACCAGAGACGAAGAATACAGTATCCTACCCAGACCCTACCCATCGCTATCCCTGACTACAATTCCCATTTCTTTGGCATACATAGCTAGTCCCATTATATGCTGTCATTTATAAATATTTTTTAGTACAATTTGGCTCCTAATTAAATGCATGTTCTAAATATGCATGTTCCTTCAAATTAATCTTTGTTTTACAACAAATAAAAATAAATAAAATGAAACACTAGTTCAATCAAATTTAAAATCAATTGGTGTTTGTTAATATAATTGTCAATTAATTTTCATCTAACTCAATAATCAAATCATCAAATTGACTGCAAGTTGATCTTTGAAATTGGTATCCTCATCAAGTTCTTTTTGTAATTATGTATATATATATTTTTTCAATTTAGAAAATTTAAATTTTAAATTATTATTAGAGTTAAAAAATTTATGGGTTATTAAATTTGTCGAAGGAAGTTCCCAGAATCTTTCAATATTTGGTTTATTGGGAGAGGATATTAAGAAAGGAAAGTGCAACTTCAGGAAAATATAGGTTAGATAGATTCCTACGAAGGTGATTAGAGTATTAGCAAATTTTGCATATTGTACGTGAGAGGATATTTGGCATATTATAATATTATTGAATTTTAGTTTACTTTTTAATCATTTTAATTTTAATTCATTCAAAGTGAGTTTATATTAGGAAAAAACTTAGATCTATTTTCTTATGTCCATTACATCAAGTTCTCCAATATAAATATGACACGTGGCAAAAAGTGTTTAAATGACCAATCACAGTAGAGAGAGAATATAGAATACCACCTTTTATATGACCAATCATAGAAGAAAGAGAGTGTAAATACAATATATAATTGGTGGAACGTCTTGATGTAATGGACATAAGAAAATGGATTTAAGTTTTTTCCTTTATATTATTATAAGTTTTTCTTAACGTTAAAAAAACAATACTAAATAATTAGAGAGATATATTGAATATTAATATATAATCTCGTAGTACTAAACTTTTATTAAATGACTCCTACATTTGGTTGGAGGACGATAACTAAAAGTCGAAATTGCGTTCATAAAATTTTGGAGATGTTAGGAGTTGTAAAAACATGTCGGTATACAAAATTCTATAACTACATAAATAGCTATGATCATAAGTAGAGTTTGGGTAAAATATTATACTTTTTGTTTTTGGACTCGAATTTAAGCGGGTATCAAAATCAAACCTCATTCTCAGACCTTAAGAATAGTCGATTCCTCATACCCAGACCCACACTCGTAAAAATATTGAAATAAATTATTATTTTATTAATATAAAACTTAATTTTTATCAATTTTTTTATTTATAACCACGAAAAAAATAATTAAATCATAAATATAAATGTACTATTAAATTACTTTAATATGTATAAAATATTTAACATTTTTCTTTACTATTATTTTTTTTCAGCACAAAAAATTTAAAGATATTACTTTTTAATATATATATATATATATATATATATATATATATATATATATATATATATATATATAAACAACTATTATTGCGGGTAAGGTATGGATAGTCTACTTCTTTACCTGTTTTCAGACTCGTTGACTCATACCCAAATCCACAGAGTAAAATTTCAAGTTACTCATTGAGTACAAGTATTTTGATTATTCCTAGACATAAATTATGCATTTGGTTCATCAAATAATTGTATTTTTGGTTTATGCCCTTTGTGACCCTCCTTTTGGTAATAAGGCACTAGTCGAAGCGAATAATGATGCATGAGATGTTGCTTCTGCTCATCCTAATGAGTGCTTCCTTGGCCAAGCACTCAGCAGCTTCTTGTGGATCCTCTATGTGTCTAATGAGATTCACTGCCTCTTGGTTCTTCATCACCTATACATACAAGAAGAATCATAAACTTTTTTATTTCATTATTTTTTAAATTAAAGGTATTTTATTGTCTAAATATATATATATATGCTTCAGCTAATATTTAAGGTTTGATGATGTTGGATTGTAATTTTAATTTATGGTTGAGAATATCTATTTTTTCGTTTTAGGGTTAAAGTTGAAGAAAAATTATAATTTTTTTAAATATATATATATATTGTAACTCAATAATATTCCCTCCTACGGACACGTGGCTATAACTTTCTAGAAGGTTAACTGGACCACGGATCAGTGACACGTGACACCGCTCAATGGCCTCATATGTGGCTCTCGTCTATACTTCCCCGCATACTCAGAGACGTGGGGGGAAGTTCCAGGATCGTGGGTCGAGCACCATGCACAAGAACGTGGGTCGATCACGTTAAGAAGAAGAAGAAGAAGAAGAAGAAGAAGAAGAAGAAGAAGAAGAACGGAATCATCATCACCTGAAGTCTAACTAAAAGATATCAGTACATACTCTCTCTCACGATACACGCCTGCCCAGAGCAACACATACACGTCCTAGCTGCACACGGCCTCTACAGGTAACACTCCTGCCTAACGGCTCCTATGGACATTTTCCCTTCGAATTACGTGGACTTTGATCCCTCAGCAAGGGTACGTAGGCACCTAGGTAATCACCTAAGGAGAAGTCCCCCAAGGTTACGACCCCTTGCGGTCCTTATTTGCAATTATGAATTGTCTGAACCAAAAATGACAGTTTCATTGGCTCCCATCGCAGTCCTACTTAGACCACAATGCCTTGTGCATTCTGCCACTAAACAACAATTTCATTTTGGGGAGTAAGAGTCACCTCAGAAACCCATTTCTGGTTTAAATTTATCTACAGACAGTACTCGTATGACCAACACCAGTAGACCCCTCAAGTCGTCACACGACCGACAGGACGTCGCCAGCGATGAGCAAAACAAACGAAAATCAAGGGCACAACTCGTAGCCTTTGGAGAAGTAGACAACACAATGGAAATCGACAAACCAATAACCATCACAACCAGCATTCCAGGATATAAGGTCAAAAGGTTGTTGATAGACCCCAGATCAGCCGCCGACGTGCTATTCACTGAAACATTGGAAAAAATACATAAATACGAGGGTCAGTTGATGCCAGATGCAGGAACACTTATTGACTTCTCAGGTCGAGCTGTTGAGACCTGCGGAACCTTCACAACCTGGCTCTTCCTGAGAGTCCCCCTAAGGGTCGCTCGCACACAGGTTAAGTTCATTGTATCAACGGCTTCATCAGCATATAATGCAATCTTGGGTAGACCGACCCTCAATAAACTAAAGGCAGTCGTGTCCACCGTCCACCTGACAATAAAATCCCCACACTTGGAGAAATTGGAGAAAAACAAGAGGATAAGGAAGAAGTCTGCGCGTGCTACCTAGCATATCTCTCCAAGAGAGAAAAATTTGAAGCCCACGCTCATGACGAAATTAAAGAGCACCCTAGAAGTGGTAGACCTGCGAGTTAAAATATCGGGAGCTCGCCCACAGCCCATCGAAGATCTTGTCAATGTTTGCATAGACAAAGCAAATAGCAGAGAGATTCAGGTAGGAGCCATCCTAGATCAAGCGACCAAAGTGCAACTTTAAAAACCCACTCACGGAGTACATGGATGTATTTGCTTTGAGCGCCACAGACATGCCCAGAATAGATGTAGCGTTCATATGTTACTACCACAACACAAAAGACGGCCTCGGTGTTATCCAAAAAAAGCCGCACTTCAGCGAAGAAAGACATCAGGTGATCGACGAATAGGTACAGAAGCTGCTAGAAGCCGACTTCATACAAGAGTCACGGTCTCCTGAGTGGCTCTCTAACGTGGTCTTGGTAAAAAAGGCCAACGAAAAATGGCGAATGTGCATAGATTTTACCAATCTAAACAAGGCCTGCACTTTCAGGTTACAACCAAATTCAAATGAACCCACAAGACCAGGAGAAGACCTCCTTCATCAATGACAAAGGATTTTTCTACTACAAAGTTATGCCTTTCGAACTAAAGAACAAGGGTTCCACCTACCAGAGAATGATGGATATAATCTTCAAGGAACAAATTGGGCGGAACCTTGAAGTCCACGTCGACGACATGGTGGTAAAGTCCCTAGAAGTCGAGCAACACCGTCAACACCTGGAGAAAATTTTCCTAGTCCAAAGGAAATACTAGATGAAGCTGAACCCAGCAAAGTGCACCTTTTGCATCCCATAATTGGCAAAACGCCTGAGCATCCCTATAAGGATTTGAGGGAACAGTATACTCCTCTATACTGAATGGAGAATTAGGGTGACGGCGAGCATGGAATTCACCCCCAATCTTCTCCCACGAAGGGTGAAGTCTTGCACTTATATCCGGAGAAATAGAGATGCCCATCAAGTCTTCCAATTGCGTGATGCCATTTTGTATCCCATAATTGGCAAAACGCAAGAAATCCAAGCGATGATCCCTTGCGATCTTCGCATTCTTCTTTGCGAGCTCGACCTCTAACTCCTTTACCCTATCGCTCAACCGAGTGTTCTGTCGAGCAACTTCTACACCACTCCTTGCAAGTTTTTCGTCGTTAAACCCCTGCATCTTTCGTTGATAAGCGAAGCTCGCCAGGTGACTAAGCAACAACATGGATTTCTTGGTCATATGCGCATAATCATTCCCATAGACTACCGAATAATTCTGTCGGGCCAATATGACCCGCTCAACTTCAAAAAGCATCACTTTCCCTTCAAAAGAGAAGCCCTTACCAAAAACCTGACAGACATCTCTTCGAGGGGTATAGGAGCGATAGAAGAGGATGAATGAAAGAAATGAGTTTCCAAGACAAAGAGGAGAAGTCGCAAAAATTGGGGAAAATAAGAACGACGCTTGGAATAAAAAGCACATTGTGACAAGCCAAAGGGCGCGAAGATTGAAAGGCCAAGGAGCGCGAAGGAAAAAGTTCAAAAAGCCCTTGACCTTTCAAATCTCTTCGATACCCTCCTAGGACATCCTCGGGAATTCACCTTTTCTACAATGATGATGTCTCCTCGAAAAGATGCGAGCGTTTCTGTAGAGATGGCTCGAGAAACTTGCTATAAAATTCAAGAGAGTAACCGTCCAGATTCGGACGTGTGGCATCCATGGCTACCCACTCCTTCAAAATAATCTCTAGAGAAACTCAAGTTCTCTCGAATGCACGTTCAATCGCCCTAATTCCTCTGATTAACGGTCGATCTCTCTCTACAAATAACTCATGACGGGCGACCTTGCTCCCAACACTTAATAACATAAGTCCGCGGGAGGGCCCAGCACCCATAGACTTGGGGCACTTATGTAACTTCATAATATTCCCTCCTATGGACACGTGGCACTGAAGGGGACTGAAGAAGAAGAAGAAGAAGAGAATAAAACAGAACAGAACAGAACAACGGAATCATCATCACCTGAAGTCTAACTAACGGATATCAGTACATACTCTCTCTCATGATACACTTATCCTCGAACTCTAAACATCATCCAGAGGAAACCTCCAACAGGTGGCTCGCCCGCCCGGAGCAACACATGCACGTCCTAGCCGCATACAGCCTCTACAGGTAACACTCCTGTCTAACGGCTCCTATGGACGTTTTCCCTTTGAACTACGTGGACTTTAATCACTCAGCAATGGTACGCAGGCACCTAGGTAATCATCTAATATTTGTGAAATATATATATATATATATATATATTACAAATATTAATTCGATTATAAATAATCAATTTGAATTGGTTTGGTTTACCCTCAAAAGTTTGAATGAATTGGATAACTTCATTAGTTATTCAATTTAATCGATTCAACTGATCAAATAGTCCAAATTGAAAAAGTGAACCAATCTAATCGCTTCGATTAATCAAATAGTTCAAATTGAACCGAATTGATCGATTACCTACCTTTAATTGAAGTGAATTACAACATAATGGGTAATGTTATAAAGCTCTTGAGAGCTTTGGCTCACCACTCCAGTATCATCGGATATGTTTTGAGATCTGTGTCATCTTAAATTTAAAAAAAAATATTTTAGCACAGATTTCAAGACTAATCTAATGCTTCTAAACCGGTGAGCAAAGCTTACAAAAATTTTATAGCATTACCCTAACGTAATATTTATGGTTAAATGGAAATGTTGTGTAGCTTACCTCCCATATGCCATGACTTGCTAAGATCAAAAATTCGGTGTCAGAATCGATCCTTTCAGCTGCCACCACAAGTTCTGAGCTTTTAGAATGCCTTGTAGCCGCGCCTGAGTCACATGCTAGTATCCGTACTTTTGTGCACAAAACACTTTTTTTTAGATGATTGTAAAATAATATATAATACTAGAATCCGTACTTTTGTGTATATCAAATTTTTTGTAATTTATAAAATATATTATAAATTATTATTATTAATTTAAAAATAATAAATTAAATTAAAAATTAAAAAGTTATTTTTTATAAATTAAAATTTTTTTATAAATTTAATAACTATCATTGTCATTATCTTTCAATTTAAAAAAAAAAAAATTATCACTATAATTATCGCTGTTCATTTTTTCTCTCATAGATTCGCATTGTCAATTTGGTCACTCGCAAATCAAAACATTAATTTTGATCCCTTATTTAGTTTGTTAGGGAACTGTTTAAATTAATCTAAATTTTATATTATTTTTATTTTATTAAAATTTCAATAGTTAACTGCACACATCATCAATTATGTTACGTATTTAAACAATTGGCTAACTAAGAGATCAAATTACATTGATAATGATTTAATTTGTAAAGGATCAAATTGATAACGCGAATTTGTGAAGAGTGATCAAAACGATATTTACAGGACCAAATAGCAACCAAAATTTGTGAGAACCAAAATGATGTTTTATTCCAACTATTGTATGTATATTTATAAATAAATTATATATATATATATATATATATATATATATATATATATATATATATATAACATTTTAAATCTATTTTTTGAAAACATAAATGAATAAAAATTAAAAAAAGATGCTCAAATCCCTATATGCCGCAAATATAACTGCTATTATTCAATGAAAAACTATCAACATATTTCTGCAATTTGCTGGACTGAACCGAAGACAGACAGTAAATTTTTTTCTCAATTAAATTACGACAAAAGTTTTATTTTAGACTGTAATGTTTAGCATCTTTTTTCAATTTGGTCCTTAATATTTATTGAGTCTCAATTTGATCCGTCACATTTATAATTAGTATCAATTTGATCTCTAACATTTGTTTAGTTTCAATTTAGTCTTTCATGTGTTGTAATTGGTACCAAATTGGTCCCTCTATTGGAACTAAGCAAATGTTTAGAGTCAAATTGGTTCTAATTGCAAACGTGTGGGACCGAATTGAGACCGAACAAATTCTAAGGACCAAATTAAAAAAAGTGCTAAATGTTGGGAACCAAAATAAAATTTATATCATTAAATTATTGCTTTGAAATTTCAACCTGCCGTATTTAACTAGGTCAATTGCACATTTTGGTCGTTTATCTTTCATCCAAATTCTATATTTGTCCTTTATCATTTAAGCTGACTTATCACGTCACATCATCACAGACAACGAAATAGAAAATGTCATGGAAATGACGTAGAGTGACATACACATCAGCTTAAATGGACACGTAGGAGGAGAAATGATGTGTCCACCTCAACATGCCACACCAACAGTTAACAGAAGAAATGGATGAGATTGAACGAGAGGACCGATATAGAACTTATGATAAAGATAAAAAGACCAAAATGGACATTATTTAACCTATTTATCTATCTGTGTTGTGAAAAAGTGTGTTTTGAAATGTACCGGAAAAGAGCCTGCGAGTCCAATAGTGTCTTTTGGCTGATTGTTGGTGTCTTCCATTTTTGTCATATGCAATCCCATCTCTGCACACTACGGCTCTGTAATTCCCCATGTTAGCCATCACAAGCTTTTCTCCATTTACCACAATAACTGATGCCGAACTCATTCTATTACTACATCTCTCGTCTGATTTTTCTTGCTCTCTCATTTTGGCCCTTGCGTTAAGGTAAGCTTTCTTCAGCGTCTCCTTGCACTTTTTACTTACGTGAGACTACACATTATTCAAATTTAAAGTATCAGAGCCCGTTTGGTATAGAATTTGACTGAGAATTGATTCACTTATGTGTCACTTTCTTTCCTTGCTTTTCTTTTCTATGCTGGGCATAGGGCTGTAAACGAGTCGAGCCGAGTCGAGCTTTAGATGTTCAAGCTCGGCTCGTTTAAAATTAGGCGAGCTCGAACTCGAGCCCGGGCTTTTAAACGAACAAAAAATCGTGATCAAGCTCGGCTCGTTTAATTAACCGAGCCGTTCACGAGCTTAACGAACCGAGCTAAGTAATTATCAACTTTCATAGAATATACATGCACATAAGAAAATTAACTTATATCTTATATTAATTTATAGATTTTATCCTTTTATATGTTTTATGGATTATAGTCGACACTACTTAATAAGAAAATATTTTGATTGTTGTTGTTATTATATATGTTTTATTGATTAAAAGATATATGAACATAATAACATAACAAATTTAATATATATATATATATATATATATATATATATATGTGTGTGTAGAATAGGTGTTCATTATATATTTAAATATAATAATACGTGTAAGATAGAGGAAAAAAATATTTTTATATTATTTGATTCTTAAACGAGCCGTTCATGAACTAAACGAGGCGAGCCTTAAATGTTCAAGCTCGGCTCGTTTAACTAAACGAGCTTATTTTTATGTTCAAGTCGGCTCGTTTAATAAACGAATGAGCCCGATCGAGCTCTTATGCGAGCCGAGCCCGAGCCGTTCACGGACGGCTACTTTCATTTACACCCCTAGCTGGGCAGCATAGGATCCAATCTCAGAACTTGACAGGGAAGGTGAGCCTGAAGCAGAGAGAAGGTTGCTTCTCTCATGATGTGAAGGGAAAGTGAGGTGGAGAGAAGGGAGTGGTGGAAGAAAGTATCACTTTGCCCTTCTCTCCACGTACCAAACAATTTTAATTCCTATCTTGAAAGGTAAAATAGTTTTTTTTTTTGTATTTTTTAACTTCCACTTTCCTGTTTCATTTCAATCATACCAAATAATTTTAATTTCTATTTTTATTTTCCTTTCCCTATATATCAAATACATATAAAATCTTTCACTTCCCACTAAAACACTCACCTGATATCAAACGCCATAACAGATGTTAACAGTATTGTGAAAATAATGTATTAATGCTTTTAAAAATAGAGCGATATCATATTTGATGTCTTTAAATATATTTTAAATTGTAAGACAATATATATTTCTTAATATTGCACTGTTTATATCGACTTATTAACTTGGATATCATTTTTATCTTTGCTAAAATCATTAAATTAAAATATAACATGTAATAATTTAAAGAGATTTAGTCCTGAGATAATGAATAAGAAAAGTAGAAAACTGTACATATATATATGATTCTCTAATTAATAAAACTGACATTTTATCAAATAAAAAATAAAATTAATTTAACAGTTTACAAACTCTATACCGATCCATTTTCTATCTTTATTAATGTAACCCAAAATATAGTACTAAAGAGAAAAGAGAACTACACCAAAACAAATCAAGAAGGTCAATTCAATATTAGAAATATATGTATGTATTTATAAAGTAACCCAAAATATAGTACTTATGGTAAGTTCTCTAATATAATCTCCTTAAAACCTAATCAATAGTTGTCATATGTGAGACACTGAAATATACCAATATTTATATTTATATTTCCGAAATTTATAATAATTATTTTAAGATTGGTAGATTTTTTTTATACTTTTAGTTTCAAAGTTTATAATAATGATATCTTTAAGGTTTGTGAAACTTTTATGATTTTGGCCCTAAATTTATGATTTAAAAAATTATTTATTTTTTGCGAAAAATGCGTTGGAAAAGAAGATAAATAATGTTTTATAACATACAAATATTAAAAATATAATTATTTGGTTACAAAAATATAAAAACTATCTAAATATTAAGAGTATAATTATTATAAAATTGAAGTGTAAGTATAAAAATTTTATAACTACACATGTACTATAAAATTTCAGGTATATAAATATATATCCTCAAATATTTTAAAGTGCCACGTGATAACTCTTGATTGGCTTGAAAGAGTTGCATACATACATAATACAACTCCTGTCATATTTGCCTCTTCAAATTAGAATAATCATAGTGTTTCACGATTCTTAAAAAAAATTTTATACATATTAAATACATTTTTATCATACTTTTTTCTCTTTTAATTTTTCTCTCTATCTCTCTCATCACTTTTCTCTACAGTATTTTCTTTTATTCTACAGTACTTTACATCTATGTATTTATACTAAGCGTACCCAAAATAAGAAGCAATACATCATATTACAAAGTTTGGGTGACTATTTGAAACTATCAAGAGTTCAAGCTCGCCGGTTACAAGTCGTTGGATCTATTTTGAGATCTGTGCCATATTATATTTTAACACAGATCTCCAAACAGATTCAACAACTGACAAATGGTGAATTTAAAATCATATCTCTTGATAACTCTATAGCATTATCCTATAACTTTTGATGAAACAAAATAGTTTCTGGAGAAGAAGGAAAAAATGACAACAAAGTCTTCATTCAAAAACGCTTAGCCAATAGCATGAAATTTAAAGAAGTCAATGAATTTAAATGTTGTGTTGCTTATTAGAGAAGTTTTCCTTTTTTTTTTTTAAATTTGAGTTTTGTTAATCAATATCCTAAAAATATTGTTCAATATTTCTTTTCAATCAATTATAGAACTTCAAAATTAATTTTTACTGACTTTTCATTGATTTAAAAAAATAAATCTCTTTCAATTAAACACAAAAAAAAAAACCTTTAATTTCACTTGTTAGATAACCAATGAAAATTTGGCATCTCTCAACTACTTGTTATATTGACTTGCAATTATTGGTCTTCAGAATTAGGGAGGTAAATGTCGTCATTTTTATTTTCATTATTAATATGATTAATTTTTTCCCTTAGCCAAAAAAATTCAGAAAAGTAATGATTTTGTTTACAAATTTTATTGACTTTTATTAGTCAAAATTCTAGAATACACGTTTTGAATATTACAATTTACAATAATGACAGAGCCATCAATACAAATTTAAGACTCATTGAATTGATAATGGTAAAAAATAAATATTGCCATTAAATTACATTAATTAGTGCCATTTGAGGTAATATAACTGAAATGATCAATTATGCGATCCACAAAAAATATAAAAATATTATATTATTTTTGGGTTTTCTAAGGTATCCCCAGCCCGACAGGCCAAGGATTAATCCTCTGCAGATCTGAGCTCCATTTAAGGGTTAGCTGCTGGCCAATTGATTGGTGCATACATAAGGTGAGATTCGAACCCCCAACACTTGCTTAAGCGACCTAGTGAGCTAACCATTAGACCAACCAAACTTAGTTAAATATTATATTACTCGGATCGACTACAACCTAAGGAAAATATATTTGTTGGTTAATTTTTTTTCCTATAAACTTAAATTTCTCTTGAAGACAATTTTATTTAAGGGAATCTTAATTAAGGTTGTTTTTGATAGCTAAACTATACAATGAAAAAAATTATGGGATGGGTGGGGCCTAGGTGGGCTCCACTTCTAATGGGTTAGAGTTTCTTTTTTCGGAAAATGTGTAATCAATAAAAAAATATATAAAATATTTATTATGTCATTTGATTTGATAGAATAATAATTTTTTTATTAAAAAATATTTTAATATAAGAGATAAAATGGTAATTTTAATCTCTTCTCATTCCTAATCAAAAATTTTACTACCAAACATAATAAACATATTCTCATTCTCTTTCCCTTTTATGCGTACCAAACACGCCCTAAATATGAGTATTTGGTTGTTGTTTGAAATTAATCAATTATGCTGGATCTAACCCCTATTAATTTTTTGTTGGTTAATTTTGTATTTAGTAAATATATTTTTTATCTCTGTCAATTTTTTTTATCTATGACAATTTTGGGTGCCCAAATTTTGTTTACAAGCAATTTAATTCTTCATTTTAAATCTCATTGTCAAATTATATATTTAGTTATGATCAATTTAGGTAGTCAAGGGATGCCATTTAATTCATACCGTCATAGAGATAATTGTGATTAAATTGATAAAACAATATAACTAAGTTACTTGCAAATTTTTTTTAAAAAAATCTAAACCTTAAAAAAATACTTTTGCCTTTTTTTAAACAAATTGGGTAAAGTACTCTTGCTGCGCCCAAACTTTGATGTAATGTTTATTCCTGTCCCTAAATATTTTTTCGGTTCATGCCTATACGGCTATCCCAAACTTTCAATTTTTTTCATGCCTGCCTTTTTTTGCTGTAATGTTTACAAATATGTTTTGTTGACGTGGACAATGAATAGATGGGCAAATTCCGTCAAAAAACACTAACGGTGTTAGCAAAAACAGACATGAATAAAATTAAAAGTTTGAAGATAGTCATGAACCGAAAAAAAACTTAGAGACAGAAATAAACATCGCAGTAAAGTTTAGAGGCAACAAGATACTTTACCTTTGTAAAACGTGTACGAGTTTTTTTGTAGTCTGTTTTATGAAAAAATACAGAGTATGGTTGGCAACACCAAAAAAAAAAACATATTTGTAAAAAATGTGAATCCTCCAAAAGTAAGAAAGACAAGCCCAATATATTTTTAGGATTACCTCTTTAAGCTGCTTCTGGAAGAAATGTGATTGCATATACTTGGTGACTCCATCTCCAATCAAGGAATCAAAGATTCCAAAATACCACAACTCTGCGTTTTCCATTTGTTCTCTCTGCACCACAACGGAATCTGAATCCGAATCCGAATCTAAATCTGAACCACCCTTGATCACACGGTGTCCGATCACGTGACAGCCATGTGATACCGGCACCATCCACGATGGCTTCTTTCTATTGCCTCCATTCCCCAATACAAATCGCTTTAGCCTGAATGTCTGTGTATACACGACACGTCATTTGAAAATGAGCAGTTTACAAAAACAATTTCAAAAAAATCCCTCGAATTTCGAAGAATTTCAATTGAAAAGGGAAAAAAATTGGAAGAGATAAATGAAGGTACCTTGAGTTTGAGACGAAGATCTCTCAGCCCCATGTTTTATTTTGAATTCCTTTTTCTTTTCTTTTCTTTTTCTTATCACTCAGTGAAATGAAAACTCTTACGAAGAGAGAAGATGTATGGTGGTTTTGGGGTCAATGTGTCAATGAAGTGTTTTTGAGTCTTCTTAAGAGTGCGTCGTGGGTGAATGAGTTTTAGAATTGAGAAAATTATTAATTAGGTTTTATTATATGGTAGGAGCAAATTTTGAATGATAATTAAAACGTTCGGTTTCTGCTTTTTGAATGGCTAAGATATGGTTCGAAACAGAAAGAAATACACCTTAATCCATACTGTAACTGACAACTCAGAATTTCAGGAAAGCTTATTATTATTATTATTATTATTATTATTATTATTATTATTATTATCTATATTAATATGATTGTGGACCCATTGATCAAAAAAAAAAAATATGGTTGTGGACCCATCCCGGTCTCCTAAAATAAATAGGGTTTTGTTAAAAATGCATTTAATGAGGTAAGATAGTGAAAATAATGCATAGAAATCACAACTTGTAATAAATGCGTTTTTCATTTCTTTTAAAGACATAAATGCCCTTCACCTATTATCTAATAAATATTTATAATTATATATCTATCTCTCTCTTTAATTATTTTTGAGAATCTCTTTTTAATTTATTTTAGTGATTATTTTTTTAATTTTTTATTCATATTTATTACACTAGTTTATTCTTTATTTATATTATATTATTTTTAATTTTTCAGAAATGGAGTTATCCTAAATTTATTATTTTTTAATCACATAATAAAATTTTTCGTATGTATAGCGTTTCACTTTCTTTCTTTTTTGTATCTAAGCCAAATTTTGAAATCACATTAATGTTATTAAAAAAAATCACATTAATAATACCATTAGGTTAGTACAAAAAAATTGAGGATAATTGCAATAATAATAAATTGAAAATAAAACATATAAATAGAGAATAATTAAAATAATAAATATGAATACAAAATAAAAAAATTACTGTAATAAATTAAAAAGAAAGAGATGGAGAAAATAAGTGAAGGGCATTTATGTCTTTAAAAGAAATGAAAAATGCATTTATTACAAGTTGTGATTTCTATGCATTATTTTCACTATCTCACCTCATTAAATGCATTATTAACCATGCCCTAAGGGCACTGGTTAGCAAAACCCAAATAAATATTTATTAATTTATTAAATACAAAAAAATGATGGGAGGATGTGGGAGTGGGAGGGAGAGAGAAAATAAACATGGTGGGTAGTTAATATTGAAACAAATAACTTCCCATAATTATATTCAATTTATTATTTTAAATTATAATAATAATTATTTTAGTTTATGAATTTAAAAATTATCAAATATTTAATATTTTATTATTTTAAAATATAATAATAATTTTATATTATATTTTTTTAAAAATAAATTACATGCACGGTATGTGCATGCGAAGCCTCTAGTTATTATTATTATTATTTCATTTATGTTTGTAGGTTAAAATTTAAATATGGTCAAAGGTTCATTTTGGTCTTCTATGTTTCTCTCAAGTTTTAAATTGGTCCTTTATTTTTCAAAAGTTCTATATTGGTCCTTTATGTTTCCCAAAAATTTTATATTTGTCCTTCAGGTTTCATTAAAGTTCTATATTGGTCCTTTATGTTTCATTCAAGTTTTATATTGATCCTTTATGTTTCATTGAAGTTCTATATTGATCCTTTATGTTTCATGAAGTTTTATATTAGTCCTTTATGTTTCATTAGAGTTTCATATTCGTCCTCTCAGCATGGTTTTATTTTTGCCTTAAACGACGCCGTTTGGGTATTTTTGGTGTGTCTAAGGCCACGTCAGATATCTAATACACGTAGGAGAGATTATGTGTCCACCTTGGCACGCCACGTCAGCAGTTAACTTAAGAAATTGACAGATTTGGATGGAAGGACCAATTTAGAACTTCTGGGAAACATAAAGGACTAATTTAAAAAACTTTTGGAACATAAAGGACTAATTTAAAACTTTTGAAACATAAAGGACTAATTTAAAACTTGAGTGAAACAGAGGACCAAAATGAACCTTTCAGCTTAAATATTTATTGACTTGTGTCTTTTATAAGCAAATACACAATTACTTTCTTCTTAATTATTATATTTTTATAAAATGCTTTTTTTCTTATTTGTATTTTATATTTCATATTATTTCAAACTAAAGTACTTAGGGTACGTTCTTTAAGTATAAAAGGAAAAATAGGGAAAGAAAATATATTTATTGTGTTTGTTAGTAAAAGTTGAGAATGAAAATAGAATGGGAATGTATTAAAATCACCACTTTATCCCTTATATTAAAATAATAAAAGGCAAAATTACTCTTTTGGTCCTTAAAATTTGCACGAAGTTTAATATTGGTCCTTAACGTTTCAAAAAGTTATTTGAGGTCCTCAACATTTTTTTTTGTCAAAATTGGTCCTCCAGCGTAACTCCATCTTATGGTTTTTGTTAAATGCTGACGTGGAAGGCTTATGTGGCACACCCTCTCTCTTACGTGTCATATTTGGATGATATGACACCCTCTCTTACTCCAATTCAGCAAAACGACGCTGTTTTGCATCACTTCTCTCTCACTCAAACTCAGCAAAACAGCGTCATTTTGCTGAGTTGGAGTGAGAGAGGGTGTCATATCATCCAAATATGACACGTAGGAGAGAGGGTGTGCCACATAAGCCTTCCACGTCAGCATTTAACAAAAAAAAAATAGACGGAGTTACGCTGGAGGACCAATTTTGACAAAAAAAAACGTTGAGGACCTAAAATAACTTTTTGAAATGTTGAGGACCAATATTAAACTTCGTGCAAACGTTGAGGACTAAAAGAGTAATTTGGCCATAATAAAAAGAAAAGAAAGTTATGATTGTGTCAAATCAAAGGGTATAATAGACATTTTGTATTTTTTTTTTTTTTAATTTTACACACTTTTTAAAATAAAATAAAAAAGTGAGTAACAATGTAACATGGTTCACATATTTTTTTTCTATCAACTTTTTTTTATAAGATAACCTATTGTCAAACAGAATAACTAATTTTTTTACTAACGATAACTCTCAATTTCTAACATTTAATTAATAATAGATGAGTTTCTTAGACTAACCAATCTGCCGAATCATCCCATATTATATTTTTGATTGTGTTAACATATAATTTCAAAACCAAAGACATTAATTTTAAGGAAAAAACTTTGTTCCATTTCCTTATGTCCATTTCATCCAATTCCATCAATCATATATTGTATTTACACTCTCTTTCTTCTATGATTGGTCATATAGAAGGTGATCTTCTATATTCTCTCTCTACTGTGATTGGTCATTTAAACACTTTTTGCCACGTGTCATAATTATATTGGGAAATTAGATGAAATGGACATAAGAAAATAGACATAAGTTTTTTCCTAATTTTAAAGGTCTAAATATATACCTTATATAATATATATTATAGAAAAATATATTATATTGCATTAATGATTATCTAATACCCTTTCAATATTTTAAAACTTTTCATATAATTTTGGAGGAAATAGAATCTTTAATCTTTCAAATATGATAATTTTATTGGACCATTATTTAATTTCCTTTTCTTTATCTTTTTTGCCAATTTATCATTTCACTGTTTAATGAAAACAATTGCAAATGGCCGTGGGTTGATTTGGTAAAATTTTATTTTTAATCACAACAAAGGTTAGTTCATTTTTCATTAAAACAAAAAAGTTGGTTCATTTAGTCATCTTTGACTTTGACCCATAATAATTACATAATTTTGATTAGATTTTTTAGATAATTTTGTCTCGAACCCAAAACTTTATTTAAACAATATTTAACTATTTACATTTGAGATAAATTATTCGTTAATCTTTTAAGTGTTCTTTAAGCTTAGTAACCTGCACTGTAGTAGTTAATGTCCACTTACATATGCGCTAATTAACGCGAACCTTTTTTCCCCTCACAATAATAGTCAAAACTTTCAATTATATGCTTCACCTGTTTTATGAGTAGATGTTCAATAGTACGGTAGTATTAAATTTCAGTACATTCGTCCAATCAGTTGGCCTATAATCCATTCAAGGTAGATCCTAATTAATATGAATTTTTATTAATATTAACAAATGGCACTAAATTATTGAAGGGATGCACTGAAGTTCAATAGTAAGATACTACTGAATTTTTATCCATGTTTCACACATTAATGTTTGGTGTAAAATCCAAACAGTACAATCTTGGTGTTTTACGATTCCCAAAAAAACTTTACATCATATTTTATACATATCAAACACACTTTTTATCATACTTATTCTCTCTCCTAATTTTTCTCTCTATCTCTCTCTTCACTTTTCTCTACAGTACTTTCTTTTATTCTACAGTACTTTACTCTACAGTACTTTCTTTACAGTACTTTATATATGTGCATTTATACTAAGCGTACCCTAAATGCACGCTTATGGATCCTCTACCACAATGGCAAAGAATTTTTAGAGAGAGATAAGAAGAATGGTGGGACCCACATGTAACCCCAAATGGAGACAAACACAAAAATGCCTTTTTATCAAACAATAGTCAAAATTCTCAATTAGAATTCTGGCTAGAGTTCGACTCTTTCTTCACTCAAATTTTACAAAAGGGAATAAACTTGAGAACCCTTTCCAAATTTTAATTTGTTTTTGTTTTATCAATTCAATGAGTTATATTGTTTGTCTCCCGAATTTGATGGTAGTTTTGTCTAAATTTTTTTTGGTTTCAGTCTTTTTTTTCTGAGAGATTTTGTTTCAAATTGACCACAACTTCTCCATTATTTTATTAAATTTTTACAAATTTCAAATTATTAAATATTTTATCAACTATTCATATAAAATCTTAACTAATGTAAGCATAAAAGTTCAATATTAAAAGAGCACTGAACTTCAATATATCATTTCAATCATTTATTTTTCAATATCAATAGAGATTTACACTAAGAAGAACTTATGTACCTTAAATGGATTACAGACCAAATGATTAGAAAGATATATTAAATTCAGTATTACTATGCTACTGAACATCCTTTCCTAAAGGAGATTGAGTAGCAAACCCTTTTTGAAGCTTAAACACAGGCCTAGTACATGTTAAAATTTTACATGAATGATTAATAAAGTTTTTAAACATTAAAATTTATTTTTTAATTGAATTTTCACTTAATTTAAAACCTAAATTAAAAAAAAAAACCTTAACATGTGATAATTAAATCAATCCTTAAACTTAAACATTAATTTCCTCCTCCACTCTTCCCTCCAATTAATTTGAGCCTCCTAACTTAGACAATTCATTAACTAAGTATTTAACTTTAAGGTGATAGCAGGTTGATTTTGAGTTATTACTCAACAATCTAGAAATGATTATAACATGGAGTTTTTGATTCATTAAATTTCAATATCCACTAAGTCTTTTTTCTATTCACATGATTCAAATTTTAAAGGATCGGGTGAGTTATGTTTTTATAGCTAAAATTTAGGTCAAAATTTTAAATTGGTCCTTTATATTTGCACGAAGTTTTATATTGGTCCTTTATGTTTTAAAAAATTTAAATTGGTCCTTTATGTTTGCAAGAAGTTTCAAATTGGTCCTTCCGTCCACTTCCGTCAATTTTTTAAGTTAAGTGCTGATATGGCGTGCTGACGTGTCTGTCCATCTAAGCTGACATGTCATGCCACGTCATTGTCATATCAGCGCCACGTCATCACATGTGATATTAGATGATGACGGCGATGACGTGACATGACACGTCAGCTTAAATGGACACGTAAGAGAGATGATATGTCCACGTCAGCAATTAACGGAAGAAATAAACGGACTTGGACGGAAGGACCAATTTGGAACTTCTTACAAACATAAAGGACCAATTTAAACTTTTTGAAACATAAAGGACCAATATGAAACTTCATGCAAACATAAGGGACCAATTTAGAGTTTTGACCCTAAAATGTAAGTATATGTATGGTCCAGTCCGTCCTTAATGAATTGGATCTAAGCGCAATTGATAATTGGGGCAATTGTTTAAATAAAAAAAACAAATGGGTTAGAGAGTGTAATATTTCCCTTGTGGTTAAGTTCAAAATGAGGATATGGTTATTTTATATGTAATATATAAGAGTTGGTTTGTTATCTAGAGCACATTTATAACGTGGTGCAAAAATTGACTTTGTGGGTTTTCACCAAAAACTTCTAGCATATCTTTCTCTCTTTCTTTAGGGTTTGTTTGGATTTTGGGAGGGGGAGGGAAGGGGAGAGATTAGAGGAGAAGGGAGGGAGGGAAAGAAAAGGTTAAACTTTCATATGTCCTCCCCTTGTTTGGATGTTGATACCTCCTTCAAAATACTCCAATTTGGAGTATCTTGAATTTGTGAAGAGGAAGGATAATGGAGGATTAAGGATTGATCTTCCATTATCTTCCCCTCCAATTTTCATCTTCCCAAACAAGGAGAAGATATCTTACTAGTCTCCCCTTCCCTCCCCTTCTCCTCCTTAATCCCCAATCCAAACATACCCTTAGTTTTCAAAATCTAAGTGCATTTGCTGTGTCAAATTAAATACTCTGAGTCCATCACCGATGATCGAAGTACGTGTGACATCTGGAGACGAGTCAGATTCTTCAGGTATGCCCGAAACCTTACAGTGGCATCAGAGGCCGGATGAATTACTTCCGTTGTGTATATACATAACGTATGACATATATTTGTTAATTTCCCGTAAATGTGTTGATAAATTGCATGGCCTTAGAATTACCAAAAGAAAAAATTACATGGCCTTTAATTATTTGTCCAACAAAATTCTTATATCTTTATGCACTCAAAGTGAGAACATGAATGTGTGTTAAAGGTGATATCATATATATATATACATATATATATATATATATATATATATATATATATGGTTTTGGACCCTTCTGGTTATTAGGGTCACAAAATAGTTATATTTTATAATTAAAAAATATGAAATGAAACATGATTGGAGGAGTTATGAGAGAGAAAGAGATCATGAATAAGGTAGTTAATAAAAGTGGGGAGAGAGAAGTTAGAAATATAAGTAGTTATTGAATTATTTATTAATAATAAAAATATTTTTATACTAAATTTTTAAAAAAAAATTACATGCACCTTGATGCATGTGAAACCTCTAATATTTATATACTCTCACATTTGACTAAAGACCCAATTTTTTTAGCCCTAGCCCCAATCTCACAGTTGACTAAATTCCACATGGTCGGGACTCGGGATAATATTTTTCTGTGAATTTGAATTTGTCTCTATGTTTTGATGACCGTTTCTTCTTCTGTGATGAAAGTGGGATTTGAACTGGTTCATGGAAATTTGATCATGATACCCAAATTTTCTTGTTAGTGTCATCAGCTTAACCCCATCAACATTCAACAACAATCCCATTAGAGGGTTTTGGACTTTTAAGATATCAAACTTACATATTTAAATTTATTAATAAAAAATATAATTTTATCCGATATAAATAATAAAAAGGTATAATAATATTTTATTTACTTATAATATACAATCAAATTAGTTTTAAAATTAATTTTTTTAAATTGACTAAATATAATCTAACATTCTAAAAATAAATTTTAAACTTTATTAATTAAAAATTCTAACCTAATATGTATATATATCTATATTTATATGGCTGTGTGGAGTCACAAAATAGTCTTATTTTTTAATTAAAAAATACAAAGAATTTATATAATTGGAGGATGTGGGAGAAGGAAAACATGAATGGGAGTAGTTACTAAAAAGGTGGAGAAGTGAATAACATAACTATTTAAAAATTAAAGAACTATAAAATAATTAATTTTTAATGATTTTAAAATATAATAATTATATTTTAAAAAATTAAGATTACATTGCATGCATGTAAGTGCATGCAAAGCCTCTAATATATATATTTTTACCCTTAATTTTTTACATATTTTTATTCCATTCGCATTACTATTCTTATTTCCTCCAAGATTCCAATTCCATTCAACATTAACGAAACCACACGTGCCTTTAAGATATGCGTACTTGCTGCCCACACCTTTTTTTTTTCTTTTTTTGCCAACTGCATGTTATATTGAAAGGCCAACAAAACTAACAAACAGCAAAACCAAAAGAAAACAGCAAACACAGAACAGAAATCATCCTACACCAGACCTAACACCAGCAAGATCAGAACTCAGGAAATGAAAGGGTAAGAGAATGTTCAAAGTCCAAACCCATTTTGGTTTTGATAAATTGAAGGCTTTGAACATATCCCTCAAACCTTTGGTAAAAGAAGCTTTTGAGAGAGATGGAATAGATTATTACATGAAAAGACAAAAACATCCCTCTATACAGTAAATTTATATTTTATCTAATTTAATATTTTTTAATAAAGAATAAAATTACTCCAATCTCATTCATCTTTTCTATTCTCATTCATTTGTAACCCTCCATTTCATCTTATATCATATATAACCATATCATCATTTCCATTTCCATTCTCATTTTTAACCGAAAATTTTAAGAATGAACAGCCTCGCAACATCAAGGGTCAAGGCAACAGTACACAAATAATAAATTTAAAGTAGAAAGTATTAGAAAACGGGTAAATAGCACATCCTTGTATTTAGAAATAGAAAAGACAAAAACATGGGAGTCTGTCTGATGATGCATGAAATTATAGGGCTCTCTTCAATGACAAAATTTAAGGATTCAAATCCAATTTAAGCCTACTTGATCCAACAAACAAGAAGAAAAGCAAGCTAAACACAGAACTAGTAACCGCCTTTAAGATCATTGACGACATCGTATGGAATGGGTGTTACCGTCTCCAATGTAGCACCTTCCACCATGAAACCTGGTTTAGGACCCTCGGGCTGTCTCTTGGTGCTGATGACCTCTCCCTTTGCCTTTGCCTCAGCCTTCAACTGATCATTCTTGATTTTCCTCAGACGGAACTCCTCAGTGCACCTCGAAGGCATCACATGCTCAACACGTACATGAATTCTCTTCCTGATTATCCTGTTGCCAACCTGAATCACAGATGAATAAGGTGAACTTTGGAAATTTGTGTATATATAGTGAATTAATAAATAAATACAAGCTACAAAGGATGTACTTTACCAGGAGACAAGGCAGGAAGTGAATATATTTCAATAAAAACAGGACGAATACACATAACACAGAAAGGCAAACAGCTATCATTGAATTGAGATTTTCTCTAATCCACGGCTAAATTAATAAGTTTCTCGAAAATATCCATGCGTCGAAACAAAGGGACTAGAACAGATAAATTATCATGAAATTGGCAAAACCAAAAATATTCAAGTTATCTGTATGATCATCATCATTGTAAAGGCCACAAGAGTGTGATTCAGAAGAATACTAGAACAGATAAATTATCATGAAATTGGTAGCAGGTAATAACTAAACTAACAATAATTTGTTATGTGTAAGCTATAAATGTCAAGAATTACTAACAATTCCAAGGCTAAAATTCCAAGGCTATGGATAAGAAGTGTGTTTGGTATGCAAGGAAATAGAAGTGAAATGTAAAAGTAACCGTAGGAAATGGAAGTGAAAAGTGTGAAATGCCATTTTTACCTTGCTTTTGTAGGAAATAAAAGTAAATAAACACTTTTTTCAAGGGTATTTTGGTCCAGAACAAGTTGCTTCCTAGCAACTTACTAAGCTTACCTCCCAACATAGATGGAACCAAGCCACCTCTAGCCTCACCTCACCTCCTACCAAACCCACTTAAACCTCAACCCATACTCAATAGCTACCAAACGTTTAGAGAATTTCACCACAAACACTATTTTCAATCAATATGAAGTTCTATCAGTTTACAAGAACAAACACTACGAAATTAAACCAACATAAAACTAAAGACTCGATGTCACGAAAACAAGGATAAGAATTTTAAAACTAATCCTCAAAGAACACGTCCACGAATCACGTCTATTAACACAAGCAACCAATTACCATCAAACTAAACGAAACAGAAAAGAAACCAAAACAAAAATCGAACATTGTTCGAATTTGTCAATTATACCTGCTTGTTGACCTCAACGCCAATAGCCCGCTTGGTAACGTTCCAGACACGACCAGTGCGACCGTGATAGAACTTGTGCGGCATACCCTTGTGGACGGCGCCATTAACCCTGATGTCGACGTAATCTCCGATTTTGTAGGTGCGAAGATAAGTGGTGAGGGCTATGGTGCCCTTCTTCCGGAATGGCCGCGAGAAGGAATCTCGAGTACGAGATCGCAAACCATGTCCGGCCGGCATCTTCAGCGACAAGTAGGGTTTTTTTCCTCTTGGAGCAGAGTGGCAGCAAGAGATAGCAGGAAATGGGGTCTAGGGTTTCATTTCCCATCTTTAATAAATGAGAAGTGGGCTTTTTATTGGGCCGGTTAGAGTATTTCAAACGATTATGCCATTATGGGCTTATTTTCTTGATCCAAATGAACTTTACTAGACTACTCAGGCGAACTTACGGGCCTACGATTACCCCCAAATTAGCTTTGAAAATACTGCATCCTTATTCCTTGGCCTTTTAATATTGGTTAAACTATTATGCCTCGATGTTCAGAGGTACGGTAGTACTGAACTTCAGCACATCCCTCCAATCAGTTGGTCCCTAAATCATTCAAGGTGGGCCCTAATTAATGTGATTTTTTATTAATATTAACAAATGACACTACATGATTGGAGGGATGCACTGAAGTTCAGTGGTACGGTACCATTGAACTTTTATCCTATGCGATTATGGTACAGTCACTGTCACGTCATTAAAATATAACACGTAGGAGAGAGGGTGTGCCACATAAGCATGCCATGTCATCATTTAACGGCAAAAGTTAACGGTGTTACGCTCGAGGACCAAAATCGACAAAAAAAACTTTAAAGACCAACATTAAACTTCATACAAACATTGAGGGCAAAAATAGTATTTTAGCCCTTTAATATTTGAACAAACTCAAAAAAATAATTATCTATGATCTATTATCCATTGTCTATATAAAAGTACCACATCAGCATTTTTAACAACTAATCTTGAGGATGTGGTGCATATATCCTTCATATTTCAAATAATTTTAAATAAAAAATTATCTCGGCCCCAAAAACCAACGCCACCATATTTAGTAATGTTTTAAAACACGGACCGACCGGTCGAATCGGGAACCGGCCGTTTGTCTGGTCCTAATTTAGCTAAAAATTCAATTTGAGTTGATTCGGGTTGGACCGGTCAAAATCGATGACCCCGAACCGGTTTGATTGACCTTTTCTTAAAAAGAAAATGTTCGCTTTTTTTTTTTTGGAGTTGGGCTTGACATTTTGGCTTAAATTTGACTACATGCATTGTGTATCTTCTATTAATTATGTTCAAACAGGCAATGATGTTGTTCAAGGTTCATCTACCAGTCGGCTTTCAATCTTTCATTGAATTCGGATATTATTGGGACGAATCTATATGGCGAAGAGCTCTTTATTAATGTTTCATTGTTCTTTTTTTTTTTACAAATATGCTTCAAAATTTATTGATTCTGCTGTATCCATCATTTTTACAATATCATTTTATAAGTCTCAATTCTTGATAAACTTTTCAATTCACCATGATTCGTAGTCAAGTTAAATAATAACATATATATAATTGTAACGTATACAATATTTTGATCACTCCACAGATAAGTTCAATGATGAAGCAACCCTCTCAAGAATTCCTCCATCTATGGCAAAAGGTACTCTCTATTGTTTTTAATGTTTTTAGGTACTCTTATTCTTTATTCCCAATAAATCCTGGTATATTTAATACAATAATTATCATATAGTGTAAAGGTGTTGCTTCAGTAATATATATATATATATATATTAAAATAGAAGAATAAGATATATTAACTAGTAAAGATGATGAATACAATTAAAATTAAAATTCCATATAACATTGAGGAACAAACAATTAACATTAACTTTCATTAACCCTATGAAGGTTTGACCTAGATGGTCGCGACCTACGGTTCACAGGGTCGCGACCTTCCCTTGCCTTATTGCTATATATATTTTTTTTTTTTGCATTTTTGCGCGTGTGGGACAATGGGGTTGCGACCTTCAAGTATACACGTCGTGACCCCCTTCGGGCCCTAGATTCTGAACACAATAATGGTAGCTCTTCTACATTGTTTTTTCTTTTCGTTTCTATTTAATCTCGGGGGTCACAACCCCTGTGTTGTTGGTCGCGACCCTTTGTGTTGTTATCAACTCTGAGAGAGACGAGAATGGGATCATAGGTCGCGATTCCCTCTGTGATTATTATGCTTTCGGTTATTTCTTCTTATTTATTTAATTTACACATTCATTTCATTCGCCGAGGAACATCATGTTCCGTCAGGTTCGTACCAAGGCTGTTTGGATCCTTGATCTGACGAACCTTGCCTTGTTTTTGAATGCATGGTAGATAGGAGGCCACCTGGGTGTAAACCCGGTGAACCTCACCTCACATAGGAGCCCACCTGAGTTTCGAAGCTTGGTTAATCTCTCTTTGTACACACTTGCATGCCACTAAAAATAACGTGACTCTAATCCCTTTTTCCAAAAGGGTATGTAGGCGCTAAGGCCTTGTCTTGGTTCGAGCCTGACCGCACCCAAAATCAACATAACTTTAGAAGGTAAAATAGCATAATTAATATATAAATATATATGATTTTACATCAAATAGGTTGACTATCCTGACGTAGGGAAATAATTGGAAATGTAGCTAATTTCTTAATTAAATATATTAATTCTTAATATTCTTGAACTGTCATAATATTTGTTGGATATTAAAATAGGTATGTTTAACGTTTGTTAAGTGCTGCAGGCTTAACAGAGGATCATTAGTGAAAATACTCCAAGTCTGAAATCAAAATAAAGCCAAAAAGTGAAAGCAGGACATAATTAGAAAAGACCAAAACGGAGCAGAGGATACTCAGACTTTGTTGAAATCAGGTTAAATCACATTATTAAAACAATATTCTTGAACACATATGTCCCAACAATATACAAATAAAATTCTGACGATCTTGAAATTAAAAGTCTAATTTGATCATAATTCATACCTGTATTCTTTTCTTTATTCTCTACTTTCAATAGCTACGCCTTCTTTTTACCAAAATTAATTAATCAATTAACACCACTAACAAAGAATAATATATCTTCATCATACATAGATTCTATGCTAGCTATTTTGAAAGGTGTTTTTTTTATTATTATTATTTTCAAATAGCTGGTGTTTCAACTTATGGTAGTAATTCAAGGCAATAAACAAAACTTAAAATTGCATGTATTGGGCTCATGTATTGAGCTTGTTTTATTTTTTTTGTATTTTTTTTTGAATTATTTTGACAATCAGATGATTCTGGATTCAAGGTTTGTTATAATTATATCTAAAATTTACGAATCATATATGTTAAAAAACTTTCACTAGTTCATCATGTTGTTGGAAGAAGCTACGACAATTTCAACTTTAAAGATTACTTCAGATCTAATAAGCAGGAGGTATAGGAGTAACAACTCTGTTAGCAACACCAAGGACGATGAAATTTTTCATCCTAAAAAAATAACATCAGCTGAGCTTACACTTTGTTTACTTACTTCAACAACTATTAGGTTTATTGTTCAGTATATATGCCTAATTAGTTTTATACTTTTATATCTAATTAATTTCAATTTTATTTATGAACCATGACAAAATGGAATATTCTCATTAATGTCATACACTGAAATTGGCCATTTTGCATGGTGAGGAACTTTACGGAATCAATTTGATTTTGTTATTTGCGTATATGACAGCTTTTGTGGGTGCAATTTATTTATTATTTCTTTCCATTTTTTGGCCTAGACCACAAGACCAAAGATATTCACTATAAGCATAGTGATTAACTGATACAAGTTTAATGTCGCAATGTGCAGCTATCGGGACGCCAGCTTTCAAAGGGGGTGATAATAATATAAGTCCCACATCGGGGAGGCTATAATTAAGGAAAGGCATTGGGCTCTCCAACTCTAATAGCTAGCTTTTGGGGTGTGGTTCTCCCAATGTCTTGTGCTCGTATCATTAATCCTCTCGAAGTGTGGGCTGGCCCAAGGATTTAAAACTGCTCCATACTTAAGGCCAGGATCGAACCTTCAACACTTAGTTAAGAATGAATAAATCCCTTCCATACACTCCTTAAGTTATTATTTTCTTTCCATTATTTAAGCTATGAAAGTGACTATAAAAATCAACTTCGTCTCGAAGCGTGGGCTGGCCCAAGGATTTAAAACTGTTCCATACTTAAGGTCAGGATCGAACCTTCAACACTTAGTTAAGAATGAATAAATCCCTTCTATACACTCCTTAAGTTATTATTTTCTTTCCATTATTTAAGCTATGAAAGTGACTATAAAAATCAATTTCGTTCCTCCCAATCAAGGAAAAGTCTTATAAGGCCTTGGGCTCCCAACTCTAACAGCTAGCTTTTGGAGTGTAGTTCTCCCAAAGTCTTGTGCTTGTATCAATTGGTGCTTTCATTGAGAACCGGTTGACTGGAAAGGGCTACCTGCGGAGGGTTCTGACCAGTGGAGGGGCTGATCGTGATCGAGTGAAGTGTCGCAATGATACAAGTCCCACATCGGGGAGGCTATAATCAAGGAAAGGCCTTAGGCCCTCCAACTGTAACTAGCTTTTGGGGTGTGGTTCTCCCAATGTCTTGTGCTCGTATCATTAATCCTCTTGAAGGGTGGGCTGGCCTAAGGATTTAAAGCTGCTCCATACCTAAGGCCAGGAATCGAACCTTTGACCCTTAATTAAAGATGAATAAATCCTTCCACTCAATTAACCACACTCCTTGAGATATTATTTTCTTTCCATTATTTGAGCTATGAAAGTGACTATAAAAATCAATTTCGTTCCTCCCAATCAATGCACTAAATCAAAGCATGGAGAAATTAGAAGAAGGAAGAAAAGAGAGAATAGCAGAAGAGAAAGTTGAGGACATTAGTCTGAAGGACCTTTCAAGAAAGCTTGAAGAGTTTGCAAAGGCCAGAGATTGGGAAAAGTATCATAGTCCCAGAAATCTTCTTCTTGCCATGGTAATTTAATTTAATTTATTTTCAACCTTCAACAAATTAGATATATATGTAAATTAATTTTAAACCTATACGAAGCCTTAATTTATTAATTAATTATATGGAATCATAGTCCCAAAAATCCTTTTTTATTTTTTGCTATTTCTATTAATTTACAGTGTTCTTTCTGAATTATACATAGTTCTTTATCAGAAATCAAGCTTCCAAATTCATAAATAAGTTCAGAAATTTTGTTTGTAGTATTGGACTTTGAAAATTGCTAAAATTATTAGTGTATGCATTAACATGCTAAGATATTAATGAACAAAAATAAAATCAAACTTCAGATCAAACATGGTCACTAATTATCATTACTTAATTGTCTTACTTCATGGATTTGGATTTTTTTTTGAAAAAAAAGTCGACTAGAAACAACTATGTATAGTATTTGCAGAGTGAACTTGTGAATTATTGTGATATATATATATGGTTGTGAACTTGTGAATTATTGTGATATATATATATATATACACACACACAATGTTTAATGTTTATAAGAGAAAGTAGAAATTGCAAACAAGTGAATTTTTTTTTTAAATGTTTACATCTTTAAAATATTTAAAAAAATATGGTTCATATATATTAAAAAAAATATTTTATTTTAAAAGAATATTGAAACGGAGTAAGATAAATAGATAATATGAGGCGTAATCAGTGGACAGAGTGATAAAATGTAAAAGGTAAAAAGAAAAAAAAATTATCTTAAATTAAATCATAGATCAATAATTTTGATTAATACTAATATTAATAATATGAAAATCAATAAATTATATAAATACCGGTTCCTTCTAGAAAAATTCTTACTTGATACATTAGAATTTGATAGAAAAGAAAAAGTAATTTAATCAAAAGGTGGTTGGTTAGGTTGGAAAGTAGGTATTTTATTCTTCTTAAATAAAATTTTGGGTTTGAGATTTGCGTATGAAAAATTTTTTATAGGAGAGCTCTACTCTCGAGATCTCAGCTAGTTCGAACATGATTTCTTCTAATAAGAAGATACTTATGAGAAACCAAAAAATAATTAGAGTAATTTATATTATTTTGGTTCCTGAAAAATATATTCTGTCTCAATTTACTCTCTAAAAAAACAAAATTACCAAAATTTTTCTCTGAAAAATGCAAATTGTCTCAATTTAGTCTCTAAAAAATAAAAATATCATATTTACTCCCTAAAGTGTATAATTTGTCTAAGTTTGATCCCTAAAATTCTCCATTAACATAACTATTTTTTTAAGGATTAAATTGAGATAAAATGTATCTTTTAGGGATTGAATTTGATATTCTCATTGTTTAATAATTAAATTTGATATTTTTATCTTTCATAAATTAAATTAAAATATAATTACATTTTTGAAGAATTAAAATACTAATTTATTTTCATTTTATTTAATATATGAGCTTCTAAATTTGAAAAGTACATAAAACATTGTGAGTACAAAAATCATAAGTACAATACAAATACATGCACCTAACAACATCTGCCAAAAATCTCTGTGCCCAAAAAAGACAAGACAGAAAAAAAAAAATAAAGAGCGATACTACAAGTAACAAAAAGAATATATATATATATATATATATATATATATATATATATATATATATATATATATATATAAAGTGATAACAATAAATTCAATTCACCAAGATAATCCGATTAATTTACGAATTAAGTGAATTCTGTTTATATTTTTTCAATCCACATAGGCCGGATAATATTTTTAGTCTGATTTACTTAACACACTTAAATAGGTTATCTCATATAACCTGTGAGCTGTGGATTAGTCCGTTTAACACACGAATGAATAAAGATTTTAAAAGAAACTTACACAATTGGATTTTTATTTTTTTTGTTGTATTTTAAATTTGTGATTGTAAGTTTTTTGATATAATACTTTTGTCAATTTTACTATTTTTGGTTACAATAATAAATAAAAAATTTCAAGAAGTTTGTTTGGTGGGTTAAAGGGACTAGTTGATAAAGTCAATTTGACTCGTGATCCACATAGACTGATCCATTTTGACAGTTTTACCAACGATTTATATATAGATAGAAGTGATGATTTGGATTTTGTACTAAAAAGAACTTAAAATTCAGGTTGCAGAAGTGGGGGAGTTATCAGAAATATTCCAATGGAAAGGAGAGGTTGATAGAGGATTGCCAAATTGGGAGGAAGCAGAAAAAGAGCATCTGGGAGAGGAATTATCTGATGTGCTATTATACCTTATAAGGCTTTCTGATATTTGTGGTATTGATCTTTCTCATGCTGCCTCCAACAAAATTGTCAAGAATGGAATCAAATATCCACCTCACAACCCTCTTTCAAATTCCTCTTTCTCTTCTAATTAACTCAGTTTATAGGTCTAATGTTCGTTTTGGTCCTCTATGTTTCACCCAAGTTTTAAATCGGTCCTTTATCTTTCAAAAGTTTCATATTGGTCCTTTATGTTTCATTCAAGTTCTATATTGGTCATTTATGTTTCATTGAAGTTTTATATTAGTCCTTTATGTTTGATTAGAGTTCCATATTGGTCCTCTCAACATGGTTTTATTTTTTGCTTAAACGACACCGTTTGGGTGTTTTTTGTGTGTCTAAGGCCATGTCAGCTATCTGATACACGTAGGAGAGATTATGTGTCCACCTCGGCACGCCACGCCAGCAGTTAACTTAAGAAATTAACGGATTTGGACGGAAGGACCAATTTAGAACTTCTGGGAAACATAAAGGACCGATTTAAAACTTTTGAAACATATAAAGGACTAATTTGAAACTTAAGTGAAACATAGAGAACCAAAATGAACCTTTGACCCAGTTTATAATAAGCTCAACTCATAAAATTGAGTTGTATCAGCATATATTCTAAGTATATGGGTCAGTTCATTCTTGGTGGATTGGACCTAAATTGATATTGGGGCAATTGTACTAATAAGAAAAATGGACGGGTTACAGAATGTAATTTACTCCATTTATTAAATTCAAAAAAGAAAGGAACGGTTATTTGGAGATTTATAACGTGGAAGTTATCACCATTCACCACTTTAAAGTGGGTTGAGGCTAACACCATAAAGTCAATTTTTGTGAAAACACATTCTTTGAGTTTACTTTCTTCTCTTCTCTTCCTCTTATTATTGTGCATTTGGGGTATGTTTGGTGAAGACACCAAACAGTAAAATTTTGGTTTTTCACGATTCTCAAAAAAAATTTACATCATATTTTATACATACCAAACACATTTTTTATCATACTTTTTCTCTCTCCTAATTTTTCTCTCTATCTCTCTCCTCACTTTTCTCTACAGTACTTTCTTTTATTCTACAGTACTTTACTCTACAGTACTTTCTTTACAGTACTTTACATCCGTGCATTTATACCAAGCGTACCCTTGTTGTGTAACTCTACTCTGTGTTCATTACCGGTGACCGAAATTTATGTGGGTACTTGCAGACAAGGAGAACTCTTCAGATAAACCCGAAACCTTCATAAATAAAAGTCATTTGAAACCTTTGTTGAGAGAACTCTACCCTCGTTATATATGACACATCACGCATCAGCTAGCTCAAATATGATTGTTTTTAATAGAAAGATATATTTAAATAAAATTTTGGTTTTTCACGATTCTCAAAAAAAATTTACATCATATTTTATACATACCAAACACATTTTTTATCATACTTTTTCTCTCTCCTAATTTTTCTCTCTATCTCTCTCCTCACTTTTCTCTACAGTACTTTCTTTTATTCTACAGTACTTTACTCTACAGTACTTTCTTTACAGTACTTTACATCCGTGCATTTATACCAAGCGTACCCTTGTTGTGTAACTCTACTCTGTGTTCATTACCGGTGACCGAAATTTATGTGGGTACTTGCAGACAAGGAGAACTCTTCAGATAAACCCGAAACCTTCATAAATAAAAGTCATTTGAAACCTTTGTTGAGAGAACTCTACCCTCGTTATATATGACACATCACGCATCAGCTAGCTCAAATATGATTGTTTTTAATAGAAAGATATATTTAAAAAAAAAAGTCATTTAAAGAATCCATTTTTTATTTTGTCACTATTTGAATAATTAATTTATCTATTTTATATTTTTGTAATTCCAAAATAAGTTGATCATTTGTCCACTGCCTTTTTACTTTTTTTTTATTATTATTGTCACGATCAAGGATATCTTTGGACTTTATTTCGACTAGATAATTAAAATAGTAATACCTTATATGGATATATATACCTTTAAAATCATTTTTTGGGGGTTTAGGTGATCTGTTATTAGGATAAAAATTCAGTACTACGTAGTGAACATGCTATTCTGTTATTGAAGAAACGAGTTTAAGTATGAAGAATTTTTTAAAGAACTTAACGGGTGCGGGATAGGGTCTAGCTAGAGAGTGTCTAGCTAGAGAGTGTCGTATCCAACCTGAAACCAAATTTACCTTGAACTTCCCTGTATAAATTGTTTAGATATATTTTTTTTTATATAATAAATACATTAATTTAAGAGTAAATTATACACTCCTCTCCTGAGAAATGTTGCAATTACAATGTTATTTTCTCTACTTTAAAAAATCACACTCCATTATGGTAATAGATAAAAAATTATTACACTTTAATCTATAATTCCATCTATCTATTATAAATATAATATATATAAAAGTAAGAGGCATGGAACCTCCACCTGCCACATCAGCTTTTACAATTTTTGCACTCCTGCCACATGTATCCTATTCAGCGCCAAATAGGACCCTAACTAGACAATGATGTGGCTATAGAATTTGTAATTGTCGTTTTTTGTTCAAAAAATTCATAGTGTCAAATAAGGACCGCAAGAGGTCGTAGCCTTGGGGGACTTGTCCTTAGGTGAAGACCTAGGTACCTACGTACCCTTGTGTAGGGATCAAAGTCCACGTAGTTCGAAGATGGGACGTCCATCATTGCCGTTAGGCAGGAGTGTTACCTGTAGAGGTCGTGTGTGGCTAGGACGTGAATGTGTTCTCCGGTCGGGTGAGCCACTAGTCGGAGGTACCTCCTTGATATAAGGAGAGAGCAAGGGTCTCTGAGTGCTGCTAAGAGCAAGAGGATGCGTGGATTTTGTTGACGAAGTAAGTGAGACCTGATGTCTGTTAAGTATCTTGTGTGTATTCAGTGTGTATTGCTTGTCTATTGCTTATCGGAATGTGTATCTTTTGTAGTCCCCCGGGTGAGTGATATTTATACTCAGAGTAGGGAAGAACGTGGTCGACCCACGTTCTTGAGCCTTGATCTCGACTCACGTTCTTGAGAGAGCTTAACCACGTCTCTGATACGGGAGAGTATGCGGATAATTGTGAGGTGTGGCCACGTCTGGGTCCATCGGGTGGTGCCACGTGTCACTGATCTGAGGCCCGGTAAATCTTCTAAAAGGCCAGTGCCACGTGTCCATAGGAGGGCATATTATGGAATTACATAAGTACCCCAAGTTTAGGGGTGCTGGGCGCCCGTGGATTTAAGTTGCCTTGTACAGAATGTTGGGAGTGAGGTCGCCCGCCAAGAATTTTTCGTAGAGCCACGTTGATCGCTTCGTAGGAGATAGGGCGGTTGAGCTTACACTCGCGTTGCTCTGGAGTTTTGTCAGGAGTGGGTAGCCAAGGATGGCACGTATCCAGATCTGGACGATCATACACTTGACTTTCCCAGCAAGTTTCTCGAGCCGTCTCTGTAGAACGTTTGCGTCTTTCCGAGGAGACGTCATCATTGCAGGGAAGATGACTTTTCGCAGATGCCCTTTGGAGGGCTTCGAGGGGATTTGAAAGGTTGGGGGCTTTTTGGACTTTTTCCTCACTGGGAGGATTGACATGTGTAACGAGCTCCATCTCATTAGACTGGCATCGACCGCTTAACCACAAAGAATTGGGGCAGTCGATCGTGTGCTCAGGAGGGCTCGTGTTTCTCTAGAGATTATTTCAAAGAGGTGATGCCACGCGTCGGGATCTTGTCGGCTTTCGCCGCTTTGAATGTTCGTAATGTTACCTGTGGATCCGTTTTTCTTTGTCCACGTGTTTCCAAGAGATGCCATCATTAACTGCTGCTTTCGGAATCCCATTTTTGCCCCTGGGACTTTTTGAAGGACTTTTGGGCTTCTAAGGGCATTTAGGTCTTTCCGATTGTGACTTGATGGCTTTGAATCTGGGCCATTCCACTTGGCGCGTCTTCGGACGGCTCTAGCCTTTATTTGATATAGGTGATAATCACTTCTTTTCCGTTGCGGATTTCGAGGGGGGTTACAATTTGAATCATCGCGCCTCTAGCTCCCTATAAATACTCTCAAGATTAAAAAAGAGAAAGACTTCTGTTTACCTTCAATCTTTCTGGTTTTTTAGAGTCCCTTCGTCTCCTAGAGTTCTCCATTTCTCTTTTTGCGTCGAGGTTTCTTGCTTGCTTGTTTGTACTCCGCCATGGCTAATGAAGATGAAAGTGAGTATCGTCTCCTTCTTATTTCTCTTTGTTGCGTTTTCTTCTTCTCCTCTCTGATTTAGGGTTTGCTGATTGCAAGGTTGTATCCCTTTGATTTCACTGATCTGGAGGATCTTTCTTCTTCTCCTCCTCCTCCTCATCCTCCTCTTAGCCATCCTCAGGATAGTACCCTAGGTAGGGAGAAGAGACCGAAACAAGGTTCTTCTCCAAACCAAGAGAGGGTTACCGAGGTCCCTATTGGGACATCTGAAAGAGGTAGAAGAGCTGAAGGGAGGCAAGGCTCAGGTGCCACCCCCGGAGGTCGTCATCAGCGGAAGGAGGATCTCCAAGGGAAAGAAGTGAGAATAGAAAAAAGGAAAGAAGGCGGGAATCCTAAAGAAGGGGGATCCAAGAAGATGGATTCTTGACCCTCTTCTTAGGTTTCTCCGTCCTTGGTGGTGTACCAGATGGCCGCTCCGGTGGAGACTAGGGTTACTACTTCGGTGGGGGGTACTTTCCTTCTTCGGAGCAGACTCGTCGCTCGCCCTTGAAAGTGGTCTTGTCGAGCTCTTCCTTTCCATATTTTGCTGGGGGTGCCGAGGAGCCGGCGAGCAAGAGGCCCCGAGTAGAGGGAGTGGTTGGGCAGAACGTCGTCGCTGATCTTGAGGTTCTTCTCGCAAGGTTGGTTGTCGTGCAGGAGAGTGCTCTAGCGGTGGGTGGCCATAGTGGGCCTGTTTCTGAGAATGCAGTGGTGAGTTAAATGGCTGCCACTACTTCTGGAGATGTGGCTTCAGAAGAAGGTTTTGCTTCAAAGGATCCTTCACAAGCTGTGGAAGGGTTTTCAGGGGAGAAGTTGCCCCCCTTTGATCTAGTAGCCCTTGGGACACAATTCCCTGTGGATTTAGAGGAGAGGGTTGCTAGGGCGATTGACTCAAGTCCTCTGATGGTTGCTCGGCGAGCCTTTGAGGGTAGGAATGTGAGCCACCACTTTAAGGGTGTGTGTGAGAGCAGATATAACTGTGTCGTTGTATGCAAGATGAAGGGCTCCCCTCTCAGACGGAGACAAATTACAAACACAATGCAAGTACCATTGCTTTGCGAGCTGGGAAAGAATTAGAATATCCACCCAACAGAATTAGGCGTAGGCACGCCTTAGATACAAAGGCAGAATTAACCTAAAGCTGAATTAGAGTTTGGAAAACAACATTTTCATAACCAAAAAGAAGAAAAGCAATCTCCTCCTGCTGAATTAATTGCTCAACTTCCTTTCCCAGAGAGATTTACAAAGTCTAAGAAGGAGAGAGAGGAAAAAGAAATTATAGACACTTTTAGAAAAGTGAAAGTGAATATTCTTCTTGTAACAAAGGAATATTTCCCCTAAGGACACGTGACATTGAGATTCTAGAAGCCCTGCAGTGGCTCACACCAATGACATGTGGCACCACTCATTGACCCCCTGCGTGGCCGGTACCCACGTCTATCCTTCTGGGCTCCTGTCCAAGGGACGTGGGAAATCCCCAAGCATCGTGGGACGACCCACGTCAAGCAGGGATGTGGGTCGATCACGTCCTCCTCCACACTTGATATAAAAGGCCCTCACCCGGGGGACTCAAAGACATGAAAAAAGAGGCAAGTAACACAAACTTTGATTACACCCAAGCTAGACTTAGCTTTCCTTATACAATACACCTTCCTGTTAACTCAAGAGCTTAGCTCCCGCGGCACCACCAAGCTCTGACCATCAGCAGACATATCTCTTCCCCAGAGATTTCCACCAATAGAGCTCCCAACAGCTCTAAGAGACTCTTGCTCTCTCACAATCTAAGGCAACCTCCTACGAGTGGCTCACTCGCCCGGAGTACCTTACACACGTCCTAGCCACACATGGCCCCACACAGGTAACTACCTTGCTTTACGGCTTTCACGGACGTTATCATGACGAATTACGTAGGCACCTAAGTTTCCACTTAAGGACAAGTCCCTCAAGATTACGACCCCTTGTGGTCCTTATTTACAAATTAAAATTGTCTGAACCAAAAATGACAGTTACACTTCTCTTGGATGCAATCAAGCAAATAACACGTTATGCAAAGTTTTTAAAGGAACTTTGCACCAACAAAAGGAGGCTTGCAAGTAATGAAAGAGTGAATATGGGAGAAAATGTATTAGCAATAATTCAGAAAAAGCACTCACCCAAATGCAAAGATCAACGGATGTTTGTCATTTCATGCAAAATTGGTAAAATGGTCATTCACATGGCTATGTGTGATTTAGGAGTCTCAATAAATGTGATGCCTCTTTCTATATACACTACATGGGAGCTAGAGAACTTAAGAAAATTATGGTGGTCATATAGATAGCTGATAGATCAATGGTATATCTTGAAGGAGAGCTAGAGGATGTCTTAGTTCAAGTCAATATTTTAGTATTTCATGCTGATTTCTATATATCAGATATGGAAGATGACAAATCAGAGACAAAGTCGAATATCGTACTAGGAAAACCATTTTTAAGCACAGCTAGAACTAAAATTGATGTTCATAATGGAATGCTCACTATCGAATTTGATGGGGAAGTCGTTACCTTCAATATGTATGATATCACAAATCATCCAAATTATACATCTTCATTGTGCAGCAGTTACATTATTATTTTTAGAATCAGCACAGTACTTAGGAGATATTCATTGATTGTAATCAAACTTTAGTACATCATGAGAAACAAAGGAATAGACTTCAAGCGATGTTCTTTCAGAGCCAGAGAGATATTGTGGGGAGAAGTGTTTGTGAGTTGATTAAGAGGATTTTTGTGAATTCCAGTGATGTTTATAGCATTAATCAAACTCGTTTGGTTCTTATCCCAAAGAATGATAATCCAGAGCATATGATGCAATTCCGTCCTATTAGCTTGTGTAATGTAGTGTACAAGGCTGTTACGAAGATTGTTGCTACTCATTTGAGAGGATTAAGAGCAAGATCATTTCACCTAACCCGTGCAGTTTTGTCTCAGGTAGGCAGGGGTGCAGATAATGTGATTATTGCTCAAGAAGTTATTGATACAATCAAGAGGAAGAGGGGTAAAAAGGGGTTGATGCTTGTCAAAATTGATCTTGAAAAGGCATACGATAGGTGGAATTGGGAGTTTTTGAAAGATAAAATCGTGGATGTTGGCTTGGATTCGAATATGATTTGGTTGATTATGAAGTGTGTTAAATCTAGTAGTTTTCAAATTCTTTGGAATGAAGCTACTAAAGGGTTTAATGCCTCTAGGGGTGTTAGACAAGGAGATCCTTTGTCTTCTTATCTTTTTGTGTTGTGTGTGGATAGACTAGCTCACTTGATTGATTTAGCCGTGGTTAATAAGGTGTGGAAGCCTGTCAAACTTTCTAGAAGAGGACCTCATCTTACTCATCTTTTCTTTGCGGATGATATGTTGTTACTTGGAAAAGCTTCGGTTCATCAAGCTGAAGTTATTAGCAGATGTTTGGATACTTTTTGTAAGTCTTCTAGTAAAAAAGTTAGTGCTGAGAACTCAAGGGTGTATTTCAGCATAAATGTGAATCATAATGTGGCTAAGGAGGTGAGTGATAATCTTGGCTTTGGGATGACTAGTAATCTTGGTAATTAAGTACCTTGGTATCCCTCTTCATCATGAGAGAGTTTCGAAGAGGACTTTTCATTTTCTTATGGAGAAAGTTCAGAGAAGACTCTCGAGTTTGAAGGCGTGTTATTTATCTCTCGTTGGTAGATTGGCTCCCATTTATTGCATGCAAACTTGTAATAATGTGCCAAAGGGTGTTTGTAAGGATCTTGAGAAGCTGAGTAGCAACTTTTTGTGGGGTTCGGATAGGGATAAAGGCAAACCTCATCTTGTGGATTGGGATAATGTTTACAAACCTAAGATGAATGATGGCATCGGGTTAAGGAATATGCATTGCATGAATAAGTCTCTCCTTATGATGGTCGGGTGGGGGTTGATTAATTAAGAAGAAGGATTCTTTGTGGGCTAGAATTTTGAGAGGGAAACATAGTTGTGGTTAGGGGTGCACACGGTCTGGGTTGGTTCAGGCTGGAGAAAAATATCAGCGGGTTGGGTTGGTTCGGGCTTGCTAAAAATGCATCAACCGATCCAAACCATTCACTGGCGGTTTGGGTTGGTTCGGGTTGGCGGCCAGCTCTTTTTTTTTCTTCTTTGATTCATTGAGAAGCACTAGCCAAAATTTTAAAAAATGCTTAATATAAAATAAAATATAATTTAATATCACGTCTCATTCATTTTTTTTTCAAATTTATTTGAATTATGATTAATCTAACTAGTTGTAATCTTGTTATTTGAATTTTCAATGCATTATGCATATAATATATTTATAATTCAACTATGTAGTTGTCTAATTAATTTTATGATTGGAGAGATTTGTGTGTTGGGTAATGGAATGATAAAAAAATCATAGAAGAATATTTTCAAATTAACCTATCAAACAAAATTTTAATCATAAATGTATATAAAAAATAAAAAAGTAATTTTTGGCGGTTTGGTTCGGTTCCAGCGGGTTCAATATTGATAAAACCACAACTCGAACCGCCATGGTTCGGGCTGAAAAATTCCAACCCGAACCAACCCGTCAGCCCGAACCTAACTAACCCAACATGGCGGATGATCTTGAATCTGAAGGATTGGATTGGATTAGTTTGAATCTGAAGGATGATCTTGGAAAGATAGTGATGGGTGGAAGGTTATTTTTGGAGTTGCGACTAGATGCATTTGACTTCAAACTATGTAAAAATATATTCATATTTCTTGTAGTGTAATTAAATATGTAAAAAGGTTTTAAATTATTTCATTGGTCAAAGGTTCATTTTGGTCAAGTTTCAAATTAGTCCTTTATGTTTCAAAAGTTTTAAATTAGTCCTTTATGTTTCCCAGAAGTTCTAAATTGGTCCTTTCGTCCAAATCCGTCAATTTCTTAAGTTAACTGCTGACGTGGCGTGTTGAGGTGGACACATAATCTCTCATACGTGTATCATATAGTTGACGTGGCCTTAGACACGCCAAAAACACCCAAACGGCGTCGTTTAAACCAAAAATAAAATCATGCTGAAAGGACCCATATGAGACTCTAATGAAACATAAAAGACTAATATAAAACTCAAATGAAACATTAAGTATCAATATAGAACTTCAATGAAACATAAATTACCAATATAGAACTTGAATGAAACATAAAGGACCAATATAGAACTTTAATGAAACCTGAAGGACAAATATAAAACGTTTGGGAAACATAAAGGAGCAATATAGAACTTTTGAAACATAAAGGACCAATTTAAAACTTGAGTGAAACATAGAGGACCAAAATGAATATTTGACCTTATTTCATTTATTCAAACTTGATATTAAAACATTAAGAATTTTAATTATAGTAATTCAAATTTATTAATTTTGAATTTCATAGAATTCAAAATGCTATAATCTAAACACAAAGAAATGAGTTTGGATCCTCTGAAGTTGGAATTTCCTGAAGTTCCTGAAGTTGATTCAATACTCATTTTTTATTGGTCCAAAATTTAAGAAATAAAAAAAAACATGTAAGAGACAACTTCAGAAACTTTAGGAAATTTCAACTTTAGAGGATCTGCTCTCCAAAAAAATTGAATGTCCCGAAAAAACCTATAATACAGGCACATATTTGGAGCAATTTTACAACACGTGCGTGTTCATGTACAATGGAAGATAAAGCATACTTGTAATTCTTAAAGAATAAGAACAAATCACCTTTAAAATTACTAGAGGTAAAATACTATTTAGTCCCTGAATTATTGGTCAAACTACTATTTAGTCCCCGAAATGTTTAACTATGTCAACTATTTAGTCCCCGAATTTGACAAAATACTATTTAGTCTCCGAAATGTTTAACTATGTCAACTATTTAGTCTCCAAACTTGGTAAAAAGACTATTTAATCATCGAATTTGCAACTCCGTCAATTATTTAGTCTCCTGTCTGTTACTAGTTATAGTTGACAGAGTTGCAAATTCGGTGATTAAATAGTATTTTTGCCAAGTTTGGGGACTAAATAGTTGACATAGTTAAACATTTCGGGGACTAAATAGTATTTTTGATAAATTCGGGGACCAAATAATAGTTTGACCAACAATTCAGGGACTAAATAGTATTTTGCCTCGAATTACTGATACCTTCTTAAAGACTTTGCTATTCTCTTTGCAACACAATATGCAGTAGATTGAATAGTAATCATGGGATTAACACCAATGGCTGTTGGAAGAAGACTTGCATCACACACAAAAAGTCCTTTTGCTTCCCAACTCTCTCCATTCTCATCAACACCACCTTCTTCCTCATTCCTTCCCATCCTACAACTTCCCATCTGATGAGCTGAGCTATAAATAGTCCATTTTTCTTCATGTGTCATTGGCCCTCCTAATGCATATATTGAGTCTAAGAACTCCTTCAAATCCTTCTCATTAATAATCCCATTGTTGTTGTTGCACTTAATTCTCTTCCCATCACTTTGGTGTGTGCCTACCTCAACAGCTCCAGCTGCAATTAGAATCCTCAGTGCTTGCTTCAATCCAAGTTTAATATTCTCTTTGTCTTCTTCTTCATCTAACTCATATATTACCCTCCCTTCTCTTGTGACTTTCCCACATCCTTTGTCCCTAATAATTGTTATCAAATGGACAGTCCTTGAATACTTCAACATTGCTTTTTTGAACTCAAGGCCAGAAACCCAAGGGAACAATGACGAAAAAGCCCCTGGTCCCAATGCAGGAGTTTCAACTATAGCTCTTGCTTCTGACTCTGAGTCCCCTGATAGAACCTTGTGGATAGATGTAATTATCCCTCCCTCGTAGCATTTGCCGCGGAGATCGGAGACCGAATCCGGGAAGTATCCCCACGCCATTAGCACCGGGTGGAGACGGAGGTTCCGACCGATGTTCTTGTTCTTCAACCCACTAGAGATCATCAAAGGAGGTGTTGAAAGAGCCCCACATGAAGATATTGTGGCTTTGGCCTCAATTTTTAGCCTCCATTTGATGTTATTGTTTCTTATAGCTTTTGCCATCACTCCTAAACACTTCAATCTCCTCCCTTCTTCTTCATTCTTGTCCAATAAGAACCTCTCAGCTTTGCATCCTGTGAGAATTACAGCACCATGATTTATTGCATCAACAAGCCATGTAGCTTCAACCCCCTTCTTGTCTCCTTCCCTACAACCGTAGTTGCACGAGCCGCAATAATGCCGCTCGGACGAGTTTCTTGGCACGCAATCAACTCGAAGGCCGAGACTCTCGCAACCTTTTCGAAGAGCCTGATTCTGTAGCCCTTCCTCTAAACATTTATCAGTGACTCCAATTCTCTCACACACCAAATCCATGGCAGAGAGATATTCTGAGCTCCAAAAGAGTGATAACTCATGATCCTTTGCCCATTCCTTAAGCACATATTCTGGTGTCCTTATGGAAGCTGACCAATTAATAGCAGAACCACCTCCAACCGTTGTTCCTGCCAGAATTGCCATATTCCCATCTAAAGAAGCCATGGTTCCTCCCGATTCATAAAGCTCATCCATGGAAGGACCTTCCAAAGAAGAATAATCCATTGGGGTGAAGTAGTTTCCCTTTTCGAGGACCAGAACCTTATGGCCAGAACATGCTAGAACCGATGCTGCAATTCCTCCACCACAACCTGACCCTACAATTACCACATCGCAATGGATTCTGAGGGTGTTGGTTTTAGAATCTATGGTGACTTTTAGACCTTTTTGAGCAAGAGATTGAGGGAGACTCGAGTTGGTTTCGTACATAGATTCTACTATTCCCTTCTCAAGAGGCCTCTCAGTATTATGAATGTTGTTGTTGTTGTGGTTGCTGCTGGTTTTGTTCTTCTCTTTAGTGGAAACTTGATATCCAATGGCTTTCCATGCAGGGTTTTCACCATTTTCATCGGCCTGTATATATAAAGTAGAGTGGCAAATTCAGCGCAAACACTAAACATTGTATATTATAGTCTAGGTCAAAATATCTCCTCTATATTTCAAAAGTTCAAAATCAGTCCTTTGTGTTTTCAAGTTGGTCCAAAATAGTCATTTTACCTCACACCATTAGCATATTCTATTAAATGCTAATATGGAATGCTGACGTGGATAAAAACTCTTGTCAGCATTCCAGGCCCATGTCAGCATTCTATATCAACATTTAACGGAAGAGGCTAACAGTGTGATGCAAAAGGACAATTTTGGACCAATTTGAAAACATAGAGGACTGATTTTAAACTTTTAAAACATAGAGGACCAAAACGGACTTAGACAAAATATAAAGGATCAAAATGGTGTTTGACCTTATATTCTATTACACTGAAATCCTTGCTTTTTAATATGCTTACTTACTGTTCTACTTTGAACAAAATATGCCCTTTATTTTTTGTTATTCTAAGTGCATTATACGAGTATTTTCCATAATAATTCTATAAATGTTAAAATGCATTATTCATATTATGACAAATATAAAGAAAGAAGGCACGTGAGAATAGATATTCTAAAGTTAAAAATTTTTGAAGTTTTTAAAGTTGTCTTTTGTATTTTTTTTTAAATTTTTGATTTTTTTTATTTCTTAAATTTTAGACCAATAAAAAATAAATATTAAATTAACTTCAAAAATTTCATAAACTTATAACTCTAAAGAATCCAAACTCGACGTTATGTAGCACGTACCCGGGAGAAGAAAACCCAGACGCAGAGGACTTTAATGTAGACAAAAGCTAGTCTAATGGGTGTGAGGAACCTGTGGTTGAGCCATTTTTGCACAATCTTTTCTCTGTTTTGCAAAGTGATATTTGAGAAGTTATTAATGAAAGGCCACTTGTCACTTATACACAGACACCCACACAGCAAAAAGGTGCCTAGTTTAGTGCACAGCATTAATAGGATCACTCTGATCAGAAACACTGCTTCAATCAGTCCCCTTTCCACCAGTATCTCTGCAACCTGCACTCATTTCAAAATCAAAGCAAATTGTCCTCGAAATTTTATTATCGCTGTGTTTGATAGATAGAAAACAAGACAGAAAAAAAGAAGAAGAGAGATATCACTTTTTTCTCCTTTTATTTTCTTTTCTTTTCTGTCAAACAAGTCTTACTTTTTGCAATGTGATAAAATTATATTTTTGTTCTTATTATTTAAAGATAACATTGGAAAATTGTATTGCATTTCAAGTCATCCTATCCACATATCACCATCATATCGACCGAAATTATATTGTATATATGTAATAAGTTGCATCATAGATCCATCCAAATTAACCGTACCACGTCAGCATGTAACGTCCACGTCACGTGGTGACTTAACATGCATGTAACATTCCAAGGACTAAATTAAATTAAATGGAAGGCAAATGTTATGGCGATGTTTGGTGGATTGAAAACAAGATGAAAAAAAAGGGGAGAGATCACTTCTTTTTTTTTTTTCTTTTTACTAAATAAGTCTCACTTTTTGTAATATGATGAAATTATAATTTTGCCCTTATATTTTTACTCACTTTTATTCCATTCTCACTTTTAATGTAAGGGTAAAATGGTCATTTTTCTCACTTTTATTCCATTCATATCACATTACATTGACATGACATTCTCATTCCTTCATCTTTTCTCTCTACCAAACGCACACTATAAATTTTGTAAATCATCTTGTAAGTTAAAATAAATTCTTAAATAGTACTATAGAAGCACTTATTAGCAATACCTTGTATATTAAGTAAAAAATCAAGGTAAAGTTACTTAACTGTTTGCTATGAAATTTTACTAATCACGTACTCTATTTATACTCTCTTTCTTCAATGATTGGTTATCATAATTTAATCTTCTATATTATCTCTCTCCCTATGATTGGTCATATAAATACTTTTTGTCACGTGTCTTATTTTTATTAGAGAATTTCACCTCAATACCTAAATAACTTTACCTTAATTTAGTCATATATATTATTAGGCAAGAACTATTTAGTATTACTTTTAAATATTCAGATGGTGTGACAAGATGAGGTGGCAAATTAACCGTACCATGTCAGCATATAACGTCCACGTCACATGCATGGTGACTTAACATGCATGTAACATTCCAAGATCTAAATAATTGACGAAAGTATAAACTCAGGGATCAAATCGTTTATTTCTAAAATTCAATAACTAAATAATTTGACTAATAATTCAATGATCAAAAAATAATTTACCTCGAAATAAAATAGTAATTCTACACTTGTAGGAGAGTGAAATTTTCAAAGAGCCTACAGCCATCGTTATTCACCAGAAATCTATAATCTATAATATTTATAATTATCAACTATCTTGTGACTCACATGGGCTGCTAAGTATAAAAGAATAGGGTCCCGTTTGGTTTGTTGTTTTAAGGCTGTAATCGTGATTGTAATCTAATATATTTTTTTAATATTCTTCATATGGAACATATATTACTTTTTGCAATCTAATGAATTTATGTTTTTGTCTTTAATTTTTTACTCACTTTTAATATAGGGATAAAATGGTCATTTTATCCACTTTTATTCCATTCCCATCATATAATATCACTATTTCCATTCTCATTCCCATTATCATTTTCATTCCCTCCAACATTAACGTAATCAAACAAATTCTATATAAAATTGTAAGAGTTCGAGCTATCTCGACGGTGAAAGAGATGAGGTTTGATTTAAAAAACATGAAAAATGCATAATGAGAATGCATATTTGTCCACTTCCTAATGTTCTCGGAGGAGGATTAAACAAAGTGTAAAATATGTAAAATGTATGAAGTGTCAACCAAACCGTTAAATAAAAATCCAAATTTGTGTCCGTATTATAATATTCAACAATTCATGTTGATCACTTTATACATTTTATCGAATCTGAAGTTTAACAGATCCGAATCCTACCCAAACACTCTCCTGAACAATGTACACAAAGTCAAACAAAAAAAAAAGAGTAGAAAATAAAGTGCTGTCTAAATTACTTCTGCCTAATTTCTGCATTAAAATACTGATTCTTTGACTTCTTCTTTCATTTTTGTTGGTTTATTTCTTGTAAATTGTATTTTGGCCCCACAATTGACCCAATAAGCAATTAGCTAGTTTCGTACGATCAAAATATATATTTGATTACTCTATAATATTTTATATTATAAATTTTGAATAAATTTCTCTTTTGATCCCTCATTCTAAATTTTGTAAAGTAGTCTTTCAATTATAAAAATATAAATTTTTTTAAAAAAAAAATTTCAGTTATCTTAATTTACTCTTTAAATTATAATAAATCAAATTTAATCTATATAAAATATCTTATATTTTAATTTTGCCTTTGTAAAAAAAGGTAAGGATATGATTATATGAAACAGAGAGATTAAATTGTGAAATAAAATATTTTTTACGGATTAAATTTAATATTTTTATAATTTAAAGACTAATTTGTGATGACTAAAATTTTTTAAATTTAATAATTTTATTCTTCAGATACTAGATTAAGACAATTACCATATTTAAGGGACAAAACAATAATTTACACTTAAACTTTTATACTTTCATAAAAATGAGAATAGAAATGAATTTCTTTTTATTATTTTCTCTCATTCTTTTTTTTTTTGATAAGTTCTCTCATTCTTTGATATAGGCTAAAATATATTTTTTTTTTACCATAAAATGTTTTACATACTTCAAAATATACTATTTCTCAAAAGTATGTGAAAAAATTCAAAGTCTAAAATTTATTCATTACAAATATATTTTGAAACACTTAAAATAGTTTTAAAAAAAATTACTAAAAAATATTATTTTAGTAGAGAATCCTGATGAAAATAGAAAATATAGGCCATTTGATTCATGAAATTTAAGTGAAGAAATGAGAATAAAATGAGAATCGGGATTAGATTCTAAAAAATCAATTTTATCCTTCTTTTTAAACAATTTTACTTTTTATTTAAAAATTATTAATATTTAAAAAAAAAGGATAAAATTAACTTTTTAGATGCTTATCCCATTCTCTCCTTTCATTTCTACAAATCAAACATGGCCGCAGGATAATAATAAGAAGGTTTTTTTGCCATTTACTTTTCTGCCCTTTCTCTCTCTCCTATGGCTACCGCCAAAGCTCTGTTCTGAAAAGAACAACATTAGATGCTTCTAAGAATCCAGATCTTCTATGAATTTGGTGAACTTCTTCGAGTAATTCCTTATTTTACATATTACTTCGTACCCCAATTAATGTATATATATATATATATTAAAAAAAAAACTATCGTTTTACATCTTTAATTCGTGTACGAATTAAGCGTGCAAAACAATAAACTACACGAAACAGATCCATTTCCACCCAATTCACAGTAAAATTTATCCAGTTTAGTGAGTTTGTATGCACAATTCAAACCGTACGATGATCAGTTAAGATCTAAGAAGTACGGAGGTGTGTCGAACACACGGTGACATGCCTGCGACACTCTGTTTTTAGGGTGTGTTTTTTAGAAAAAAATGGGGAAAGAAATAAGTCTGGGTTCTACCTATTTTTTCACTTTTTCATCTCCATCAACTTTTAAAAAAAAGAAAAAAAAATACAAAATATCTATTATACCCTTTGATTTGACAGAATCATAACTTTCTTTTCTTTTTATTATTTTAATATAAGGGGCAAAGTGGTAATTTTATTACATTCTCATTCCATTTCCATTCTCAATTCTTTCTACTAAACACATCAAATGCATTCCCTCTCCCTCTCCTTTTCCCTTTCCCTTTCCATTTCTGCATAAAGAAATTAATATATATATATATGTCGTGTCGTGTCCTGTAACTTTAAGAATTGACGTGTCGAAGTGTCCGTGTCAGTGTGTGTTTTATAGATTAAGATGTAATTTTGTTGCAGCCGATCAACGGTCCAAATTTTAAGATTGGTGTGTGAATATAAATAAAAGGGGAAGAAAAAAGAAAGAAGAAGAAGAAGAAGAACCTGATGAGGAACAGAGAATTGAGTGGCAGAGGATTCCCAGAAGGATCGCACATCCTGATTGGGTGTTGTATTGTGAGGTAAGAGTGAGAGAGGGAGAGGAGGCAACACAGCCTCACATATGCTACTCAGTGATTCCATCTCACCTTTACAAAACCCATGTTTGTATTTGTTATTGCTGCTTCTTCTTCTTCTTCCTCTCAAGAGACTACCATTCTCTCTCTTCATATCTCTCTCTCTCTCTCTCTCTCTCTCTCTCTCTCTAGCTATTTCTTTCTTCTATGGCTCAGCCGAACCCTTTTTGTGAATTGTGACCTCAGAAATTAAATGTCTCTTTTTGGTGAAAATTTTTTTAGAATTAATTTAAGTATGGTGGGACTTGGGACTTGGGAGTGTAGTTGTATTTATAGACCTTCCCTTGCTGATTTCTTGCCTTGCATGAGTTAAAAAAGCCAGGTGTGCTCAACTTGGAGTAGAACCACCCCTTCATCACTTCTCACTTTCATACATTTATTTCACATAATAAAAGTAATGGTTTTGTTATAAAAAAATAAAATAAAAGTAATGGTTTTTTCTTTAGTTTTAATAGAAAAAAAGATTTGAAAAAGTTGTATAGATTTTTTTTAAGGAAAATAATAAAGTTGTATTTACTTAGTATATCTTTGGTTTTAAAAAATTATATTAACTTTCTTTTTAATTTAGTTTTCTATCATATAACTCTCTTATTTGGCTTTAAGAAAAACAAAACACTCTTATTTGTGTGATTTTATTTTTAATATATATATATACACACATAATACAATCATGAAATAATAATTAAGAAAAGGATAAAGTAGCTTTGGTACTCCTAACGTTTGAGTTTTTGGTTAAATATGTCTTCAATATTTGATTGTGATCAATTATGCCCAAAATGTTTCTTGTTTCAAGCAATCTTACTTTTTTTTACTAATACTATTAAAATAGATGACTGTTGTGACTTATGTAGCTTGATATCATCAGAGAGAAACTTTTTCTATTATTGAAGATACGCCAATTTGCCAAATTTCATAGCAAAATAATGGCAAAAACAGCACATCTAAGGTGATTCTATGTAAATTTTGAGAGATGTAGGGTTAGGTGCACTATTTTTGCTATGAAATTTGACTAATTAACGAATTCTCAACAACGGAAGAAGTTTCTCTCTAACAATGTCTCATCACGTAAGTCACAAATGTTATCTACTTAATTTAACCATATTAGTGAAAATGGTAAGTTTTCTTAAAAAATGAAACGTTAAGGATATATTTGACCGAATGCTCAAACGTTGGGGTACCAAAGACTTTACCCATAAAGAAAAATAAATAATATGAGTACATTAATATTTTAGTTTTTCAAAGATGCATTTTGTTTCAATCTAATTTGAAATATGAAAATGTTAAATTTACTCCTTCAAAAATGCAATATGTCTTAGTTTAGTCACTAAATGGTGGAAATGTCATATATAGTACCCAAAAGGTACAATTTATCTCAGTTTAGTCCTTAGAAATTTCAATTAATATATCAGACAGAAAATTTTCTAAAAACTAAATTGACACAAATTGATCTTTTACTAACTAATCTTATATTTGCATATTTCATTAATTAAATTAAGACAAATTACATTTTCAATAATTAAAATGTTAATTTACTCAATAACTAACAAGTGATTAATTTGAATAGTAGTTATTTAATGAGTAAACTACACTACCCTCAATACTTAAAAATGCTAAAATTATACTCACATCTTCTTTTTTTATTATTTTATTTTTTTTATAACCACATCTTCTTTATTTAAAAGAACTACCCTCTCTTTCTTTGAAAGATAATATAATTTATAATTTTATCTAGTTTAACCAAAATATATTTATATTTATTATTATGTTAATTATATATATATATGGTTTTTAGAACAAAATTACCTTTTATAGAGGATTCTTGGGCAAAATATAAAATTTATTTCACCCATATAAAAAATTATTTTAAATTTAAGATAAAAATAACTTTACAATTTTTAACTAAAAAATGAAATAATAATTTTCAAAATATATTGTTCTAATAAATCATAATTTAAAAAGAATTAATAAAATCATTAAGGGCATATTTTAGTATTCGAAAATATTAATATAGAATTTTTAATATATTATTTATTAATTTAATAATTATATAAATTCAATTGAATAAATTGTAGATTTTTAATTTTTTATAATGGATGAGAGTAAAAGTTTTTAAAATAGAGAAGAATGAGAGTGCAAATTTTATATTTCAAAAAGAAGAGGAGTGTAATTTACTCTTATTTAATATAATTTTTATTAAGTAAGATTTTAGATTTGAAAATATTCTTGAGAGCTCTATATTTTCATTATAGGACAACAAACAATAATTTAACTTAAAGTAAATTTATTATTTTATAATGAATAAAGAAAAATAAATAAATTATAATAGAAGTTTGTAAAACATTATATCAAATATAATGGATATATATCTAGTGTCATTTTCGAAGCAAAATATTTATCAGGATTCAGGATACTTCAAATCTCAAAAATTAATTGACTCCAAACTTTTAATTCATCGCTTTAACTCAATAATAATGAATGTTATTTATTTGTTGAGTTGTTTGATTATTTATCATAAATTAATACATTTAGGTCTCGTTTGGTTACGTGAATGTTGGAGGGAATGATAGAAAGAATATGATATGATGTGAATAGAATAAAAGTGAATAAAATGATCATTTTATCCTTACATTAAAAGTGAGAATAGAATAAAAATAAATAAAAAATTAAGAGCAAAAATATCTTATTACAAAAAATTAAAGTATATTTAATAGGAAGAATATTTAAGATTACAAGACACGTGACATTGTTAACCTCATCAACCAAACAGGTCTTAAATTTAATGTAAGATATAATAACTAATAAGACTAAAATTGGATTATTCTAGAAATTTTGTGTCAATATTGATAATATGATTGTCTAAGAACCTTTTAAAGAATGATACAATAAAATTTAAGGGTATGTTTGACTTACAAAGTTTACATAGTTCGAGAAGAGGACGTTTATAGTGACCATTAGACATAGAGATTACTTATAGGTGTGAGCTGTGTGCGACTACTGACTAGGACACTATATGGGGACGTCATATATAGGGGTGAGTAAGGTCACCAACAAGAACCAGAAGGCGTTGCAGTCGCAAATGATGAGGGAGCACTCACGGGCCGAGCTGGTGAGAGTTGTGTTCTCAGAAAGATTGTTCACATTAGGAAGGTTGCTCATAATACTCGGGTGACATAATATTTTTTATATCATAAGAGATAACACTAAAAGTCTAAAATAAAATATTATCATTACTATATTATTACATAACACAATGTTACATAATACATATGGTCAAAGATGACATTAGGTATCCCTTTAATTAATAATAAAACCCCTCGCATTCATACGTTTCCTTTTATACAAATGCTTTTATATTCTTGTTGGAAATTTGTTATGATTTACTCTAGAAGTGTCTACATTTCTTTAGTGGTTTTGGCTATTATGTTAACCTAAATCACAACTAATCTTACTAAATTTGGTATGTTATCAAACTAGTTAACCTTGCTTTTTTTTTCTCTCTAAATGTATCTTTAATAAGCATTTATAATATATATATATATATATATATATATATATATATATATATATATATATATATATATATATTGTAATTGTCATTTTTGATTCAGACAATTCTAAATCAGTAATTTGGACCGCAAGGGATCGTAACTTTGTGGGACTTGTCCTTAGGTGATGACCTAAGTGCCTACGTACCCTTGTGTAGAGATTAAAGTCCACGTAGTTCGAGGAGTATACGTCCATAGGTAGGCAGGAGCGTTACCTGTAAGAGCCATGTGCAGCTATGACGTGTATTGAGTGCTTCAGGCGGGCGGGCCACTGGTTGGAGGTTTCCTTAGAGGAAGAAGAGAACATTGGTCTCTCTGAGCTACTTGGAGACTGTGAATGGAGATAACCTGAGAGATGGATGATGGGCTTTGATAAGGTTTTGATGTGGAGGTGACAGTGTTGTGTATTTAGAGTATTCTGTCTTGCTTGTCGTATATCTTGTCAAGTCCCCCAAGTGAGGGTATTTATAGTGAGAGTAGGGGGAACGTGGTCGACCCACATTCTTGCTCGTGGTGAGTCGACCCACGTTGGCTGGGCGCGTCCCACGTCCTTAATACGAGAGCGTGTACGGGAAGACGTGAGTACAAGCCACGTACGAGGTCGGAGAGTAGTGCCACGTGTCACTGACTCGCGTACCTTCTCATGTTTTAGAAGGTTAGTGCCACGTGTCATTGACTCGTGTACCTTCTTATGTTCTAGAAGGTTAGTACCACGTGTCTTAAGATAAAATATTCTGTAATTAACGTATATATTAAATGATCATTGCTTTTGTACTTTCTATTTTTTAAAAAATATTAAAATCTATACTATATATATTAAAGAAACTGTCAAGATGATTTTTTGATATATATATATATATATATATATTAAATTTGATTTATCTTTCAATAATAAAATTTTCTTCTTCTTTTTTTTCCATCTAATAGTTAGGCCGACATAAAACTCACAAGTTACAAGCAGGCGTGGCCAGCGGAAAACCTCAAACATAAAACATATATTTTAAAATGTTCATAAAATATTATTAATTAATGCTTTCCATAATAAAGTACTCTATCCAATTGAAGTTCCTTAATTAATTGTTTTGATTCATTTTTTCTGGCACTCATAATAAGTAATAAGTGCACTACCAGCTTTCCATCGGACACTCATGTCGTTGGAGTTGTAATGACCATGGAATTCATTCCAGAGGCTTCCTCCTTTGTGCAATGTTTTAAGGGTATATTCAGGGTGTTTTTGGTAAAGAAAAAAGAGGAGGGAATGCAAATGTTATGTCGAAGTGATGTGATGCATGGTTATTAAAATCAGACCGGAAGATTCAACTAGTTGGACCGAGAACCGGTCAGTATACCGGTCTGGAACAACTATAAAATCACCCTTTGAATAAACCGGTGGTGAACCGAGCAAACCGTTGAAAACCGGGGGTTTGCTCGGTTCACCCGGTTCTGACTTTCAAAAAAAAAATTTCTTTGACTTAAAACGACGCCGTTTCATGTATTTTTTTTTTATGAAAATATATTTTTGTTTAGAAATATATATATATTAAAAAGTTTAAAATTCAAAAAAAAAAATTGAAAATCCCTTGCCCTGTAATCGCACAAGCAGCCGCACGTGAGAGAAGAGCAAATTAGAAGTGGATGATGAACCTGGATCTCAGAATGACACTATTGGCGATTATCCTTCTTTGAATCATAGCTTGGTATCATTTGATGGAACTAACGTCAAAGAATATTATGATTTAATGTTATTGTCAATTTGTCTTATTTGTGATTTAGTATGTGGACATATTGATTTCTAGTTTTGCGTGTGTTAATTGTTGAGTACTAGGTAGTAGGTATGTTGATCATTGGACTTCTTAGATGAGTTTGATATGATATTATGACTTGAGTTTAATATGATATTGTGGTTAAGTGTGCAACTTGTTCTAATTCTAGTATTTTATTTATGGTATAATGTTGTGGTTAATTATATTTAGGTGGAGACATATAAAGTATGTAACTAATGTTTAATATGATATATTTTAGTATATTAAATTATATATATATATTTAATTACCACCGGTTCGACCGCGGTTGGACCAATGAACCTTGAACCAGTGCCTTAACCGGTTCGATGCCCGGTCCAATTTTAAAAACCATGATGTGATGTGATGTGAATGAAATAAAAGAGGGTAAAATAGCTATTTTTGCCCTTACATTAACAGACAAAAACACAATTGCTTCACATTGTAAAAAGTGAGGTTTGTTTGGTAAAAAGAAAAGATAAGAGAGAAGACTTCTCCCTTTATTTTTTCCATAATCAATTATTACTACCAAACATAATCTTAGATTGAGCATTAAAGAAGAAAATAAAAGAGAAATAAAATATCTCTCTCTTATTGAAAAGAGAAAATTCAAGGGGAGATAATGGAGCATGATTAATTTTTAATATTTTATTATCTATATTTTTTCACAAATTTTAAACATTTCAATTAAAAATATCCAAATAAGGAAGAGAGAGAAAAAAAAAATTAAGTCTATTCTCTCCTTTCCTTTTCCCTTCCCCTTCCCTTTTCCTCTATCTCAATCTCTTTCTTCCTAATTGCCAAAGAGGGTATATCTGACAATTAGAAAAGAGAGAGAGAGATTGGAACAAATAAGAGGTTAAATGATTGTGCTCTGCTTATTTGGATACTTAATTTGGAAAATTTCAAATTAACATATGGAGAAGATTAGGAGGTGAATTAACATAAAATCCTTTAATATATTTTCCTCCAAAATTTTAAAAATTAAACAAAAAAAATCACTAAGGAGCTGTTTGGTACAAGAGTTAAACAATTAATCTCGGGATTATTTCTTTGGGATCTTGTATTCCCACGTTCCGAGAATTCATTGTATTCTCATGTTTCTTCACATTTTTAATGCCACCTAAGAGGGTAGGATTATAATAAGCCCATGGGATGAAATTATTTTTAGCTACCTAATTTTATTAAATTACCCCTAACTTGATTATTAATCATCATTTAACTCACTGCCTCCTGTAAGATTCGTTTTTGACGTAGTTGAATCTTTGGGTGAAGTAAAGGACCGCAAGGGGTCTTTACTTTAGGGGACTTGTCCTTGGGGGTCTTTCCCTTATGGGTTCGATCCTCCTGCGTATGAAAATAGGGACAATAGTGATAATGGTGGGGCTTGACCCCCTAATTTGTAAACTTTTGTTTAAAGGATATTTTGCCCTTAATGGCTCAAATACTCTTAGTTCACCCAATTATTGGTAACGATCAAGAGACTAAATAGGTAACAAAGTTACAAATTCGGGGACTAAATAATATTTTTGTCAAATTCGGGGACTAAATAGTTGACAGAGTTGCAAATTCGGGGACTAAATAGTATTTTTGCCAAATTCGAGTACTAAATAATAATTTGACCAACAATTAAGGGACTAAATAATATTTTACCTCTTAAATAAAATACTTTAATTTAGTAAAATTATCCCATACAAACAAATTCAATCATATTGATATTTTGGAATTGAAAAAAGTTAAGTCAAGTTCTTTATATTCTTGCCATCAAGTTTCACAAATCATACATTGTATTTACATTATCTTTCTTCTATGATTGGTCATATAAAATGTGATCTTCTACATTCTCTCTCTACACGACCGAGGAGTCCCGCCTGGCTCGATCGGTTCGTTGTAGCTGTCAACATCACTCAATCATTACCTTAACAAATTATGTTAGAAATGTGAGCTAGCTCCAACTCAAATGACCAAACTACCCCTAAAAGAAAGACTATAAATACTTGACCTCAAGCCTCAGATACACTATTGAATCTGTATTGAATTACCCTTATATTCTCTCTATTGTATTGACTTAAGCGTCAAAATCCAACCCAAAACTATTCCCTGTGATTCCATCGTGCAGGTCACCGAAAAAGAGAAAAGCTCCAAAATTTATCAATACTTACAATTCTTCGATAAAGATCTATTCTTTTTGGTCACAGTATTCCTTCCACATTAACAAGACTGTGGCCTTCTTTTGTACTTTTTTTTTTTGTCACAATATAATGATGGTTTAAGAATTAAATCAGATATTTATTTTGACTGCCTATTTTATTTGTTGTGAGATATTTTCCAGAGCATAATGAAGATTTCCGATTTGTGCATTCATTCATTCGGGCCAGCTGTTTCCTTTTTCTTTGTGACCCATTTATTTCAACTCCTCCAAACGATTAGTTTTAATTTAGGTAAAAGTATCTTTCTTGTCCTCAACGTTTGGGGATCTTGTCAGTTTCGCCTCTAACGTTTTTTAACGTTTTACGTTTCTACCAATGTCACTATTTTCACTAACACCGTTAAATATTTAATAATTTTTGCTGACGTGGCATCTTAAGTGACAAAAATATCTGACTTGACAAGTTTTTTTTCTACCTCAGATTTCCAACTAATCATTTTCCCATGCTTGCTTCTTCTTCCCCTGTCTCCATCTTTCTTCTACTTCAATGGCTATGGCGTCTTGTGGAAGAAAAACTCCAACACGTAAATCTGAAAATTCCTACACCACAAGAAGAGACTACAAAGTAAGTGTGTTTCTTCTTTTTCTTGTTCCTAATTTTTTGGGGGAAGAGAGTTCTTGGGTTCCGAAGGCGGTTGTCTTCTTCCTAACGAACATAGGGCTGGACCTTGACCTGCCTTTGCTTCTACTCCCCACATTGCTTCTCAAGAATCTCATCAATGGCAGCGGGAACTTCTCCGTCCGACCAGGACTCGAAATGGGTTTAGCAGATAGCTTCATGTTCATCTTGGCTTGGTAAGTATGTGAAATTTGGAAGAAGAAGAAGAAGAAAGACGAAGATAGGGGAAGAAGAAGCAAGCATTGATGGGGAAAATGATGAGTTGAAAATTTGAGGTGGAAAAAAAATTTGTTCAGTCAGATATTTTTGTTATTTAGGATGACACGTCAGCAAAAAATGTTAAATATTTGACGGTGTTAGTGAAAAGGGTAACATTGGTAGAAATGTAAAACGTTAGGGGTACAATTGACAGCAAAAAAACGTTAGGGGCGAAACTGACAGAACTTCCAAAAATTAGGGGCAGGAAAGGTACTTTTGCCTTTAATTTAATTATTATAATTTATTGTGTGATAAAGATAAGTTTGTGGTATTGTAAAATTTAACAAAGTGGCCGACAAACTAATGCATCTATCTATTATATATACTTAAAAGTAGAGGCGCTAATGCAATTACTGCCACATCAGCGTGTAAACATCTTTAATCTTCTGACATATATTGCTGACGTGTTGTTGACATGTGCTATCAATTTTCTGATGTAATCAGCTTTATATAATATATTTTATTCTTTGGACTATATATAAAATAATATTCTAAATGCAAAATTAAATTTAGCTTATAGATTTGATAATATATTAATAATATATATTAACTGAAATATTTTGTAAACTGAAAATATCTATATAAAATAATGGTAATAGGGAATTCATTTGCTTAAATATCAAAATATTTAAAATAGAATAATTTTCAAAATCTTAAAGCGTGATAGGGAATTCAACTTTTATTGCTTCCTTACCTAACTATATATTATCACTCTTTAAATTCGAATTTTATTTCAGTAGATAAGTTATTGAGATATGAATTATTTGAATAGTGATTTCTGATTCATACTTATCAGAATCATATTCCAACTTATAATTTAAATTGTTGTTATTTGTTATTTTGTCAATCTCTCCCAATCCTATATATACTAAGACGCAGCAATGCTAATTACACCAGTATAATCAAACTTAGCTTATAATAGAATTCAAGGAAGAGTTCTCACAAGCTGCAATCAATGGCTGCCGGTAGAGTTGATCCTATCAGTGCTATCAATCCAATAAAAACAGATTGGATTATCAAGGTTCGCGTGGTGAGGATCTGGCTAATGCCAGCATCTCCATGCACATCATCCTACCATAGAATAGAGATGGTGCTATGTGACTCTGAGGTATTTATTATAACACCTTCTAGCTGCGTCCAAAATATTTTTAATACTGTATGAATCTATCAAATATTAACATTTGATTAAGTGCATGGCAACATATGTGTTACGATTGGATTAATAATGACATTTGGTATGCAATTTTTATCTATTGAGATAAAAATTGCATACCTTAGCTTCATGAGTCGACATACAGTGAGCAAGAATGATGCATGCATAGTGAGCACTTTGAACAAAAATTGCAACCCTTCTTAATACTGAGTTACAGCTTTATATATATATATATATATATTTGAAATTTAAAAAAAATAAAGAGTTAGAGTTATTTCAATCTCTTATATTTTTTAAATTGTATAAGAGATATAATATTATTTTATTTTCATTTGATTTTAAACACAGTTTACAACTTTACATATCCCTTCTAAATTTTTTGGGTATTTCTATAAATATATTTTGTAAACTGGATAATTCTATATTTATAACTTTTAAGGGAATTTTTATGTATTTGAAAAAAGGGTATAATTTATATTTTAAAATAATAATAAAAATGGCATCATTCTGTTTTTACCATTGTATTTAATATTATTATTCTATTTTTTGGTAATATAAAATAACTATAAAAATTATATTTTAAAATAATAATAAAAATGGCATCATTCCGTTTTTACCATTGTATTTAATATTATTATTCTATTTTTTGATAAATATTATTATTCTATTTAAATGAGAAACAAGGCAACCCATGATTCTCTCCCCCTAATATCAATTTCAATCAATTTTAATTTATCACCATAGAATAGAGATGGTGCTATGTGACTCTGAGGTATTTATTATAACACCTTCTAGCTGCGTCCAAAATATTTTTAATACTGTATGAATCTATCAAATATTAACATTTGATTAAGTGCATGGCAACATATGTGTTACGATTGGGTTAATAATGACATTTGGTATGCAATTTTTATCTGTTGAGATAAAAATTGCATACCTTAGCTTCATGAGTCGACATACAGTGAGCAAGAATGATGCATGTATAGTGAGCACTTTGAACAAAAATTGCAACCCTTCTTAATACTGAGTTACAACTTTATATATATATATATATATATATATTTGAAATTTAAAAAAAATAAAGAGTTAGAGTTATTTCAATCTCTTATATTTTTTAAATTGTATAAGAGATATAATATTATTTTATTTTCATTTGATTTTAAACACAGTTTACAACTTTACATATCCCTTCTAAATTTTTTGGGTACTCTATAAATATATTTTGTAAACTGGATAATTCTATATTTATAACTTTTAAGGGAATTTTTATGTATTTAAAAAAAAAGGGTATAATTTATATTTTAAAATAATAATAAAAATGGCATCATTCCGTTTTTACCATTGTATTTAATATTATTATTCTATTTTTTGGTAAATATTATTATTCTATTTAAATGAGAAACAAGGCAACCCATGATTCTCTCCCCCTAATATCAATTTCAATCAATTTTAATTTATCACCTAATTTTATAAAAATGAAGAGTATATGAGCCAGTCATAGTATTTTAAATAATATTATTAATTAAGGCTTAACCATTTGATTTTGCAATAATAAACAAAGTTTTCCAAGTTTTCCTTTGTATGTCCTTTTTTAGAAGAATTTATGGAGTTATAAAATATGATAAAGCGTAAAAATGAAAAATGTTCATTGTGAAAAGTAATAGTATAAATTGATAAAACGCAAGATCACATGATAGTTCAGTCATTGTGAGTCTATTTGGAACCTTAGTGACCTTACTTTCATTCGCCTGAACTTACTACCATTTCTCTGGTATATTTTAACCCAAGGTTATGGTTGAGTGGAAGGGACTCATCCATCATTAACTAAGTGTCAGGGGTTCGATTCCTACCTTGAGGGTATGTAGAGCTTTAAATCCTTGGGTCACCTGTCTCACCCTTCGAGGTACCTACAATTCAGCGAGGGGATTAGTCACTATGCTCGACGGTGGATACCCTGGTCTAGACCAAAATATAAATTGATAAAATGGAGAAAGATTTTTCATAATTTTTTTTAATAAAACAAACCTTGGTAAAAATACTTACTTTTTCAAAGTTTATAAGAGTTTGATTACAATTTTAAAATATGATAAAGTGTAAAAAAAATGAAAATTGTATAAATCAACAAGCTATTCCAAATAATATTGCTGTGAACAATGTTTTATTTTTTGTATTTTTTAATTATCTTTTTTAAAAGAATTTAGTTTAAGAAAAATCAATTCTACAAAAGTGATAAAAGATTGATTATCATTTTAGAATTTCAAAATATGTTCAAGCATAAAAAGAATGAAAATTTTATGAATTAACCAATGTGGTATTAGTTTGAAATACAATTAAAAACAACACACATTTTGGGAAAATCACGGACCAAAAGGGTGGTATACAGTACACTGGTCAATGGTGATAGTTAACGAAAGTGGATCTTCTAAAGTAATTCTCTACATTTCTTGGTGGAGTTATGAGAGAGATAGAGAGAAGAAAAATTGGGAGAGAAAAAAATCAAGAAAGAAAATATTTTCCTTATCTCTATCTCTCTCATAACTTCACCAAGAAATATAGAGAATTACTTTAGAGGATCCTATCTCATAGTTAACCTTCTCTTTTATACACCAGTATAATCAAAATTAGCTTATAATATAATCCAAGGAAGAGTTCTCACAAGCTGCAATCAATGGCTGTCGGTAGAGTTCATCCCATCAGTGCTCTATCAATCCAACAAAAACATATTGGATTATCAAGGTTCGCGTGGTAAAGATCTGGTTATAAATTTGGATCTGCCGATAGAGTTCTCATAATTTGATTTCAAATTGAGAATTCAATCTCCATTATTCTTAAAACATCTATTAATTATTTATGATTTCGGCGACCAATATAAAATTAAATTGATCAATTGATATATTCTATAACTATAACTACTATTAAATCTCTGATTTTATTTCTTTCTATTTTCTATTCTCTGATTTGGTTGCTTTGAAAATCAACCTCTTCAGTGACTGCCAAATTGGAAAGACCAGCTTCTTGGTTTGTTCATAATTAATCAATTCAAGCATGCATTAATCTGCAGGTGATGGAAAATCGCAAGACCAGATTTCAATGGCTTGTAAGGATGCTTACATAACTCATGTGTGAAGAAAGAATATACCCATTACATAACTCAGTCGTGAAATGCATAAGCTTTACAGCCCATCAACTCTTGGCAAATATGGCTGAACACGGGATGCCAATTTCATAAGATGAATAACAAAATAAAATTTAATAAGATAATCAATTTTTACGTTTATCGAAGTAATCAAAATATATAGAGAGAAAGTGTAGATATTAGATCGATATAGTAGTTATCAAAATGTATCTTTATATTTGATTGTAACTTTCATTAGAGTCATTTTTATATAGTCGTTGGTCTCACAATATATATCTATTTAATAATTAATAAAACATAAAATAAAATATATGATTGGATTATAGGTGAGAAAAAGTGGATATAATAGATAGTTATAAAACTGGTGAGAGAGATTAAAGATAATTTGTGATAAAAATGTAACAAAAACAAGCCATGTGGAGACTTATATATATCAGATATAAAAGTTTAATGGTACCGTACCACTGAAGTTCAGTACATTCCTCAAATCATATAGAGCCATTTGTTAATATTAATATAAATTCACATTAGTGATGACCCACATTGAATGGTTTAGGAACCAACTAATTGGAGGGATGTACTGAAGTTCAGTACTACCGTACCACTGAACATCTACTCCTAGATCAGACCTGTCTAAAAGCTGGTTCGACAGAACAGAAGCTTTTGCAACCTTCAATAGCGGTGAGAATGTGAGTAACATATGTAATATATGCTATGAACGATCGGTATGGTGATAAAATTGCATCTTACGACGACAAGACAAATAGTAAGAAACATGAGTTTCTGCGAATGATGGAATGGTTTATTCTTTGACATTCTATCCAAATGTTTGAATTTCATTATGCAGTACACGTTATTACTTTTTAATTTAATTTCCTTACAATGTTATAATGCTTTAAGTGCTCTGAATTATGTTGCAAATCAATAATGAATTGTAATGCACTATTTTACATCAAATTGGACTATACATTTTTTTATAATAAATTTCATCAAATTATAAAAAGTCCAACGACACTTATAGTAAATCAAACAATTCCATTCCAACAATACTGTAGAAATAATTCGTAAAGAATATTGAACTAAAAGGCGAATAAAACGGTCAACTGATCACATTTGTAAGATGAACTTGGGATGAAAAACTGCACCATTCTTGGTGTTGCCAACAAAGTTTTTACTGTTAAACTTCCTGCATATTAGATTTGGAGCAATCTTCAAAGTCAAAAGTACATTGAAATTTTTTATAAGATGAATAACAAAATAAAATTTAATAAGATAATCAATTTTTATGTTTATCGAAGTAATCAAAATATATAGAGAGACTTATATATATCAGATATAAAAGTTTAATGGTACCGTACCACTGAAGTTCAGTACATTCCTCAAATCATATAGAGCCATTTGTTAATATTAATATAAATTCACATTAGTGATGACCCACATTGAATGGTTTAGGAACCAACTAATTGGAGGAATGTACTGAATTTCAGTACTACCGTACCACTGAACATCTACTCCTAGATCAGACCTGTCTAAAAGCTAGTTCGACAGAACAGAAGCTTTTGCAACCTTCAATAGCGGTGAGAATGTGAGTAACAGATGCAATATATGCTATGAACGATCGGTATGGTGATGAAATTGCATCTTACGACGACAAGACAAATAGTAAGAAACATGAGTTTCTGCGAATGATGGAATGGTTTATTCTTTGACATTCTATCCAAATGTTTGAATTTCATTATGCAGTACACGTTATTACTTTTTAATTTAATTTCCTTACAATGTTATAATGCTTTAAGTGCTCTGAATTATGTTGCAAATCAATAATGAATTGTAATGCACTATTTTACATCAAATTGGACTATACATTTTTTTTATAATAAATTTCATCAAATTATAAAAAGTCCAACGACACTTATAATAAATCAAACAATTCCATTCCAACAACACTGTAGAAATAATTCGTAAAGAATATTGAACTAAAAGGCGAATAAAAAGGTCAACTGACCACATTTGTAAGATGAACTTGGGATGAAAAACTGCACCATTCTTGGTGTTGCCAACAAAGTTTTTACTGTTAAACTTCCTGCATATTAGATTTGGAGCAATCTTCAAAGTCAAAAGTACATTGAAATTTTTTAACAACATGATAAAGGAGTGGAAGCTTTCTGACATAAAGATCTATAAATTTTAGATATAGATATGCAAAACCTTCCCAACAAACGAAAATAACAAAAACGACCTTCAGTTACTAGATCTAAGAAGACTTAGTCATTAGAGATTAAACTTTTCTAAAGTAAGACAAAGACACAGACTAGATCTTGAAGAAAACACCACCAAAATGGGGGATGATGTAGATCTGAAAGATCTATTTATTTTAAAGACTGAAAATAAACAAAATTAAGAAAATAAGGAGGGGTTGCTAAACTTACAAAAATTTGTAAGTTGTAGCAATCCCTCTTGCACTTATCTACAAGAGGAGAGGCGTTGGAGGATGAAGAAGAAGCAGAAGTTGAAGAGACGCTAGGGTTTTTTTACTGAAGGAGAGAATTGAATGAGAGTTAAATTGGACTATACATGTTATAATAGCAAATTCAAAAATTTAATACTACTACATAATTGTAAAGTTTCGTAGTACCATCTTATTGTATAAAAATATGTTAAGCATCCATTATTGGTTATGAATGATAAAAATTTTTTTATGTTACTATATCAAAACTTAAAAAAATTCCCGTGCATGTGCACGGGCCAAAAGCTAGTTGTATATTAATTATAGAGGCAAAATACTATTAAGTCCTGAATTGTTGGTCAAATTATTATTTAGTCCTTAAATTTGGCAAAAATACTATTTAGTCTTCGAATTTGCAACTCTATCAACTCTTTAGTCCCCGAATTTGTAACTCTGTCAACTATTTAGTCCCCAAATTTGAAAAAAATACTATTTAGTCCTCGAATTTGCAACTCCGTCAACTATTTAGTTTCCTGACTGTTACCAATTAGATAACCAGGCACCAGCTGATGTGGCACTGTTAAGTGCCTAGGCACATGCCACCTCACATGCCACATTAGCATTTAACAGCCACGTCAGTTTGTTATCTAACGGGTAATAGTCAAGGGACTAAATAGTAAAAGTATATTATATATATACAAATATAAGGACTGTTTGTTTTTTCATATTAGGGTCAATTTTTTTTTTAAAAAAATATGATTATGATGCTGATATGATATCTTAATCAGTAACTTATATACAAAAATGTCATGTCGTGTTAAGTTTTTCATCCAAAAAATTAATTGAGGGACCAAATTGATTGAAAGTGTATTTTTCATGGACTAAATTTGACAATTGTATCTTTTGCATTTGGTATGTTTTGGATTTTCGAGTTGAATTGAAAAGAAAAATGGAATTGGAATTGATGGGAATGAAATTGAATTGAATTTTTAAGATAAAAAGTATCAAGTGACATCATGTGGGGACCAAATTGTTAATTTACTCTATTTCTTGGTCTAGACCAGTGTATTCAATGTCGAACACAGAAACTCATCCTTTCGTTGAATTGCAGGCATCTCAAAAGATGGGACAACTTGCTCAATAATTTAAAGCTAGTCCATACCCAAAACCAGATATCGAACCATTAACACTTAGTTAAAGTCTAAGAGTGGATGAGTCTCTTTCACTCAACCATACTTCATTAAGAAATTATCATCTTAACTAATAAAGAAGGAGAAAACTTAAGACTATTTTTATAAGAGTAAATTACTATTTTGGTTCTAAAATATTACACTTTTCTCAATTTAGTCCCTAAATTATGTAATTATAAAAAGTGAGTTTCTAAAAGATTTCAGTTGTTTAAATTTTTAATATAAATCATGAAAATACCAAATTTAGTTCTTAAAAATTATATTGTATCACTTTTGTCCTTTGCAAAATTATGAAATACATGGACAAAATTATGGCACAAAGTATATATTTTTTGAGATTTAGGGACTCAATTAAGACAAATGAGATATTTCAAGAATTACATATGATTTTTTTTTAATGATTTAAAAACTAAACTTTCTATTTTTAGAGAGTAAATTTTACATTTTTAAGATTTAGCAACTAAATTAATACAAATGAAATATTTTAAGAATTACTTATGATTTAAAAACTAAATTGAGATAAGTAGAATATTTTTTAATTACAAATTAATTTATTCTTATTATAATTGTTTGAGAAGGGAGAAATAGTTATTTTGACCTTATTTCAAGAACTAAACCCATAAACCCTAAATTAAACTATCTATTTTTAGAGATTAAATTTAGCATTTTTAAGATTTAAGTACTGAATTAAGACATTAAATATTTCAAGAATTACGTATGACATTTTTTTAATTTAAAAATCAAATATATATTTTTAGAGACTAAATTTTAGTTTTTCAAGATTTAGGGACTAAAGTAAGACGAATGAAATATTTCAAGAATTATATAAGATATTTTTATGATTTAAAAACTAAATTGAGATAAGTTGAATACTTCTAAATTAAAAATCGTATCACACTTTTGTCCTTACTATAAAATGCAAAATTATGAAATTCAGGGACAAAATTGCGACATAAAAGAATTTATTTTTAGAGAATTAGAGACTAATTTGACATTTTTTTAAAGATTTAGGCACTAAATTAGGACAAATAAAATATTTAAAAAACTACATTTTAATATTTTTATGATTTAAAAATTAAATTGAAATAAATAGAATATTCCTAGATTAAAGTCATTAAACATTAATTTACGGAAAAAATATATTAATTTATCCTTATTATAATTGTATAATAAGGGAGCAATAATTAGTTTAATTTTATTTCTAAACTGTTCTCTTTTTTTTAATTATACTCAAGTATTAAATTTTGATACTTGTTTTTTTTTTTTTGGTCAAAGATACTTGCTTTTTCACTTTTAGCCTTTGAGATTTTTTTTTGGTAATGTAATTTGTAAGAGTAATCATTTTAGACTTTCATGCTGTGTCATATTTGGATGTTTATATTTGCGCATTTTCTTGACACTCATTGATGCAGAACCCCAGCCTATAATCGAGACTAAAACGCCAACAAACGCTTTGAATTAAGCAAAAACCTTAGAATAAAAACCCGCCCTACTGAACCCCTAAGAAACCCGTTGTTAGAAACGTAGATAATAGAGCTAAAAGGAAGAGAATGAATAAACGCCACAAAGATAAACTAACATTTGAGAAGTAGATTCAATCTCCTAATGCAACAAGCAAAGAAATCCATCCTCACTTGCACACACACATAGAGGTTTTCATGAAGAAACACACTCAATCAATATTCATTCAACTTGTCCCTTACAATAGAAAATAAAGAGTATTTATACTCCAAGATAAATAAAACCCTAATTCACTAATGGACTCTACTAACATAACATAAAATAAAGCCCAAAATAAAATAAACCCTATTGGACCTTTAAACATGAAGTTCAAACTAATTAAAACATTAAATCCAAAATTATTGTTTTAAATCACTAATTGGCTTTAAATAATAAAACCTAAATATAATGATTTTCGCACAAATAATTAACCCAAATTAAAATAAGCATTTTAAGCCAAAAATATGATGATTTAGGCTTAAATACGTCTTCACATATATAGTACTTGGTCCAAGCTCTCCAAATTGATGTTTCCAAGCCCAATACATGTTGTAAAGCTCCATTTTCAACCCACTTGGTGTTAAGGACATTTTCAACAACAATTGACGACCCACTTGCTATTTGATTTGTCCAGGTCTCTTCCATAAGCTCCTTCAGTGACTCCATGATTATTTTAGCTCTACCATTACCTCTTATGCTCGTATCACTCATGAATACCACTTACATTATTTCCTTTCACTTTTAGAAGTTTTTAGATTGTATTGCTTTTTAGAGTCCATTTGGACAAGTTCTTGGAGAGATCAAAGTGTGTATTTTTTAGGCTAAAATGCAGATACACTCCTTGAGTTTTGAGTCAGGGACACATACACTCCATGAGTTTTAAAACGTTGCACATAGACCCCCTGAGTTTTTACTTTGGGGTAGAGACACCCCTTCTGTTAGGGTTCCGTGAAAATTAGGCGTTAAGTGCCACGTCAGCAAGTATGTGTGAGGGGTGTCTCTGCCCCAAAGTGAAAACTCAGGGGTGTATGTGCCCCTAAAGTGAAAACTCAGGGGGTGTATGTGCCCTAAAGTGAAAACTCAGGGGGTTTGAAAATACTAAATTTCCCTCACACATGTTTGTTGACGTGGCACTTAACACCTAATTTTCAACGATCAATAATTGTCGATATTTGTTAATATTATTATTTTTGACAATACATTTGTGAATGGTGGTCGTCGAGAAAAATGCTGTCAAGAAAAGTATTGTTAATAAAAGTATTATCGGCAATGGTTGACTGTCCAAATTATTTATGAAAAATAATTACGTAACATCACACATGTAATATTAACGCTAACACATCACTTGAAGTGATGTTATTTAATTATATTAATGTCAACTACTCACTTAAAATGATATCGATTCTTCAATAATAACTAGCTTGCGACCCGTGCTCTTGTACAAGTGTTTCTATTCAAAATGTTGACAATATAGTGAGCATACATTGTGTCATATAAAATTTCTTCAAGTAAACAAGAGTTGAATCATATGAATTTCAAGTTAAAAGTTGGTTTACGATATGTTTGAATTCAGAAAATTGAAATATGAAAATTGGCCTAATAGAAAATGAGTATTTGAACAACATAGGCAAGTATACTGCGTTCAAATCTTTGCATGGAATTAAAAATTGGTGTGAAGTATGCAGATATAAAAGATATTTTTGTTTATTGTATATCATTTAGGGACTAAATTAAAACAAATAAAATATTTTAAAAATTACATTTGATATTTTTATAATTTAAAAATTAAATTGAAACAAATAAATTTTTTTGGAACTAATTATAAAGATTAATTTATTCATATTACAATAGTGTAAATAGGGAGCTATTTTAATTTTATTTATAAACTATTATCATCTATATTAATGGAGCAATAAAAAGTCAAAAACGAAAATTAAAAGTGAAGGTGTTGGAGGTCGAATACGGGAGCACATGCTCCCTTACCGTCTCTCCCCAATCACTTCCCCCCATCAATTTCATGTCTTCAAATTTATTTATATGCCAGTTTTAGTTATACTTAAGTATTAAATTTTTATACTTGCTTTTATACTTTTAGGCTTTGCGATAGTTGTTTGTAATGTAATTTGAAAGAGGAGGTGAGGTTAATTTTATTACTCTCCTCCTTATTGGATGTTGATAATTCCTTGAAAATATTTTAATTTGGAGTATGTTGAATTTGTGAAGAAGATGGATAATAGATGATTAATTTTAAAATTGATCTTCCATTGTCTTCCAATTTCTCAACTTTTCAAATAAGAGGGAGATATGTTACTTCTCTCTCCTTCCCCCAATTTAAACATATACCGCAAAAAATTATTTGATAAAACTATTCTTAAAAATAAGTTTTGAAAACATTTAGTAATGATATCCGTGAAAAATTATTAATTATTATTTAGGGTAAAAGTACTTTTATGTTTCTATATTTTACACTAATTTTTAATTTCGTTCCTATAATCTTTTGTGGTCAATTTCGACCCAAAAGTTTTGAATTTCATCCTAATATCTAACATTGTCCAAATTATTAATAAAAAATAATTACATGTAATATTATCGCTAACGCATAACTCATGGTGACATTATTTCTTCATATTAATGTCAACTACTCAATTATCAATTCTTCAAGAATAACTTGCTTGCGACTCATGCCCTTGCACGGGTGTTTTTATTCAAAATTTGGACAATATAGTGATCATACATTGTGTCATATATAATTTCTTCAAGTAAACAAGAGTTGAATCATATAAATTTTAATTTGGAAGTTGATTTAAAATATGTTTGAATTCTTCCATAAAAAAGTGCTTGAATTCATAAACTTGAAATATGAAAATCGACCTAACGAAGAATGAGTATTTGAACAATGTGGGTAAGTATATAAACCGCGTTCAAGTCTGTACCTCTGCCTTTCAACTATGACGAAGGCAACAAGAAGGATGTCTAGTTTGGCTACAACACTAAAAGTATATAACTAAAAACTCAAAACTAAATTTTTGAGATCAAATTGATAAAAAAAAAAAATTTAAGAAGAAATTAAAAATTGGTGTGAAGCTTGAGAATGTAAAAGACATTTTTGCCTATTGTATATAATTTAGGGACTAAATTAAGAGAAATAAAATATTTCAAGAATAATATCTGATATATTTTATGGTTTAAAAATTGAATTGATACAAATAGATTATTTTTGGAGTAAACATTAACTTATTCAAATTACAATTGTATAAAAAGGGAGCAATAATTATTTCTAAAACGCTCGATGGCTTCTATATTGAATATTAATGGATCAATAAAAAAAAAGTTAAAAACCAAAATTAAAAATGAACATGACGGGGGTCGAATACAGGAGCAATGCTACACAAACAAACTCTTTTACCATTAATCCACAACAACTTATTTTAATTTTGTTTCTAAACTGTTAATAATCTATATTAAAGGATCAAAAAAAGTCAAAAACGAATATTAAAAGTGAAGGTGTTGGGGGTCGAATACGGGAGCACAAGCATGCTCCCTTACCATCTCTCCCCCATCACTTCCCCCGCTAGTGTTTTCACTTAAAATTTATTTATATGTTATCTTTAGTTATATTTAAGTATTAAATTTTATACTTGCTTTTACACTTTTAGCCTTTGAGATAGTTGTTTGTAAAGTAATTTGAAAGGGTAAGAATCAGGTTTGAGATTAAAATATAGAAAAAAAGACTAAAAAGTTTTTATCTTTTACAAAAGTATTTATTTTTAAAAAAATGAGTTATTTGGGTAAAATTATTTTAAGTAGGGGTGTTCAACGGATTGGATTGGATTGAGGGACAATTTTTCCAACCAATCCAATCTGGATTGGATGATGAAAGAATCATCCAATTAATCCAGTAAAAATGCTTCATCCAATCCAATCCAATCCAGATTAGATTGGATTGGATTGGATTGATTGATTGATTGATTTTCTATGTAAAAAAAATGAAAATCACATATAATTTTTAAAGTCCCAAGTCCTAATATGAAGACTTAAAGACTATAAACTAAAATTAATAATTCAAGCACAATCCAAACAAAATAAAGACTTAAAGAGTACAAATTAAAATTAATAATTAATGGCCAAAAAAAAATTTAATAATTCAAACACAATACTAATATTTAAAGAGTACAATCAAATTTAACAATATTTTGCTTTCCAATTTTGAAAATTTGCAAGAGTGATACTTCTAAGTTCTAAGTCTATCATATTAACTGCAAATATAAAATAAATATTTTAATATTTATTAAAAACATATATGAACCAATCAATTAAATATTAAATATTAAAAGGTATATTATATATATACAAATAAAATATTAAATATTAAAAGGTATTATATATATATATTATTAAAATGTTAATAAATGGATTTGATGAATTGGATTGGATTGGATGACACCTATGCTCATTCAACAACCGATCCAATCAGATCGGTTTTGCCCCTAAGCCATCCAATTGATCCAATCAAAGATCGGTTTTCGTTGGATTTTATTGGATCGGATTGAATCGGATCGGTTGACATTGGATTGGATTGGATTTGAACACCCCTAAAATAGTTGACAGAGTTGCTAATTCGGAGACTAAATATTATTTTTGCCAAGTTCGGGGACTAAATAGTATTTTTGCCAAATTCAGGGACTAAATAGTATTTTTGTCAAATTTGAGGACTAAATAGTAGTTTGACCATTAATTCAGAGACAAAATAGTATTTTGCCTATTAATTATAAGAGTCCTTTTAACTTGTGCTATACGAGAATATTTTAAGATTTCATCTAATTGCTTAATTAATTTTTAAGCATTAAAAAATATTTTTAAATGAATTATTGTAAGTTTCAATATAAGAAATGCTCTATTGCATAATCAAGAGAAATATTAATATGTATCATTTCGACAAATATTAGATAAATCCTAATTAAAATACTTGGTTTAAAGTTACGTTAATTAACTTATAATATGTCAATGAATTTAAAATTCATGTCATGTGGTAATTCCACGTTACCTATTTAATTCTTTTTTTTTTCTATGTATAACTATTTTGTATGTTCACAATTGTATATATCACTATGATTAAGAATAGGCCAAATTACTATTTTGATCTTCAACGTTTGCACGAAGTTTAATATTGGTCCTCAACGTTTCAAAAAGTTATTTTAGGTCCTCAACGTTTTACGTTTTGCTTTTGCCGTTAACTGCTGACGTGGATGGCTTATGTGGCACACCCTCTCTCCTATGTGTCTTATTTTATTGATGTGGCACGCCACATCATGCCATGTCAATGCCACGTCACTCTACCATGTCCACATCATCATCTTCTTCATCTCCGCTCTCTCTCTCCTCTTCAATCCTCTTCAACCAATACCCAGAAAATGTTTCAACCAATACCATTTAGGCCAAATTACTCTTTTGGTCCTCAACGTTTGCACGAAGTTTAATATTGGTCCTCAACGTTTCAAAAAGTTATTTTCAGTCCTCAACATTTTTTTTTGGGTCAAAATTGGTCCTCCAGCGTAACTCCGTCTGGTTTTTTTTGTTAAATGCTGATGTGGAAGACTTATGTGGTACACCCTCTCTCCTACGTGTCATATTTGGATGATATGACACCCTTTCTCACTCCAATTCAGCAAAACGACGCCGTTTTGCATCATTTATCTCTCACTCCAACTCAGCAAAACGGTGCCTTTTTGCTGAGATGGAGTGAGAGATGGTGCCACATCATCCAAATATGACACGCATGAGAGAGGGTGTGCCACATAAGCCTTCCACGTCAGCATTTAATAAAAAAAACCAGACGGAGTTACGCTGGAGGACCAATTGTGACAAAAAAAAAAAACGTTGAGGACCGAAAATAACTTTTGAAACGTTGAGGACCAATATTAAACTTCGTGCAAGCGTTAAGAACTAAAAGAGTAATTAATTTGGCCTACCATTTCTATGCTCTAAGCTTAAATCCCAAACACTCCCATCATTCCCACCCTCCCTACGTAGATACCCATTTGTAGGCCAAGCCCATCTCTATGTCTCCACCATACTCGATTCCTCCAAATCTTCACTCCTCAAACCAAATACCCATCACGCCAAACTTGCGCCGAAGCTCGAGAAAGAGAGCAAGACAGCGAGGAAAACATCCAAGGAGAAACCCTCGTCTCAGAAATTGGAAAGGAAAAGAAGAAAAAGGAAATCTAACCAAAATCAACTCACAAATAATAATAGCCATGGAAGGAACTCAGAAATGTGAATGCGCTGTGATCGGAAGGGATGGTTTGTGAAGAAGAACAAGGTATAAGGAAAGGAAATGGTAAATGGGAAAAGACATGACCCAAGTCTTCTCGCATAAATCTATGAAAACCCACATTTCACCGTGATGAATTATTTCTTGTAGATCTTATTTGGAAAATGTGATCTATTGCAAAAGGAGAATTTGTTGTTTTGATTTCTTTCATCACTTTTTGGGTATTTGTTCATTGTTTTTTCTGATACATTTCCTGGGTATTGGATGAAGAGGATTGAAGAAGAGGATGAAGAGGAGGAGAGAGAGAAGATGAAGAAGAAGAAGATGATGATATGGACATGGTAGAGTGACGTGGCATCCACATCAATAAAATAAGACACGTAGGAGAGAGGGTGTGCTATATAAGTCATCCACGTCAGCTAGTATTGTCAAAACGAGACGCCCAGCCCGTCACGGGCCGGGCCATTTATCTGGCGGGCTTGGAAATTGATGCTCAAGCCTGCCCATATTGGCTCGCGGGCTAGCTCGCGGGCCACTTTTTATATTTTTTTAAATATATTATTTTAAAAAAATTATATTTTTACTTAAAAATAAGTATTTTTTTAATTTTAAATTATTATTTAAAATATTTATACATATTATTAAAATAAAATTATTATTTAACACATAAAATTACCTAAAACATATATATTTATACATATTTTAAACAAATATATATATATATATATATATATATATATATTTTTAATTTTTTGCGGGCCGGCCTGCGGGGCCCACAGGCTAGCCCGTTTAGCCCGCGGGCTTAAACGGACCAACCCGTTTAGGCCCGTATAATGTCCAAATCCGCCCATTTAGCGGGCGGACCGGGCTAGCCCGCAGGCCCAAGTCCATTTTGACAGTACTAACGTCAGCAGTTAACGGCAAAAGCAAACGGAGTTACGCTAAAGGACCAATTTTGACCAAAAGAAAAACGTTGAGGATCTAAAATAACTTTTTGAAACGTTGAGGACCAATATTAAACTTCGTGCAAACGTTGAGGACCAAAATAATAATTTGGCCTTAAGAATAATACTTGTCCTTTTTATTTAGGGTGTGTTTGTTACGTAGAAATGGAAAGGGAAAGGAAAAGGGAATGAGAATAAAAAGGGTCAAAATGACCATTTTACCCTCAAATAAAATATTTAAAAAACCTAATATTTAATTTCTTTTTCTTATATTCATATTCCTTCTTTCTTCTTTGAACTGGTGGTCTTTCTTCATGCCCGTTGAAGTTGAGCTGTCGCCATCGCCGGAAGTCATCGTCGCCGAGAGAGTTGAGGTCGCCGGAGCTCCTAAGAGCGTTGCCTTTTGCGAGTCAGCCCCAAAATCGTCTGAAAAGTGCTCTTGAACAACTTGAAGCAAAGAACAATGAAATTTCTCACGGCGGCAGAATCGGAAACACGAAGGTAGAATCGTACACGTTGTCTAAGAGGCTAGCAATGGTGAGTCCAAAAACACAGAGGTAGAATCGGAAACATGGAGGAGCTCCTACCTTGTGAATGTACGCCAACAATCTCCGCGATGATGGCGAGATGGAGCTCCATTTCTGTTATTTCCTCCGGTGATACGGAGCTTTCTGGCGTGCGTGTGCGACAAAATCGGGCAAGGGGCATATTAGACATTTGCCTTTTCTTTCTCTCTGTCCTGCACTATGCTTGATAGAATGTTGCATTCCATTCCCGCACGGATTCCAACTAATGAACGTGGGGAAGGAACTATGCAGCCTCTTTTCCTCCCCTTTTTCTACCTAACAAACGTGGCCTTATTATTCCTTAGACCGAATATTAATTTTTTTTCCAGTGACTTATTACATTATGGGCGTGTTTGTTAGCTTGAAAATGTGAGGGAAAAAAGGATGGAAAGGAGTGAGCCCACCGAAGGCCAACATGGCAGGATGGAGAGAGAGAGATCAGATCTCCCTCTCGGTTTTCGTGACAAATTAATAAAAAATAGGCTAAATTGCACAGAACCCCCCTGAACTATAGGGTGTTTGTACATAACCTCCCTGAACTTCAAAAAGTTGCATAGCACCTCCTTAAACTTTTCAACTTTTGCACATAAAGGATTTTGTTAACTTTTCCATCCAATTTTTAACACTCAATGCCACATCAGCTTCCACATCACATTTTAATTCCATGTTAGCTGGACAAATAAGTAATTTCTCTACTATATGTGTTGTCCTACTTTTTGATTATTTTAAACGATTCTTGACTAATTTTTAGTTGGTCAATTTATGGTTAGTGTGGAATGAACAGGCCGCTTTACGATTTTTATAATAGATAAAAATAAATGGTCCGTTTGGTTGATGGATTTATTTTGAGAGAATGAGAACAGGGATTGAGAATGGAAATGTTTAAGATCATGTTTGGTATGACATAAAAAGTGTGAGAATAGAGTTGGGAATAAGAATGTAAAAAGGGTAAAATCACCAATTTACTCCTATAATTAAATTTTGGTGGCAGTCGTTGAAGGTAAAATGATAAAAACCCACTACTGCTTTGACAAAACCTTTGCCCCTAAAAGGTTTGGACTGAAGTCCAAACCTTGCTAAATTAAATCTTAGTCAAAATTTCAAATTGGTCCTTTATGTTTGCACGAAGTTTCATATTGGTCCTTTATGTTTGCAAGAAGTTCCAAATTGGTCCTTCTGTCCAAATCCATTTGTTTTTTCCGTTAAGTGCTGGCGTGGACATTTTATCTCTCCTACGTGTCCATCTAAGCTGACGTGTCATGCCACGTCATTGACACGTCATCGCCACGCCATCATCTAATATCATATGTGATTATGTGGCACTGATGTGGCGATGACGTGGCATGACACGTCAGCTTAGATGGACACGTCAGCACGCCACGTCAGCACTTAACTTAAAAAATTGACGGAAGTGGACGAAAGGACCAATTTGGAACTTCTTGCAAACATAAAGGACCAATTTAGACTTTTTAAAACATAAAGGACCAATATAAAATTTCATGCAAACATAAATGACCAATTTAAAGTTTTGACCTTAAATCTTTTACCATACATATACATGAATTTTCAAAACCCAAACCCGTTCCCTTACCTCCAAAGACCTAACCAAACAAGCCGAAAAAAGAAATATATAATGCGAAGAAGTGGACAAAAATGATAAAAAAAAAGAGAAAAAAATTGGAATTAAAAAGATTGAAGTCACACCTTACATTACAGAAGACAATTGCATCTTCAAAACCTGTAATTTACAATTTACAAACAACTCATTATTTTTTTGGGCAATGCTCTTTCTCATTACAATACCTTCCTCGACTTCACTTCTCTCCTTCCAAAATTTGTCTCTCACCCCGGGTTGACCCGTGCACCGAGTCATGATCCGACAAGGTGATATCGGTCATGGAATGCCCTTTCGTTCTTCTCGACGTCTTCGTCTCCGATCCGTCTCCATTCGTCGTCTTCGACTTCCTCCGCCGATGATGTTTCGGTGCCGCCGCATTTGTCACCTCCTCCGACGAAGACTCACCTCCATGATTCGCGTTTGCGTGCCGTCTCGGGCGACGGACCGAAGAATCCGACGTGGGATCCGAGGATCGATGGTGCCGGGCCGGTCTTGTTCTCTCTCGGGTCGGAGAATTGGAATTGGGATCTTTAGAAGGTTTGGACCTTGGAATGTCTTTGATGTTTTTGACACCATCGCCATTTGTACCATTACCTGCAAAAAGAGGCGCGAAAATGAATTACTTAGTTTTGGGGTCAAACTTAAAATAAGAATAAGGTCAAAATCCCAAATTAGGCCTCTATATCTGCACGAAGTTTTATATTAGTCCTTTATGTTTCAAAAAGTTTAAATTGGTCCTTTATGTTTGCAAGAAGTTTCAAATTGGTCCTTCCGTCCACATCCGTCAATTTCTTAAGTTAAGTGCCGACGTGGCATGCTGACGTGTCCATCTAAGCTGACATGACATGCCACATCAGCGCCATGTCATCACATATGGTATTAGATGATAACGTGTCAATAACGTGACATGACACGTCAGCTTAGATGGACACGTAAGAGAGATGATATGTTCACCTCAGCACGCCACGTCAGCACTTAACGGAAGAAATAAGCGGACTTGGACGGAAGGACCAATTTGGAACTTCTTGCAAACATAAATGACCAATTTAAACTTTTTGAAACATAAGGACCAATATGAAACTTCGTGCAAACATAAGGGACTAATTTAGGGTTTTGAGTATTTTGTTTTCAACTATATTTATCTTTTGAAGTAGCCCACTTACTAGAATTTTCATGTTTTTTTTTCAAAAAAAAAAAGTTATTATCGTGCATTTTAAGGACGTTGAATTTTTATTTAATGAAATAATATAGAAATTCTCAAATCACAATTAAGTGTTTGATTTAACAAAATGCTCATGTAATAGTGGAATCCTTGCATCACATATGTTTGATTTATAATAATTTTTTAATTTTAACCGTTTAAGTTAATATGAATGGTTAAAAACAAATTTTCTTATATCTTATATAAGTCGTCTCTATAAATTTTTTTTCTTTTTTTTTTCGTAATATCACATATATGTTGTAAAAATGACCAAATTAATATTAAGCTAAGATTATATTGTAATTTTATTTTTGATATAATAGTAGATACAGTATTAAAAAATTGATTTTCTGAAAGAATCATATATTATAAAAAATAATTTTTTATTGTTAGAAAACATATTAGAATGATTTTATAACATATATATATATATATATATATATATATATATATATATATATATATATATATATCAAATGATAGGGGGTGAATTGAATAATGGAAAGAACAAAAATGTATGCATTATAATTTAGAACAAATTACACCCTCTCGTTCATGAAATACTAGAATAAATTAGAATTTTATCCATTTTTGATAAACTAAACACTTAATGCAACTTTAAATTTTTCTATAAGACTATGATTTCTTAAATAGTATTTTTAAAAATTTATTAATTTATCATAAATTATTTTTGAGCTAAAAATAAAAAATTTATATAATTTTTAAAAATATATACTTTTTATATTAATAAAATACTATTTATATAAAGAATAAATATAATAATTAACATTTTGGTAAAACATGATGAAATTTTATTTTTATGTGAGGAGAGGATAGGTTTTCAAAATAATGAGTGGGGGGAGAGTATAATTTACTCTAAAATTTAACTGAGCTTTTAAGAAGTTAGGGTGTGTTTGGTAGAGAGAAAAGAATGAATGGGAATGAAAATGAGAATGGAAAAGAAGATGGAATGAAAATGTCATGTCAAAGTGATGTGAGTAGAATAAAAGTGAGTAAAATGACTATTTTACCCTTACATTAAAAGTGAGAATGGAATAAAAGTGGGTAAAAAAGTAAGGACAAAAATATAATTTCATCACATTGCAAAAAGTGGGGTTTGTTTGGTAGGAAAAAAAGAGAAGGGAGAAGGGGTCTCCCTCCTCTTTTTCCATCTTGTTTATAATATACCAAACACAGCCTTAGTGTTATTTATTTTAATATATAATAATTATAATTGTAGATACATTTTAATCGTCATCCAAAATTAAATGGACTTTAAGTTGCATATTTCACCACATCTAATTTAATGGCAAAGAAAATTAGTGAGAATTATAGATTTTTTAATTAATTCGTAAAGTTTAATTAAGCAATCTCTTAAAAATGATTTGTGTATTAGTATAAGATATTCAATACCTTGATTTGTCTCCGTAGAGTTCACTGCTGCTGGTTTTGGGGATTCTGTAGCTTCTGATGCACCTTTTATATCTGCCATCTGCACAATTTTGAAATTTGGATTAACATGCTTTTTTTTATTACCAAAAAAAAAGAAAGAAAAGATGACTACTTAAAAATATGTTCACCAATGAATTAGAAAAAAAATTATAAATTTTATGGAAAAAGTTAAAATGTCAATTTGTTAGATTTTTCTTAACAGTCAAAACTCCAAATTGGTCCCTTATATTTGTACGAAGTTTCATATTGGTCCTTTATGTTTCAAAAAGTTTGAATTGATCCTTTAAATTGGTCATTCCGTCAACTTCTTAAGTTAACTGCTGACGTGGCGTGCTGACATGTCCATCTAGGTTGACACGTCATGCCACGCCATTGCCACGTCAGCACCACGTCATCACATATGATAGTATATGATGTCGTGGCGTTGACGTGGCATGTCATGTCAACTTAAATGGACACGTAGGAGAGATGATATGTCCACCTCAGCACGTCACGTCAACACTTAACGGAAGAAATAAACGAACTTGACGGAAGGACCAATTTGAAATTTCTTGCAAACATAAAGGGCCAATTTAAACTTTTTGAAACATAAAGGACTAATATAAAACTTCGTGCAAACATAAGGGACCATGACCAAATTTTTACTTTGAAGAAGAAGATGTGGCCATGATGGAGTGACTGCCGTGCCACGTCATTAAAATATGACACGTAGAAGAGAGGGTGTGCTACATAAGCATGTCACATCATCATTTAACGACAAAAGTTAACGGTGTTACGCTCGAGGATCAAAATCGACAAAAAAAACAACTTTGAGGACCAACATTAAACTTTTGAAACATTGAGGACCATTATTAAATTTCATGCAAACATTGAGGACCAAAATAATATTTTAGCCAATTAAAAATTAGAAAGCTTTGCAAATTACTACACTTAAGAGGCATAACTTAATCATAATCATTAAAGAAAAGAGAATTAATACATAGAGAAAGAAGAAGAATGATAGAAAATTACCCAGGTTGGTGTACTTGCTGATGGACCATCTAACCCAATATGTGCCACATGTTTTACATCTGTTGGGAACCCAATTTCTATTTGATCTTCTTCATCCTTCTCTTCTGAAATTTAGTTTATTACACTAATTTCAGATACTCTATAATTTATAATTTAATTCTCTAAATAAATATTTTCTTTGTTTCCCACAAGTATCCTTCTATAATTAGAGGCGATCCTGTTTGAGTTAGCTGAGGTCCCATAACGGGAGTAGAGCTCTCTCAGCAAAGGTTTCTCCATACACAAGACTCGAACTCGAGACTTACTTAAAGAAAATGGAGTACCTACCACTCTAACCAACCGCCTATTGGTTGTAAATAAATACATTTTATCAAGCTGATCAATAAGATCTAAAATTGTTTTTCACTTTAAATTTTATCAAATACTTAAATGAATTTTCACCAATAAAAATACTTGATTCAATAGATTTGGCAAAAATATTATTAGTCTCCGAATTTGCATCTCTGTCAATTATTTAATCCTCGAACTTACAAAAATACTATTTAGTCCCCAAATTTGCAACTCTATCAACTATTTAGTCCCCTGACTGTTACCCGTTAAATAACCAGTTGACGTGGCTGTTAAACGCTGATGTGGCATGTGAGGTGACATGTGTCCAAGCACTTAACGGTGCCACATCAGCATTTAATGTCCACTTCAGCTGGTGCCTAGTTATCTAACTAGTAATGTTCAGGAGACTAAATAGTTCACATGGTTGCAAATTCGAGGACTAAATAGTATTTTTATCAAATTCGGAGACTAAATAGTTGACAGAGTTGCAAATTCGGGGACTAAATAGTATTTTTGCCAAATTTGGGGACTAAAGAGTTGACAGAGTTATAAATTCGAGAACTAAATAGTATTTTTGCCAAATTCGAGAATTAAATAGTAGTTTGACCAACAATTCAAGGACTAAATAGTATTTTGCCTCACATAATATTATTTGTATTGGCAAACATGTCAATAAAGTTACAAAAAACTATACAACAATCAAAGCATTTTTCCACTAGGTGGGGTCGGCTTTATGGATTAAGTAACGCCAACATATTCTGTCTTTACATATTTCTATGGTTAGGTTATTTACAGCTAAATCCCTCTTAATCGTTTCTCCTATTATTTTCTTTGGTCTTCCTCTACCTCTAGTTATTAGGCTATCTTCCATTTGGTCAACTCTATGTATAGGAGCCTCTACCGGCCGTCTTTGTACATGACCAAACCACCTAATGCGTGCTTCAACTAATTTTTCGACAATAAGTGCTACCCCACTTTTTTTCTAATATAATAATTCCTAATCCTATCCGTTCTGAAATTAAAAAAAAAAAACTATATATGGTATATCTACTAAAAGATTAAAATTGAAGATTATATCTTTTTTTCTTTCACAAGTATTCATTTATCCAAGCCTAACCATCTATTTGAAATATTATTGGGTACTTAATTTGAACACATCTCCAAAAACAAAAAATCAAAATTTGGCTTATCACATTATGAAAAACTAATAATTTTTATTAGATCAACTCCCATAATTAGTTTGAAAATTAGATTACAATTTAAGCCAACAAGAAAAAAAAAACTTCAAATTAAAAATCCCAAATCAAAGATAGGGAAATAAATTTCTTGGAAAGAATATTGCATGCACTTACCAAATATATTCAATTTTTTGAGCCCTTTAAAGAGACCTTTCACCTTGGTTGACATTTCAGCTGAAGAACTCTTCATTATATAATTTGCACCAGAAATTAAACCTTGCAGCTCCGATGCTGGTGCTTTATTTTCAGTCTCCAATGGAACCAACTGCATAGAAATTTCTGAAAAAAAAAAGAAAAAAGAAAAAAGAAATTGATCATATATAAATAAGAATTTATCTTCTCCTTAACAAATTCATAAACATTTTTACATTTTTTTTCTTGGAAAAAACTTATCTCAAGTTTCTTATATCTTTGTTATAAAATTTTTTAATCATAAGCTTCATTTATATTCTCTCTCTTCTATGATTGGTCGGTATTCCATATTCTCTCGCTAATATGATTGGCTATGCATAATTTTTTTTGCCACGCGTCTTTTTTGTATTGAAGAATCTTATATCAAAGATATAAGAAACTTTACTTTAAGTTTAGTCCTCTTTTCTTCTCCTTGTTCCCCAGAAAAAGCAAACAAAAATAAGGGACACTGAATATATATATACAATCAAGATATTTATGCACCTATGTCAAAACAAAGCAAAAAAATTAAATGAATTTGGATCATTTCTCTCGGAGAGAGACACAAAATTAATTAAGTGATGGGTTATATATATACAATAGCGATTATATAGATAAAATGTATATTCTATTCCTGAGTTTATCTCTTCTTTCACATGATAATCCTGTAATATTCTCTCACGTGAGAGGATCTGATCTAAAAAATAAGTGTATGTTCTTTACGCAGAAAGGGAAAGGGAAAGAGAATGAATTTACCGTATTTGCTAGTAAAAATTTGAGAATGAAAATAGAATGAGAATGTATTAAAATTACCACTTTACCCCTTATATTAAAATAATAAAAAAGATAAAAATATTAAGATTGTATCAAATCAAAGGGTATAATGAACATTATATATATATATATATATATATATATATATATATATTTTAAAAAAAACACAATTTCCTTTACTGGTGGGACCCACTTGAGTCCCACCACTTTTTCCATTCCATTCCCTTGTGATTTTCTGCAAAACGAACCTAACCTAAGCCTTTTTTTTTTTCTCAAACCATTTTTCTCCTCTAAAAGAAACGAACAAACTATATCAAAATTCAAAAGAAAATTTTATACATACCTCGTTACAAATACACCAAGGGCAAGTAGAGGATGTGAGAGAGAAAATATTATATATATCTATCCTGGAAAATTAGAGAGAGGAAGTGGGAGCAAAATAGTTGAGCAATTCTTGGTTGGTTATTTTGTTCTAATTATTGTGATCTTCTCATTCTCATGATCTGAATAACCAACCAAGAAGAGGGAGACTTTGGTGTGGAAAAGATCTCAAATGTGAAAAATCTAAAAAACCAGTTTTTGTGCCTCTCCCATGGCTACTGTTTGCCAGTCAAATCCAAAACCAACAACCGGAGTATTAGGTGAAAATACAGGTTCATATAACATAGCCTATATTTGGATTTAGTTTATTTGTTATTATTATTATTAATTATTTTTATTATTATTTTGTGTGAGAACGCAAGAAAAACGGTTGAAACACAATACATGTATGATTGTTGTGAATTTGGCGAATCTTTAATAAGAATAAATTGATTAAAAAAAAATGAAGGAATTAAAAATGCTATATTCACACAAATTGAAACCTCTAGATGGAATCTTATGCCTATTTGGTTTGGAGAAATGAGTTGATGGAATGGGAATTAAGATCGGAAGATTATATGAAAAGTTAATTTTGCTCTCTCTTTTAAATAATTTTACCTTTCATTTTAAAAGGAGGGCAAAATTGACTTTTTAGACTCTACATAATCCCGATTCCCATTCCATTTTCATTCCCTTACCCAAATTCCACAGACCAAAAGGGCGTTAGATTTGTAAGACATGTGGAATTTGAGGTCTAGTTGAATCAAAGAGCTTTAAAAGGGCAAGGTATTCCATACAAGAAAAATGAGTTTTTTTAACAATCTATATTTCAACGATCATTTAAATATTGAAGAAAAGTATTTTTTTTAACAATTAAATTTAGATCATCGAGACAAGTTGTTGAAAGAAGACAATAATAATATTTTCGACGATCAATAATTGGCAATAATATATTTTTCTACAAATATCAACTACGGTATTCTTTTCGACAGTTGTCGTCGATAAATGTATTACAAAAAATAATATTATTGACAAATATCGATAATGATTTATTATCGAAAATATTATCATTGATTTTTTTCAATAATTTATTGCGATGATCAAAATTTAATTGATGAAACTACGCATTTTTCTTCTTGTGATTTAGGATTTAATACAAGAGTAATTATTGTTTATATCCTGGAAAATGTGTATTTTATTAAACTATGTCATATATATTAGTTACCATAGTTTGATTTTAAAAATTAATGTTGGTGTGAGCCTTGATGATTTGTTATATATATATATATATATATATATATATATATATATATATATATATATATATATATATATATATGTAACTACGGAATATTCTGCCTAGGAACACGTGGTACTGAGCTTTCAGAAGCCTAGTGATAGCATACGCTAACGACACGTGGCACCACTCACCTGCCTCTTACGTGGCCATTGTCCACGTCTCCCCTCGAGAGCTCCCGTCCAAGAGACGTGGGAAACCCCCTGGGCGTCGTGGGACAACCCACGTCCATCAAGAACATGGGTCGAGTACGTCCTCCCCACACTTAGTATAAAAGACCCTCACTTGGGGGACTTAAGGATCGAAATCCGAACATAAGGAGAACATCACCTGCAACCATTTAGGCAAACCTTTTGAGTACCCTCAGACATCCTCTAGCCCAACTCACATCACATGTCCCAAGCTCTGCCCTCAGCACTGTTAGGTCCTACCACCGGCAGACACATCATCGTCCCGGAGTATTCTACTAATAGAGCTCCTAACAGCTCTCAGAGATTCAAGCTCTCTCACACTCTAAGGCAACCTCCCACGAGCGGCTCGCCCATCCAGAGTACCTTACGCACGTCTTAGCCGCACACGACCCGATACAGGTAACCGCCTAGCCTAACGCCTCCTATAGACGTCACCATGACGAACTACGTGGACTTTGATCCCTTCCTAAGGGTATGTAGGTACCTACGTTCCTCACCTAAGGACAAGTCCCCCAAGGTTATGACCCCTTACGGTCCTTAATTACAAATAACAATTATTTGAACAAAAATGACGCCCACCGCGGTCTTCCTCAGACCACAATGCCTTGCGCACTCTGCCGCTAAACGGCATTTCTTTTTCGGGAAGTAGGAGTATCCATCTAACGCTCAGAAACCCGCATCTTTTATTTTTTCGACGATACAAAATAGTACTCGCATGGCCAGCACCAGCTGATCCTCGAAGTCCTTGCATGACTGAAAGAATGACGTTGATGATGATCAGCATAAGTGGCACAAAACGCACCTCGTGACCTTCGAAGGCACTAGGAAACGTGACCGAGATAAACGAGCCATTGATTATTACGGCCAACATCTCAGGATTTGATATCAAACGCGCATTAATAGACCTCAGGTCGGCTGCTGACGTACTCTTCACAAGGACCTTGGAAGAAATGCACAACTGCAAGGACCAGTTGACGCCAGACGAAAGAACTCTTGTCGATTTTTCAGGGCAGGCCGTTGAGACACGAGGAACCTTCACAACATGGCTCATCCTTGGCGCACCACCAAAGGTCGCTCGCGCTAAAGTAAGGTTCGTTATATCGACAGCCCCGACGATATACAATGCCAGTCTGGGTCGATTGACCCTCAGTCAACTCAGAATAGTCATATCCACAGCTTATATGTTGATAAATTTCCCACATCAGCCGGGATGGGAGAGATACGAACAAACCAAGAAGCCCATGCGTGCTACACGACCGACCGTCCCGAAGGGGACAAGGTTGAAAATGACACCAGGAGCTCTCCCGAGATAGTGGACCTATGCAATGAAATCCCCGGAGCTCGACCGCAGCCTACGGAAGACCTTGTGAATATTTTCATAGACCGAGCAAATAACAGGGAAATTCGCGTGGGAGCCCTTCTCGACCAGCCAGCCAAAAAGAAGTTCCAGGAGCTACTTACCCAATACAGGGACGTATTCGCAAGGAGCGCTGCAGACATACTAGGAATAGACCCCGCACTCATATGTCATTCCCTCAACATCAGAGGCGGCCCCGGCGTTATCCAAAAGAAGCGGCACTTCGGCGAGGAAAGACAATGGGCAATCGACGAAGAAGCACATAAGCTTCTCGACGCCGGTTTCATACGTGAGTTGAAGTACCTTGTGAACACCTTACTTTGACCGGCTGAAAATATAATAAAAACAAAAAGAAAAGAAGGAAAAATAAATAAAAGTGATAAAAATAAAAAGGACGTCGCGACGATAATAGACGCGTCGCGACATAACTTGCACTTATGAAGAATCATGCGGAGTACTATCCGTCGCGACGGCACGCCCACACGTCGCGACGGGTTGAGCATTTATGACGTATCCGAGATCGTATCTGCACGATACCCATCGCGACGGTAAATCATAAGCGTCACGACGGGTTTGCCATTAATGGCCGGATTTCTTTCCCGGAATAGTTTTCTCGACCTACTATAAAATAAACCCCGCATCACTTGTCAAGCGGACGGAAAAAATTAGGAACGAAAAGGCTGGGTGTAGAGAATAAGAAGCAAACAGGTAGAACATGCATTATGAATGATATTTCATTCTTTCTTTGACTTCATTCATATTTGTTTGATTATGGAGAGTCATTTGTTGGCATGAATGTATTCCTCTGATTCACGTACTCCATATGTGTTATCCCCTTTCTTTCTTTTTCTTCTGCCTTCTTTTTCTCTAAAAAATCAAAGTGGTCGCGACGGGTTTTCATGACCGTCGCGACCTCCCCTCATTAAAAAGCGCTGTCGCGACGCCTTCTCCCATGCGTCGCGACGGTCTTTACTTAATGACAGTAGGTCGCTGCGGTAGAGCCCACCCGTCGCGACCCCCTGTCCTTTGAGGGATAAAAAGGTTTATTTAAATATTTATCAAATAAGAAATGTTTTATCATATAATCTAGTGCCACCAAGAGACTTAGTCTTTATAGGAGCACTAATCCTCATACCATCTGGGTATTACGCCTGATGAGTCTTTACACACGCACTCCTTTTATTCTTTGGTTTCTTGTATGGTAGATAGGTACCAAAAGGCATTGGCCTCTTTAGGCACATTGCACTGTGAGGCCATCTGATTCTTTGCTTGATGAGCCTCCCTTCACTCACACACTTGCATGTCCCAGGAACTACGTGGGCTTTGATCCCCCATTGTGGGTACGTAGGCCCTAGGCTTTTATCCTAGATCAAGCTCTCCCTCTTCCCTTTCACCATTTTCCCCCATGATTGTATATGTTTCCAAGGCCAAACAATTTAAATATTAATTTTTAGGGTAACCATCTTCAGACGGGGTAAGAAGGGTGCCTAACACCTTCCCTTCATCTCAATCAGACTCCCGAACCCAACATTTTGTGAAAATTCATTTTACCCCACTTTTGCACTTATTTTTTTTCTTTTTTTCCAAATTTTGATTGAAAATTTGGTGGCGACTCACGTCGAAGGCTCCGGCCTTCACATACCCCGATTGGCTATCGAATGTGGTGATGGTAAAAAAGGTTAACGGGAAATGGCGGATGTGCGTAGATTTCACAAATTTGAACAAAGTCTGCCCAAAGGATGCTTACCCGCTCCCTAACATAGACAAGCTAGTGGATGGAACCGCCGGGCACCGGATGCTGAGTTTCCTAGACGCCTTCTCAAGATACAACCAGATTCAAATGAACCCGAAGGATTAGGAAAAAACTTCATTCATCATAGACAAGGGCGTCTACTGCTACAAAGTCATGCCCTTCGGATTGAAAAACGCAGGTGCTACCTACCAGAGGATCATGGACATCGTTTTCAGAGACCAGATAGGCCGAAACCTTGAAGTTTACGTCAACGACATGGTGGTCAAATCCATGGAGCTCGAATAACATCTGGTAAATTTGGAGGAAATCTTCCTAGTCTTGCGGGTGCACCAAATGAAGCTAAACCCGGCCAAATGCACCTTCGGCGTGTTGGCGGGAAAATTCTTGGGATACATGATCAAGCAAAGGGGAATCGAGTCCAACCCCGAGAAATGCGCAGCCATCCTCAACATGGAGCCGCCTCGAACGGTAAAAGAGGTGCAAAGGCTAAATGGGAGGCTAGCAGCCCTCAATCGATTCTTGTCAAGGATGGCCGACCGATGCCTTCCTTTTTACAAAATCTTGAAGACGGCACCAGCGTTCCAATGGACCGAGCAGTGCGAAAAGTCCTTCCAGGACCTTAAGGTTTACCTAGCTAAACCATCGGTGCTAGCAAAAGCAATCAAATGAGAAATCCTTATACTATATGTAACCACCACTGATCATGCTGTAAGCTCAGCGCTGGTGAGCTGTTCCCGATTTATTACACAAGCCACGCCTTGTAGGGAGCCCAACTCAGATACCAACGGGTGGAAAAACTCGTACTTGCCCTCGTCCATTCGGCCAGAAGGCTCCGACCCTCTTTCAGCAGCACACGATCATGGTCCGAACTGACCAACCCCTGTGGTAGATATTGCAAAAGCCAGACTTAGCAGGGCGAATGATAAACTGGGCCGTCGAGCTATTATAATTCGACATCCAATATGAGTCCTGACAGGCAATCAAAGCCCAACCATTGGCAGACTTCGTCGCCGAAATGACTCCATCAGAACGCTTTCAGGGGGACGCCCCGGCTTCAAACCATGATGAGACCATTGAGCCACAGACAAAAAAAATCCCCATGGCTAGTCTACATAGACGGCTCCTCAATCAGGAAATCTGCGGGCGATGACATTATAGTAGAAAGCCCCGACGGAATCAAGGTGGAACAAGACATGCGCTTCATGTTCCGCGACTCCAACAATCAAGCTGAATATGAAGCACTCATAGTCAGACTAGCGCTAGCTTATGATCTAGGCGCCTCAAAAGTCAAGCTATTCAGCGACTCACATCTAGTGGTCGGACAACTCAATGGAGACTTTGAGATGAAAGACGTTACTATCATCAAATATGTAGAGCGTGCCAAACAAGAAATCAGCAGGTTCGAATCCGTCTTGATCACGCGGATTTCCCATAACCAAAACACCCAAGCTGACGCCCTCAACAAATTGGCCACCACACCGAGCCAATCGGGACTTAAAACGGTCTTGTGAATAACGCTTAGCACCCCCAGAATAAATCCAGACATATTGCCGATAGTAGTTGACAATTCCTGGACGGCTCTTATAAAAGCATACCGAACGACGGGCATCTTGACCATAGATAAAGAGCTAGCCCGAAAAATAAGAAGGCAAGAAGCTCGATACTTCGTCTGGGGAAACGACCTATACAGGAAGGGGTTTTCATCCCTGCACCTCCGATGCATCTCGACCGAAGAAGCAAGTTATGTGCTACAAGAAATCCACGAAGGCATATCCGGCACCCATCAATCCGCAGAAGCCCTCCGCAAGCGAGCTCTACGCTCCGAATTTTACTGGCCCATAATGAGGGCAGACTCAGAAACTTTGGTTCCTAACTGCGACTAATGCTAGCGACACGTCACGTTCATACACCAGCCACCCGGCGAACTGAAGTCCATCAAATCTCCATGCCCCTTCGACACCTAGGGCATGGACATATTAGGCCCTCTCCCTCAGGGTACACTTCAACGGAAGTTCCTCATAGTGGCCGTTAACTATTTCATGAAATGGATTGAGACCGAGCCCCTGGCCACCATCGGCTCCCAAAATTTCCAAAACTTCCTTTGGCGAAACATCATTACACGGTTCGGTCCACCACACACTGATCACCGACAACAGATGCCAATTCGTCAGGAAAAAATTCGAAGATTTCTGCAAGGATTGGAGCATTGACCACCGAACCACCTCAGTCGAATACCCGGCGACCAACGGGCAAACGGAAAGGGCGAACCACATCATCTTCGAGGGATTGTGAAAGCGCCTGACAGACGCAAAAGAAGGATGGTGGACGAACTCCCATCGGTCCTATGGTCCTAGCGGACGACGATACACTCGGCAACAGGGGAAACACATTTCGCTCTGACATACGGGCAGGAAGTGATAGTTCTCGCTGATATTGGGGTCCCCTCGGATCGAGTGCTAAATTACTCTAATTCAAACCCAGAAAATCTGTTGGTCAGCCTGGACACGGTTGAGGAACGCAGGGAAGCTGCGGCACTAAAAAACGTCGCTTACAAGCAGCTACTTGCACGAAAATACAATCGGGGCATCCGACCTCGAAAGTTCAAAAAAGGTGACAATCTCATGCGGACAGCGATAAACAATAGGCTTGAACGCCTGCACGGCAAGCTCGCATCTAATTGGGAAGGCCCATACAGGGTCATTAGAATCGCTTCGCACAACGCGTAGAAGTTAGCACACCTGACGGGAGAGCACGTCCCAAATACCTGGAACGCTAGCAGCCTTAAGAAATATTTTACTATGTCTTAGTTCGAAGACAAAGTTTCACAAATTTTTCGCGTTGTCTTAGTCCAAAGACAAATCTACTATGTACTCTCCATTATCTTAGTCACAAGATAGATGTACTACAAATTTAAAGGAATATAGAATGCAATACGATTGACCAACTCTCATACTTGAAATTCTCCTTACTATTCAAAAAAATATTTACAAACGGGGACTATCGCCCCGAAAATACGAAAACAACATCGTAGACACACTGCGAAGTCCAAATCAAGAAGCATCCCCACTTGAAAGATGCGGCGGCTCGCCCAACGGTGGATGATCCCTTTGAGGATTAGGAGCTACATCAAATTCTTCTATCCTCAACGAAGAGTCTCCTCGAGCACGGACGTGAAACTCTCCACCAATGTTCTCCCAGGAAGGGTGCATCTTTGCCCTGACCTCCGGAGGGATAGAAATTCACATAAAATCCTCCAGGTGCACTATGCCACTTTGTATCCCGTAATTAGGAAAGCACACAAAATCCTGGCGACAAACCCTCACAGAATTGGTCTTGCACTCCACCAGCTTGCCTTCAAACTCTTTCACCCGAGCGACCAGTTGGGCATTCTCATCCAACAAGCCCTCCACCACATCCTACATAAACCATAAAGGTCAGCCACCTTACATGGAGGACATCAAAGCTAGAGAAAAGCAGCCTACCCCCTCGACCTCCCGCTGATAAACAAAGCCCGCCAGACGGCTTAACAACAGCATGGTCTCCTTAGTCATACGCTTTAAAGCATAGTTATCCCCATAGTCAAGCGAATAATGCTGACGAGCTAATATGACCCGCTCCACTTTAAAGGGAATCAACTTCCCTCTAAAAGAGATACCCTCACCCAGAAGACGTACGAGCATCTCTTCGGGGGGTACAGGAGTACAAGGAACCTTCTATTGACCATGATGGTTCAAATTGGTTTCACCCACCTGAATTTTGGTTTCCGCATTCGTAACCTCAGGTTCCCCGTCCGACCCAGCATCCTCGTCCGCTCCCGATGGCCAAAGGACATCACTTGCAGGCTCCGACTGCCCACGCTTCCGACTCTGAGAACTCGACGGGGGATTCAACCTCCCTTGAATGCCACCCAGGGTCAATCCTGCAAAATGGGAACAATCAACACTTAAGCGAGATCCAAGAGCGCAAAGAGACACAACTCACTATCGAAACACAAGCTTACCCAAAGCAGTGCCTGTGACCACGACCCCCTTCAAAAACTTGAAAGCTGTCTCTTTGTAATCCTCCCGGCCGTACCGGACCCGGAGAGTAGGATTGGACCACTTGAGAGGAAAGCGCGGGTGCTAGTCAGAAGGCCGAACCTAAGGCGGGTAAAAACCTTTCTTGGGTACCACCTTGAAGAAGTACGACCGCTAGGCATGGTTATTACCCGGCAGATCGGTAATAGTAAAACCTTTGGCACGAAATTGAAAACACACCCATCCGTGTGCCTCGTGGACGGAGTAGAGAGAGAAACACATTAGGCAGAGCCTTCAACTTGTTCGACCGACAGTACCTATCAAAATGTTGAGTATCGACCACGCGTTCTGAGTTAACTGTGCGGGGAAAACATTCAACAGGTTGAGCATGGCTTCCACCAAGCCGGAAAATGGACGAATAAAAGCGGCATTGTAGGGGACGCAGAGGGGAAGAACAAAGCTGACGCCGTCTCTTCAAAGAATCATCTCTCCCTCCTCCATCGGCCTTATTTCGTAACCCTCGGGGAGAGAAGGAGTGAAACGTTCCTTTCATATCCTCTTGATGCTAGGGCCCGACACCACCCGCGACTCCACACCGGCGTCCACCGCCGAAATGCTGGTCGTAGAACCAGGCTTCGGTTCAGCAGAATACCATTTCGCAGAAGTCACCAGAAGAGGCACCACCGGGTTCTCACCTTCCTCGGACAAAACCCCCCAAAGGTCTATAGAATCCCGCAGCATCGTGAGACTCTCCACTCTCTCTTTGATCCCTTCCATGGCAACCAGCATCAGGGATTGCTCAAAATCCGGATCCACAGAAGAACACACGGAAGCGGTAGCACTAGCCGAAGCAATTTCTGAGAGATTAGGGGCAAACAATCGCCGAAATTAGAACTAGAAGAAAGGAGACTGTAAAGCAAAGGAATGGGGCTCTTCCGCTCTCAGTAATAAAAGAGACCCAACAGACGCTTCAGGTTCAACCAAAAGGCGCAAAAATAGGTAAAGCTCTGAAATTGAAGGAAATGACTAAAGAGCCCCTGACCTTTGAATTTCCTCCACACACTCTCAAGGGGCACTTCAGAAAATTCTCCTCTAAGCAATAATGACCCCTCCTCGGTAAGTCGGGTACTTACTGCAAAGACGGCTCGAAAACTGGCTAAGGAAGTCAAGCATTCAGCCACCCGAATCAAGACGCGTGGCACCTCCAATGTCTCCACTCCCACAAAGTAAACCAAGAGACACATGAAGCCTCGTAAGTCGGACGTTCACCCAAGACCACCAAACCCACTTGCGGACGGGCTCTTCTATACAAAAGCAGCAAGAAAAATTTCCTAAGTAGCTTATTGACAAAGAACTTAAGTCCACGGGCGTCCGACACCCGTAGACTTGGGGGACTTATGTAACTACGGAATATTCTTCCTAGGGACACGTGGCACTAAGCTTCAAGAAGCCTAGTGACAGCATACGCTAACGACACATGACTTCAATCACCTGCCTCTTACGTGGCATTTTTCACGTCTCCCCTCGAGGACTCCCGTCCAATGGACGTGGGAAACCCCCTGGGCGTCGTGGGATGACCCACGTCCATCAAGAACATGGGTCAAGCATGTCCTCCCCACACTTAGTATAAAAAGACCATCACCCGGGGGACTTAAGGATCGAAATCCAAACATCAGGAGAACATCACCTACAACCATTTAGGCAGACCTTCTGAGTGCCCTCAGACATCCTCTTGCCCAACTCACATCACACGTCCCAAGCTCTGCCCTCAACACCGTTAGGTCCCGCCACCGGCAGACACATCTACGTCCTGAAGTATTATACTAACAGAGCTCCTAACAATTCTCATAGACTCAAGCTCTCTCACACTCTAAGGCAACCTCCCACGAGCTGCTCGCCCGCCCGGAGTACCTTACGCACGTCTTAGTTGGACACGGCCCGATACAGGTAACTACCTAGCCTAACGGCTCCTATAGACGTCACCATGACGAACTGCATGGACTTTGATCCCTTCCTAAGGGTACGTAGGCACCTAGGTTCCTTACCTAAGGACAAGTCCCCCAAGGTTACGACCCCTTGCGGTCCTTAATTATAAATAACAATTGCCTGAACCAAAAACGACAGTTACAATATATATAAGAAAATTGAGATGCTACGAAGCTAAAGAATGTTCAATGAAAAAAAAAATTGGGCTTCTTGTCATTTGTCCATTGTCACACCCCAAAATCAGAGAGAAGTGACGACACCAGATTTAAGGAAAAACCTTTAATTTAGTAAGCCCAGAACATTAGATAGAATACAGGAGATTCAAATGTCTATATAATAAGTTGTAATATAAATAAAGTAAATGTGTATCTTGTTGTTCTCCTGCTTGCTGATGTAAATGGTGGTGCCTCTGCTTTGAGAGAGATGGTATCTTAGTTGTTTGTTTGTTTCCTTTCCAATCGAACAAAAAACATTTAATTCAAAATCCAAAATCTATAAAGGTATGTAATGTAATTCATAATCTAACTATCCAAGTTAGCAACCGCATAACCCATTTAATCCAATTACATATTTTTGAATAGTCAAATGATATTACAAATGGCTAAAGTAGTATTTTGGTCCTCAATGTTTGCATGGAGTTTAATGTTGGTCCTCAATGTTTCAAAAGTTTAATGTTGGTCCTCAAAGTCTTTTTTTGGTCGATTTTGGTCCTCGAGCATAACACCGTTAAATTTTGCCGTTAAATGATGACGTGACATGCTTATGTGGCACGCCACCCCAGATGATGATGATGATGATGATGAAGAATGAGAGAAGATGAGGATGTGGCAATATGGGGTGACGTGGCAGTGATGTGTCATGCCATGTCATTAAAATATGACACGTAGGAGAGAGGGTGTGCCACATAAGCATGTCACGTCATCATTTAACGGCAAAAGTTAATGGTGTTATGCTCGAGGACCAAAATCGACAAAAAAAAATAACTTTGAAGATCAACATTAAACTTCATACAAAAATTAAGGACTAAAATAATGCTTTAGCCTATTACAAATACATAATTAAATGTAGAAAGATAAAACATCCCATAGAAATTCCTCATAGCTTAAGCGTTCACAGAAAATCCCTAAGGCTAAGAAATCTAACTTCTCCTGGAAACTAGAACAATCGTTCTAATTCCAAGGAGGGCCAAAGAGAAGAAGAGAAATGGGAGTTCGGAGAGGAGATGTGTCGAATGAGCTCCTCCGGTTTAGTATTTATAGCCCTCAAATAGGCTCAATTATATGCTTATCCCCTTAAGCGTTGTGAATGATAGAAAGAGAAATCCAAAATATAACTAGAAGCAAAATCCAGAATGAACAAACACTAGAATTCACAATTACACATCTAGTTGGATGCAAATGAATAAACATTCAATCCATGAATTATCTAACCTTCTCTTATGGCTCTCCAATTCTAACTCTCCAATGGGATTCCTCAAGTAGGGTTAAGTGTTAATGTTTAAAGTTTTCTTTTTGCGATGGTTCATTAATAACCCGCCGTTATTTTAATGGTGGTTACTTATCTAATGGTGGTGGTTAAATCATATACATATAACCACCACCATTATGTAATGGATGTTAAATTCATACTCGTCGTTAACGACGATTATGATTTAAACTGCCACAAAATGTGACAATTGCGACATTTTTTTTACCAACACTAAATTTGATCACTAATAAAAAAAAACTCTTTTCGTAGTGTTTAATTTGTGCACACGTTTGTGCATGCTTATTAAAACTGCTGATTTTCAAATGACTTCTTTTTTTAATGGAGTTTCTATAAAAGCGCTGCAAAAGATAAGAGAACCAGATTGTGTTTGGCAAACTGAGTTGAAAAGTACTTCTATCAGTAGCTGAAAAATAATTTGTGCTTGGTAAAATTGTATAAAAAGTGTTTTTAACCGTAAAATTACTAAGAAGGGCATGTTTAGATTATAATGTTATTAATGATATATTAAATATAGAGAAATAGATAATATTATTTAATTTGTTAATATTATTAAACAAATAAAAATAAATTGTTTATTTGCTTCTTAATTTATTAAAATATTAATTTTAACTAATGTAATCTTGTTATTTATGATGAGTTATTATTAATTAATAAATATTAATGTTATTTAAATAAAAAATAATTATAAATATTTGTTGTTACAAAGTGAAGACACCATAAGTAACATTGAATTTAGATTCGCATGTAAAGTACATGTCAAAACTAAGGTTTAAAATAATAAAGGGTATAATGATAAATACAAAATTTTATTAAAGATATTTATGTCCTAAAATATTTAAATTTTAGCTTTTGCTACTAGCTAGAAAAAAAAGCTCAAATTTCTAACTTCTGCTTAAAGCTAAAAAAATGCATTCTATTATAATTAATAATCACTTATTTCATGAAATAAGCATGCACAAATAACATTATTTTTTTAAAATAAGTTATTACTAAAAAAAATAAATGATTATTTTCTCAAAATAAGTTTGTACAAATAGGCTCCAAGTTTTAACAACTTTGCTTTTCAGTATTTTAGATTAATAGCTCGATTGTGCTATTTTTTAGTGCTTAAAGTGAATTTACTTTTGTTCCAAGCTATTTTTTTTAACATCCAATTCACCCACCCTTCTTGGGTTGCAGCCAATTCTAACATATTTCACTTTTGTACACGACAGTTCACTATCATTATCTAAAATTCAACTTTTCCATAAGACTTGTAGCAGTTGACTGATTGGTCTTTAGGATTGAAATTTTCCTTTGCCAATGGGCTAACAGATGACCACTATGCTTCTACAAACGGTGTGAAGCAGAAGGATTATTTGGGATCAATTTGAAAACATATAGGACTGATTTTAAACTTCTGAAACATAGAGGACCAAAACGAAACTTGAGTGAAACATAGAGTGTAACACCAGCTATTATTCTAACATTAAATTAAATTTAATTAATTAAAGATATGGTTGTTTATTATGTGATTTAATTTAAATATGCTTGTGTGTGACATTGATTGATGTATATATTAGTTGCATATATAAATTAATCAAGTGTTGGGAATTTTAGTGAAAAGAAAATTAGAAATTTTGGGGCTAAAAGAAATAAAGATTGATGAGGAGATAGAATAAGGACTAAATCAAAAAGGGAAATTCTTAAGGGAGGACAAATATCAATTTCTCCTAAGTACCCAATTAAACAGTCCACACTCACTCTCTCACTCATACCCATCGACACATTCACACTAAGTTGGAGAAAGAGAGCCTCCAAACCCTAGGAGAGCTCAAGGGAGGAAGCTTGAAGGTTCTAGGTGGTGGTGTTGGATCTTGGCCAGAATCCGACAATCGGAGGCCGGAGAAAGAGTCAAGGAGCCCTCTCTAACACCCCATTTACTTCATCTTCTTCACTCAAGGTAGGATTAGCTCTCTAACCCTATTTTCAACTTTGAACCCATTTTCTTGATTTTGAAGATTTTGTGAAAAACCACTTGATTTCTACAATCATGGGGGATAAAACTTGCATTTTTACTATTTACAACATTTCTATTAAATGTATTTTGTTATGAATGTGCTGGATTTTGTTGGTTGTTTGATTTAGAGATTAGGGTTTATCATGTTCTTGCATTTTTCATCAAAAATTGCTTACTTGGTGTTGTTTAAGCTTGAGTGGGTGTTGTTTTGTTGATATGAGTGATGTCTAAGCTTAGAAAACCAAAAGCCAATGTTCAAATGTTTTTATGGATTGGAAACCCAAGATTTGAAGGAAAATCGAACAAAATCACGTCAAAACCAGAAAACTAATGTTTTTTGCAGTTATTGGTGCTATAGCACTATGGGATGGCGCTATAGCGCCGTGCTACTGCCCAGAATGGCGCTATAGAGCCACATTTTGACCCTATAGCGTCGTGCCTCTGACTTTTGCGAAACAGAATTTTCAAATGTCCATAACTTTTTTGTCTGATGTCTGTTTTTTGCAAACTTTATATCGTTTTCTTCGTTTTTCCGTCCTATATGCAATGGAAGTAGTTTCACAACCAAGTGATTTAAATTGGAATCGTGGTGATTGGATTTCCACCTTTTGCCAAACTCATAGTTTTGGAAAAGCTACTATTTCTTCTTCAAATTGAATTGTTTCTTTTCCTACTTTGAAAATTAGTTCAATCTTTGTTTGCATCTTCTTTTCAAGGCTCAAATCTTTCTTTTAAAGCACATGAGATTTCCTTTCTGTTTTGAATGAGTCTTATACTTTTCTAGATGCTTTCAAGGTGAACCTACCACACATTTCGAAAAGGAGTCATTCTTTTCAAGTAAGGTTTCATACCATCCTTCAACCTTTTCAAATGAGTTTAACTTATGATGAACTTATGATACCATGAATCAGTAAGGTTTTGAAAGGGGAATTAGAGAAAAAGAGATAGAGAAATAAGGGGAATAGTTCTAGTACAATCCTAGGAGGAGTGAATCCTAGGTTTGGATGATCGGTGGCCGGTATGGGACGATCATCGTTTTTTCCATGGTGAGTGTTCTAATGAATTTTTTTAAAAAAAAAACCCGTGTTGATTGCAAATTCTAAGTTAGTGAACTCTTATGGCCATTAGAGGGTCACGTACTTAGGATTAAGCATAATCATGACTTAGGCTTCATTACCCTAGTGATTGTACTAGTGACTAGCGTAACGGGGAACACTACAACTAAACATAAATTTACCCACGGACAAATCCGTGGGTAAAATAAGTATATTCCGTGGGTAAATGGATTTACCCACAGAATTCCCCATAGAAATCGTCCGTGGGTAAAATGCTCACGGGTAAAAAGTTTTCCCACGAAATTCTCGTCCGTGGGGATTTACCAAGGTTGGACTGGCCCATATTCTTACATCTCCCACTCACACTTAGTGGATTAGATGCCGTGGGTTAAATCTCTCAGCCTCATTTCAATTTCATACTTAGTGCTTTGCTGTGACCGTGTGGGTACATGACGTCTTCACTTAGGTACTTGTGCTAGCAATCCTTTTTATAGGACCAGTACAAGTAACCATCGCCTTCGTGTAGCTAGAATTTTAAATTATGCCTCAGATGTCCTAGATTTAACTACATACACTTTAATGTGGCAAAAACTAATCCCTCTCGAATCAATGTATGATTCAGATTGCCTTCCTCATATGTCTAGTATCCACACTTATGACAACAAAATGCCATAAGGGACATGTCACAGACACTAGCATAGTTGTGTATATTTCAGTTAATCTTCCTTTCGCCCAAATAACACTTTAATATTAATTAGTCGTTTTCTTAGCATAGTACTTTAGATCGCATCTATCGTGACCATAGAAGAAATGCTAAAGTAGCAGACACTAAAACATATCTCCATGTTATTGTCAAAGTTCAAAGGACATCAATGGGAAAATAGTTCTTCCCTGGGACTCACACAGCAATGAAGCAGGGATCTTTCACTTGCTTCCCTTTTGCGGTTCTCCCAGCTCATGTGATATGAAACCCATGCTACGGCGTTACTCTTTTATTATAAGAGCATATGTCGTTTTATAAGTATCATTAACACCGTACAGACTTAAGTATAGACACACTCAGTATCTAAACCCAAATTCTTCAACTCTGCTTACGTTTACGACGTCGACGTTGAAGAGTTTGTTATCTGACTACAGATATTTTGGAAGTGGGGTTCCAAACTTCGATCCAGTTTTGCTTATGTGGATCTCATCTTGACTTGCTACACTTTAGTCAATGCGACATGTAGTTTTGTGCTTCTTCTTTACCATATCAGCACTTTTAGTTGTTTTATTGGTGAACACAAATGTCTCATCTTTGCACACTCTCCTTGAGTGTCAAAGGCGGTTGCTCGTGTGAGAGAGCCAACCTTTCAACCTGTACAACATACTAGACATTGTATACTAAAAAAAATACATAAAGTGATAACAGAAAAATAGAAAATCATTCTTTATTTATGAATTCTGCATATTACACTTTACGCATGCCAATGGCTTGCATATGTTCTTTAAACACTCTTTCACCTATTGGCTTTGTCAGGGGATCTGCTATCATATATTTTGTCGAAATGTATTGTACAGTTACAATATTTTGTGTTATATAATCCCTAACAAAATTATATTTAATATCAATGTGCTTGGTCCTGTTGTGATACTTAGGATCCTTAGTATAGGCTATGGCTGCAGTATTGTCACAGTATAATAACACTGGATTGATACTCTCATTTCCAAATCCAAGATGTTCTATAAATCTCTTCAGTCATAATGCCTCTTGTACGGCAGCAGTGCATGCCACAAACTCGGCTTCCATAGAATGTAAGGCAATGCACGTTTGCTTCTTGCTGCTGCAGCATATGGCGCCGTTGTTGAGTAAGAAGGTATAACCTAAAGTTGACCTTCGTTCTTCTTCATCTCCGCCTACGTCAGCATCGGAGTACCCAACAAGGCGCAAATCACTTCCTTTATAGCACAATGCATAGTCAGAAGTGCCCTGTAAGTATCTCAAGATCCTCTTCACTGCTTTCCAATGCTTTTCACCGAGGTTAGATTGAAATTTGCTTACCAGTCCTACTGCATAGCAGATATCTGGTCTTGTACACATCATTGCATACATCAGACTGCCAACCGCACTGGCATATGGAACTCTTTCCATTTTCTTCTTGTCTGATTCAGTTTTGGGACACACGCCAAGACTCAAGGCTAATCCAGTAGCTACAGGAGTGCTCATAGGTTTTGCAATCCTTCATGTTAAATCGCTCAAGAATCTTGTTGATGTAATTCTCTTGTGAAAGAGACAAGATTCTTTTCGAATGATTTCTTTGGATTTTAACTCCAAGTATGTACTCTGCTTCACCTATGTCTTTCATCTCAAAGTTCGATGAAAGCCATTCTTTTATGGTTGTTATTGAACCTAGACTATTACCGGCCAATAGTATATCGTCTACATATAAGGATAAAAATAACAAAGTTACCCTCAAACCGCTTGATGTAGACGCAGTGGTCTTCCTCTATCATTTGGAACTCATATGAGGTTACTGCTTTGTGAAACCTCAAATACCACTGTCTGGATGATTGTTTTAATCCATAAATGGATCTTTTAAGTTTACAAACTTTTTTCCATAAAAAAAAAAGTTCACAAACTTTTGACTCTTTTCCTTTTTTCAATGAAACCTAATGGTTGTTCCATATAGATTTCTTCATCCAGATCACCATTCAAAAATACGGTTTTTACATCCATTTAATGTAATTCTAGGTCTAAACTATTTACTATTGCCAGAATAAGTCTAATGGAGTTAAAACGCACAACAGGCGAGAAAGTGTCATCGTAATCTATGCCTTCTTGTTGTGTGTAACCTTTTGCTACTAACCTAGCCTTATATTTGTCAATTGATCCATCAAGTTTTCTTTTAATTTTGAGAACCAATTTGTTCTTAATGGCTTTACGCCCTTTTGGTAGATCAACTAGCACCCAAACTTTGTTCTTTTGCATTGAGTCCATTTCTTCTTCCATCGCTTTCTTCCAGTCTTCCTTGGCAGGACTTGACAAGGCTTCGTGTACAGAACGAGGTTCATCATCTCCCTCTGGAGTAACTAAGAAAGATTCACCTTCGATTTGAAAGCGTCTTTTGGGAACACTTTCCCTATTGCTCCTTCTAATAGGAGCAATCTCCTTATCTTTCTTTTCTTGTTCAGGTCTTGGTGTTGACCTTTCTTGGCTCCCACTCAGATTGACAATCCTAGATGATTCTGGTTTGTCAATTTGTTCTGCACTGTCTTGTTCTGGTGTCTCATAAAAGGAAACAGTGCGGTCAACATCTCCTCGATTAGGAAATTCAGTTTCAATGAATCTTGCATCTCTTGGTTCTATCTCAGCCACCGTGCCATCTTTGTTTTCACCTATGAAAACGTATCCCTTTGATTGTTCTGAGTATCTAATAAAGATACATTTCTTTCCTCTGGGACCCAGTTTTTTATACTTATGGGAATTGTCATGGATATACGCAGCTGACCCCTAGGGCCTTAAGATGCTTAAATCTGGTTTGCGTTTCGTCCATAACTCATAGGGTGTGGAAGCGACTGATGTTGAGGGTACACGATTAAGTATGAAGGCTTCCGTTAATAAAGCATCACCCCAATATGAAATTGGTAGGTTTGCATGGGCTATCATTGACCTACCCATGTCTAGAAGAGTTCTGTTTCTTCTTTTGGCAGCTCCATTTTGTTGTGGAGTGCCAAGGATAGTCAGTTGCCTGATTATCCCTCTTTCTTCACAGAGTTGCATAAATTGTTCAAACAAATATTCACGACCTTGATTAGTGCGTAATGCTTTGACTTTATTATCCATTTGATTTTCTACCTCGTTTAGGTATCGTTTGAAGCACGCAAGAGCTTCATACTTGTGCGAAATCAAATAAATATGACCTTATCGTGAATAGTCATCTATAAAGGTAATGAAATACCACGCTCCGTGTCTCACCCTCACACTCATTGGACCGCATATATCAGAATAGATTAATTGTAATGGATTTTCGGCTCTAGTTCTCTTACCGAAAGGTTTTCTTGTGGCCTTACCAGCTAGACAATTTTCACATAGTGACATTTCCATGTTTGGAATTGTACCTAACAACCCTTCTTTGGCTAATTTAATCATTCTATTTTGATTAATGTGCCCTAGTCTAGCATGCCAAACATTTACATCAACAGGATTAGAAGAAATAGCAAAGCATTCATTATCATTAAAATAATCACCAATGATATCCAAAATAAAGAACTTATCAAATAAGAAAGATGAACGATAAAGAGTTTGGTTGCGTAAAATGTCAACAATTTTGTCATGAAAGTTTACACAAAAACCATAACGTAAAAGACATGTAACAGATATCGAGTTCCGTCGGATGTCAGGAGCATAGAGTACATCATGGAGAATGAAGGTCTTGCCACCACGCAAGGTAAATTTACAGCTGCCAATGCCTTGAACCTCAATTCTCGCGTTGTTTCCAACGTAAAGCCACTTGCTTTGATATGGCAACCGACGGTACTCCATAAAAGATCCTCGCTCCTTAGTTATGTGGTCTGTGGAGCCTGAATCAATAATCCAAGAAGAATAAACAGGTTCTGTTAGAAAAATAGTACTAGATACAAAAGAAACATGTGAATTCACATAATTCACTAATACCTTTTCGCTCTCAGTCTGTTTGGAATAGTCACGTGCGAAATGGCCCATTTTATGGCAGGAAAAGCATTTAACCTTCTTTAGGTCTCGCTTTTTCTTCCCACCTTTGTTTCCTTTCCTCTTGAATTGGTTTTTTCCCTTGTTGGGAGGAGGACCACCTTTCTTCCCTTTCTTTTGGAACCTTTTGCCCTTCTTGAAATTGGGCTTAGTATGGGAAGTACCGGCCTCCTCATTGTAAAAAGCTTGCCCAGAGGCTTTGTATGCCTCTAATCTTTCATCCTCCAGCTCAAGATGCTTAGCCACATCGCTAAAAGTAACGATGTTCTCATTGTGTGTCAGATTCACTTTCATGTGCTCCCAACTAGTAGGGAGCGACCTAATGACAGCTTGAACCTATTGCTCATCAGACAATACATGTCCAGCTTCTTTAAGTTCTCTTATCATGTTCGCCATCTCTCGTAGATGTTGTTTCATTGGAGTGTTTGGCTTAAACTTATAGGTATCCAAACTTAATCGTTAACCTCCTCAATTTAGTGGTAGAGGTACCACCAAACCTGTTTTTCAAAGCTATCCACATAGCTTGCGCAGTTTTGTGCTTCTCAAATTTGCACATTAAGTCATCAGCCATTGCACTCAAAAGTGTGATCCTAGCAATGCTATTCTTCTTTTTCCACGTTTGGTAAGCTTCACTGTCTCTCCTATGCTGGGCAGTATTCTCAGCTTCAGGTTCGACCAAGACATTGGTCAAAGGGTCAACTGCATCTTGTTCCTCAAAGATGTATTGTACCTTTCTATGCCAAATGTCCCAATTATCCCCGTTTAGTTTTTCCCCCTTATTCAGCTCAGCTATAATGTTCTTTGTGGTCATTCTTAGTTCTGTGACAAATTGATCCCACATTATTCAACGATCTCTCTAACAGAGACGTACCAAAGAACATTTCAGTTTATATATATAGCACATAAAATATACAATGTCATGACCTTATATTATTCTTGATCAGAAGACAATGATATTGCAAGACCCATGGAATACGTTTGTATCTCCCATCACATAGATACAAGCAACAATCAGTGTATTCTATCAAGAATTAAATATATAAGTGCCTTAAAAAAATGCATCTCTTAGAAGACTCATCTTCTAAAAGCTCCCACTTATAAGAGCATATATTTATTTCATACATGTAATCATAGAACAAATAACTTCAATAAATAAAATAAATTGTTCATTAACGATGAAAAAATTTACAATGCATGAATTATGTTCAATAACATAAAACAAAAATTACATCATAGTAAAAAAGCTCGCATGTAATCAATCACTGCGTCTCTTAATATCTTATGCCGGTGTGGTCTGTCGGCTATTCGGCATACCATTTCTATCATCAAAAACCAGTATATTTTGCTAGGAGGTCAGCCTCTAGGTTTGCCTCTAACCCTTACAGCTCTTATGTATTCCAATATGACTCGAAGGTAAAATTTAGAGTTTTCCTTATCAGTCATGTTTTTGACGTATTTGGAAAGTATGTCATTTATGTCTTTTATGTCTGTTAGTCTTGCTGTATCTCTTTCAGCTATATCCATAGCTAATGCAGGGGTTAAAGGTTGATTGACTTCCTCGCCTTCCTCTACTACAATTTCTTGGACCACTATTGGATTTAATGGATTGTTGTAGTTTAAATGAGGTTCTATATTGAGGGGTTCAAGTGGAAATAGTGTTTCCGACGTTGGTCCGGAAATCATCGTCTCTTCCGGGACTGGTTGAGGATCCTCTACAGGTTCCTCCTCGGGATCTTCCTTAGGATCCTCCTCGGGATCTTCCTTTGGATCTTCCTCAGGATCCTCTTCAGGATCTTCCTCTGGATCTTCCTCAGGATCCTCCTTGGGATCTTCCTCTGGATCTTCATCCATTGGTATGTATTCAAGAATTTCCTCATTCAGGTATGAGAATTCCATCGCACTATAGTCAGTGTTTTCAGTGCTACTAGAAGCCATTTGCCTCAATTGGACCTAAAAATAATAATAATAAAACCTTTTTTTTGGGTCAGGTCCGAACCCTTTTTTTTTCAAAATTTGATTTTAGGCGCCGATTTTTTTAAACCGCCGTGCCAAGAAAATGATTTAGTGACGGTTTTCTAGCAGCGGTTTCCAAAACTGCCGCTAACCGTCATCTTCAGCCTCCATTTTCCAGAATCCAGCCACCGGAAACGGTGGAGCTCGCCGAAAAACTTCGGACGTCGATATCTCAGCCGTCCGAACTCCGTTTTCTACAAATTTTATGTCGATTTCGCACGATTTTTCGTGCTCTACGCAATGGGAGCAATTTCGAAGCCTAAATCTTTAAGTTTCGATAACCTAAATTTTGAACTCGAAACTTCGATTCACAATTACTTTGTCATTCGAAGTCCGTTTTGCGTAAATTTTATATGTACATTCTCGTTGTTTCATCCTCTATACAATAAAATAAATTGCGAAGCCTAACTTGTCAGTTTCAAAAAAAACGCAGTATACTGTATATTCATACATACATATTGTTCATGGGGTATGACATACAAGCAATGTGAGATTCATGTTATTGCAAAAATATCATTTTCGCAGCGAAAGGAACCAGGCTCTGATGCCATTGTAAAGAAACGGGCATACCTTTGAAGAATCCGACTCTGATGTCAGGTACCCACGTGCACTCCGGTCATCGAGTAGGGACTTCGAGTAAGATACACAGCAAATGCACCGAAAGTGAGAATGGCAGAGAGTTGAGTGTAGAAGAGAGAGTTGGTTTTCACTTGTCAGACTTGTGTGTGAAAATGAATGTGTCCCACTTCTCTCTATCACGTTTTCATATAACGTAATTGGCTCAATTTTAAATTAAATAAACTTATGGAGTAAATTAAATTCCATAACCCATATTTATATCTTATTTAAATATTTGCCCCAACATCAATTGGGCTTGGGTCCGATCCACAAAGGGTGGACTGGCCCATATTCTTACAGAAACATATAATATAATATTTTAGGTCAATTTGAAGCTTCATCATCTTGCTGATCTTGGTCTTGATTACATGAAGAAATTATTAGTTTCAACTCTTCAATTTCCTTCTTGTAATCCTGTTGTAATTCTTCAACTGTCTTTGTCACGCATCGTTTGATCTCGTGTTCAATATCAGGATTCAACCAAGAAGAAGACAGAGTACTTGCAGATTTGCCACTTGAACTACTACATATTTCTGGTGTTTTTGATCCTCCACCAAAAATACGACCTTTTTTATTTAAACCACCAACAGCCTCCAACCACAAAGCATTTTGATCTTCTGGAAGGATTTCATCAGTGGCATCATCAGCTACAGCATTAGAGGATCTACTTGATGCCATTCTATTATATTCAGCCTGTAAAAGATACAAAGATAAAAAATCAGCTAATCATACTTACAACTAGAATTTTATCCAATCATAAAGGGAAAAAAAATCATACTTACAACTACATCAGCTGATCTCTTATCAACAAATTCACCAAAATCCTTCTTCTTATGGGTTTTCAAAAAAATCTCAGGCAAAGACGGTTCTTTTCCTGTAGTTATCCTCTGTAATTGTTAAAAATAACGTATAAAATTATCACAGGCTCATTAATGAAGTAAAAAAATACAGCCCATGCTTGATGAAAATCATATACAGCACAGCACAACACATATATATCAAGTGAATCTAGAATGTTACCATTCTCTTATGCTCTGAAATAGTAATGGATCCACAACTATGTAATGAACCGCCTTTTGTAGAAGCTCGATTCTGCTTATTTTGATGCCGCTTTGCTTTATAGCCCTCGGATAACCAAATGTTTCCCAACGCATGCAAACATTCATCTGGCATCCAAACAGGCATTTTACCCTTTTCCCAGTCATCTCGAACTTCAGACATTAATCCACGAAAACGCTCATCGCACTTAAAGTTCCAGTTGGCCTTGATTCTTTATTCATATTGTGGAAGCCATTTGAAATATTTCTACGCAAATTGTATGAACATTAGTAAAGTGGGAAGGAGGAGTGGGGAGAGGCAAGGAAAATTTTGGAAAGGGACTAGGGAGAGTGCCTGCCTCTCGAATGTCAGGCAACCCTTTATGTTTTCTGTCATCTATTTACTGCATTTTCTGGTGAGGTGTTCTGCTTTGGGCTTACTGTTTTGTGTAGTGTTTTTCTTTATTATCTGTGATGTTTATGGAGTGATAGTGTGCTGAGTTTACTGTTTTTGTGTGGCTATGATTGTTGATTACTGTTATTGGTGGCTATAATCTCTGTTTTGAGCCCTTGAGGTGGCATAAATAACATTTCAGCAAGAGGTTCCTATCAAATACATTATGAACAGCTAATGATTGAACAATTGCCTAAAAAATAAGGTCAATTTTTATCTAATTAAGAAAAATTCTGAATCTGTAGATTTTATCTGGTGTTTTGGATTATATCTATATGTGAAAATGCACAGGTTCCAATTAGTTTTAATATTTTCAACAATCCACTAGAAGCATTGGATGTAAATCAAAAGTTAAATCTTTGGGCTTATAGAAGCGAAAATTGTCCAACGTTTGGGTGCTGGCATTTAAAAACAAAGCTCCTTGAGCTTGTTTGTTCAGATCTATGTATAAATAATTACATAAAATGATTTGAGCAACCTTGATCTCCCATTCAAGCTAAAAGAGAAGATTTCCAGCAATGCATCACCCATATCACAAGCTTGTAAAATATGATTATGAAGTATAGACTTAAAAGTCAATTAAGAAGTCCTAAAAGAATACCTTAGATGTGAGGCAGTATTTAGTCCTTTCATTTCAAGGAAAGCTATCAGATACCAAGAACTTTCCCTCTCCCAGGATCCTCACTCCTTCTTCAGCACAGTAAGAAACCAAATCTCCAGATCTTACAACCTTCATATATAGAAAAATTAAATGACAGTTATATCTTGAATATTAATTAGTCATAAACAATTATATGGATAACGCAATGTGTAGTTACCTCTATGACAGCATCTTTGGCTGGCTTTGCTATTTCTTTGACCAGACACTCTGCAATTGGAGCCTTGTGCTCCTTGAGGATTCTGGGACACAATTTTAGCTACCGCAGCGAATACCCGCGACCACAACGCAATGGACACCGGAAACGGAAGCTTAGGGGCACATCGAAAATGGAAGCTTAGGGGCACACCGGAAACGGATTCCTTAGCACAGCACAACAGCGGCGAGAGCTTGGGGCAGAGCTTTTGCACAACGAGCCGTAAATGCGATTTTGTGGATTCGTTTAATAGGTGGGGCTTTTTGGGCAAAATTATTACCCAAGGACAAAAATCCATGGGTAAATAATAACACCATAAACCGACACCGTTTTGACTAATAAACGGTGGACTTTACCAAGGAACAAATTCCGTTGGTAAAAGTAAGCCAAAACATGTCGTTTTAACCTTAAAAAAAAGAGCGCCAATTTTTCTTTTTCTTCGCGCCAAAATACCCATGGAAAATTACCCACGGAATTCATTTCGTGGGGAATTTTGTGGGTAAATTCCCAAAAAAAAATTTTGCCCACGGATTACCCACGGAATTGAGTCCGTGCGTAATTTTTTGTAGGTAATTCGATGTTTTGTTGTAGTGGAAATGATCCACTACAGAGGGTGGTGATTCTACAACCTCATGGCTCGAACAAGAATGGGAAACGATCATCGGGATACGGTGGTCCGGGTTAATGGGATACATTGACCAAACACTATAATTCGGGGCGGGTGTGATCTATCTTTTAATAAAGGTAGTGATCCCATGAGATGAACCAATATGGAAGGGAGTCGTTCGGGATACGATATATGGCTCGGATCATTGGGATACAATGGTAATCTTCTATTTGGGTAATGGCCATTTGGGATACGATGGTCAGGGCCTTTGGGATACATTGGTCCAGTTAGTACTCGGATCCAGTTCAGGGACGCCTCAGATTGTACTAGAGTTGTGGCAAGCTACCACAAAGAGAATTGTTTTCATTCATGTGTGTTGTAGGGGTACGTGGAGTTGTTCGCCGGGCGGCGCTCCGGATGACTATTATTTTCTCTTTGATTTGACATTGATGTGTTATTATATGTTTCTCTTAATTCCATATATGTGTAAGATGGATCATGCTACAAGATGATATATGATTTATTTGAAATTCTCTATATCTCTTATCGGTACAACCGTAGTAATTAAGCACAACACATATGTTATAGTCATGGCTGGATAATCATGACGTCAGGTAAAGGAAAGTTATATTACATCCAATAGTTAATATTTCATATTTTATAAAGAATAAGAATGCAATGATTTTCCGTAAAGAATACGGTGGTACATGTCAGTAGTTTTCAAACTTAGATTGCTATACTTACTAGATTTATTCTCACTCAGTGCTGGCATGTATATCAGATGAATAGGTGGCCGATGGGGATTGCAGCTTGAGGTAGATGGATACGGATCCCAGTAGTTTTAGCTATTTTGACATGCACATAATAGGAACTTCTGACAAATAGACTTTATGTAACTTGTGATTATTCTGACATGGCCTTTTTTAAGGGAACCTGAGTGGCAGGATTGTTGCCTCTGGTTTCCAAGATTGACTAACTTATACATATATTATTATCACACTATATATATTTATGTAAAAGATGGTGCTGCATGTGTATGAATGTTTTAATTTGTTTCTTGATCTTATATTTTTCTTCCGCTATAAGAATCAGGATAGAACCCGAGAGTGATGACCCGAACCGAAATGAATATTTTGTAATAACTTGATAAAAGTTTTAAAAATTACTCGGGTAGAGGAATTAGTAACACGCTTGTCCTATGTAATTATACTTATATATATTATTAATCCACTAAAAATGGATTCTAGGATAAGAAGGTGTTACATAGAAGACCAAAATGAAACTTGAGTGAAATATAGATAATCAAAATGGTGTTTTGACTTAAAAATATAGGATAAAAAAAGGGTTTTGAAGAGTTTCCTTGACAAATGAGAGACTCATTTGCAACAATAGATCTAAAAGCCTAATGGCAAAATTTACAAGAGTAATCAAATGTCTTTGATCAAATGCACATTTTTGCATTACAATTTGGTGCCTATTCACACTTAGAATTAGATGTGGTATCACATATAAATGATAAGGGATCTCAATCCTCACTCAGTTAAAAGACCAAATTTCCTTCACCCTTTCATATGTCAGCATGTGTGTATTGGACATCTTTACATGTGTCCTTATCAATTGTCAAACTCCGTTTCTCGAAATGGTAACGGAACGGCTTTCACTGCTCGATAATGGCCCACGTTATTTAGGTGCTCATTCTCCAACCTGTTTGGAAGACAAACTTGTATCAATCTTAAGACTTGTTAATATTATTAAAATCTCACATTAATAATGATCCAACTTAAATGGTTTATAAACTAATTTATTGAAAGAATGTACTAAAGTTTAATAATACCGTATCACTGAACATCTACTCCAATGGTAGATATTCTAAGTGTCAAAATAATGTAAATTTTGCCACATGGGTAATATATAATGCCTTACCAATGAAAGTTTAAGAGTAAATCATTAAATTGGTCCGGAAAGATTAAGATTATTCTAATTTAGTCCCTGAAATATGCAAATGCCTAATTTGGTCATTGAAAGATGGTTTTTTGTCCTAATTTAGTCCTTTTTAATTTTTCCGTCAGTTTAATAAACTGCCAGTGACATGTGGACTGGTGACATGGCGAGGTAAAATACACAGAGAAGAGATATGTCACATGTCCATATGTTACTGGCCGGTTATTATACTGATGAAAAAACTAAAAAAGACCAAATTATGACAAAAAACTATGTTTCAGGGATTAAATTAGACATTTGCATTTTTTATGGACTAAATTGGGATAATCTTAATCTTTCAGAGACCAATTTAATGATTTACTCAAAGTTTAATAATAGAGATTAAATTAAAATGTTCTAAAACTACAAAATTTCAACTATAAAAACTAAGTTAAACAAAAAAACAGTAAATGAAATTATATGGATGAATAATATTGTATAACCTAAAAAATGACAAGAACTAATTTATATTAAGATAATCTTCCATATGTCCTCCTTTTGTTTGGGGTATTTTAAATTTGTGAAGGGAAAAGATAACGAAGGATTAAGAATTGACCTTCCATGCCATTATCTTTCATTCCAATTTTCATCTTTCAAACAAAAAAAGATATCTTAAAAACCTCATCTTCCTTTCCCTTCTCCTCCTTACTCTCCAATCCAAACAAACCCTAAAAACTTTTACCACAAGAAGGCTCCATAAAACTGCTTTATTAATATCTAAAGGAGAAAGAAAGCACCTGTAGAAGTTCCAATGCCCTCGTCGAATAACTTCCAATGAAGCTAACAAAAACTCCACCATTCTTGATTGAACAAGTCCTACTTTGAGATGCATGACAGTCTCCACCCAAGCCACTCTCAAGACAACATTCAAGCCCTGCAATTCAACATTTTCCTTCTAATTATAAATTCAATGTGTGTTTTAGTTTTTATTTTTATTTTTCCCTCATGTAGAGCCTTAACATTCAAGCCCTGCAAACTGCAATTCAACATTTTCCATTTATCTTTAATTCCTTCCCTTACTCATCATTTCCAAGCACACCCTTAGGTGGCGTTTGGTATTCGGTGAGTGTTTTATTGGGAAGTGAAAATGGAAATGGAAGTGGAAGTGGAAGTACGTAATAAAAAGTATGTTTGATATGCAGGGAGATGGAAGTGGATTGTAAAAGTAATATTGTTTGGTATGGTGGGAAGAAGATAGGAAAATAGAAGATAAAAGTATGAAATACCTTTTTTACCCTTAGTTTTTTAAAAGTCACAAATTTTTTAAGAACATTCCGGTTTTTAAACCAAACCTCACCTCACCTTCCCTCCACATCATGAGGGAAGCAAGGTTCTCTCTGCAGAGGGAACCTTCACCTCGCCTTCCCTATGCTGAAGGCATACTAAACATGCAGCAAGTTCACCTCACCTCACTTTTCCAGTAAGTAAGGTATACCAAACGTTTATTTAGTAGAATGTTGAAGGGAATGGGAATGGGAATGGAAAAAGAAATGTTAGAGAGGGAATAGGAATGACATGTCAATTTAATGTGATGTCAATGTGAATGGAATAAAAGTAGGTAAAATGATCATTTTATCCTTATATCAAAAGTAGAAAAAGAATAAAAGTGGATAAAAAAAAGTAAGTGCAAAAACATAATTTCATCATATTGCAAAAAGTAAGGTTTGTTTGCTTAACTGATTCTTGCTACCAAACACGACCGAGTTTTCCCAAAACTTATGCAAGATTGTGATATAAAACAAGAAGCAAAATTGATAATATCTACTTTAGAGACACACATAGAGATAACACTCACCATAGAGATGTAGTACACACTTCTATTCTTCAGAATTAGGTCATCTCTGAGCCATGGATTTCTGGAGTTTGGATTCAAGAAACCCCAATCCTTGACAAAATCCCAGTACAATTGATAGATAGTGGCCACAACAGAAGAGATTAAGACTATAGCAAACCATAGGGCACTATCTTGTCTGCCATATGTGACTCTTGCACCAGCAGCCACCATAGCTGAGACATACTTCCCCATGTTTGCCAAATGGTTCACATCAGAGTCATCGAACCATCGTCTTGCACACTTGTGTAAACAAACATTCATATATGTATAGCATAGGGTTAGTTTAATGGTGTTTCTAAGTATACATATAGTATGGAGACATATTTAATATGCATGTCTTTATTCCAACAGAAGTATATTAGGATATGGCCCAATTATGATTATGTGATTAATTAGGTATCCTCTGAATTGCGTATCTTGTGAAGTGCACTGATTTTATACGCTCAGATGATTTATTTTTGTGATTATGCCTAAGCGAGACTTTATGGAACAATTCTTTGACTCAAATTAGATGAGGCTTATCCAAATGACTATGGATCCTAAAAAAACGATTATATGCTGTACAGCATAGAAGTAAGGAGAGAGAGTGACACATAAGTGGGTTATAGTGGGACCTACTTATGTGTCACTCTCTCTCCTTACTTTTCTATACTGTACAACATAGGATCAATTCTCATGGATCCCATGGTGTACTGAGGAAAGTGAAGAAATTGTGGGACCCACCCTATATTTTTCTTCTTTCTCCTCAGCATGGGATCCTCTCTCTATCCAAAAGGGTAATACTTTGGAACTATGATGAGTCAAAGCTCACTATTGTCAGTCATTGGATCTGTCACGAGATCTGTGTCATCTTGAATTTTAAAAAGAAAATAATATTTTGATACAGATCTTGAGACTGATCAAAGGGCTAAAAAGTGATGAGTCAAAGCTCCCAATATCTCCGTAGCATTACACTATCAAAAAACTAAGTCTATAAATTTAGTAATAAAAAGTAAAATCAAAGGTCTTGTCCCTAAATCTTCTTTTATGTTCATTATTACACTTTCCTAGGTTGTGATCCCCAATACGACACACACTAGTGGATTAAGCAACCTAATGGGTACATACAATCAAGGTTTTAAATTGCGGTTGCAGGTATTGCAGTCGTTACAATGCGGGTTACAGCCGTAAATTATTTAAAAAAATTATATATATGATAACATTATATACATCAAACATATATTATTCTCTCATATTTTTTTTCTTTTATAGATATATACTTATCCTACATTCACGTTTCAACTTCTTAAACATCCACAAACTCATGCAATTAACTTTGTTTCTATGTAAAACCGCATTTGCGATGTGATGCGGTTGCAACAAATGCTGCAACAGCAATATTGCGGACCGCAATTTAAAACCTAGCATACCATCTTAACCCAATATATATGTGGACTTAGCCCTAACCCTAATATTTATGCCTATGCTATTTCAAGGAAATGTTGGATTCTATGTTGTACATGATAAAGCCAATCCAATAAATATAATCTATAGATTTTGGTATAAAAATTCAAAAGGAATTTTAATTACTTTTCAAGCCTTAATTGCTTACTTGCAAAGCACGCCAATAATAGGGCAAGAATGAGATGACATAAGTAATTTCCATGTATAGTCTTCCGGAGTGACAAGTCTCAGGATGGTGTGTGTTGAAGATTCTAGCAAAGAAGTGGCAACATGTGGTTTCCAAATGCCTTAACAATGGAATCTACACAAACACCACATTATAATTGAATGTTAATTATTAGGATGAGAGTTCGGATCCTCTGCTGTCTAAAGTTGTGCTGTCCGATTTAGTCACGGTTAATCGTGGCTAATCAACCGTGCCTAATTGATAAAGAAAACGTAGCTAAATCGGACAGGACAACTTTAGACAGCAGAGAATCCACACACTTTACAAGAGCTTGTTAGAGAATGTCAAGGCATAACTACATAACCAACAATTAATTAGTGTGTTACAATAACATCTCACCTGGCTCGTTAGTTGGTCAGCCATGAAAAAATCTACCAATAGAACCTGTGTGGAATTGATTAAAAATTAGATCACATAATTGGGGGAAAGAAAACTTGTGTACATACAATTTTTATAAGGTCAAAACACCGTTTTGGTCCTTTATGTTTCACTCAAATTCCGTTTTGGTCCTCTATGTTTTTAAAATGGTCCTTTTGCCTCACACCAATAACCTCTTCTGTTAAATGCTGACGAGAATTTTAGTCTACATCAACAATATTCCAAGTTAGCATTTAACAGAAGAGGCTAACGGTATAAGACAAAAGGACCATTTTGGACCAGGGAAACATAAAAAATTTATTTTGAACTTTTAAAATATAGAGGACCAAAACAAAATTTGGATGAAACGTAGAGGACCAAAATGGAGTTTTGAGCATTTTTATAACTTTGTTTTTCAGGTTTCTAATTAAAAACCAATGTTTATGGTTTAGATCTCCTCGAGTCTTTTTAAACCTTTTTTTCACACACTTTATTCTTATGGCTAAAATGTATAAAAGACACTTGAGTTTAGGTCACGGGCATATAATAACACCATTGAATTTTTAAATCTTGAACTCAACATCCTCATCTTTCAACTTCAACCAGACAACCACTTAACCCCTTATGTCAGATTTTCGTCTATTTTTTAATTTTTTTTGCCATGTGAATATTTTTATTCAAATTAATGAAGGGTGTTTTGATAATTTTACTTAAAATCTTAAATAAAAATGTTGTCGTAGCTAAAAAATGTTAAAAAGAAAAAAACAAAACACACTTCAAATATATGGGTTAAAATATTATTGGCTGAAAAATATTATAAAATAGACGGAAACCTATTAGAATAGAGTTGAGTACCCGAAATTGAAAAGTTAGGGAGGTTGAGTGCAAGATTTTAAAATTCATAAATGTTATATATCATTGGCTTAAAACTCAAAGGGTATTTTTTTTGTGTGCATTTTAGCTTATTCTTATTAGAGAACCTCGTAACAAAAAAATATATGCAAACAAATATAATCCAAAATAATTATTAGCTATGCATGCCATAACATTTTGAAGTATCATTTCAACTCAATATATAAGGAAAGCTTAATTAATTACCTTATAGAAGGGAGAGCAAATAATGTTGCGAATAACCCGAATAAAGCAATAACGTGTTGGCCGATAAAAAATGTCGAACGGGCAAATGAGGAAGGCTATGAAAGACTGCAAAACAAATACATATAGCGGTTTTTCAATTAAGCTAAATTAATAAATTAAATTTGCTGAATTATTTATGTTACTGTCATATTTGACTCCAGCACGTGACGTGCACATGTCACACGTACGCCGCCAAATGTAGAAGGGTCCGGCCACGGCCCATAAACTCAATTATCATACTATAAATAGATTTTGGATCCAGTGATGTACTTTAAAGTACAACACTAGGAGAGATAACAAATAGGAGTGAGCCTCACACATGTAAGTATAGTACAGCCCTAGGAGAGATAACAAATAGGGATGGGCCCCACATGGGTCATGTGTGAGGCCCACCCCTATTTGTTATATCTCCTAAACCATAAAGTATAGCACTAGAACTGCTCTCTTATAAATACTACTTCTACACAAAACCCTAGACACCGCACATATTCTCAACTTACTCCCAGAGTTGACTCTCATAACTACCTAAATATATTCCCCACCTTCGAGATCACAGCCCTCATCACTGAGTGCTCCCTCCATCCAAGGCACCCTCGACTACCTCTTTGGTGACTTGTTCACCACACCACATCCTCGGCCTATGGCCTCTTTCTCATAGGCGATCCCTTGACCATCATGGTCTCTTACACTCGAACTACGTGGATTTTAATCCCTTCATAAGGTACGTATGCACCTTAAGCTGGTCCTCGCCTAAGGACAAGTCCCCCAACGTTATGACCCTATGTATGCATTCCTTTCATTATTGTCCTACAAATCCCTTGAACCAAAAATAGATTTAACAATTTTCAATCAAAAATAAGATATTATATATATATTATTTCACTAACCAACATGAGAATTCCAGGAATGGCATCAACTTGGGTAGGAGAAATGCCTGCAGCCCTGAGAAGGAGATGTAGGACCATTGCTCCAATCACAGCAGTCATGAAAGTGGTGGATATTAGGAAAGCATCCCTATGCTTTAAGGCTGTGTTTGGTGAGAACTCAAATATGAAATTGTAGTTTATTCTTGTACTCTTCCACATGTACAGGTTGCATCCATACATAAATAAATGTAGGCTTAACAATGCAAACACACTGCACAAAACAAAATCATTATTTGTGAATATTAGTATACTTATATTACCAAACAGTGCATTACACGTAATTTCACGATTCTCAAAAAAACTTTATATCATATTTTATACGGGTTGGTCTATGATGCAACTTGCTGCATGCATGCAATGTAATTTCGGCCGATAGGATTGTGACACGTGGAAAATTACACTGTATCTCAAGTCATCCTACCTACATGTCACAATCCTATCGGCTGAAATTACATTGCATGCATGTAACAAGTTGCATCATAGACTCACCCATTTTATACATACTAACACAATTTTTATCATACTTTTTCTCTCTTCTAATTTTTCTCTCTATCTCTCTCTTTACTTTTCTCTACAATACTTTACTCTACATTACTTTCTTTACAGTACTTTATATCTGTGCAGTTATACCAAGCGTGTCCTAATAGTTCACTTAAAGCCATCTTTTTTCTTTTTTTTGAATTTTGTTTCTATCATTTTATCTCAGGTCTCAACATATATATGCTTGAAGAATACTGAAACTTTTGTGGGTATAGAAAATGGAGAATATTACAAGTGAGAATAAAAAGATATATAGTAGAAGATTTTTTTTTTTTCTCATTTTAATTTCACCATTATCAAGAATTTGACGTTCATATAATTAAGAATTATAACTGAAAATGGCATAAAAGAAAAAGTATATATTACCATTCAGAATATTATTGTTGTTAGTTTTTAAAAATTGAAAAACAAATAAATGTTTTTCAATTACTGCTTTTTTACAAAAAGAAAAACTAGAATATGTATTTTGGGAACATGAAACACCAAAAAATTAAAAGATGTTCTGAAAGTTAAATTTTTAATAATAAAAATACAGAAATTATGTAATTTTATTAATAGCATGTATACGTAAAATCAATAGTGCTATGAATTTTCAGAATTAATTTTATAAAATTATTTTATAGAAGGAAAAAAGAAAACAAGTTTCAAGTAGCTAGGCAATAATTCTTTTAAATCAAATATTGATGGTAAAACTCTTCAAACCCAGGAAAATCTGTCCTATACTACCTAATAGTGCTGTCATTTATTATTTATATTCTGACAAATAAATAATTCTCAATTAAATTATTATATAATTTATCCATATTAAAAAATTGATTTATGACTTTTTTTAAATAAATAAATTATATCATGTGTCAAAATAAATTATTTGAATTTTTCCAAATTATCTATTAAATATTCACATAGATATTCAAATAGAAAAAGAAAAAAAAAAGGAAGGGTAGTAATACTTTGGAGACATGATGAGTTTTGACTCACCATTGTCTCACCAATAGATCTGTCTTTTGTGTCATTTTAAATTTTAAAATAAAAAAAATTTAGCATAAATTTTAAGACAGATTCAATAACTATACCTGAAAACAGGATATACAGTTTCCATATATGCTGATTCTTCTGTACTGGAGGAGAATATACCACAGAGATGGGCCAGGATTGCATAAACACAAAATAAGGACACAAAACATCCTGTAAGCAACCCTGTGAAGATAGTAACAAAAGGCAAAAGAAAAAGTTTGAATAAATTGTTAATGTCATAGGAAAAAAATACACATAAAAAAAAAAGGTCAAAACTTCAAATTGGTCCCTTTTGTTTGCACGGAGTTTCATACTGGTCCTTTATGTTTTAAAAAGTTTAAATTGATCATTTATATTTGTAAGAAGTTCCAAACTGGTCCTTCCGTCCAAGTCCGTTTATTTCTTCCGTTAAGTGTTGACGTAGCGTGCTGAGGTGGACATATCATTTCTCCTACGTGTCCCTTTAAGTTGACGTGTCATGCCACGTCATAGTCACGTCATCATCTACTGTCATACCTGATGACGTGGCGCTGATGTGGCAATGACGTGGCATGACATGTCAGCTTAGATGGACACGTTAGCACTTAACTTAAGAAATTGACGGAAGTGGACAGAAGGACCAATTTGGAACTTCTTGCAAACATAAAGGATCAATTTAAACTTTTTGAAACATAAAAAACCAATATGAAACTTCGTGCAAACATAAGAGACCAATTTGAAATTTTGACCAAAAAAAAATGTGAATTTTGACATATGTTGATGGGCCCACTTAAGGCCTAACTAAAGCCCACTAGCCATCTAATAGTAGCAATCAATAAAGGTTAATTAATTAGGCTTCTGTTTGGTGGCCCAGGAAGGTAATCACTAATCACATCACATCATAACCACATGTACCTTGGGCGGATCTGGATCTAATAAAATGTAAGTGTATAAACTATAAAGTGTACAATTTAAACTGTTAGATTAAAATCAAGATTCATGTCCACATTATAGCAATCTTATCTAATGACTCAGACTGTGTAATTTATGTATTTACTAGATTTACATTTTAGCAATGTAGATCCTCACCCATTCAAAGTGATGGTGCTGTCAATTGGCATAGAAAACAGAGTTTTGAAAGCAATGCCAGAAACCAGGCAAATAATTGTTTATTTTGAAAAGCAAATTGTGTATTCTTTTTATCAGGGTGTTTTAATAGCTAATTCATTGAATACAATCGGATCGGACACATTGCTGAGAAATATTGAATAATACTATATTTCTATTATTCTAGGAATCATATTATCAAAACTAAAAAATAATAGTTAAAAAATTATATATAAATTTTTTAGATTTGTGCAAATGGTTTAGGGTGCAAACCCATATAAACGATACGGACCAATTACGTTGCGTCACGTGTGAGGATATCAGATAAAGTTATTTGCTTTTTTTAGTCCCTCATGTCTTTGATTTTGCATTATAATTTTTTTAAAAAAATATTTTTGCTAATATTTAAATACTTCCAAAATAATATATTTAGCTTTTTTGTCAGAATTTTTTGAAATTTTTTTTTAATATTTAAAAACTTCCAGAAAAATATATTTAACATTATTTTATTATTATAATTTTTTTGTCAGAATTTTTTCAAAATAAATATTTTTGTTAATATTTAAATACTTCCAGCAAAATAGATTTAGCATTATTTTATTATTATATTTTTTTTTTGTCAGAAACATTATTTTATTATATCTTGATTAAGTAAAATGAAAAACAAAATTTGAAACATTACTCAGAAAGTCATTTCCATACGAGAGAGGTCTCTTTGCAATTGTCAGAAATGCTGAAACGTTAACATCACAACTGGACCAATACAAACATTTTACGTAGGCATTTGTATAGGTTTGTACCTTAAACCATTTGCACCCTAGAAAATTCCATATTTCTTAAATTATATTCTTTTTCTACTTATTTCTTTGAAATATGATCTTCTAAAGTAATTCTCTACATTTTTTGGTGGAATTATGAGAGAGATAGAGATAAGAAAAATATTTTCTTTCTTAATTTTTTTTCTCCTCCAATTTTTCTTCTCTCTATCTCTCTCATAACTCCACAAAAAATATAAAAAATTATTTTAACGGATCCACTCTCTATTTCTTTCTACACTTCACTACTTTATACTAATCTCTACATTTTTTGGTATTTGTTGATATATGAATATTAAAATATAATAAAATATCTTTCTCTTTTTTCAACTAAAATTGTAATGTTAAGTTAATTAAAAATTAAAATTAGGCACTAGAGCGTGCCTCTTTACATTAACAATTTTGATGTTTTTAAAGGTGATTTTAAAATCTAGACTTCATTAATATAGTTGTAAAATTTACTTCACTAATATTTGTAAAATCTATTTTAAAACCTTCTTTTTTTTTCAAATTACAGTATCCACCGTCGAACACGGTGATTAATCTCTTCTCTGATTTATAGGTGAACGAATCCTCTTTTGTAGCTATCCATACTGTCGGGTTTAGTCACGGTTATAATCGTGGCTAAACCTTCAAATAATCGTAGCTAAATTTTAGTCATGGTTATAATTATGGCTAAAATTGAAAAAAAAAATATGTGTGGCTAAAATGGCTACGTATAGACAGCCAACAACACAGGATCCCAACTCAATTTGTAGGCACCTCAAAGGGTGAGACTGATGGGTCGAGGATTTAAAGCTACTCATATTTTAGTTTCTAAATATTGCCAATTTGGAAAAGATTTTGGACAAAACTTATATGTTGTTGCTTGCATGCTTTTGCTAAGGTTAACTAATTAAAAAAGACATGTGTCAATTTTGAGAATATAACATAAAAAAATTGACACATGTCTTTTTTTAATTGGTTAATCTTAACAAAAGCATGTAAGCAACATCATAAAAGTTTTTTCCAAAGATTTTATGGAATCGTCAATTTTTTTTCTTTTTTGTTTCTTACATGTATCCTTTTATTGGAAGTAATTTTGTTCGAGCTATACTGTAAACACTAACTGTGTCCACCTCTCTCAACAGAGATTCAAATCCTCCGTATTCATAAAGCTACGAATTCTCTTCCTCTGAATCTAACTCAAATTGATATAGGATCATGAATTTAAGTAAAAAGTTTAATTATAGGTATAAAATAAAATTAAAGAAGCGATTATATTAGGAGGGAAAAAACTAAAAAGAAATAGAAGGATAATAGTTCAGTATTATCGTACTATTGAATATCGAATAACCAATTGATTAAAAAAATGTACTGAAATTCAATCAAATCCTCCGTATTCATAAAGCTACGAAAGACTAGTCTCTTCTACTAAATCTAACTCAAATTGATATAGGACGATCATGAATTTAAGTAAAAAGTTTAATTATAGGTATAAAACAAAATTAAAGAAGCGATTATATTAGGAGGGAAAAAAGAAAGAGGGGGATAAAAGTTTAGTATTATCATACTATTAAACTTCAAATATCCAACTGATCAGAGAAATATACTGAAATTCAGTAATAGTGATCAAAAGGATTACGTACCGACAAAGAAGGTGACCATATGAGAATCTTTGTTGTGCTGAGGTCTTAAAAACTTCATTGCCTTTTTCCTATCGTTGTTGGCGAAGTGCTTTGTGAATATGGATTCCACTTCGTCCATTAGCCTCACAACCTTTACAATATTATATTATATTATATTATATATATATCCCAAAACAAATTAATTAACAACTATTATCAACAATTTGAAAAAGACCCAAAGATCTAAGATAGTTGGTTCTTAATTTTCTTTTTTCAATTACCAAACTAAGGTTTAACTATTAATTTTTTAATCATAGAAATGAACCAACATTGCCTTAATTTATATAGTTTATCTATAAATTAAGGCCACGTTTGGTAATGGAAAAAGAGGATGAAAAAGGGAAGGAGAAACTTAAACCCTCATATATTATTCGAACCAAACAAATTCTACTTTTTTTTAATGTGATAAAATTATGTTTTTGTCCTTACTTTTTTATCTACTTTTATTTCATTCTTACTTTTTATGTAAGGGTAAAATGATCATTTTATCTACTTTTATTCACATCACATCACATTACATTATATTGGCATAACATTTCTATTCCTATTTCATTCTCTCATCCATTCCACCTACCAAACATACTCTAAAGATTAACTATAAAACTGATATATGAATTTTAAAATTAATGTGATAAAACATTATCTCTAAAATAAGAAGATGTTCAGTAGTACTGAACTTCAATACATCCTTTCAATCAGTTTGTACCTAATCCATTTAAGGTGAATTCTTATTAATGTGAGATACTATTACTAATATTCACAAATAAAACTATATGATTGGAGAGATATACCGAAATTCAATATTATCGTACTACTGAACTTTTATCACTCTAAAACATATGGATAAAAGTTCAATAGTACCGTACCACTGAACTTCAGTGCATCCCTCCAATCATGTAGTGCCATTTGTTAATATTAATAAAAACTCACATTAATTAGGGCCCACCTTGAATGGTTTAGGGACCAACTGATTGGAGGGATGTACTGAAGTTCAGTACTACCGTACCACTGTACACCTACTCCATACATACATTGTTTGGTATTTTAATGCTTGGGAAGCGTTTTAAAAATTTACAAACCAACTTTGTAATTATTTTCTTTTTGTTAAATTCATATATCATTATTTAAAAATTTAATGGACTCCTCTACTAATTTAAAAGTAAAATAACATTATTATACCTTATCAGAACTAATAAAATGGGATCTCTTCACTTCTTTTAAATAATTTGCTGAAGCTTTCTGGCAAGATACCTGCTCACATAGAAAGATGATTAAAGTTAATGCATTTTGTGTCTATATATATATATATATATATTCCAAAATGGTTCAATTAATGTAGTTTTTGGCTACCTGATAAGTTATATCCTTGGATTTTAGGTCAAAATAATTGAAGGGGATAAAAAGGTAAAGAGAAAGAAAAGACTTTAAAATTTTCAGTTTCCATTGGGAACTAGAATCTGAAGCAATAAATTAACTGAATCATAAAGATAGAGTTTTGATTTGATATTTAACTATAAACATGCATGAGGTTAATTAATTTTCTCTAAGTTTTTTTTTTTTTAATTGGGGGAACAATATTTAAAAGTTTCATCATATTTACTTTTTACCAATTTAATTAGGCCTTGTTTGGTATATATATATATATATGTGTAATTTGCAAGATTCCCTTGCGAATTCTTTGTATTGAACATATCTTACTTTTTGTCATGTGATGAAATTACGTTTTTTTCCTTTTTTTTAAAAAATTTAATATAAAGACAAAATGATCATTTTACTCACTTTTATTCTATTCTCATTCGTACCACATTCTCTGTATCAAAGCCCTTAATTTTCTCTCTGAGTCAATAAAAAAACTTAACGGCCAATTAATGGATAGGACAATGCCTAATAAAATTATTTTTAAATATATATATAGAGAGAGATATTGAGAGCTTTATCTCATCTCTTTTTAGTTATTAGTTCTTTAGTTTTGAAATCTGTACCAAAATATTTGTTTAAAAAATTTAAGATAATACATATCTAAAAATAGATCTAATAGCTGAACAGTGATTCCAAAGGATTACCCATACCATATATATATATATATATATATCATGCTATCATAAGCTTTACCTCTATAGTTGTGCCTAAATATCATAATAATGTCCTTTTTAATTTGATTAAAAAGACAAAAGCAGCCAGAAATGCCCACTAAGTATTGAATATATATCAATTAGAGCAACTTGGCAAATAATTTATGTTTGTTAAGTTCATTGTGCCAAACACACCCCCACCATATTGTGGTGATTCTGACTAACTGTAAATGGAAGATGCACTAACAAAAGAAAATCATGGGTTTAAACATAACAATATATATATATATATATATATATATATATATATATATATATCATGCACACTCATCCATCACTAAATATTTTATAAAGCTAAAAATATAAAATATAGAGATAAATTAATTTTTTGTCCCTGAATTGTTGGTCACACTACTATATAGTCCTCGAGTTTTGAAAAAAAATACTATTTAGTCTCCGAATTTGCAACTATGTCTACTATTCAGTCTCCTATACGTTACTTGTTAGATAACTGAGTGACGTGGTCGTTAACTGTTGGCATGACGCTGCCGCCGGCGTAGGATAGGATTTTGCCGTGAGGACGAGGCATGATGTGGCCATTATAGCTGCACATGAAACAAAGCTTGGCTCTATGAACAGGGGGAGGGAGGTCATCGACGTACCCAATTTTCGACAATGCAGGAGGAGGAGCAAGGAGAGGAGTCCGGCCATGTCAATAGTCAATGGCCATGTCACTCTATTATCTAATGAGTAACGTCCAGAGAACTAAATGGTTGACAGAGTTACAAATTCAGAGACTAAATAATATTTTTTAAAATTCATAAACTAAATAATAGTCTGACCAACTGTTCGGAACCAAAAGTACTTTGCCTCTAAAATATAAAATAAAAAGGTAGTATATATAGTAGTAGTGCTATGTGAGATATGTATGTTTAAATAAAGCATGCATTTAATTACCTTATCAAATTTCTTGAGTATCTTGGAAAAAGCTACCATATTCAATGAGCTGCCAAAATGGGTGGGAATTTGATTAGAATTTTGCTGAATCAAGGAAAATATAATTATAGTAAATTATTGGAGATCGATACAAAATAAAAAATTCATCATCCAAATCCATTGAGACATATATTCCATAAAGATATGTAAAATTAATTATTATGCATACAATTGCGTGTGAGTGAAACACTTTGGACTTTATACGTAATAAATCATTTACATAATTAAGGTATAGATAACTTTCACAGCGTTTTAATTAGCATTTTTCAATTAACAGAAATCCTACCTTGCATATCACTGATATGAGAAGATGTTAAGTGGTACTGTAATACTGAATTTTAGTACATTCTTCCAATAAGTTAGATTCTAAACCATTCAAAGTGAGTTGTGAATTTCTATTAATATTAATAAATAATTTTACATGATTAAAGAGATGTATCGAACTTCAGTAGTATAATAGCACTGAACTTTTATCCCTATGGTCCTCTCTACTTATCAGATTTATTAATATATATATATATATATATATAATTGGTAAAGTGATTAAACATACTAATCAAGCGAAAGAGATCTCACTTTTCCATCTTTATTTATTTTTTTTCTTTTAACCCTACTTTTCTCATATTCAATGCCTTTAAATAAATGAGATACTGATTATTGACAACGCACTTAAAAAATTTGATTTATTTATTTTGGCCTGAATGTGATTTATTTTAGGCAAAAACTTAGGTCCATTTCTTTATGTTTATTACATCCAATTCCACCAATTATATATTGTATTTATACTCTCTTTCTTCTATTATTGGTTATATAAAAGGTGACCTTCTATATTCTCTCTCTACTGTGATTGGTCATTTAAACACTTTTTATCACGTGTCATATTTATATTGGAGAACTGGATGTAATGGACATAAGAAAATAGACCTAAGTTTTTTCCTTTATTTTATTGTATTATTATTTCGAAACGGATTAAAAAAATATTGCTTGCTGGCATGTTAGTGTTTTTTTTGTTTGCCGGAATTAAGTAAAACTGTTTTATGAAATTCGATATATATATTCTAATTTACAAAAACATGTTTAATAGTATGGTAGTATTGAATTTTAACAAGATGGATCCTCATTAATGTGAATTTTTATTAATATAACAAATTACACCATATAATTAAAAAGATATACAAAAGTTCAGTACACTACTGAATTTTTATCCCTAATCTACATAAGTTTTGTTTTAATTTTTTTAACATGATTTAATAAGACAATGAATTAGAGGCCATTTGATATTTTTTTTTAGAAAATATTTTTTATTATTATTTTTTTGTGTTTGTTTATATTTAATTTGAACTACATATGTGTGATGGTGTTTGGTGGAATTATTTCGCATTATATATTTATAGCTTTATAGATTAGATCCTTATAGAAACGTCTTGGCCTACAAAACCATCACCTTCAATTATAATTATAAGAATAACTGATATTTTTTTTCAGTTAATTAACACTATGATCCCTATCAAATGCAACCCGCCTTAGTTTAGTTCTTAGAAGATAATATCAAATTTAGTCTTTGCAAGATGCCGCACTTAGTCTCAATTTAATCTTAAAATATCAAAATTAGTCTCTAAAAGATGCAATTTTTTCAATTTAGTCCGTGAAATAAATTTTCTATCAATTATATTAATGAAAATTATCAGAGATTAAATTTTTAAAAAAATTGCATCTTTTAAGGACTAAATTTAATATTTCTATTTTTCAAAGAGTAAAACGAAATAAAATTTATATTTTAAAAACTAAAATGGAGACATATTACATATTTTATGGACGAAAATGGTAGTTTACTCTATTTTTTATATAAATAAAAAGATAATAATTTATAATTAATTTTTCCCAACAAATTAATAAAGAAAATAAAAAGAAGTAAATCTAACCTGTATGTTTTGAGTAGGCCAAGGGCTTTGTATAGTTCCACAAATGCCTTTCTGATCATTTTCTCAGCACATTGTATTTTTCTCTTGTTAATATTGAAGTCCCCATTAGAGCCTTCCTTTTTAGGGTTTGTCACCAAATCCTCCCACAGCATGGAGGTGATCGCCGTGATCGCCCGGGTCGGCGTCGTCGCCGGAATATCGATCCTCATCGACACCTTCGGCTTCCCCTTTTTCGTCTTCGTCACGAAGCTCACACCCCTTCTCTCTAGGGTTGTTGCCATCACTACTTCATCAGTTTGTGAAATTTCAGAGTTGGTTTCATCTGATTCTCCAAAATTCTCTGCATATTGTAAATTAAATCAGTTATTAGACACAAATTTGTTTTAATTTAATCTCTGAAAGATGAAAGTGCCTATTTAGTGTATGTACTGTGGTTTCTTTGAAGGACTAAAATGATTAAATTAGGACAAAAAAGTATCTTTTAAAAACTAAAGTATTTTTATCTTTTAAGGACTAAATTAAAATAATTTATATCTTTCAAAGACTAAATTGATAATTCTCTCAAATTTAAAATACGATGCAGTTTAATTTGAATGTCCTTTTATTCAATAAAAAGGAATAAGAATTTTTAAAGGAATATGAAATTAAATTCTTAAAATATTATTGTTTTTAATTTAATATTTTAACTTATATAGTTCTTCAAATATTTTCTTTCAATCAAAATAGTTTTTGTATTAACTAAATTTTGCCCAAATTAGTAAGCAGAAACATCCATAGCCATTAACTCATCATCCGGTTAGTGACATTTTCTTTGAAAACAAATCATCAAAGCAAAGTTTCCCTCAATTTTGAATCATTTTGACACTTAATTAACTTTTCAAAATTTACCCATAGTTTTATTATTAATTATTGAATTAAATTTACTTAAGGGAGAGACTATTTTAATTGAAAAAAAAAAATCTTTAAGAGGGACTAAATGTAAAAACAAAATAGAGAATAAAACTAAAATTAAAATTAAAATAATTTATTTATTTTAAAATATCATCTTAGTATCACATCAATCACACTCTAATTAATTAACTAACAATCAATTTTTTCATCATCTTAATAAATTTGCACTAATCTCTCTCCAATAAGTACTTTATTTCGTTGTCCCTTTTAATTAAGGTCAAAACTCTAAATAAGTTCCTTATGTTTACATGAAGTTTTATATTGGTCCTTTATGTTTCAAAAAGTTTAAATTGGTCATTTATGTTTGCAAGTAGTTCCAAATTGATCCTTCCGTCCAAGTCCGTTTATTTCTTCCGTTAAGTGTTGACGTGGCGCGCTGAGGTGGACATATCATCTCTCCTACGTGTCCATTATTTAAGCTGACGTGTCATGCCATGTCATCATCCACTATCATATGTGATGATGATGTGGCACTGACATGACACATCAGCTTAAATGAACACGTCAGTACTTAACTTAAGAAATTGACGAAAGTGGATGAAATGACCAATTTAGAATTTGCAAACATAAAAAACTAATTTAAACTTTTTGAAACATAAAGGATCAATATGAAACTTCGTGCAAACATAAGGGACCAATTTGGGGTTAGTTTTGACCTTTAATTAATTAATTAATTAATATAATTGTCAATAGCAAACTTTATTACAAACTAATTAAGTTTCGTTCAATCTTGAAACTCCATTTTTGTATTATTAATGCGTGGGCAGTGCAAAATCAATATCCCACGTAGGGTCATCTAATCTATATATATGATCTTTGCATAAAATAAAAGAAACACAAAGAAAAGAGAATCACAAAACACAAATTTTTTCTATATTTTGCAAATTATAGAAAACCGAAGCATTTTTGCACGACACGTGTGTCGCTGACATTGCTCCACGTAGCCCCACCAACTTACATAGCAAATACAATTTCAATACTTGCACGCAGTCTCAGCGGCCACTTACAAACATGACTTGACACCGCAATAAATTTTTGGGAAACCGGTTAGAATTATGGAGAGTTAAAGTTTATTAGTTATTAATTATTAGATTTATTTTAAGATTTGTATTATTTTAAATTTAATATATATATAGATTTTAAGACAAATCTAACGATTGACAAATATTAAATTTTGACTCAGTGTTTCCCAAAATTTTTTGTACACTTGCATACACCATATATATGGGATATGGTATATATGAATTATGTAATAATCTTTAAATAATGCTAAATATAGAACAGCAATAAAATCTAACAAATACAAAATTAAATACTCAATATGCATTTTGATTTTTAGTGTTTGAAATAAATAAAAACTATTTTAATTTACATGTGAATTGGATAAAATTGGCTCAAAATTAAAGCACCATCATCTTCTCGCTAATGTGCAAAACAGATTTCAGAAAAATAATAATTTAAAAAAAAAATGTTAGAGTAAAAAGTATGTTTGATATTCAGGAAGATGGAAGCGGAATATAAGTGTAAAATTATTTGGTATGGCAGAGAGAGAAAATCAAACAAATAAAAGATAAAAGTATAAAATAACATTTTTTCCCTTACTTTTGATATCCATTACAAATTTTTTAAGGGCATTTCTTAATTAATTATTTTAGTTATATAATTAAAACAGTTAATATTATTACTTAGCTTGTATTGTTGAATTATTTAGGGCAACATATGCATGTATGGCATTAATTTCTATATGTCACTTATATGGATTAAGGTAACAAAATAAAAGAGAATTCCAGAAAACTGACCAGAATAATCCGAACCGCGAGGCGGAGAATGAGAAAAAATCTCGGGATTTAATCCTTTCGGCGCCGCCGTCGGAGAATTTTTCCGGCGGCGATCGGTGAGAATTTGCTTGAGATCAAGTAAAATCTGGAGCTGCTTTTGTAGAATTTCTCCTCTCTCAAGAAACTCACTCTCTTGCCTTTTGTAAAATTGGTTTACTTTGTTAAGCTCTTCATCCAACCTTGCAAAAAACAAACGTACCTGAAAGAAATTTAATTTTGTATAATTAAGCTCTTTTTTTTTTGAAAAAAAATTTATATATATTAAAAATTGGAAAAAAAAATAATTAATTAAAATATTAATTGTACCTCATCTTCTTCTGAAAACAATTGTGCAAGCTCTGTTTCATATACCTCTTCTTGGCCATTCTTCATGAATTTTCTCCTCACCTACACATACAAGACAATTTTAATTAATTAATTAATCATATAAACATATCTAGCTTCTTCTTTAAATTTTAGTCAAAATGCTATTTTAGTCATCTATGTTTTACCCAAGTTTCGTTTTGGTCCTTCATGTTTCATTAGTTCAAATTCAGTCATCTATGTTTTCATTTTGGTCCAAAATTGTCTTTTTACCTCACACCGTTAGCCTCTTCCGTTAAATGCTAACCTGGAATACTGACGTTGACCAAAACTCTCGTCAACATTCTTAGTCCACGTTAACATTCCGGGTCAGGATTTAACGGAAGAGACTAATGGTATGAGACAAAATGACCATTTTGGACCAACTTGAAAACATAGAGGACTGATTTTGAACTTTTGAAACATAGAGGACCAAAATGAAACTTGAGTGAAACATAGAGGACCAAAACAGTGTTTTGCCTCACACCGTTAGCCTCTTCCGTTAAATGCTGACGTTGACCAAAACTCTCGTTAACATTCTTAGTCCACGTTAGCATTCTGGATCAGCTGGATTTAACGGAAGGTGCTAACAGTATAAGGCAAAATAATCATTTTAGACCAATTTAAAAACACAGAGGACCGATTTTGAATTTTTGAAACACTGAGGACCAAGACAACGTTTCGACTTTTTTTTTTATTATTCTTTGGGAGTTTCATTTTTCATGTGAATTTAATTAATTACATTATCTTATAATATGATTTATTGTTATGTGGTGGCCACGATTATTTTGTGAAAGCAATGGGTGCAGCATAATGCATAATGCATAGATTGATTGACCCATAAACGCCACAAAACCGTTTTGCTTGCTTTCGTGAGAGAATGAGAAACTCCCAAAAAGAAAAGCAGAAAAAAGGGTTTCAGAAAAAACCACTAACTCTCACTCCTTTTTTTTTTAATTGAAAAATTGATATTATATAAAAGTTTATTGAATTTTATTTAATTTGATTCAAAGAGAATATGATAGAGCTCTTATAAAATATATATATATATATAAAACTCGAACATGAGACTGTTATTTTTAAATTCTCTTAAGGGCTCGTTTGATACAAATAAGAATGGAATGTGAATAAAAGTGGATAAATTGACTATTTTACTCTTATATTAAAAGTCAGAATGAAATAAAAGTGGGTAAAAAAATAAAGGCAAAAGCATAATTTCATTATAAAAATAATTAATTATTTAATATTAATTAAATAATTATAAAAAAATATTAATAAATAATCATAAAAAAAACAGTGAGAGAGAGAGAAAGAAAAAAAGAGAGTAGGGACAAAAGTGTCTTTTAAATCCAATTCCATAAAATTTATCCCAATTTCTTCAAAAAAATACCTTACAGTCCAATTCCACAAAATTTACATATCAATTCCATAAAACTAATTCTATATAATCCAATTTCAATTTCAAGTTAACATATTATGATATTTATTTTAGATTTTTTTTCCTCGGATTAGTTTTAAAATTTTATACATATAATAATAAAATATTATTACGCATATTTAGGAAAAAAGAAAAATTGATCTTTCCAAAGATCGAGTTTTCATTGTCCTATATTTTTTTCTCCCCCACCAACTTTTCCACTCCTTTCTTGTTTCCTCTTTTTAACCATTCATTCTCTTTCTACCAAAATTTAAAGCAAAAAAGAAAAAACAAAATGCGGCATTCCCCATTTAATTTGCTGTCTTGAACAAGAATGAACAGAGATGTTTTTAATCTTTGCTATAAAGTTTATCAATATAATTAAAATACGTAATAAAAATTTTTTGTATAATCAATCATGATAGAGAGAAAAAATAAAAAGCAATAAATTACATAACCAATCAAATAGGAGAGAAAATATAAATAATGTTTATGATAGATAAACTTTATAACAAGTACCTAAAGCAATTTTATCTTAATTTTTTCCTTTTAAATTTTATTCTTTTCCTAACACATTTCAGTCTTAACATAAATAAAAGGAGAAAATTAAATTAAATTAAATTAAAAGCAGCTAAATGGTCAAATCACTTTCTTGCATATTATTGTTTTTACCAAAGTTGGAGAGTTTTAAGCCACTATATGTGTTAGTGTGTGCCAAGTGAGAGAGAGCATTGGATGGTCACGCATTAAATTGAAGAATATATTATATATCAATCAATATATATGCTTATATTCTATTTGGTTGGATATATTTCAAATACACAATTGAAAATAGTAATTAATATCCAAACCATTGGTATAGAAAAAAGGATTAGATTTAGAAAAAAAAATTTTATATAAAAAAGATATATGATAAAAAATTTTTACATGACCAATTACAGAAAAAAAAATATAAAAAATTATGTTTTCATGACCAATTATAAAAAAGAGTATAAATCAAGCTTATGATTGGAGAACTTTATACCAAAGATATAAAAAATCTTACTTAAATTTTTTCCATAAAAAATAGTAATTAATATCCAACTTTCTCTTTAAAAAATCAATGAATTTGAGTTCAAAATTCCAGTAATATATAAATTAAATAGTATTTTCTTTTTCAAACTATTGGTATAGGAAAATATACTGAATTTTACTTAATCCACTTAGTTTTATTTGGTGAGATTTCTTATATCTTTATTATAAGGTTATTCTCCAATAAAAAGATAATACGTGACAAAAAGTTTATGCACAACCAATCATAGTAGAGAAAGAATATAAAAAAGAAATCATATTTTACATTATCAGTTATAGAAGAGAAAAAATATAAATAAAGCATATGATTGAAGAACCTTATAACAAAAATATAAGAAACCTTACCTAAATTTTTTTCATAATAAAAATAAAACTCTCCTGATAAAAATTTTTCACACAAAAAAATTACTCGAATTTTATGATAAAAAATAAAATATTTACCGCTCTAATTACCATCAACCTAATAATGGTGTATATATATATATATTTAAAAGCCTTAAATTTTGAACGCGAATTCTTTACCGTGATACAATTGTGCGGTTCAATCCGGTAACGCAACCGTGGCAAACATTTTAGCCACAGTTGCGTGTGCTAACCGAACCGCAAAACAGTATCACGACAGAGGATCCGAACTCTGATCTATCTTAAATCTTAATAATGAAGAGAGTTTCGGGAATACTCGAAAACATGTATGTATATGTTGTCCGATAATGATGTCACGTTTTTTCTTCGCTTTTTTCTTGCAATTAGTAAAACTATGCACGAAGACATGAAAAAACAACACTACAAGACAAAATCCTCGATCGGAAAATCACAGAAACACACGCAAAATCCCACCGAGTTGTTTTGTTTCCATTTTCAATTCATCATCAAACGAAATAATGAAACACAATACACGCACTATATATATATATATATATATATATATATATATATTTTGCATATTAATTACTTTCAAGAAAAATTTAACTTGCACACTAATATATATATATATACATGCACACACACACATATATATATATATATATATATATATATTGATGTTACCTTAATGAAGTCGGGTTGGTGGTCGGAGGGGAGGAGGGCGGCGGAGATTGTGGCGGCGAGGAAGCGGGCGGAGTCGAAAAGGGAGCGGCCGAAGTCGCCGGCGTCGACGACGGCGGAGAGTGGAGGGTGTTTGGGTTGCTTTGCGAGTTTGATGCTCTTTATTTGTTTCTTGAGTTGCCAATAGTTGACGAAGGCTTCCTTCCATTCGGGTATTAATTGAGCTTCTAGCTCCTTTGAGAACTTCACCATTTTTTCTTTCTTTCTTTCTTTTTCGATTCTTTTATGATTCTAAGGTGAAGAAGAAAGAAAAAGAAGAAGAAGAAGAAGAAGAGGGAATTGAATGAAGGGGTGGGAGAGAGAGTGGTATATATAAAGAGAAGAAGAGGCGTGTGTGTGTGGAGAGCATTAGGAGACGTTTTATTATACCGAAAAAAAAAAAAATTTAAATTCATTTCTTTATATTTATTTCGTGAAATTTATCAATTAAAACATGACACGTGTAAGTTTTTTTTTTTTATCAAGAGTTTCAGAAAAAAGTTATCATAAATAAAATAATACATGTCATGTTTTTATAGACAAACTTAAAGAAATTGATATAAAAAGATGGGTGTAAGTTTTTTTTTATTTATTTATTATATTTGTTTTTAATTCATACACGATCTAATTACTGTTTCTTAACTTTTTTTTTTCGGGTGAAAAAGATGTTGCAATAGAAATGTAAAAGTATTTTCTATTGGTTTATTTATGGTGTATACACCAAAGTCCAAAAAGTTGAAAAACTATATTATAGCTAGTGGGAATAGTAAATTTTAATTAATTATCACTGAGTTAGATTATTTAAGAGTAAATCAATCTCTGGAGGATTAGGATTGTCCTAATTTAGCCTTTAAAATATGTAAATATCTAATTTAGTTTATGAAAGATATTTTTTTTGTTTCAATTTAGTCTTTTTTAATTTTTCTGTCAGTTTAATAAACGACCAAAAACATGTGGACATGTGACATATATCTTCTCTGTGTATTTTATCACGCCATGTCACCTGTCCATATGTTACTGGCTTTTTATTAAGTTGGTGGAAAAAATAAAAAGGACCAAGTTGGGACAAAAACTGTATTTCAAGGACTAAATTAGATATTTGCATCTTTCAGGTATTAAATTGGAACAATCATAATCTTTCAAGGACTAAATTAGACATTTGCATCTTTCAGGGACTAAATTGGAACAATCATAATCTTTCAAGGACCAACTTGATGATTTACTCATTATTTAATTATTAATTAGCGCAAATATAAATTTTGGAATAAGCTGATTTACTTGATTTGAATAAATAAAATTAAGAGTAAATTAGTATTTTGGTCTTTGAAAAATGTAATTGGTCTCAATTTAGTCATTGAAAGATGGAAATGTCAAATTAGTTTCTGCAAGATGTAATTTGTCTCAATTTAGTCACTGAAAGATGAAATTTGTCTCAATTTAACCGATGTGAAATTTTCTGTCAACTATGTTAATTAAAGAAGATTAATAGGGATCAAAATGACACAAAACAAATATTTTTTATGGACTAAATTTGATATTTTTATTTTTAAGGACTAAATTGAGATGAACTGTATTACTCAAGGCTAAATTTGATATTTCTCTTTTAGGGACTAGATTGAAACCAATTAGGACCAAAATGTTAATTTACTATAAATTTACTAGTAAATTATAGTTTATCCTCATAGTTTAACCTAAAATCAATTTACCCCCATATTTTCTTTTTTGTTAAAATTGTAGTATCTAGCACATAATAATTAATCACATAATTGTAGTATCCGCCAATGGAACTTCCTTCATATTTTGTTTTGTTATGTGTGATGTTAATGTTTGTTTTCATTATCACTAAGTTAACTTTTATTTTTTTTTTGAATTTAATTTTAAGAAAAACCAATAAAATAAATTAACTGAAAAAAATATTAAATAATTCATTAAGCAATTGAAGTGGTTGAGAAAACAAAAATGAGTCTTTCTTTCGATTCTACTTAATTCTTTTAATTAACCGACCATAATTAATATGTTTTCTAAAATTAACAAATGCGACTTTTTTTTTTCATTTTTTGAGTCTCAAATTAATAGATTGGACAATTACACGAAACTTATCTGGCATGTTTATACAATATACACGAAATAATAATAAAAAATCAAAATTTAAATATAGTAATACACTTGAAATAATTATGTGTCTATATTTTATAGTTATTGTAACTGTTGTTTTTGGTTCAGACAATTGTAAGTTGAAAAAAAAGACCGTAAGGGGTCGTAACCTTGGGAGACTTGTCCTTAGGTGGGAACCAAGGTGCCTATGTACTCTTGTGAAGGGATCAAAGTCCACGTAGTTCGCCGTATTGGCGTATGTAGGAGCCATTAGGCAAGGTGATTACCTGTATGGGGCCGTGTGCGGCTAAGACATGTATAAGTTACTCCGGGCGGGCGAGCCACTCGTTGGAGGTTGCCTTAGGTAATGAGAGAGCAGAGGTCTCTTAGAGCTGTTAGGAGCCTTGTTGATGGAGAACTCCGGGGCGGAGATATGTTTGTCGATGACGGAGCTTGGCAATGCCGTGGGCCAAGTTCTAAGATCGACGAGGATGTGTGTGATATTTGGAAGGCCGGGCGGTTGGTGTATGAATGTGGCGTGTCGCTAACACTGGTTACAGTTGGTGACCAGAGCCTCTGAGTTTGCCCTCATTGTGGGCCAATAGAATCTTGAACGCAATGCTTGCTTACGGAGTGGCCCCGCTGACTAGTCGGTACCGCATACGCCCGCGTGGATTTCTTATAGCATGTAGCCAGCGTCTTCGGCCGAGATGCACCAGAGCTGCGGGGACGAAAATACCTTTTTGTATAGATCTTCTCCCCAGACAAAGTATCGAGCTGCTTGCCTCCTTATTTTTTGGGCTAGCTCCTTGTCTGTAGGCAGGGCGCCCTCCGTTTGATACGCTTTTATCGGAGCCATCCAGGAATCGTCGATTGCTATTGGCAATATGTCTGGAGTTATGCTAGGGGTGCAAAGTGTTGTTCATAGGACTGTTTTAAGTCCTGATTGGCATGGCGTGGTGGCCAGCTTGCAGAGGGCATCATCTTGGGTATTCTAGCTCCGGGGTATTCGTGTGATTAAGACGGATTCGAACCTGCTGATCTTTTGTTTGGCATGCTCTACGTATTTGATGATGGTATCATCCTTCGCCTCAAAGTCTCCATTGAGTTGCCCGACCACTAATTATGAATCGCTGAATAGCTTGACCTTTGAGGCGTCTAGGTCGTGAGCTAGCACTAGTCCGACTATGAGTGCTTCATATTCAGCTTGATTATTGGAGGCGGGTAACAAGAAGCGCAGGGCTTGTTCCACCTTGATTTCATCGAGGCTCTCTGCTATGATGCCGGCGCCCGCGGATTTCCCAGTCGAGGAGCCGTCTACGTAGACTAGCTATGGGCATTTTTCTGACTGTGGCTCAAGGGTTTGGTCATTGTTTGAAGCCGAGGCGTCCCCCTGGTGGCTTTCTGACGGAGTCATTTCAGCCACAAAGTATGCCAATGCTTGGGCTTTGACTGCCCGACGGGGCTCGTATCTGATGTCGAATTCGGAAAGTTCGACGGCCCAATTTTTCATACGCCCTGCTAAGTCGGTTTTTTGCAGTATCTACCGCAGGGTTGGTTGCTTCGAATCACGATCGTGTGCTGTTGGAAGTAGGACCGAAGCCTTCTAGCCGAGTGGACGAGAGTGAGCACAAGCTTCTCCACTCATTGGTACCTGAGTTGGGCTCCCTCCAAGGCGTGGCTTGTGTAGTATACCGGTAGTTGCTCGGTCCCTTCTTCTCTTATTAGCGCCGAGCTTATGGCATGATTGGTAGTTGCTAGATATATCACGAGGGTCTCTCCTTTTACGGCTTTTGCTAGCACTGGTGGCTTGGCCAAGTAAACTTTGAGGTCCTGAAAAGATTTTTCGCACTGCTCGGTCCATTGGAACGCCGGTTCTGTCTTCAGGATCTTGTAGAAGGGAAGGCATCGGTCAGTCATTCTTGATAGGAATCTGTTGAGGGTTGCTAGCCTCCCATTTAACCTCTGTACTTTTTTTATTGACCGTGGTGGTTCCATGTTAAGGATGGCTACGCATTTTTTAGGGTTAGCTACGATTCCCCTTTGTGTGATCATGAAGCCTAAGAATTTCCCAGCTGATATGCCAAAGGCGCATTTGGTCGGATTCAGCCTCAATTTGTGCGTTCGTAGGACTAGGAAGATTTCTTCCAAGTGTGCTAGGTGTTGCTCGAATTCCATGGACTTGACCACCATGTCGTCGACGTAAACTTTGAGATTGCGACCAATCTGCTTTTTGAAGATTATGTCCAACATCCTCTGGTAGGTGGCGCTCGCGTTTTTTAGTCCGGAAGGCATGATGTGAAGACCGAGCCTTCGACGGGAGTCGCCACCAAATTTTCAATCAAAATTTGGAAAAATAAAAATAAGTTCAAAAGTGGGGTAAAATGAATTTTCACAAAATGTTGGGTTCGGGAGTCTGATTGAGATGAAGGGAAGGTGTTAGATACCCTTCTTCCCCCGTCTGAAGACGGTTACCCTAAAAATTAATATTGAAATTGTTTGGCCTTGAAAACATATACAATCATGAGAGAAAATGAGGAAAGAAAGAGGGAGGGCTTGAGCTAGGATAAAAACCTAGGGCCTACGTACCCTCAAAGAGGGATCAAAGCCAACGTAGTTCTTGTGACATACAAGTGCGTGAGTGAGGGGAGACTCATCAAGCAAATACTCAGATGGCCTCCCAGTGCAATGTACCTAAACAGGCCAATGCCTTTTGGTACCTTTCTACCATACAATATATCGAATCAATAGTAAAAGAATGAGAAAGAGTGCATGTGTGAAGGCTCATCAGGCGAAATGCCCAGATGGCGCGAAGGCTAGTGCTCCTATAAAGACAAAAGTCTCTTGGTGGCACTAGGTTACACATAAAAAATATTATATTTACCATGTAAGAAATAATTAATTTTTGTCTCCCAAAAGCAAAGGGGATCGCGACGGGTAGTGTAATACGTCGCGACCCCTTTTTCTTTTTTAAGCAAAAGGGGAAGAAGACAAGTCAGAATGTCTCTAGGTGCTCGAGTCAAGTATAGGGTTGCAACACCTACACCAAGGGGTTGCAACCCGAAAGAAAGAAACTACTTAAGCAAAAAGAATCAAGCAATCAAGAGAATATGGGTGGATTAGTATGAGAAAAATAATGGAATATAATCGAAATATTTTCTACCTCTTACTTCTCCTTAGCAGCCTTTCGGTCCTTTCTTCCTCTCCTCCATTTTTTTTCCTCCCTTTGACAAGTGATGGGACTAACTATTTATAGTGAGTTCCATGGGTCATATAAAAGGAAGATTGAATCTGGGCATCAATGGGCCTTAATGGGCATCAATGTGTATTAATGGGCATCAATGAGCATTAATGGGCATCAATGGGTATTAATAGGCATCAATGGACATTAATGGGCATTAACGGGTTGGGGGTCGTGATGGGTAGGCTTCCCCGTCGCGACGGGTACCCGATCTCAAATCTTAGATCTGCCATAAATGCTAAGGGGGTCGTGACGTATGGGCCTATACGTCGCGAAGGGTCCCTTAAAGGAGGAGGGGGTCACGACCCCTAGGGCTCACCTGTCGCAACCCCTCAGCTTATTTTTGTTTTATTTTATTAATTTTAAAAAGTACGAACAAAATAGGGTCTCTACACATGACCTTATAGCAGTAGACACCCCTGTCTATGATGAAAGAGGTCTTCTCTTGATCTTTTGGTTTCATTTGGATCTGGTTGTACCTCGAGAAGGCATATAGGAAACTCAGCATTCGATGCCTTGCTGTTCCGTCTACCAGCTTGTCTATGTTGGGGAGTGGGTAGGCATCATTTGGGCAAGCCTTGTTCAGATTCATGAAATCTATGCACATTCTCGATTTCCCATTCGCCTTTTTAACCATGACCACGTTCGAGAGCCAGTCAGGGTAATGCGATTCGCATATGAACCCAGCGTCTAGAAGCTTCTGCACTTCTTCGTTGATTGCCCGTTGCCTTTCCTCGCCGAAGTGTCGCTTTTTCTGGATGACGCCGGGACCATCTTTGGTGTTGAGCGAATGACATATGAGTGTAGGGTCTATTCCCGGCATGTCCGCAGCACTCCAAGAAAATATGTCCCTGTACTTAGTGAGTAACTCTTGGAACTAATTTCGGGTTGTTTGGTCGAGGAGGGCTCTTATTCGGATTTCCCTGTTATTTGCTTGGTCTACGCAAATATTTATAAGATCTTCTGTAGGCTTTGGTCGGGTTCCGAGGATTTCATCGCGTAGATCTACTATCTTGGGAGTGCTTCTGGTATGGTTCTCAGCTTTGTCCCCTCCGGGATGGTCTGTCGAGTAGCACGCATGGCCTTCTCTTTGGTCTGCTTGTATTTCCCCTATTCCCTCTGTCGTGGGGAATTTTATCGCCAGGTGAGACGTGGATATGACAACTTTGAGTTGATTAAGGATCGGGCGACCTAGGATGGCATTGTATATCGATGAGGCTGTTGATATGGTGAACCTAACCCTCGTGCGAGCGACATTTGGTGGCACGCCCAGGGCGAGTCATGTTGTGAGAGTTCCTCGCGTCTCAATAGCTTGTCTTGAGAAGTTAACAAGAGTTCCTATGTCTGGCGTCAGCTGGTCCTTACAGTCGTGCATTTTTTTCAAGGTTTTCATGAAGAGTATGTCAGCAGCCGATCCGGGGTCTATCAGTATTCGTTTGATATCCCGAGATGTTGTCCGTGACGGCTATTGGTTCGTTTATCTTTATCGCGTTGCTTGCGCCTCCAAAGGCCACGAGTTGTGCTTTTTTCCATTTGTATTAGCCGTTGTTGGTGCCATTTTGTCGGTCGTGCAGTGACTTGGAGGATTTGTTGATGTTGGCCATGCGAGTAGTGTCCTGTATGGGTAAAATTGAAAACATGGGTTTCTGAGCGTTAGGCAGATACTCCTACTCCCCGAAAAAATAAATGGCGTTTAGTGGCAGAGTGCAAAAGGCATTGTGGTCTGAGAAAGACCATGGTGGGCGCCAATGTAACTGTCTTTTTTGGTTAAGGCAATTGTAAGTTGAAAATAAGGACCGTAAGGGGTCGTAACCTTGGGGGACTTGTCCTTAGGTGGGAAACCTAGGTACCTACGTACCCTTGTGAAGGGATCAAAGTCCACGTAGTTCGTCGTGTTGACGTCCGTAAGAGCCATTAGGTAAGGTGATTACCTTTATGGGCCGTGTGCAGCTAAGACGTGTATAAGGTACTCCGGGTGGGCAAGCCATTCGTTGGAGGTTGCCTTAGGTAATGAGAGAGCATGGGTCTCTTAGAGCTGTTAGGAGCCTTGTTGATGGAGAACTCCGGGACGGAGATATGTTTGTCGATGACGGAGCTTGGCAATTCCGTGGGCCAAGCTCTAAGGTCGACGAGGATGTGTGTGATATTTGGAAGGCTAAGTTTAGCTCCTGTGTATCTAGAGTTGGTGTTACTTGTCCTTCCTTGAGTCCCCCGGGTGAGGGCCTTTTATACCAAGTGTGAGGGAAGAAGTGATCGACCCACATTCTTGCCCGTCGTGGGTCGTCCCACGCTACTTGGAGGTTTCCCACGTCTCTTGGACGGGAGTCTAAGAGGAGAGACGTGGATACTGGCCACGTAGGGGGGGTGAATGAGTGGTGCCACGTGTCACTGGCGTGAGCTACTCCGGCTTCTTCTAGAAACCTAGTGCTACGTGTCTCTAGGGGAAATATTCCGTAGTTACAGTTACTATATACCTACCATTTATATTGTATATACACATGTAACTGTTGTGTACGTAAATTCAAAGTCCCACATTGGTTAGCTTTAGTGAGTGAGTGGGTGAGAAGCTTATATAAATAGGTGTGGGTTATATAAGTTTCTACACACATAAGAATATTAGCCTATAACAATTGGTGTATTGGGTTTTGGGTATTTTTATGTATTGAGGAGGGTTTGTAAATTTTTCCGTTCAAAAATTACAAGTAGTAAAGTTTGTCCCAGTTGGGGTCATGGTAGTAGGTCTTGAGGCACCGAACCACGTTAAAATTTTTGTGTGTTCTTCTTTCTCTTTTCTTTATATTTTTTGTGCGGGGCCCAACAAGTGGTATCAGAGCCTGGTTCCGGCTTAGGGAGGAAGAAGGGAGAAATAGCAAGGGGAAGGAGTCGTCATCATCCAGTCAGCGCCATGCCAGCAATTTGGAGAGAGGTTGGTTCTGGCTTATTTTCTCATTTTTTTTCAAGTAAAATTTTCTTTTGAATTTGGGCTGTTTGTGGTGCTGGTTGGTTGGCTGTGTAAGTGGAAGTATTTAGCCAAGAGTTGGGTTAAATACAATGAACACCCTGAAGTTTGAAGTTCTGTTGTTTGATGGGAGAACGGATTTTACACTGTGGCAATGCACGATTCAAGATTATTTGGTCCAACAGGGTCTTGACTTAGCATTGCAGGATGAGAAACCGAGTGAAATGAAAGAGTCAGATTGGAGTACAATTCAGAAAAAAGCTGTTAGTACAATTCGATTGGCACTAGCCCCACAGATAAAAGTGACCGTGCTGAAGGAGACATCACCGAAGAAGTTGTGGGACACGTTGGAGAGCAAGTTTGCGTCGAAGACATTGACCAATCGATTGATGATGAAGATAGATTTGTACTCATTGAAGATGGAAGAGGGAGGTAATATGACTGATCACATTAACAAATTTAATGAGATGGTATCTAGACTGTTGAATGCAGGGGAGACTATTAAGGATGAAGAGCAAGCGTTGCTTCTCTTGGCTTCACTACCAAAATCCTTCAAGCCTTTAGTCCAGTCAATGCTAGCAGGAAAGAGCACATTGAATCTAGATGAAGTGATGAGTATCTTGAAGGAGAGTCAGAGGATGATGGGTGGTGAAGAGTCTTTTAGGGACAGCCATATACTAGCAGTGGATAGTGATAGGAAAAAGAAGGGTGATCAACTTGGAAGAAATTCTCGATCGAGAGACATGAGCACTGTTGAGAGCCATTACTGTGGACAGTTGAGTCACATGCAAATGAGATGTCCAGACTTCAGGGAGGACTTGCAGAGCATGAAGGAGAAGGGGGGCAGATCAAAGGGAGCTTCTTCTACTAATGTGGTTTCTTATGAAGATGAGTTAATCTGAGGATGTTAGAGAATTCTGCAGCAAGGGAGGATCGCTGTAGAAACTGAGTAAGTCAAAAAAAAAATTTAATAGGAGAGTTTAGTTTTTTTTATAGAGGGAAATAATGTAGGACTTTGGATTAAGGGAGGATTTGTTGTGTATGTAAATTCAAAGTCCCACATTGGTTAGCTTTAGTGAGTGAGTAAGTGAGAAGCTTATATAAATAGGTGTGGGTTATATAGATTTCTACACACATAAGAATACTAGCCTATAACTATTAGTGTATTGAGTTTTGGGTATTTTTATGTATTGAGGAGGGTTTGTAATTTTTTCCTTCAAAAATTACAAGTAGTAAAGTTTGTCCCAGTTGGGGTCGTGGTAGTAGGTCTTGAGGCACCGAACCACGTTAAAATTTTTGTGTGTTCTTCTTTCTCTTTTCTTTATATTTTTTGTGCAGGGCCCAACAGTAACAATCTTAAGTTTGAATTTTTTTTCACTCACACAGTATTCGATCAAAGTGATGTATTCCTTATTATTGTTTTTGAACTTTCATTATCAATTTTTTGAAATATTTAATAATTTCACTACATAATTTTTTGAAAAAAAAGGGTTGAATAAATAGTAAACTATAAAAAGCTTTAAATGCCTAGTATTAATTACATGAGAGTTAATTTCAATGATTTTTTATATTATGATAGGAATGAAAAAAAAATTGTATTACCTTTTGCGTACGTGACAAATTTACTTAAATTTTGGGTCAAAAAAGTCATATGGTGGTTAAGTGGTAATAAAATAAACCAATATGACGTAAATGATACACTTTTAGTCACATGAGAAAAATTAGTTTTAGAATAAGAGTAAATTGTAATTAACTCATATGGTGGTTGGATACACTTTTTTATCCAATTATTGTGTACACTTTCTATTTATAAGATTACAAGAGTGACATTTCAATCATAGATTACAAACGCTTAATCATGACATTATTTCCTAATCAATTTTGGTACCGTACTACAGAAGTTCGGTACATCTCTCTAATCATGTAAAGCCATTTATTAATATTAATAGAAATTCACATTAATAAGGACCCACCTTGAATGATTTAGGGACCAACTGATTGGAGAGATATACTGAAATTCAGTACTACCGTACCATTGAAATTTTATTGGGAGTTATGGACATCCACCTTAATTATTGTATTGACAACACTCTCCAATGTACATTAACGAATAATCTGCCTCATTAAAATTTTACTTAAAAAAACCCCATTCGTGTAACAAAAACCTAGTGAAAGAAAAATAATACACAATTATAAATATACTCACATTATAAGCTGTCTCATTAAAAACTTTATTAAAAAAATCGAGTGGGACAAAACAGAGGAAAAAAGAGTACAACGTATTATTATCTTCATATGCCTTGGTGAAATATTTTGTGTTCTATATCTCCTTCGATGTATCCTTCTATTAATTGAGCTATACATGACGTATTATTATCTTCATCCAAAATGGTTGACATATTCTCTTGTAAAGAAAATTAAAATTACACAGATTTTGGATCTTGAGTTAATAGTCCTAACTAAACACACTATCGACTTGTCTCATGTACTGTAATTTATGTCTCATTTAAGATATGATGTTTTTGGACCAATAAATTCTTCATCATTCTCATGAAGACAAAAAGGATTCTTATTGAATTAATGATCTTGCAACAATTGGAAGTATTCAATGGAAGTGCTTTGTCCATGTAAGATTAACACCTTTAATTTCTCTATATAAGATGATTGATGAATAAGAACTCCACTATTAATGTACTAGATCTACAAGCTAAGACAAAACTTTACTTTTTCAAGATCTTTCATCTCAAACTCTTTCTTTAAATAATTTACTGTGTTTTCAGAACTGTTCACGAGTTTCAATAATATTTAAATTATCAGCATATAAAACAATTATTACAAACATTAATCCACATATTTTTATGAAAACACATGGAAAAATTGGATTAATTTTATATTCTTCCTTCAACAAATATTTATTGAAACAATTGTACCACATACTTTTAGATTGTTTCAATCCATAGGATATTTTTTTAATTTTATAGAATTTTTTTTTTCGAGAAATCTTACAAGCTTTTGGAAATTTAAATATGTAGGATAATGGATTAGTCCACCCTTGGTGGATTGGACACAAGCCCATTTGATTTTGGGCCTTTGTGCAAATAACAAAAAATTTAGGGCCACAATATGTAATATTCTCCTTAAGTTTAAATTACATGTTGGTGGGAGCAGTTATTTAGCATTTTACGGAAAGTGATTTAATTAATATATGTTGGTGTGTGCAAAAATTGAACATATTATTCATTCAGTATATGAAACCATCAAAATTCCCTTCCCTTCTTTCTCATTGTTTTTTCTACTGAATTGTGCATATTGATTCGCGCTCATCCAATAACCAGATCCCTGCGTGGCTACCTGAAAGAATCCGATATTCAGGTATGCCCGAAACCCTTCAGTGGCACCAGAGCATGGTTAATAACTTTCTCTGTGACATTAATCATGAAATTGTATTATGATTTACAGTAATTGAATGAATTTTATGTTTTTCATTCACGTGAAATATCTTGAAAAAGTATGCGTTTTTCATTCTGTAAATTTAGTTATCATGTGATATATGTTTCAAATTGTGCCATAAACATATATATTATATTTTGATTTGAAGCACAGTAGTTTAGGACACAATCGGTGCAAAAATGGTAGTTTTTGAAATCCAAAAATTGGGTCCAGAAAAATAACATTTTTAGGCTTTAAAAATTATCCCATTGCGTAGAGCATGAAAAATCGATTAAAATTGACACATAATTTGCGAAAAATAAAGTCTGGATGGCTAAGATATTGAAGAGAGAAGTATTTCAGCGAATCAGGTCAGACCCGTTTACCAGTCACCGGGTCGAGCCGGCCTGTCAATAGGATGGTTTCAGTAGTGGTTAATAAACCGCTACTATTTCTTTTTTGCAGCAGTTGAAACCACTGCCTCGAACAATAAATTAAAAAAAATCTAAAACAAAAAAAAGTTGACCATTTTTTTTTGCACTCTTTTAAAATTTTTTAAAAAATTTCATAAAAAAATAAAAAGGATAGAAATGCCACGTGGCACCGCAGTTGGATGCGTAGGCCCCACCGTCCGTCAACCTTCGCCGAGTGGTTCTCGTTGGTCTAGCGCGTCACCGATAAGTGAATCGCATTCTCTCCCTCTAAGAGTGGGCTTTTAGGAACCTTTTGATTTTTCTCTCATTTTTTGCTTCTCAGGGAGGTGCGTGGGAGCTCTGATTGGGGTGCCGTTTATCATTAAAATTTCGTAAATTCAATATCTTTAATTTCGTATATAATTCGCTAGTTTTTGAGGTGATTCAAGATTGATTTATGTGTATTTTAGTGTTTTTTCTGGTATTTTATGTGAGAAAAATTAAAAAAAATTCCAAAAAATTCAAAATAAAATTTTTATTATTTTGTTTTAAATTAAAATGAGGCAAGATGTTTCTAGTAGCACTGAAAATATTGACCATGGTACATTGTAATACTAATACATTGATGAGAAAATTCCAGGTACTCGACCTTGAAGAAGATCCTGAAGAGGACCCTTTCGAATTTGTAGGGTTCCTCCACCGTTTTCGAATCTTTTAGGGCTTTCTGCTAGTCTTTCTAGTATGACTTGTTTGATTTTTCCATGGCTCAAGGTATTCTCTTTCCCTGATTTTCATTTTGTTTTGTGTTTTTGCATTTCGGAGGAAAGATGCGTCGTCTAGTGCCCCTCCGGGGACTTCGAATGAGGATTAAGGGTTCTGATGTTTCAGAGTCCTGTGAAGGTGCTCTCCTCGTTCCCTGTCGTAGCGCTCGACGTCGTATGATTGCATGAGATGATGCCATATCAGTGCGGGAGGTTACGCTGTCGCGTAGCACTTCGTATCATGGCTTTAAGGTAGGAGATTCTAATGCTACTCTCTTGGGTGAAAGGAAAGTTGTATATTCATCTAGTCCTAGCTTTGATTTTGCCGGGTTGGACTACCAATAAGAGAAAAATGGTCAGGCTGATGTTACTTCTAGGCCTCTTTTCAACTTGTCACGTGTTCGTCGAGTCTCCCCGTATTATGTTCCCGACAAGGATGATTTGCCTCTGGGTACAGATGATAATGGTGTTCCCTTGCACTTATGTCAAATTTCGTAGGGGTGTTTGATATACTGTGACAGGAAAATGAAGGTGTATGAGTCCAAGCTTAACGGTGTGGCAGAGCTTCGCCGATTCTGGGATAGCGTTTTGGCCTCGCATCCCGGTTCGGATATGTATGGGATTGCGGGTGATGACAGAGGTCCCCAATATACTGGTAATACTTGGGTTGTGCTGTGTGGTTTTCAACTACAATGTTATCGATTGAGAGTTCCTCCTACCTTGAAGTTATTCTCTTACTTTTACAAGCGTGGCGGAGTACTAAGGGGTAGCCTTGGCATTTATTAAAGGCACCCAAGGCTCCCACAATTCTTGAGGAGTTGGAATCGAAGCTATGCGGGTGGCAGGAGACTTTTGTTTGTATTGTTCCTTTGAAAGGGGCAGCCTTGGAGTTAATCATCGCGTCTTCCTCTTGTAAATGAGATGGACTTGTCACTTGTAGAGGCGGATATTGCGAATCAAATGTCTAGGCACCTCAAGGATGTAAAGGGCTTAAGTGTGGGTTTCTGGCATACATTGTTCCTTTACTTTTATCGCTTCTTTGCCTTTTGTTTCTAATTCTTTGTTTTGCTGGTGTATATTGAGTTTTCGAGGTGGTGGACGCTATGCCTGATCCCTTGGTTGGCGAAGGTGACCTTCCTGAGGGGGATTCTGTTGTCCCATTTACTTCACTGTGTCGACTGGCTGCCGATGATGTCAATCCTCCTCCAGTGGTTTCTAGCCTGGCGCCCCAAAATGTTAATGTTTTTCGGTTGAGAATTTCCCCTCTATAATTCAAGAAGATCTTGAGGAGGAGGGTTCCCATTTGGTTCGGGTTTCTTCTAAGCAGAAGGGAAAGGGGAAAGAGAAGAGTAAGAAGAAAAAGAAGAAGGCTAAGAAAGATTACGGTCAATTTTCGCATGGTGGTGGCCATCAGAGTGATGGTCTTGGTCTTTACAAGAAGGAGGGTTGTGTTGCTCTCCGTTCTTTTGTGGAAAAGGTGGTCAGCAATGCTGACATGAAAAAGCTGTCCTCCACCCTCGACCAAGTGGGGACTCCCGTTAATTCTGAGCTGGCTTGTACGCAGCTTTTGCAAATCACTACTGCTCATTTTGAGCTGTCTACTCGAGCTCCATTCTTTAGGTATATGAATTCCTCTTATTGCTTTTTGGAATCTGTTTTTGTTTCTGTGTTATGAGTTTTCTTCTCCTTTCTAGGCTTTATTAGAATCGGCCAATGAAGAGGTTAAGCGCTTGCAGACAGAGCTCGAGTTGGTTACGACTAGGTATACCTCCTTGGAGGGGGTTCATAAAGGCTTCTCTGAGCGGAAGTAGAAATTGGCCGAGGACCGTACGTGGGGACCAGCTTAAGTTGGAGGATAAGAATAGAGACTGAAAAGCTCGGGTATATTCCTTGAAGAGCCAGATAGATTGCAAGGGCCATCGGATTAGAGAGCTAGATTCCACTGCGAAGTAACTTCAAGTTTTTCGCAAGCGGTATATTCTCACCAACAATGCCCTTGCTTTGGCCGAATACTCCTTCTATAATGCAGTTCGGCAATTACAACTCGAGTATCCTTCTCTTCGGCTCGGTCGTGCTGATTATGAAATAGAGGCTATTGGGGGATGCGATAAGGGTTCGGGACTTGCTTGATGGTCAACTTGAGGTACGTAGTGGGCTTGCTGCCCCCATACGCAAAGTGGTGGAGACTGAGGAAGAGACTAAAGCCAAGGTCCAGGAGGAGATCCAGGCTAAGGTTGAGGAAGAGGTCCAAGCCAAGGATTCCTAGGATGGTGATGCCAGGAAGGAGGATGCCACCGCTGATGAGTTTGGCCGTGTTGGCGGGTCCCCTTAGTTTATCTTCCATTTTTTTTGTAACTAGCTTTGTGTAATGCTTTGTGGGCAGGATATTTCGACAAATTTTAATTAGCTTGATATAGGTATTGTTACCTACTTTTGGTATTTCTGGGTCCGTGTTATCAAGCTTTTTGATGGCTCTCCTTGATACTTTATTTGATAGTCTCCAATATATTTATTTAATGTTTTTCGTGTTTCTTTTCGCACGTGTATTGTCATTGTTTGTTGTCGCCTTTCCTTCTTCTCTCCTTTGCGAGAGATCTTTTAGGGCTTTGACTTCCCAGCTTGAAGGTGCCGGGTGAGGCATTAGTCGAATTTAGCTGTGTCCCTCCAGATAAGCTTATTCGTCTTGCTTGCATCAAGGTTGGCGGTGTCTCGCTTTTATTTCTTAGTGTTTTACTAGTGATTTCTTCCCGTTAGATCGGGGCCTTGGGAAGTATCATTGTCTGGATACTTACCTTGTTTGACAAGGGTTTATAAGGTGCCTTTTGCCTTTTAGGCTAGGACTTTTTACCTCTTGTCGAGGGCTTTTGCTTCTTGTTGCGGGCTTTTGCCTCTTGTCGAGGGCTTTTGGCAATGTTTGCCCTTGTTCGGCCAAGTTCCATATATCGCCTCTATTTTGCGGTGCGTTTGTCGCGTTAAGTTTTGCTTGTCGCAGTAATAGACTTTCTTCTATGATATAAAGGGTATGAAAGAAAGGGATAATCAAAATTTTATGTGACAATACTTCAAAGGGAGTACTCATGTTATTATTTTTCGTTGGGCAAGTACATTTTCTGTTGATTAAGAGTCAGTGAATGAAAGAGAAAGAGTGGGGGTGTGGAACATAAAGTAAAAGATGTAAGGAGAGAATTAAAAGAAGTTTAGCTAGTTCCTTCAATTGCTTCTTCGCGGGGTGGCTGAGTGACTTCCTTTTCTGAGGTATTCCCTTTTTATCCAGGAGTTTGCTCGGGTTGTTTCGCTTGTTTGGATTATTCTTTTAGGGGCTTCCATCTATTGCCTAGGTTGGCCGCACAGCAAGCTTGAGCCGTTTTTTGGTTGGCTCTAAATTGGCCAACTCCTCGTGTAGTAGAAAATTTCATAAGGAGATGTGCTGTCGATACGACCGCTTGTAGCTAGTTCAAATCGGATTTTTCGAGTATGGCATTGTAGGCCATCGATGCCAAGACAACAAAGAAATTGGTTTTGACATGACGCCGTCTTGGGGCTAGTTCTAATCATAACTCATGCCCTCATCACTCCTTCTGTTGGGACTTGGGTCCCCGAAAATCCTACCAGGGATCCCTTGAATGTTTGAAGGTCTTGTTCTTGCAATCCTAGTTTCTTGAATGCTCTAAAGTATAGGATGTCTGCCGAGGAGCCTTGATCTATCTGGACAATTTTAACTTCGTAGCCATCAATTACAGTTGTGATTACCAAGGGATCATCATGGTCGAGGTCTACTCCAGCAAAGTCACTAAAGTTGAAAGTAATTGGCTTTAGCTCATTGTCCTGCTCAGGCCTTCCCTTCTTCATGCGATAATCAAGAGTCTTGATTGATCTTTCGATCTTTTTCTTTGATTGGGACTGGGAAGTAGTCCCCTTTTGAATGCCTTTGGCCATCACTTCTACCATTCCCCTAAATGGAATAGTAGAAAGGGTTTCCACAACGTGCCGTTTTTACCACATGTATGGCTACCGGATCTTTTAGTCCCATTATTTGCAAAGCTAGCACACTAAAGTGGACGAGGAATTCTTATAGGGTTTCATTCTTCTCTTGCCTGAGATTCTGGAGGTCTTCCACTTGGTGGTCCACTGCATGAGATATCCAAATTCCTGCAAAAAGTGTTAAGAAACAATCGTGGTGGTGAGACCACAGTGGGCGCTACTGATATTTCGATGACCCGAATATCCAAGATTGAATGGGTTGAAGGCTAGAAAAAAGTGGACTCGACCCAGGTTCGAGACCTGAGAGGCTACTTACTAGTGAGATATCAGAGTCCTCGTAGTTCATGAGGGGTAGCAGTTTCCAGGCTTTAGCTAGAGTGCTAGGAAGTGGAGACGCTAGGCACCATGTACAAACGTATGCGCTAGGGGCTTCTGAATAAGAAAGTGAGTTTGGATGGTCAGGAAGGACCGATTATATAGGCTCATTAAGGAGGGAATTCTCGCTAAGGTGAGTGAGAAAAATAGTTAAGCAATGGATTTGAACGGGGTGCCGAGTGCCGAGTGCCGAGAAGCGGTCGCGTACCCGCATTATTGAGCTGACAGGTCCTATAATACTAGAAATGAAGATGGAACTGTGACTGAAATAGAATTAAGAGACACAATATTCATTGAGACTACATTTCCTAATAGAGGAGATGTTGACCGTATTGTTTCCTTTTAACAGAAGAACAAGACAATGCAGAGCAAATTGACATACCAGAATCGTCTAGGTATGTCAATTTGAGTGGGAGCAAAGAAAGGTCAACACCGAGACCTGAACAAAGAAAGAAAGATAAGCAAATTGCTCCAGTCAGAAGGAGTGATAGCGAAAGTGTTCCCAAAAGACACTTTCAAAGATAAGGCAAATCTTTCTTAGTTGTTCAAGATGGGGATGAAGAGTGCCGTTTTGTACGAGAATCCTTTTCAAGTCCTGCCAAGGAGGATTGGGAGAAAGCAATGGAAGAATAAATTGACTCAATGAAAATTAACCAAGTTTGGGTATTGGTTGATCTTTGGAAAGGGCATAAAGTCGTTGAGAACAAGTGGGTTCTCAAGATTAACATAAAAGTGGATGGATCAATTGATAAATATAAGGCTAGATTAATGGAAAAGGAATACACACAATAGGAAGGAATAGACTTATTCTGGCAATAACAAATATTTTAGACATAAAATTAGATTAGATGGATATAAGCACCGCATTCCTGAATGATGATCTGGATGAAGAAATGGTACAACCATTAGGTCTCATTAATAAAGGAAATAAGATCAAAGTTTGTAATCCATTTATGGATTGAAGCAATCATCCAGATAGTGGTATTTGAGGTTTTACAAAGTAGTAACCTCATATGACTTCCAAATAATAGAGGAAGACCACTATGTCTATATTAAACGGTTTGAGGGTGATTTTGTCATATTATCCTTATATGTAGGTGATATACTGTTGGTCGGAAATAGTCTATGATTATGTGATGGCTATTAAGGAATAATTGTCATCAAATTTGAGATGAAAGACATGGGTAAAGCATAGTTCATACTCAGAGTTCAAATTGAAGGAAATCGTTCAAAAAGGATCTTGTCTTTTTCACAAGTCAACAAGATTCTTGAGCAACGTCATCACAGTCAAACTAGGGATACAAGGGTCACACCGTGAGTGCTCTCTCCCAAGCATGTCATCGGCAGTCTTGCAGACCCACTGGCTCCTATTAGGCGATCCAGAGTCACCCAGCGTCCTAACCACATTACGGAAACACCTTTTCAAGTAATCTCAATGGCTTGTGGTCCTTCTGAATGCCTTTCGAACTATGTGACTCTAATCCCCCAAGGGGTACGTAGACACCTAGGCCAAAAATGGTTTAATAAAATCTTATCATAAGTCCCCACAAAACTTTAAAAAAATTCTCACATTGCTCGTGTCTAGCAAACAAATTGAACTCTCTTTTGAACTTTTTGATTTCCTCTGTTTCTGTTGCGATCTGCCCTTGCTACAAAATTTTCGAACTAGTGAAGTTTCTCTCCTTCAACCAAGTATATTATGTGGTCTTCTCTAAAATGACCACATTTGAAGAAGACTGAAGCTACCCTCAATCTGCCCCTCCATTCCTTCAGGCTCTATAAGTCCTCCCTGAAGTTTGGGCATCCCATCTGCATGTGACACAATTGTCCATAGTACTAGCACTCAACAGTGCTCATGTCTCTCGGCCGAGATCTTCTCCCAAGTTGGTAACTCTTCTTCTTCATCCCTCTCATTTTGCATAGCTTCTGATTTTGCAATGTTGATTGAAGACCCTACTAGACTAAATAATTCTGAATTGTGCATTGCCACAACGTGAATTTTTCATTCTCTCTTCAAATATGGAACTTCAAACTTTAGGGTGATCATTGTATCAAACTCAACTCCTGACTAGATACTTCCACTCATACAGTTAATCAACCAGTACCACACATTCCAAATTTAAGAAAACTGACCTAAAAATTGAAAACAAAACGTCAAAATAGTTAGGACCAACCTCTATCCAAAATTGCTGAAGTGGCGACAGGACCTACTAACGTAGTGCTGACTGGTTGATGATGTGGCACTAGGCCCTTTCTTATTGTTGACGTGGCACTCCCTCCTCTTGCTAGCTCCTTCTTCTCTCTTCTTCCTCCCTAGGCCTAAACCACAATTCTGATACCACTTGTTGAGTCTCAAAAATAAAAATAAAAGAGGAAGGGAAAACACACACAAAAATTTTAACGTGGTTCAATGCCTTTAGACATACTACCATGGTCCAATTGGGAGAAATTTCAGTACTTGCAGTTTTAGCACAGAAAAACTTGCAAACCCTCAATACAATTTTTGAACAAAAAAAATTGAAAACCCTCTCTCAGTTGCCACTTACCCAGCACCCACTAAATTAGGCTTGTGGTGTGTGTATGTTTTTGTGGAAGCCTAATGTAATCTTTCTTTTATAGGCTCTCATCTCCCCCTCACCTTTGTGATTTAAGCAACGTGAGATTAATTTTGGAAGACTACTCCCAACAGGCAAGTAGTTGGTGCACTCTCAATTATAAGGGTATATTGATTTTAAGCTAAACTACAAAGAATTAAATGGAATACTCTAAACCACAGGGTCAGACTTATTGTAATTTTTCCTTAATATTTTGTCTCTTAATTTATGTAAAGTCTTAATTTTGTAGTTATCAACTATATATATTGATCATTGATGTAATTTCTTTTGCTCTTGTTAAAATGTTGTCAGTAATATATGAATGCCAAGTGGTATTATATATGACTCTATATATATTGTGACATATATAAAGAGTGTTTGGCAAGAGAGAATTTGAATAAGTAAGTCAAGTTTAAAAAACAAAATTAAAGGATCAAAAGTATTTAACTTTTTGCGTATGGAGTATCTTTAAATCTTTGGACCAGCTGTTCCACTCTTTAAGGTGCCTATAATTCAACGAAGAGATTAGTCACTATGTTCGACAATAGATATACTAGTTTAGATAAAAAAATACTTCATTTTGACCTTGAAAATTTTTATTGAGATTAAAGTGAATAGATGAGGAAAAATATATATTAGTTTAACTTCTCTTCTACCTGCCTCGCCTCCATGCTCCATGTATGGTTTATAATTTTAGGCTATGTTTGGGAAGGCAAAAATAGCTAGAGGAAAAGGGAAACTTGCGGATTGGTTCGATTTTGACGATTTAAATAACCGAATCAATTAAATTCGATGACTAAAAAAGTCATCCAATCAAATCCGTTCTTTGGACATCAACCGAACCGAACCAAACCGATCATAGTCAATTCGGTTTGATCGATTTTTTGACAAAATAAAAAAAAATACTATTTTTTCTCTTCAATTTAAACCTTAAAAAATAAAAATAGTTATTCCTAACTATGAAAATCAACAAACTAGAGTTATTAGTACAATATTCCAATATTACAAACTTAAAATTACAATCCAACATCATAAAACCATAAAAATCAATATCATAAAATATTTTTAAAAAATTATAATCAGTTGGTTTGGTTCGGTTCAGTTGGGATTGGATCTCATTCATCAACCGAACCGAACTAAATCGATTGTCAAGAAAATAAACCAATCAATCTGATTATATAATCGATTTAAATCGATTTTGATCGGTTTAAATCGATTTTGCACACCCCTACGCTTAACATTTCTTTTTCCTTTCGGCCATCTCTTTCCTCTTTAATTCATTCACTTCCCTTTTCCTCTTATTTTTAGATAGACCCCAATCTGATTATATAACTTTTTTAGATTGTTGAGGAGAAATGAAGAATATTCAAAATAAATTAAACACCATTCATGGTTCCCCTTTCTCTTTTAGATCTTACATTATAAACAAAATTCAAATTATTTTATCAAAAAAAATATCTTCAAAAGATACCCATTGTCTCTTCAGAGACATCCGATCAAATTATAATGGTAGAAAAATGACATTGCTTCTTTCTATTAAAAAGAAAAATATAAATTAAGGAAATTAATTAAACAATATTATTTTAAGTGATAAGTTTGCATTAATATGTGTGCATGATATAACATTATCATTTTCTCATAATAATTTGAACGATTTTTGATGTTAAAACGAAATTCAAAATTTAATTTGAAAACGAAATCGATTAATTCAAAACTTTTAAAATAAAATTGATCGTAAAAAATAATTTTAGAAATAAATTAAAAATTTTGTGACACAAAAAACAAATTAGCTAGCTAGTATGGGCTCTCTTTTTTTCTTTATGATCGGGCTATCCACCAAAACGGGCCTGGTGACTAATCCCTCGTATACTACGTAACCTATTACTGGGGACGACCCGACCTTCCAACGGATGACGCTCCATTCCCATCCCTCTAGGGATTCAACTCGAGAGGCGATAGTTAAAAAATCACAGACCCCTTGCCATTTTTGCCGCACCACTTTGGTAGCTAGTATATAGGCTATGGCTGCCACACAAGAATGACAAGCATAAATCTACAAAAGATATTCATTTAATTCGTGTCATTTGTTAATAGTAATGAAAATTTACATTAATAAAAACATACATTAAATGAATAGAGTCCAATTGATTTAAGGGATATACTGAAATTTAATATTACTGTATTACTGATCTAAAAAAACATTCTAAATTTCGTTGGTGATAGCTAGTGAATATAGCAATATATTGTCATCTTAGGTATTAAAAGATTTCATACGATATTTCTTCATGTTTTATCATTCTCCTCTCTCAATACTATTCATTCTATACACATTCACCAGAAATCGAATATGAGAACATCTATGTTTAATAGTTGAAACTGTTTTAATTTATTACAAAAGAGGTACAATGTATGAAGAGCAAAAAAGAAAACGATTAAAAAAAATAAAAGATGTGATAGAGATTAAACTTAAGTAATTAGGTATAATGATTCATGACCTTCTAGCATATATAAATTAATGGATCGAAGATGCCATTAGAACCAAGAATATTCTTGAGTTTTTAAACTTTTCAATTATGATTTAATTAAGACAAATGTGAACTACTAATGGGTGATTTGTGATTTGTTGAAGCAATATGCACTTTATTTTTTTTAAGCAAAATTTAGATTTCAAATCTTGTGTATAAAAAATTCGGCCAAATTACTCTTTTGGTCCTCAATATTTGCACGAAGTTTAATATTGGTTCTCAACGTTTCAAAAAGTTATTTTAAGTCCTCAAAGTTTTTTTTGGGGCCAAAATTGGTCCTCTAGCGTAACATCTGTCTGGTTTTGCCATTAAATGCTTAAGTGGAAGGCTTATGTGGCATATCCCCTCTCCTACGTGTCATATTTAAATGACATGACACTCTCTCTCACTCAAACTCAGCAAAATGACGCCGTTTTGATTCATTTAAATGTTCTATTTTGGTCATTTAAATGAATCAAAATTGCGTCGTTTTGCTGAGTTGGAGTGAGAGAGGGCGCCATGTCATTTAAATATGACACGTAGGAGAGAGTGTGTGCCACATAAGCCTTCCACTTAAGCATTTAATGACAAAATCAGACGAATGTTACGCTAGAGGACCAATTTTGACCCGAAAAATAAACGTTGAGGACCTAAAATAACTTTTTGAAACGTTGATGACCAATATTAAACTTCGGGTAAACGTTGAGGACTAAAGAATAATTTGACCAAACAATTCCTACTGATGAAAAAGCTCTACACTTGTTACTTGAGACTTCAGCTAGTTCGAGCCAAATAATTAGTGAGACTTTAATGAGTTCCTAAATACTTATACTTTTGACCAAAAAATAAAACGACAAACGTGAACTGCCTAGCTAGTCATGATATAAAAAAAACTATTGTATCAATTTGGTGCTGATTGCAAGTTGAAAGATACCAATGATATTCATTTAACTGAAAACCAACACAAAAGCATTAAGATCCAAATTGTGAAAGCTTTTTGAGCAGTAAAAGGTTTTCTGGTGTGAGAATAATTCTATAATTCTCCTTTAATTCCTTCCTTTTAGTGGAGAAACAAAGGGATTATGCTTTTCTCTTGAGAGAATTGAAGCATCTTCTTGGAGAATATTCCATTATCACAAAGAAAAATATATCTTCATAACCATAATTAGATGTGGAATCGATGAAGAATATATATATATTGAAGGTCCCTCAAATTCAATTATTGCTTCTGCATGCATGCTTGATCATCTTCCATAAACCATAGGACTCCCAACTTGTATACTACTACCTAGCTCTGGCCATTTTAATGCAGATGGTTGGTATTGGTTTTGCCATGAAGATCCACTACTAGAAAAAAAGGTTTTAGCAGCAGCTAAAACTGTCTCTAGAAGTACTAAAAATTGTTATTTATACCAGCAATTGTAAAACAATTGCTATTTCCCTATCACTTTAGAGTTATATCAATTGTTGGTATAAATTTATTTTGCAGTAGTGATCACACATTGCGAAACAGCTATATATTGTATGAGAGTTTTTTGATGGGGATAATTACATTCACAAGATTTCGAAGTCAAGACTTTACTTAAGAGATATCAAGCGCATATCACTTGGACTAACCTCTCGTTGGTGTTGATCACTTCATCCTAAAGTTTAAGTCACTATATATAGTTTTGGTTTGAAATGGCAAATAATTTCTTGACAATTTTGAGTGTAGTTGAGACTATCTTCAAAGCTATATCTTACCTACTAACAAATTTGTTGTAGCCTAGCAGGAATTTGCAATCAATTGACACTTGTAAAGTCACATATGGTACATCAATCTACTTTTAATAAAAAAATAAAGTAGAAGTTGGATTTTGTTATTTTTACTTACGAATGGTTAAGGAAAACCAATATTACTAAATTATTTGTAGCTTTTTCTTTAATATATAATAATATGAGAGTTAGCTATATATAAAGAATATTAATTATGTAAAAGAAAAACAGTACTCATGGATTAGAAAATAAAAAAAGAAAAAAAATTATTTGTGTAGTGAAGATTCGAATAAATTACATTCTCCTCTATTTTGTTTTTTTTAAATTACACTCTCTTTTGAGATTAAAAAGAGTACAATTCTACCTAGTTTTTCCAAAATACCACGTATTTGCTTTAATCTACTAATACTTATGAGAACATGGCATTGCCAAGAATAAAACCAAATAAAATTAATTCTCTTGATTATCAAATGAAAATTAAGATTGAATTATTTTATAAATGCATGCAAGGAAAATTTCAGACAAGCTTTGATGAACCCTAAATTTCCTATCTTCGTCCATGATATAGATATTCATATTATGTAAGAACTTTGGGCTTCATCATATATATATATATATATATATATATATATATATATATATATATATATATATGTGTGTGTGTATATATATATATGGATATGTTGGGTTTTTTGGGACTAAATATCCGCCCATGGGAGTGTCCGATCGGGTAGTGTGCATGATATTTTGTTCATATTTTCTAAGTCCCACATTGCTTAAATCAATGATGGAAGCTCTCTCATCCTCCTATAAATAGGAATTTTTTTCACCTTTCTATTTGCTCATTCCATATGTTGAAAAGGGGGGTCCCAATTGAAATATTGTTGAGCCGCCGCTCGGTATTACAGGATCGAGGCCAGTAGTTAATTGGCCATAGCCCCATAGATAGTATTACTGGGAGAATTGATCGCACCCAATTTCATCATAACTTTCACTTTCAATGTTTAATTGACACGCTTTAAAAGGATTAAATAGTCATTTTGTAGGATTTAACAACATCTTTAAATGAATTCTTGTTAAATTAAGGTTTTTAATTAATATGTTAAATCTTTGAATTCATCTTTCATGGTGAGCTTTGACAACCTTTGTTGGTTGATTTTCAGGAGATCTCGATGGGATTTGACAAGGATTAATCCGAAGGGATCAATCTGGAAGAAAGAAAGTGAAGCCAAACAAAAGAGGAAACTTGAAAGCTATATGTAGGAGGTCAAGGAAGTTAGACTTAAAAGCCCCAAAAGCATATGTAGGAGGTCATGGAAGTTATAGACTTGAAGAAAGCTATATAAAGAGGGCCCTTGGTGAGGGAATGTTGGTGGCTAGCTTCCCCTTTCCATGAGTGGCTAATTCCCTCATCTTTAGGAAGATGAGATCTTGATCTTAAGCTAGTACATCTAATAGGGAGTTTCTTTAATTTCAATGTTGCACCATTTTACTTTCTACTTGTAAGCTCCGTTTATTGTGACAGATTAGATGGATCTTGTAAGGACAGAGACGAGTGTACTTCAATATCTATCATAGAATTGCAGGATTGGTGTAGAAATAATTTCAGACAATGTATTTAGCACTGATTACATTCACTAATGAATTATGTTGATTAGATTGGTGTCAAATAATCTTCATAATCGTAGATGAATATTTATAGTGGTCACTACTCTATTTGACGAAGGGAAAATAGTGTTTGCATAGGAGAAATGAAATTGTTCCTTTTGACAAATGAATTCCTGGCATAAACCAAATTGAAAGACTACTCATCCTAAGTGAATATTAATTATGGTCAGATTTGAAAACTTTGCTCCTGGCTTAAATAGGGTGTCTAGGGGTAATCTTCGTTGTGTTTAGGGAAGCCAAGAAGTGCCTTATGTTCTTGGTATATCCTACTCGTTTGCTTTTGTCATTACTATTTAGTTTTCTATTATCACTATAACAAAACATAGATTTACCCACGGACAAATCCGTGGGTAAATCTGTGTTATTCCGTGGGTAAACGAGTTTACCCACAGAATTACCCATTGGCGTGAGAAAGCATGCTGAGTGAGTGAGCATTCTCAACAGAAGCATGCATATTATCCTACCAATCAGTTAGGCTAATTGTTAATTCATCTATCGCAAATTCAAATTGCTTCCAATAAGGTTTGGACTGATCGTCACGATCGTGATCAAATAAACCTCAGAGGTAGCACAGGGCAAGACCCAAGGGTCGAATCTCTCGCAGAATCGTCAACTCAATCCTTTAGTTAGTAAGTATGTCTCAAGCAAAACAAGTATTCGCAGATTGAAAAGTGCAATTTATGACTATAACAAAGGGGTTAAAGATATTATATCCAATAGGTTCCAGGAAGAATGAAATTCAACAATCACAGCCAATCTAAAGATATTCAGGTTCAATTAGGGCATGGCTTATGTAATACACTAGGTATTGTTCAGCTCATTCTTCCCTTATTAGGGCTGAGCTTACTGCGTGGTCGGTGGTGGCTAAGTACAACACCAATGTTTCCCTTTTTTTGTTTTTGCCAGTATCAGGGGGCTAGCCAAGTACGCTTTGAGGTCTTAGAAGGACTTTTCACATTGTTCCGTCCACTGGAAACTTGGCGCAGCTTTCAAGATTTTGTAGAAAGGAAGGCTTCTAATATATTAACAGAATCTATTGAGGGCCGCCTGTCTTATGTTAAGCCTTTGCACGTTCTTGATCGAATGAGGGAATTCCATGTTTAGGACAGTCGTGTATTTTTTTGGGTTGGCCTCGATTCCTCTTTGCGTGATTATGAAGCCCATGAACTTTCCTGCTGATACTCCAAAAGCACACTTTGTTGGTTTTAGCTTCATCTGATGTTTTCTCAAGACGAGGCAAATTTCCTCTAGGTGCGACAGGTGTTGATCGACTTCTAGGGACTTTACCACCATGTCATCGACATAGACTTCAAGGTTCCGTGCAATCTGTTCATTGAAGACTATTTTTATCATCCTCTGGTAGGTGGCACCCTCGTTCTTTAGTCCAAAAGGCATGACTTTGTAACAGAAAACTCTTCTCTCAGTGATGAAGAAGGTCTTCTCCTGATCTTTCGAGTTCATCTAAATCTGGTTGTACCCTGAGAAGGCATCTAAGAAACTAAGTAAATGATGTCCAGTGGTTCCATCTACCATTTTTTCAATATTTGGAAGTGGATATGCATCTTTTGGGCACGCCTTATTGAGGTTGGTGAAGTCCACGCACATCCACCATTTTTCATTTGCCTTTTTTACCATGAGCACGTTAGAGAACCACTCTGGATATTGTGACTCTCATATGAAACCGGCGTCTAGCAACTTCTATACCTCTTCATTGATCGCTTGTTGTCTTTCCTCGCTGAAGTGCTGCTTTTTTTGGATAATGCCTGTGGAGACCTTATTTTGTTCGACCACAAGAGGTGCAACCAAAGTAGAGAAAGTGAGAGGAAAGAAAAATATGGGGCTAAGGGAGATAGGGTCGCGACCCCTAACCTTGTGGGTCGCGCCCCCCAAGCGTAGATTCTTAGTGGGTCGCGACCCCACTCGTCATTTATGACAAAATCGAATATGATCTTAAATCAAGCATGGGTTGCAACCCTGAAGTGTATGGGTCGCGACCCCCTATCATAAATAGCCAGATTTTCTTTCTCGGAATAAAGTGCTTCCAGTTTCCTATAAATTGGAAGCCTCATTTCACTCAAAGGGGACGATTGGCTAAGATCCCGAGAGGCTGCCAAACTACTGAGCGAACTAACATGGTAATTGACCATATCTGTCAGCGACCCCATATCCATACTTGATATAGCATAGGCCATCTTTCTTTCAGAGCTTATTGCAGATTATTGGGATAGGAGTGAGGCCTTGTGCCGCTCCGAGGGTCGACCGTGTTGCCCTCAAGATCCCAGATATGAGATTTTGGGTTCATTCTTCGTCTTTTTCTGACATTTGCTGTTATGGGTTGCGAGCCCTGTTCTTTGCGCACCATTCTTCTTGCTGGATCTTCCCTTTTCTCTGTCATTTTAGTCTATGGGTCGTGACCCCCCACCTTGTAATTCGTGACCCACATACACATAGGGGCTCTAGGTCGCGACCCCCTTTGATTCTGGGTAGAGGGACTGATTCTTCCACCCAACTCGATTTTTTTGACTATGATCTTTTTTTATTTTAAAATGATTCAAATCCATGTTTCCAAGGGGTGTTTGCCTCTTTAGGGACATTGTATCTTACACGCCACCTGAGCCTTTTCTTGGTGAGCATCACACGTGCACGTTTTCTAGTTTTGTGTATTGTTTGTTTGAATGCATTGTAGATAGGTGCCGAGGAGACGATGCTCTTTTAGGTACATTGCACAGGGATGCCACCTGAGCCTTTGCTTGGTGAGCATCCCTACACCTACACACGTGTATGCCTTCACGAACTACGTGGACTTTGATCCCTCTTAGAGGGTACGTAGGCCCTAGGCTCTCATCCTAGGTTAAGTTTGCCTTTTCTTCTTTTCCATGTTTGTTTGTTTATTTCCTTTTTTTAGGCCAAAACATGTTAACTATTAATTTTTGGGTAACTTTTTTTGGATGGGAAAAGAGGGGTGCCGAACACCTTCCCCTCATCTCAAACAAACTCCCGAGTCAATAATTTTTTAAACCCATTTTTGTCAAATTTTTAACCATTTTTCTTTTCCAAGTTTTATTGAAAACTTGGTGGCAACTCCACGAAGCCCGCTAACGGTGCAGTCTTCATAGTTGGCGACTTCGCCGGGGACTATTAGAGAGTCAAGCCCCTTTGTTTAAAATTAAAAGTCAACATTGTTTTGGCCTTTCGTTTTGTGTGAAAATTAATTTGCTTTTCATATTTGCTTTCTCTTTTGTTTTGCAGTGTTTCCACTTATGTGGAAGGGAAGGGTAGTTAGGAGACTCCTACACATTTATGCACGTAGTATTTACTTAATTACCCTCTATTTGTTTCTATACTCGAAGTTGTCCATAACAGTTAATGAGGGTATGAGAATCTTTCCCTGTTAGGCTTCAGACTAAAATGGTTGATTTATCTACTCCGCTTAGAATGTTACGTTCCTTAAGGGTTGATTTGCGCAAAATTTTTTGTGATAGGATCCACTCTTAAGTCGGGGTCTCCATCCTTGATGGGGGCAATCTAAGAACCTTCTAGGTTTGTAGACCCCAAACTAAACCATGTATGAGCTGACCATAGGGCCTACCCATATAGGGCAGTAAGTTTTGAAACGCTAAGGACTTAATCTTTAAGAACATAAGGAGAAATTCCCTCATGTGATTGCATGCATTGCATTCTTTAATACTATGTATAAGTTTTTCCTTCATTTGGATTAACACTTTTTCATTCGCTATTTTTCCTTTCATTATATTCATTTTTTTGAAACAAAAAAGAAATTTGAAATGGCATTAGAATTGGAAATGGCCTTTTATTCATCTACTAGCCTGGCTTTCACTGGTAGAAGAATCTGCGTCGAGATACAAATCAACACTGTGGAGGAATTGATCAGGATGAGAGGATGTTTACCAAAAGAGGAAGTAAAGAAATTTAGAGGACTTTTTGGGGATATATTAAACCTCCTTGATGTGAAGATGATTAAAGACCCTCTGCAAGCACTTCTGCAATTCTGGGACAACCAGTTGAGAGCCTTTGCCTTTCCAAACTTTGTTTTGTCTCTAGTACTAGAGGAGTATACAGGATTCCTGAGGGATTCACTCACCCAAGAGAACCAAGTTTATAAGTTCCTTGGGAATGAGCGAACACGCCAATAGGTCACCGAGTTGTTGGGTCTACCATCAAAATATGTACCCTTCAAACAACCTACCCATATGGACATATTGTCTTCTAAATTTCTCATAGACCACATGGAGGCCATGAAGAGGAAAGGTGACTGGAAAATATTTTCACGTGTGCAAGAACTAGCCATCTATGGGTTAGTGATATTCCCAACTAACTGAAATGTCATTGACCTACCATCTATCAGCGTGTTTAAGGCAGTGGAAAAGCATAGGTTGAAACCTATGCCCGCTATACTAGAAAAAACTCTTGGGTCCCCTATCTTTTGTCTAGGAGGAAAAGGGAAGAAATTGTAGTGCTGTCTCAAACTCCTCACTGTATGGTTGATAAACCATGTATTTGAAAAAAAAAGGGTATTTTTCCGGTGGTATCTTGGAAATGACATATCACCCACTGAGGGATTTTGCACTTCGCGAAGGACTACGTTTGTACAACCCCAATTCTCAAGACCTTAAAGAGTTGGAAGGATGGGTCAATTTTCTAGCTTGCATTAAGGAACATGAAATACGCTGGAAATTGGTTTGTTGGCTTAAAGAAGTTTTGTACAGCTGTGGCAGATTTCCTATTGCGTCCCTGGTGGGACCAAAAATAGCAGTCAATTACAACCCATCTTTAGCCCATACCCAATTAACATATTGTAAGAGAATTCCTAGAAGCTGATTCAGCCCTTTTTTACTCATTCAAGGGGTTTAACGCTGCTCAAGGAAGGGGATTTGCTGAGGCTTGGAGAAAGATATTATCCAAAGGCAAAACAGAGCTGGGAAGCAGGGGACTTGCACCAACAGTGGAATACAGGGAATGGTTAAAAGAGAGGACGGACGAGAAAGTTATGGGGAAGTTTTCTCCATTGGACCCTTTTCAGGTAAATGACATCCTAAAAGTAGAGAAGGCCCTGAAACTCAAGGTTGGGGAACACAGGGATGATCTAGATAACTTAGAAATTGAAAAGGAAAGGAAAATAAAGGCAATTCAAGAGAGAAAAAAAGAATATGTGGCAGTAAAAAGTGATAGTGAAAATGTACGGAAAAATTTCCCTATCCTTTTGGAGAATCAGAATCTAAAGGCAGCGAATCAAGAATTGAGAAATAAGATGGTTGAGGAAAAGCATATGTGTGAATCTCGTTTAAATGCTAGCTTACATGCTTCAACGAGAGGGGTTCAAGCCGCTGAAGTAAGGGTTCAATAGCTTGAGGCTCGCGTAGCTAAATTGGAGCATCGCAATCGTGAACTGCAAATCGAAAGGCTTACTAGTGACAGAGAATCTATTGAACAACTCAGTAAGGCTCTCCGTAAACTTGAGCCTATGAACTTACAAATGGGTAAATTGCAGAAGAAATAAGATGCAAGGGCTCAAGTCACTGAAGACCTACAAAATGAACTAGAACAATGGCAGAATGAGGTGGTTAAGGTCCATGACAAGATTGAACAAATGGCACGACTCATCAACCTATTAGCACTAGCTTTTGCTGAAGCATTGAAGCGGGCGGAGTGGCAAATTCATCTACCACGTATCCACCAAAGCTTGAGGAACTCCTAGTATTTGGGCAGATTCTGATCAACCATTGGAATGCGATGATAAAGATGTAGACAAGAGTAGTTCATGAATAAAAGGCTAGGATGGTTGTGCGATAAGACTTTACTTTCACAACACTTCTTCGTCAACTAATTTTACGATTGAACATTTGTATTTATGGATGGAAATTACACAATTCTGATTCGCCATTTCAAGTTTGATAATTAAAAAGGGGTTTTCATTAATTACTTCTTCTTTTTTTGTTACTTCAAAATTCATGGTTATAATGTTAATGTCAGTTAATGGTGCCAAAAAATAATATGACCAATAGACCAAAGAGCTGAGAGCTCTCGCGCCCAGTTGGAAGCAAGGAGAAATGCCCTGGATAAATAAGAGCTGGGGCTGCTAAGGGAAGAAAACAAAAGGATCAAATGAGAACTAGCAGGGCCTAAGCACGCACATGTAAAGAACTCCGCCAGCTGGCGAAAAAGTATCCTTGAGAAAGCTTGGAGAACGAACGCTTGGCGAATAACTTTCGCTATGAATACTGTGAAATGTGCCGTTAGGCAGACCTGGTGAAACTCCATAAGCTGTATCTTGAGGACTAGGCTCTCAAGGAAGCTGCAAAGAAGTAGTATTAGGATTCAATTGTATAATTTGAATGATAACATAGCTTCCTTAAGAAATAAATGTTAGTGGAAGCGTTTTATTTTCGCACGTGCTAGAGAAAGCGTTTTGTTCCGCATGAATAAAAGAAGTCTTTGGGTGTCACTGATTACGCTCTCTAGATCCAGAGGTCTTTGGTCAAGATACTTGCATGGTGAACTTAGTTTCCATAGCAAGATATCAACCTTCATCTCCAATTGGACATTCTAAACTTTTTTTTAAAAAAAGAATAAAGCTAATATAAATCCAATTTGACAGGTACAATTGCGCAACTTACGCACCAGTACTACACAAGAGCTCAGAAAGCCCACATGAATGCCCACGCAACTGAATCTGCTGCTAGGATCGCTGCAATAGGAGAGGAAATGCCTACCAAGGAAGGCCGCCTCATCAGACACTTGGACAAAGTGGTCAGCTTGGACAACTAGAAGCTGATTGGGTCCCATCTGTTTGTTGTACCAAGTAAAATTTCGAATTATGTATTTGCCTAATATCGAGCTCTAGGTTTAGGCCAAAAGGGATAATGCATTTTATGAGCTTTTTAGTTGTTCGAATTTAATAAATTAATAAAAGTGAACTTGCATTTCATCGAATATTAGTTCGCAAGCTTTCTTTTTGCCTCCTTTTTATTGTCTCTTTTAATTTCCATTTTTACTTTGCCCTCGGGGAATTAGAATTCTCGGAGATTTCGGCCAACGCGACGATCCCTGGTGTGATTGAATCTTTGGATACTGAACATGTGCATGATGAAGATACCTCTGACGACGTGCAAAATCCTCCGGTGTTTGCCAAAATGGTAATATCTGATGAGAAAGGAATTATCCCCCACCTGGAGGTGATTAAGGTCATCAATCTAGGGACTGAAAATAGCAAGAAAGAAGTGAAGATTATGGATAACCCTGAGCGAGAAGAATTGATTGCCCTACTAAAAAATTATATGGATGTGTTCACTTGGTCATACCAAGATATGCCTGGCCTTGATCCTGAGATCGCCTCCCACAGAATTCCTACTCTATCTCATGTAGAGCCCAAGAAGCAGAAGCTACGACGCATGAAGCCAGAGATGTCCCTCAAAATAAAGGAGGAACTCCAAAAGCAATGGGACACCGGTTTCCTAGAAGTATCTGTCTACCCAGAATGGATTGCAAATATAGTCCCAGTACCGAAAAGGATGGAAAGGTAGCATGTGCATTGATTACAAAGATCTCAAAAAAGCATCTCTAAAAATTGCTGGTAGGTTTCAATATTCATGGATATTCATGCTTCAATTAAATACTCATGCATCTAGAAGATAAAGCAAAAACGACCTTTATAACTCAATGAGGAACATATTGCTATAAAGTCATGCACTTCGGTCTAAAGAATGCCGGGGCCACATATCAACGGGCCATGGTAGTACTCTTCCATGACATGATTCACAAAGAAGTCAAAGTCTACATGGACGACATGGTGGCTAAATCATCAGAATGCGACAGTCACATCCAAGTCCTCAAAAATTGTTTGACAGGCTTAGAAAGCTTAACCTGAGGTTAAACCCGAATATGTGTGTATTCGGCATACAGTTGGGAAATCTTTTGGGATTTATCATCAGTCGTAAAGAGATTGAGGTATACCTAGATAAGATTAGAGCTATAGGAGATATGCCTCCTCCCACCACTAAAAAACAAGTGAGAAGTTTCCTCAGCAAAGAAAATTACATCGCCTACTTCATACACAACTTGACAGCGACATGTACTCCTTTATTCAAATTACTTAAGAAGAGCCAGTCGATGGAATAGAGCGAAGAATGCCAACAAGCCTTCTACGCAGTCAAAGACTATTTGACCAACCCATCAGTATTGGTGCCACCAACGCTTGCGAGATCACTACTCTTGTATCTAATCGTCCTCGACGAGTCAATGTGAGCCATTCTGGGGCAACGCGGCCCCATGTCAGGAAAAGAGCAAGCCATATACTATATAAGCAAAAAGTTCGACCAGTATGTCTCGGTGCTCGCTGATTGAATAGACATGTTATGCCCTAATCTAGACAGTTCGACGCTTAAGGCATTACATGTTGTACTATAAGACCTTTCCCATATCCCGCATGGACCTATTGAAGTACATCTTTGAGAGCCCCCATGTGTTCGGGCGAGTGTCCAAATGGCATGTCGTTTTGGCTGAGTATGATTTCAAGCACATCAGACAAAAGTCGGCCAAAGGGAGTGCCATTGCGGATTATTTGGCTTTAAATCCTCTAGATGAGCAACATCCTCTAGACTACCAATTCCCAGATCAGGGCCTCAATATGATTAAACAAGAATCACCTCCAAAAGAATGGGAAATGTACTTTGACAGGCCCGTGAATGTGTTCGGAAATAGCATTGGTGTTGTCCTCACATCTCCAAGCAGAAAGAAATTTGCAATTGCAGTCAAGCTTGACTTTGAATGCACCAATAATATGGCCAAATATGAAGCGTGTATATGTGGACTTTGAGCAGCGTTAAAGATAGAGTTCAAAAACCTGGAAGTCTTTAGGGACTCTGCCCTAATAATTTACCAAGTTAAAGGGGAATGGCAAACGAAGGATTCAAAGCTAATTCCCTACCAAAGATACCTCTCGGAGCTGAGTGGTCAATTTAAACATATTGACTTTCATCATTTACCCCGAGGGAAGAACCTATTTGCACACGCCTTAGCAACACTGGCAGTGATGGTTGATCTCAATTGTGGAGTTCATCTGCAACCTATCAGGGTAGAGTGTCAACACACTGAGATCCATTGCTCAGTTTATAGCCACCTGGAGAAGCAAGAATATTCGGCAGACATCAATTAGAATGAGACAAGAACCTTCAGACGTGTATCCATGAATTTCTTCATCAGTGGGGAGGTTTTATAAGAAGGAGGTCAGATGGGATATTGCTCCGTTGTGTCGAGGCAACAGAAGCCAACCAGATATTGGCCGAAATACATGAGGGAGTCTATGGAACTCACGCCAACAATCATACTCTAGCTCGCCAGATTCAAAGGGCTGGATATTTCTAGATGAGATTGGAGCATGATTGCATCGAGTATGTCTGAAATGCCACAAATGCCAAATCTATGCTGAATCAATCCGCCACTAGCCCCATTGCATAACATGGTTGCCCCATGGCCATTCTCTATGTGGGGTATTGAAATCATTGGCCCCATCAACCCAAAAGCCTTGAATGGACACCGCTTCATCCTGGTCGCCATCAACTACTTTACAAAGTGGATAAAAGCTTGTTCTTATGCCAGCATTACGTAGAAAACATTTGTGCGGTTTTTAAAGACAAATATCATTTGTAGATATGGGGTTCTGGAGAGGATCATCACGGACAATGGGTCTAATCTAAATGGCTCTGAGGTTTGAAAGATTTGCGAGGAATTTAAAATCAGCCATCATAATTCGACACCGTATCGCCCACTAATGAATGGTGCTATAGAAGCAGCAAACAAGAACATTAAGAAGATAATTGAAAAATGTCAATCACCTACAAAGATTGGCACGAAATGCTACCTCATGCCTTGCATGGGTATCGTAGAACAATACGCACGTCAACAATGGGTCCAAGCTCGATACTGCCAGATCAGCCTAATTGATGGAAATCGATTAGAAGCCAGCTACCATGGACAATTATATCAAGCCAGAATGGCCAGGGCATTCAATAAGAAAGTTCACCCGCGAATACCTATGTAGGCATGCATGAGCCGATGGTTTCTCGTTATGGATTAGTTATTTTTATTCTTGTTCTTGTATTCATCCTTTTCGATTCATACGATTTTATTTAGTTCGTTTCCTATATCACTATCTTACTTGATTCATCATGCTACAACATGTACTAAGTTACTCGATTCTTCGTTACGAATTAGTGAGTATTATTGATCATATGGAAGAGTACTTGGAATTCTAAGTTCTTAGAATTCAATGCACTTATATCTATCGAGTTCTTGATTTCTGTGCATCTTTTATTGCGATAATAGTTGTTGAATTGATTGTTCTTGGTTAGGCAATTGTTCATCTAACAATATCATAAAATCTGGTAATAAATGTTATTGTGGTTCTCGATTGGGGTTAACGTTATTACATAGATAGGCTTTTGTAATGCATCACTATCTCGAACATGATGAAGCTTTGAATGAACTAATTGAAGCTAAATATCTTTAGATTGGCTAGGATGTCGAAGTCATTCTTCTTGAGACCTGCTATTTTAATTGTTATTTGCCAATATAATCAAAGTGCCCTTTAGCCCTCTTCTTCGGGAGGCGCACCACTTTTCTTCCAATGTTACTTAGATTTTCGAAAGATTGGAGACGCCACCAAGTTTACATAAAACTTGGAAAATAATTTCAGAAATGATTTTGGAAACGAAAGATAAGGCCTGTTGTGCGAACCAGATTTGGATTCGAAAGTCTATTTAAGGAAAGGGGAAGGTGTTAGGCACCCCTCGCCTCCCGTCCATAAGACGGTTGCCCTAAAATAAAAATAGTAATTTAAATTTGTCCATTATTTCCACAATTGATTATACATGTGTTTATTTGAATTTTAAAAGGCAGACTTGACTTAGGATAAGAGCCTAGGACCTACATACCCCTCCGAGCATCAAAGTGTATGCAATTCGAATCGGGTGTGTATGGGGGACTCATGGAATCAATTGACACTCAGAGAGTAGGTGATTTTGCCTTAGTAGGGCACGAGGTCCTTTCTTGGCACCTATGCTAAGGGTTCGCAAGAACATACAATAGGGTTAAAATAATGGGAGAGTGTGTGTCCCTAGCTAGTTGACTTTGGGCTGACCAAGATCAAATTAAAGGAGGAAACAGGTTCCACTCTAGATCGAGGTATTTTGACATGCAATTAGGGTTTTCCCATACCAATGATGGTTAACGGATGTAAAATGGGCCACTCATTGAAGCATTGGTAGCTTGAATCTAAGGAGAAACAAGATTTCTCTCATGATTCGCATCATACGGGCAATCACAAAGCTTAAGTTCATTTTAAGCAATCATGGAAGCAGTAAAAACTAGATTTTGGGTGAACGTCGCAACGTCTGTAAGGCACAATGCGATGTTTAGAGCTACCTCACCTTGTACGTTGCAACTATCATGCGGATACGTCACGAGGTTTGAGCAATTCTTACGTTTTTTCAACTTGGACGTCGCGATGCTCATGAGACATGTTGCGACTTTCAACTCATTCCTGCTTTGTTTGTTGAATTTCCAGCCTAATTTGATATCTATGATCGATTTAGTTTGGGTCAAAGGTTTTTATATACCCTTTTAACATGTCAAGGACAACAACAGATAATAATTTGAGTGTTTTGGCAATTGGTCGAAGCCTTTAGATTATTAGACCCCGACTAGTTCTCTAGCTTTTAGGGTTAATTACTGATATGAATCACCCTAACAAATTAAAATAATGAATATGATGAAAAATTAATAATAAAGATGATAATAATAATAAAAGTAAGCTTGGGGTTTGAGATAATTGAAAGATACCTAGGGAAATAGGGTTTAGATTACGTATTTGGGGCAACAAGATATCCTGGAGATATTAGGGATTTAAGAGTAGGGCTCTTGAATTTATGGGCTAACTAGAGAGAGCTCCCGAGGGAGTCAAGAGAGTGACTTCGCACTTGACTAGGGTGTCTAGGTTGAGAGACTATGTGTTGAATATTGTGGAGTGAGGCCCTATTTGTAGGCTAAAAAAATTAAATAATTAACTTGGCTTAAAACTCGCGACGATAGAACATATCAAAGACTCCGCGAATATAATATTCGAATATTCCCATATGCTATTATTACTGATGCATGCCATGTACGAGATTCCACTCTGTAGAAATTATATATACATGAACATAACTTGTCATATGTTAAGAGTTTAGTAATAAAAAAAATGGTAGAGTATATAATTATAATTGATCGTTATAAAAAAAATTATATTAAACTAAATAAATTTTAAACCATATTTTTAATTTTAATTATTTAACTGTTAACATGTGGCATTAGATTCAAAAGAAAATTTGATGTACTCAATTCCCTTACAACATTTTCCTTCTTTTTAAACTTAACATTACGCATTTGCAACCACATCATTTATGTTTGACAGTGACACTATATCATAAGGATTATTGTAGGATCGAGGTGTGTTGTGAGAGAAGATGTTCAGTGGTACGATAGTACTGAACTTCAATACATCCCTTCAATTAATTGGTTCATAAACCATTCAAGGTGGGTCCTTATTAATGTGAATTTATATTAATATTAACAAATGATTCAACATGATTGGAGGGATGTACTGAACTTCAGTGGTACGATATCAATAAACTTTTATCCTGAAGTGAGAGATGAGTAGAGGCCATCAAGAGAACTCTGAGAAAGGTTTCCTTCACACATAATCTTTTTATAAGAACTCAAGTATATATCTTTAAGATATAAGAATAAATTATTGTTTTGGTCGAGATACATATTGCAATTTAGTTTTTGAAAAGAATTGAGAGTCCTCAAATTAATTAGTCCTCTAGAAAACATTTATGAAATGATTTAGTACCTTATATTAGGTATATAGATGTGTTTTATTGACATACTATATAATTGTTGTTTTGAGTTGTTTCAATATTATTTGGTATATTGATTACTATTCTGCCTTATTGTAATAATATTTTTTTAAGCATTCATATAACTATCATAGGGACTAAATCAAGTCAAGAGTATTAAAGTAAAAACGTTTAATCAAACATAGGGTACAATACATTTTAAGATTCATTTAAATGTTTTGTTTTGGTCATTTAAATGAATCAAAACGGCGTCGTCGTTTTGCTGAGTTGTAGTGAGAGATGGTGCCATGTCATTTAAATATGACACGTAAGAGAGAGTGTGTGTCACATAAGCTTTCCACGTCAGCATTTAATGGCAAAACCAGACGGATGTTACGCTAGAGGATCAATTTTGACAAAAAAAAACATTGAGGACCTAAAATGACTTTTTGAAACGTTGAGAACCAATATTAAACTTCGTGCAAATATTGAAGACCAAAAGAATAATTTGGCCCTTTTTTTTAATCCGTGTACGAAAAGTGGGATTACAAGATACCAGTGCTCATAATTCATGAGGCTATTGGAGGATCATTGACTATTGGAGGAGTTGTTTTCAACATTTGACATGAAAGAGAAGAAGCTGGTTTTAATTAGTGGGATTGGAATCGTGGAGACAATCTATCCAACACTTTATGTTTTTGGGTGTGGATGACATTGGAAGCATGGCCAAAATTATGTTAATCCCACTAAGAAATATTTAATACAATTTCTTTTTTTCTTTGAGGTATTGCGATATTGCAGGAAATGTGTGTGTATATATATATATATATATATATATATATATATATATATATATATATATTCTAAAGACAAACAATATTACCCATTATTTCTTGTATGATATGCATATATAATGCCTTAGTGGACGGGGCACTGCAGACACAGCTGGCTCCTTATATAAGTATAGTTTTTTTTTTTGTCTGTCCAGTCTCTAAAGTACTGCTCTGACTAATCCGGACTCGACCCGCATAGCGTACTTAACTATATATAGTGGGAGAGTCTCCCGACGGGAATAGCTACATTCATAAAGTCTCGAATTCAAAATCTGCATAAACGATATCAAACCACTTATCACTTGAACCAACTAGTGGTCGATAACTCGGTATATATATATATATATATATATATAGTTATATACCCTTTTGAGATTAAAGAATAATAATGGGGTTTCAAGGCTGATGACCCTAAAAACTAGAGGCGCATTAGTTATGTTATAGGTCAGTGACCTCTTACAGTAGAAATGTAGAATCTTATGGTGTATATTGTACTTGGGAGAATCTGCATCAATAAGGGCATTTTGATTCTCACAAAGTGCCCTTATAATACTGGAACGAGAAGATTCTGTCCTTTAAGATAAGATATATATATATATATCTATATGTTAAAAAGTTCATTTTGGTCCTCTACGTTTTACTCAAGTTTCAAATTAGTCCTTTATGTTTTAAAAGTTTTAAATTATTCTTATATGTTTCATCCAAGTTTTAAATTGGTCCTTTATCTTTGAAAAGTTCTATATTGGTCATTTATGTTTCCTAAAAGTTTTATATTTATCCTTCAAGTTTCATTAAAGTTCTATATTGGTCATTTATATTTCATTCAAGTAGAGGTGTCAAAGTGGGTTCGCACGGGTTGGCCCACACGGGTTGAAATAGTTAAACGAACTGAAAATTCCAATCCGACCCACCAAGGTGGTGGGTCGAGCTAACCCACTTATTTTTAAAAATTTTTTAATTTAATAACTTTTTTAAAAAAAACTCTACTTTTTTTATACATTTTTTTCATTAACTATGAAATTTAATATAATAAAATGAAAGAAAATATTCATTATTCATCACGTCACTTACAAATAATTAAATACAAAACAATGAAAGTATAAAATATATTAAATAAATTTTTTAATATATTTAATATATGAGATAATGAGATATAAGATATGGGAACTTAGGGCTTAGAATTTTTTTACATTTTATTAATATATTAAATAAATATTTTTTTTAATAGTTAGGTGGGTTACGGGCCAACCCCCACTTAACTCGTGGGTTAGGTGGATCGGGTTTCTCCAACCCGTTTATTAAACGGGTTAAAATTTTGTAACCCAACCCACCAAATTAGTGGGTTAAACGGATCAATCCGGTGGGTTGGATCCGTTTTGACAGCTCTACATTCAAGTTCTATAATGGTTCTTTATGTTTCGTTGAAGTTTTATATTGGTCCTTTATGTTTTATTGAAGTTTTATATTAGTCCTTTATGTTTCATTAGAGTTTCACATTGGTCCTCTCAGCATGATTTTATTTTTGGCTTAAACGATGTCGTTTGGGTGTTTTTGGTGTGTATAAGGCCACGTCAGCTATCTGATACACGTAGGAGAGATTATGTCTCCACTTCTGCACGTCACATCAGCGGTTAACTTAAGAAATTGACGGATTTGGACGGAAGTACTAATTTAGAACTTCTGGGAAACATAAATGACTAATTTAAAACTTTTGAAACATAAAGGACTAATTTAAAACTTGAATGAAACAAAAAGGACCAAAATAATAATTAATTGCTTATATATTTTACAAATATATGATTCATATAATATTATTGTACTTGTTCCCAAAAAGAAATTCTGTACTTTTCAGCAGTACTACTACAAGAATATATATAGTGAATATTTCCCCATTTAGGCAATAATTATTGTAATTTTGTTCGACCAATTTAAATGTCAACTACTTTATTATTTAGTCCTCTGTCTCTCTTAGGTGGCTCTTAGGTGGCGTTTCGTATCCGGTGAGTATTTTAGTGGAAAGTGAAAATGAAAATGAAAGTGGAACTAAGTGATAGAAATATCTTGAAAGATCAATCAAGTAGAATATATATATATATATATATATATATATATATATATATATATATATATATATAAAATAACCCGAGAGTGGATCCTTTGAATTAAGCTAGTCGATAAATTGTTAAAGTGAAGAAAGAGAAAGAGAAAAAAATGAGAAGAGAAAAAAAAAGGAGAGAGAAAATTGATGGAATGGAATCATTTTCTTTCTCTCTCCTCACTTTAGCAATTTATCAATTTACTTAATTTAGAGGATCCACTCTCATAATAACCTCATCAATCCTTCAATAAGAGTCAAAATGCACTTAATAATGTGATCTCCCAACTTGGTAAATTTTAAGAAGAGAAAGTTAGATTAATTTATGGTATCCTAAAAATATATGATATTTTCTATACTCAATTTCTCCTAGTGTTCATTAATTCAATTTTCAATTTTATTATACAACTTATTTCAAGATTTTTTTTCTTTTTATTGGAAGTAATTCTGTTTAAGTTAACTGAGATCCCATAACGGGAGTAGATCAGAGCTCTCCCAGCAGAAGATTTTTCATACACAAGACTCGAACCCCATAAACCTTGTTTAAGAAGAATGAAGTACCTACCATTCCAACTAACCACACGTTGATAGATTCACTTTATTATTGTGATCAAGATGGCATTAATGTTAATGCATTCTCCACTAGGTCACTCTCACTTCTCTTCCATCTTCTTTTTTCCATTTTTATATACCATTATTTCTCTATATGTAATTGGAATCTGTCATACGCTAGCTCTTTGTTTTTGCTGCATCCTAAGAACTTTAATGGTGTTTTTTTAGTATTAAACTCTATAGTGCCTTGGCAGAAAACAAGACACATTTAGATTAATGGATCCGGATCTGCTAAAGTGTAGATCCGATAAAATGCATAAAGTGCACAATATGAACCATTAGATGAAATTGCTATAGTACGGACACGAATCTCGATTTTTATTTAACGGTCTGAATAATGCACTTTATACACTTTACACATTTTACACTTCATTAGACCCCGAACTTCCTACATTAATTGTGTAGTCCATATCATGCATCTTCATAGGGATTGGGTACAGAATTCATGTTTGCATTTCAATGGTGGCATGCATAACCCCAAATGCTTTGTAGTACGAAACCTGCTTAAATTAGCCACACAAGTGGATTTGATCAAAAGTAAAAAAAATTAAGGTACATTTTTTTTATTTATATTTTTGTCATTAACTTTCTTAATTATTAAAAAATAAAACAAATTTGAGTATAACAGCTCATTTTTGAGAAAAAGATCGATTTGATGGTTTTTTTATAAACAAGATTTGATGGTAGGGATGATCAAATAACTTGTACCCAATAGATATTTTAAAATTTTACACAGTGGGTATGAATCCGGATACAAAATTAACGGGTCCGAAGACGGGTAAGAAGATATCCTACTCATACTCTAGCTAACTCTGTCCATAATAATAATTATTTATTTTTATATATAAAAATGTAATACTTTTAAATTTTTTCTATTGAGAAAATATATAACGATAAAGAAAAATGTTAAATATTTTATACGTATTATAATAATTTAATAGTACATTTATATTTACGATTTAATTTTTTTTATTTTTGTTTATAGATGAAAAATTAATAAATATAAGATTTATATCATAATTTATTTCAAAAATTTTAGATATCTGAATCCGGATATGAGAATTCGACTGTTCGTAAAGTTTAAAGATGAAGATTAACTTTTATACCCACTCAAATGGGATCCACGGATGATAGCTTTGACAGGGTAATCAATATATATATAAAATTAAGCCCCCATTATCTAGTTAGTGTTGGGTTGTTATGGAAATTTTTTTATAGGATTCTAGAAATTTTTAAAAACTAAAACAAATTTGTGTGTAGTTTATACAACTCATTTTTAAGAAAAGAAAATTTTGATGGCTTTTAATTTTTTTTACAAACAAGATTTGATGGCTTCCAGTATAATCACTATAAAATAATTAAGGCTCCTATCTAATTACTGTTGGGTTGTTATGGAAAATTTTCTACAGAATTCTCGAAATTATTTCCGAGTTTATATATGGTCATTTTTTAATCATAGATTTGTTATGCAAATCACTTTAATTTATCATATTTATTATAAATGATTCAATAATTATTTATAAATATTGATTCCACCTTTCATCAATTGGATATGAGATTGTTAATAACTAATTATTCTAATTTCTAACACCCATTTCTCCCGTAATTAATTCATTTTTTAAAGAAAAAGTATATAATATTTTATTTTAATTAAACAATTTGCAAATATTAATGATATAAAGAAGTCTATATAAGTTTTATTTGTGATAATAAAATTTCATATGAAACAAAATAATTTAAAGTGCACTCTGTATATCAAAGATGGGTTACAAGAATGCCAAATTAAAGTGTGCAGGTGATTGGTTATAATGATAATGAGAGGTACTCTATTCTTTTAAATAAAGTTTGGACTTTGGAGTTCAAAATTTGTATATAAAATTTTTCTTATTAATTTTATTTCGTTACGAGACTTTCGATAGCTTAAATAGGATTACATTTAATAGAAAGATACGTGAAAAAAAGAAAGAAAGTGTGTGTATATACATAGTTGTATCATTGAATATTTAGTATGAGTTTTTATTGACTTAATTATTATAAGAAAAATTGGACCCATTTTAAGGAAAGGGGTTTTTGTTATGACCTTTGCAAGAACTGGGCCGAGTTGGGCATTTTTATTTTTTCTTAAATATTTTAAAAGTATTTTATATTATATAAAATATTATAACCTATGTTAATTTATAATATTATCCATAATATGTTAATATATAAAATAAATTATATTATTATAAATCAATTTACACTAATTCATAAAATAAACTATCCTAAATAAGTTTCTGAATCCTATTTTTTAAGTCAATTTATAATATTTTTCTTTATATGAAAACTCCATTTTGATCTTTATCTTTTACCCAAGTTCTATATTGGTCCTTTATCTTTCAGAAGTTTTATATTGGTTCTTTATCTTTCCCAGAAGTTCTATATATTGGTCCTTTATGTTTCATTAAATTTCTATATTGGTCATTTGTGTTTCATTAAAGTTCTATATTAGTTCTTTATGTTTCATTAAAGTTTCATATTGGTCCTCTCAACATAGTTTCATTTTTGGCTTAAACAACATCATTTGGGTGTTTTTAGTGTGTCTAAGGGCACGTCAGTTTTCTGGTACACATAGGAGAGATTAAGTGTCCACCTCAACATGCCACGTCAGCAATTAACGGAAGAAATAGACGGAAGGACCAATATAGAAATTTTGGGAAAGATAAAGAACCAATATAGAATTTCTAAAAGATAGAGGATCAATATAGAACTTGAGTGAAAGATAGAGGGTCAAAATGGGGTTTTGACCTTTTTCTTTATATATTGATATTTGATCAAATAAAATAACATATTTTCTAGGGGTGTTTGGTATTACTGTCCGTTTTTAGATTTCTATTTTTTGAAAATTGAAATCTGTGGTCTGTTTTTTTGTGTTATGTTTTCTATTTTCTGTTTTTTGTTTTATATCTTCAGTTTTCTATATTAATTAAATAACAGAAAATAAATGTTTATGGAAGTTCAAAATATACTTACGTGAATGTTTTGGAAGCAAGAAGATTCATGTACATTCATGGTGGGTGGTGGGTGTTGGTGGCAGTGGTGGTATGTGGTTGTTAGTGGTGGTGGTGGTGGGTGGTGGTGGTGAGTGGTGGTGGTGGGTGGTGGTGGTGAGTGGTGGTGGGGGTAGGTGGTAGGTGGTGGTTGCTGGTGGTGAGTCATGATGGTGGGTTGTGGTTGAAAAAAAAAAATTGAAATGAAATTTGTGGAAACCACATTTTGTGGTTTCCTATATAGTGATTTATGTTTTGATATTAAGTCCAAAATTAAAAATAAAATTCATTTAGCTACATAAGTTTTCAGTTTTTTTTTTCAAAATAAAACTGAAAACTGAAAACCGCAACAATACCAAACATTTCCTACAATTTAATTTAAAATTTTTAAAAATAAATAAAAGGCACATGAGCCGACCCTTGGCCTACTAAGGGTCTACTAAAAATTGTGTTGGCACCAATATTTTAGACACACTTTTAGAGTAGGCCAAGCATAGCTCAACTCATCTTACTAAAAGTCTTTGATGGATCGACTCATTTTTACATTCCGAATTATTATAGCCTATTGATACAATTTTTATTGCTCTAAGTAAATAATAAATGTTGCATTCAAATGTAAAAAAAAAAAAAATTATTAAAGCATTCTTGAAAAGTTTTGTATAATTATTGTGACTTAACTAAACACATAAATCAAATATTCTATGAAAACATGTTCATTTGGTAACAATTACCACAGTGAAATTATGGTGTTTTACAATTCTCACAAAAATTTAACATCATATTCTATACATATTAAACACATTTTTTATCATACTTTTTCTCTCTCCTAATTTTTCTCTCTATCTCTCTCCTCAATTTTCTTTACAATACTTTCTTTATTCTACAGTACTTTATTCTACAATTCATTCTTTACAATACTTTACATCTGTGCATTTATACCAAAGGTACCCCAAATAATTTCACAATATATTCCTGAAAAAATATAATTCCTAGATATCACCAAAAAAAAAAATTGAACTATCCTGCTTGATCATTTGCATGTGTGTATACAGTGTACCTATAGGTCATGTATATAGTACAGAACTAAACAGATAATTCTCACAATTATAAAAATTAGTTAAGATTCTTTTAAACATTGCAATTTGTTCATTAGTATTTTTTTTCCATGTAGGCTGTGTTTGGTAACAGGAAAAAGGGAAGGAATGGTGCAATTCCTCCTACATTCTTTTTACCAAATAAATCTTACTTTTTACAATGTGATTAAATTATGTTTTTGCCCTTACTTTTTTATCCACTCTTAATGTAAGGGTAAAATGGTCATTTTACTCACTTTTATTCTATTCATATCACATCACATCACATTGACATGACATTTCCATTCCCTCACTCATTCCACCTACCAAACAAGCCTTTAAAACCTTAAGATGAGCGGTAGACTGAGAGAGTTCATTTTTTTACATAAACTTAAAATTTAAGGGAGTTTTTTGGATGTTAGTTTTATTTCTAATAGGGTGGAATCTACAATTGACATAAAGGGACTCTAAGGGATCTAAATCTTGAAAAGTTTGTTATAGGTGAAAACCTAGATGCCTACGTATCCTGATAAGGGATCAGAATTCATGTAGTTCGACAAGAGGGGGGGACGTCCATGGGGCCATTAAGCGCAAGGTTTACTTGTGTACCGGCGTGGACGGCTAGGACGTTGATGGGTAAGCAGAGTCATCAGATGTAGGACTTTGGAGGTCCTGCATGTGGAGGAGCTGTGGAGGAGGGAGCTCTAACGGAGTGAGGACTGTGATCCCTAAGAGGCTAGTGGTGAGAGAGAGATGGGGATCGTGAGAGATTATGGAAGAGTATCACGGTGGGAATTAAGAAAGTGGGAGGTCAACTCTTGATTAAGAGAGGCAGAATGATTCGTGTGTCTAATGGTTCGTGCATGAGTCTATTCATAGTCTCTTAATTAGTCAAATGGACCGTGAACCCTTTCCATATAAAAGTCTTCTTAGACTGAGTTAGTGTGACACATGCCTATCACATGTGAGGGTCATATTTGGTACTAATATTGGACATTAATTAAAGTTTTAGAGGGATTTTCGGCATTTCAGTATGGTGGATGCTGAAAGTTTGGTATGATTTTATTATAGAGAAAGGGAAAGGGAAAGGCAAGATCTCTTCCCTGTGTAGAGGGAACTCAGCTTCTCACATAAGTAAGAGGGAAGTTGACTTGGAGAGAGGAAAGTGGTTGATGAAAATACCACTTTACCATTCTTTGAGCTTCCCCATGCTACAAGCTGAGTTCTAGGGTGCGCATCAGCCGGCTATTGTAGTCTAGCATTGGGAAATTTTTTTGGTTGAAACCAAGCAGCCGACTGATAAGTTCACATTAGCTGCCTGTTAAGCTTCTTCCAAAACATTGACATTAAACCCAAACCACAACAGCCAATTAATACGTTTATATTAGCTCGCCTATGTTGCATGAATACGGGTGCGGGTACGGGGTACGGCAAATTTTTAAAAAATAGGATACGGGTACGGCAATATACTAAATAAATAAATAAAATTTATAATATATAATAATTTTAAATGTAATAAAAATAGGTAATGCCCCTTTAATCATTCATAACCAATCAAAATAGTAACATAAGTTTCTTAAAATTCATAAAACTAATATAATTAGTTATGATATTGAGGTGTATATTTGTCTGTTTCTTATAATTATCTAATCTGTAAGACTACAAAGGTAAAATTTTATAGATATACTTATAATTTTTTCATTAAGTACTAAAATCAAATTTTTTTTCTTCAAAAAAATACTACACCACACATATTTTGAAGTATCCAAGAGTACTCAAAGAATACGAATATCGGGTACGTATCTGATACGGGTACGACTTGATTTTAGAAGTACCTGTGATTCATAGTAGCTCGCTGTTAAGCTTCTGGTGTTGGCCATTAATAATTTTGTAGAAATTTTATTCATGAATCATGAATGAACTTTATTCGGTGAGAATTTTGTACATAGGCCTTACCACAATTTGGCATTTACTCAAATGTCAAAGTATGTGATGATTGTTTCAACCATTGTTTTGAAAATCGGACCGGACCGGCCGGTCGGACCGGAAAACCGGTAAACCGCCAGCCAGTCCGGTCCGGAATAACCAATGAACCGGTCAGATATAAAACCGGTCAAGAACCGGTCAAAATCGGTCAGAACCGGTCAAAACCGGTCAGAACCGGTGGTTTAGACGGTTCGACCGGTTGTTCATTTTTTTTTTTTAAATTTGTGTTGTTTATGATTTAATATTTATTGAAAATTTGTTGTGACTTGTAGTTGTAAGGATTGTTCTATTTCAGTATTTATTGTTGGGTTTGTGATAAGATTTGAGACTTAAATATGTTGATCCTTGAACTTATTTGAGGAGTTTAATATGATATTGTGGCAATTTGCAACTTGTTCTATTTCTTATCATGTTTAGATCGAGATGGAAACATATAATTATGAAATATATAATTTTTTTATGATATATTTTAGTATATTTAATTAAAAATATATATTTTAAATGCCACCGGTTTGACCACGGTTCAACCACGGTTCGACCATTGAACAGTGAACCAGTACCTCGACCGATTCAATGACCGGTCCGGTTTTAAAAACATTGATTTCAACAACTCACGAACAAAAATAAATTTAGTTGCTTAACTTTGGGTGGGGGCAAAAATAATTAAGGGCAACGTTATTATTTTACAGTTTTAACTTTTAACTTTCACTTTTTTATTTTCTTTTTATCGTATTAAATAATTTTTATTTTTATTTTTATTTTCTTTTCCTTACATACCAAACACACATAAAATTACTTACTTCTACTTCTACTTCCCGTCAAAACGAGACAGGGTCGTCTGCTGTCCATTTATGTTGCTGTTGTTGCTGTCAGGTGGAAATGACATCGTTTGACGTGCTGAATTACTTTTCTTTGCTTTACATATGCACAGCGTTTTGATGGAAGATTTTAAAGGGAAATATTATATTTGTGTATTTGAGGTAAAAATTGTCTTTCATTTTAGTCCAATAAAAAATATTCTTGCAATATATAAAAATTATACCTGTCTTTCATTTTAGTCCAATAAAAAATATTTTTGCAATATATAAAAATTATACCTGTCTTTCATTTTAATCCTTAAACATGTATTCTTGATGAATTTTATATTAAAAAAAATATTTTTGGTTTTTTATTTTTTAGTTTATATATTTTTTTATTAATTTTAATTTTTCTCAACCAATGATAAAAACTTAGAGGGTATATTTAATTAGATTGAGTATTAAAGAAGGGAATGGATTCACACTAATAAAGACCTATGGCTATCATGGATGAATTAGGGACCAAATTATTATTAACATTGCCAATACTAATAACAATTTGGTCTTTAATCCATTCAAGGTGATGCTATTTGTCAATATTAATGGTAATTTGGTTCCTAATCTATTCATCTTAGGTCCTTATTAGTGTGGGTCCATATTATTACAACCCAATTTGAAGCAATTATAGGAAAAGGAATTGTCCCAAATCCAATTTCACAAGATAATGGTCATTAAATACTCCCTACCATTTTTTAATACTCAATCCAAATATACTTTTCAAGTTTTTTATCATTAGTTGAAGAGACAGGTTGGTCTCTAATCCATTCAAGGTTGGATTAGAGACCAAATTGTTATTAGTATTGACAATATTAATAATAATTTGGTCCCTAATCCATCCATGATAGCCATAGGTCTTTATTAGTGTGAATCCCTTCCTTTCCTTAATACTCAATCTATCGAGATTGGATCCGGTACAATTCCTTTAAAATGCACATTTTTACTTCATTTTTGAAGTACTAATATGGGCTCATACTAACAATAATTCACCATGAATAGATTAGAGACCAAATTATTATTAATATTGGCAAATATCATCACCTTAAATGAATTAGGGACCAAATTGTTATTGATATTGAAAAATAGTCTCACAAGGCTATTTAGTGATGATATTTATCAAAATTGATAATAATTTCGTCTCTAATCCATTCATAGTGGGTTATTGTTATAGTAAGTCCGTATTAACGCTTCAAAAATGAAGTAAAAATATATATTTTGAAAGAATTGCACCGGAATTGCACGGAAGAGAATTGCACTGGATCCAATTTACAATCTAAATATACCCTCTAAGTTTTTATCATTGGTTGAGAAAAATTAAAATTAATAAAAAAATATATAAACTAAAAAATAAAAAACCAAAAATATTTTTTTAATATAAAATTCAACAAGAATACATGTTTAAGGATTAAAATGAAAGACAGGTATAATTTTTATATATTACAAAAATATTTTTTATTGGACTAAAATGAAAGATAATTTTTACCTCAAATACACAAATATAATATTTCCCTTTAAAATCTTCCTCATCAAGACGTTGTGTAGGTGTAAAGCAAAAAAAAGTAATTCAGCACGTCAAACGATGTTGTTTTCACTGGACAGTAACAACAACAACATAAACGAACAGTAGAGGATTCCGTCTCGTCAAAATACTCACCTCCTACAAAGTGTTTTAAATGAAAAAATAGACAAAATGATTTTCTTGTGCAGAAGTACAAGTTTGTGGGGGGTTTAGGTGAAAGTTAATAAATCGGCCAAAAAAAGGTGAACTTTAATAATTGAAAATACTTTATTATTTCCACACGAGTTACATTTTTTGAGGGTTTTATGCAATTTATCAATATGTATTTACAAGTATAACATCCATTTTTCACCTTTAGACTTTAGTTTTCGTATAAAGGTGAGTAACTAGGTAATTAATTAGGTTCAAATTGGGCGGCTATTTTTTTTTTCTAATTGCTTCCTAGCTATATATATTAGCTTAAAATGATACTCTTGGATATGTTGAATTTGTTGGAATTAAATATCCGCCTGTGAAAAAGTCTGATCGGATCGAGTGATGACTCGTTGAAAAGTTCGTAGAGAGACGAACAAAACGACACCAAAATGACTCTCATCTTAGATCACACGAGTCCGCACTCGTGGCCCAAAGTAGGCTAAGTAATCATGATATTTTGTTCACTTTTCCAAGTCCCACATCTAACAAGTCAATGATGAGAGTTCTCTCATTCTCCTATAAATAGAATTGATTCTTCACCATTCACTTTGCTAATCTCTCTCATATTTCTCAAAGGGAGCTCTTTTATTAGAGAACCTTGCATAGTTATATTTCTTTAGTTGCTTTTTCGCGATCAGTCGAGAAAAACACTTTTGTCTCTAATAGACAAAAATAATCGCTCGGTGGGGTCGAAATTCGAGGTTCGAGTTCTAATAAGTCCCTAGTGGAACAGAGTCTCTAACATAAGCGTCCAAGTTAGTATTTTTCTGCTGCTATTTATTTATTATTCTTTTCGGTCCCTGTGGGGCGGTCTTGGAGATCCGCTTCCTTACATATACATTATTTTCTCAATTTTAGTGGAAATTGATTATGACTATTTCTTATCTCGCACAAGTAATTGCTTACTTTATTGCTTTTTTCGCACATACAGGGGCAAGTCCTATTTGGAATAGCTTATACACAATTCGACCACTATGGATTTAGTCAAAGACACTTCTTTAAGGATAAAATTTATATACAAGCGCCTATATGTTTGTTATCAGGCTTCTCAATAGTCAAAAGTCAAAGTGAATTGGCACAAATGGTCAAAAATTCGGAAGAAAGTTTTCGCTTCACCCATGGACGAGGATTCAAATTCTCCAGAAGCCATCCAAAATCCTACTTTGGTGGGCATCCCTCCACAGGGAGATCTCTTGACACCCAAGGGTTAGTTGAGTAGTTGCGACTGGATAAAATTGCTTGTGGTTTTTAGGCCTGTGCAGTAATCCTTTGGGTTGGGCCTCTGTTGGTCTCCCCAACATGTCATTGGCGCCTTGCCCGATAATAGTTGGAAGTGCCTTCTCTTACTATTATTTTTAGTAAAAAAAAAAAAATCAGGCTTCTCAATTAAAAAAATGGCATATGTCATTTTTTTTTCCATTTCATTTTTCTACTTCTAACTTTGTTATTTTTCTGTTAACTTATTTTGATTTATTTTTGGTTTAAAAAAACTCATTATTTTATATTGAATGTCTCTTCCTTCTTTAGATGTTCTTCTCTCAAATTAAACAAATGTTGAGAAAATAATTGTTTTAACCAATAATTTTTACACTTCACCTTTAATTTCATTTCCCCCATCAATCATCATCCTCTTCAATGCAAAATTCAGAAGAAAATTTTATCTAATTATTCACCAAACCAAAATGGCATATCATTAGACAATAACCTTTATCATATCATAACTAAACCGAGCCCTTATAAACATATGACGTTGGGCCTACAGCCTATAGGCCCTCAGCAACACTATAAATAGACACGGAACTCTAGGCGATAGGTATGTTGTCTCTCATACTCTAAATAGCTTCAAGAGTTGACTTCTTCACTCTCATAACTTCTAGAGATATTCTCTCCACAAATCTTGGTTACATCTATCTTCTCCATTTTCACGTAACCCTAACGGCATACCGTGAGTGCTTCCCTCTAATCAAGGCACCGTCGCTACCTTCTTTGAGCCAGCATTGATCGGCTCTACCTCTGGTGACCTGTTCACCTTCCCTAAGTCCTAGTCATACACGGTCGACACTCAAGTAATATCTTTATACTTATGGCTGTCATGGACTCGATTCTTACTTCATTGAATTACATAGACTTTGATCACTTATCAGAGTATGTAAGCACTTGGGTCCTCTCCTTTAAATCCGTCCTCTAAACTAGATTTCATACCCTTTCCCTTCTACCCCTGAGAAATTCAAAATCGAGAGAACCATCCCTATGAATCGTGATGTTTATTCATGTTTCTCTTCCTAAGCACAATGTTCTTATAGGCTTTCTTCCTAATCACATTAACTGCAACTCTCCGTCTTAGTGTTAAATAGAGCTGTCAAAACGGGTTTAACTTGGTGGGTTGACCCGTTTAACCCACCAATTTGGTGGGTTGGGTTGCAAAATCCCGACCCATTTATTAAACGGGTTGAAGGAATCCGACCCACCTAACCCACCTAACTTAAAAAAAAACATAATTCTTAATTATGTTTCTTTCTTTTTATGATATTTTCATTTTTCACCATATTTGCAGGAGCAGGAGGAAAAGAAATGAGTAATGTTGTGATATTTTGACCATATTTCATACTTTCATTGTTTTATTTTTAACTATTTATGAGTGACATGATGAATGATAAATCTTTTCTTTCATTTTATCATATTAAATTTCCTAGTTCATGAAAAAAAATGTATAAAAAAAAGTATAGATTTCTTTTTTAAAAAAAGTTAGAATTAAAAAAATTTAAAAAAAAGGTGGGTTAGGTGGGTTGGCCCGACCCACCACCTTGGTGGGCCTATTTAACATGGCAAACCTGAGTGAACCAACTCATCACAAGTCCAACCCGTGGTGGGTCAACCTGTGTGGACCGGGTTGGCCCACTTTGACAACTTTAGTGTTGAAGAAGAGAAGAGTTACGTTGAAATTTTTGGACTTTTTTTTTCAAAATAAAAAATAAATTTAAAAAGTTAACAAATGACAACAATGTTGAAAGTGAGAAGGTGCATAAGATGAAAAAAAATATGAGATGTCATTTTTCAATTGAGAAATTTAATAGCAAACATATAAACAATTATATATAAGTTTTGTCTGTTCTTTAATATTGAGATTAGAAGATTTACAATGAAAATCCTCATCACCTGATAAATTGACAAAATCAAAATTAATTTGAATTAAATTAAAAAACCTTTCATAATATTTCGTGAAATTATGTGTGATACTTTTTTATGTAAAAAAAATTACATTTAGTATATATATATTTTTTAAATTTGACATAATCTTATATACAAACCCACATTCTAATTTGATTTTGTTAATATAGTGCCTTATTATTTTATGTGAAAACTTAATATATAGGTTTAACTAGATTTACTATTATATTAAAAATAAAATTAACTCGGTTTTAATTTGCATTTAAATTAAGTTAAATTCATATACTTGCTTTGATTTCTTCCTTGTAGGGAAGTTTCCACTGTATTGATATTTTATTTACTGATGCATATATAAAGCATTACATATGTACAGCTTCTGCCACAAACATCTATGAAAACTTTCGGTGGCTGACTTTGACACATGTTTAATTAATTCCTTCATTCAAATAAAATAGTAATATATATATATATATATATTTATTTATTTATTTATTTATAGTGGCACATGATATGGGTTTTGTATTTTCTTAATTATCGTCTTCTGAGTTCGAGTTTTGAAGGGATGAGAATATTATTATCGGTTGGGAGGGTCATCCCCAGTAATAGGCCTAGTATCCGAGCGATTAATTATCAGGCCCACTCTGATAAATATCCTGGCCTTATAGACAATATATATATATATATATATATATATATATATATATATATATATATATATATATATAATTGTCATTTTTGATTCAGACAATTCTAAATCAGAAATTAGGACCACAAGAGGTCGTAACTTTAGGGGACTTGTCCTTAGGTGATGACCTAGGTGCCTATGTACCCTTGTGTAGGGATCAAAGTTCATGTAGTTCGAAAAGTATACGTCCATAGGAACCGTTAGGCAAGAGTGTTATCTTTAAAAGCCGTGTGGGTAGGACGTGTATGGAGTACTCCAGGCGAGTGGGCCACCGGTTGGAGGTTTCTTTAGAGGAAGGAGAGAGCAAGAATCTCTCTGGGTTGCTTAGAACTAGTGGATGGAGATATCCAGAAGGGTAAGTGAGCTCTGATTGCTTAAGATATATATGATTTATAAAAGTATATATATATATATTGGCACACAAGCTAGTACCTAGTAACAAGTCTAGTACCCGAACGATTAATTATCAGGCGTGCTCTGATAGATACCCTGGTCCATAGACAAAAAAAAATGTATATATGTTATTATAATTGATCTCATCATCCTAAACGTTTTTTACATGGATAATTAATTAAGCTTTATGTTTATTTAAGAAAAGTAATGTGATTTAGTGGCAAATTGGTGAGATATCACTTGCAGTTATTTAAGTAATCTCACGAGAATTAAATACTTTGTTGCTATTTCATTAGTCATTCCTTTTATGGATTTTTTTTTTTAAAAAAAAAACTTTTTCGCTTTCATCTTTTTTTTTAATGTGTGAAAGGAAAATCATGTGCTTATTCAATAGTTATAACTGTGTAACTTTCGCACGTATGAAATGAAATAAAATCATTGACGCTCAAGTTTGTAAATTGCTTCATTTTTCAAATCAAATTCAATTAAATAATTCACTTATTGATAAATAATATAAGTTAAAGTTATGACTTATGACAATAAATTAATTTATGGTGACAATAAATTAATTTATGGTGTAACTCTACTAACTAAAATTACTTCATTCTCTAACATTATAAGGAAGGTTAAAGGTTTATTCTGGTCATCTATGTTTTACTCAAGTTTTAAATTAGTCCTTTATGTTTCAAAAGTTCTAAATTAGTCCTTTAAGGCTTATTCTGGACACATAATTTTTCATACGTATATCAGATAGCTGATGTGGCCTTAGATACGCCAAAAACACCAAAACGACGTCGTTTAAGCCAAAAATAAAATTAAATCATGCTGAGAGGACCAATATGAAACTCTAATAAAACATAAATGACTAATATAAAACTTCAATGAAAGATAAAGGACCAATATAGAAGTTGAATGAAACATAAGGGTACAATATGGAACTTTAATGAAACCTGAAGGACAAATATAAAACTTTTGGAAAACATAAAGGACCAATATAGAACATAAAGTAATTATTATGTCATGATTTCATTTCAAATTCAATAAAATGATAAAAAAAATTAAGAATAATAATAATCAAGACAATAATAATTTAAAAATTCAACAACCGAACAAAATTGTAAAAGAAATGATTCATGAAAGTCATCATTTCATAAATCATAAATGGAACAAACACTATTTCGGTCCTCTACGTTTCATCGAAATTCAGTTTTGGTCTTCTATGTTTTAAAATGTCATTATAAGTTCTCTATGTTTCGAATTTTGTCAAAATTGGTCCTTTTACCTCACAGTCTCACACTATTAGCTTCATCCATTAAATGCTGATGTGGACCGCTTACGTGGCTTGAGTAAATCTTCTACAAACCCAGAGCTCAATGGATCGAGAAGAAATTGAAAGCAACACAACTTAATTCTCAATCAGTAGTGAAGCTCCTTTTATACAGAGAAAGAAGAAAGAAAGCTGAAAATGAATCCTAATAGAAAGCTAAGCCTAAAACAGAAAGGTTAAATCTAACTAACCTAAAAATGCTGCTCCCAACGCTGCGTTTCACTAACAACAAGCCTGGAACCAGAAACGCACCGTTTTACAAAAAAGACATAAAAAGACGCCTAAACTAAACGACGTCGCACAACCTCCAACAATAAAAAACATTAATGGATAACGGATACATTTCATAATGAAAGAAACGAAAGCTCCAAAACCCATCTATCTCTACACCCCTCCCCCTCAAGTTGGAGAGAAATGTGCCATCATGCCCAACTTGGGAATAAACTGCTGAAAGTCACAGATTGCAAGGGACTTAGTAAGAAAATCTGCGAGCTGAAATTTTGAAGGGATGAAACTTGGCTTGATGAAGCCTTCTTTAGCTTTGTTTCTGACGATGTGACAGTCTATGTCCAAACGTTTCGTTCGTTCGTGGAAAACTGGGTTTGCTGCAATGTGGAGCATGGATTAATTGTCGCACCACAAAGGGATAGGCAACGGAACTTGGCACCCAAAGTCTCGGAGCACATAAGAGATCCATTGAAGCTCGCATACCGTGGACGCCATGCTCCTATACTCTGCCTCACAGGAAGAGCATGAGACCGTATTTTGTTTCTTGGTCTTCCACGAAATCAGAGAATCTCCCAGGAAGATGCAATACCCTGTCAAAGACTTACGGGTCAAAGGGCATACAGCCCAGTCACTATCACAGTAAGCTCAAAGATGAGAAGATGCACCCTGCTTATAAAAGAGCCCATGTGACAACGTGCCCTTTAAATACCGAACAACTTGAGTTGCATCCTCCCAACGAGTATGCAAAGGGGCTGAGACGAACTAACTCAGCTGCTGAACACAATGTGAGATGTCTGGCCAAGTCATTCCCAGGTAAAGCAACCTTCCTACCAAGCGTCTGTACTGATTTACTTTTGTAAAAGGTGTCGATGACTCATTGAATTTATGATTCTTGGGCAATGGTGTCTTAGAAACACTCGCCTCAGTTAACCCCATGTTTGAAATTATATCAGTTAGATGCTTGCGCTGTGACAAAAACATTCCTCCTGGAACACGAAGAATTTCAATTCCTAGGAAGTATTTAGCTTGTCCCATGTCCTTAATAGTGAACATGGAATGCAAGAAGCGTTTTACTGCTTCAATATGTCCCTCATCATCACCTGCTATCAGCACATCATCCACATATACCAAAAGTGCCAAAAAATATGATGTAAAGATTTCTTTAGTTTGCACACTTCATTAGATTTGGCCTTAGTGTATCCTTCAGGTGGCACCATATATACTTCCTCCTTTAAATAGCCATGGAGGAAGGCATTATTAATGTCTAGTTGGTGCACACTCCAATTGTTTAGACATGAAAGAGAAAGAAAAATCCTAACTGTAACCATTTTGGCTACTGGAGAAAAACTCTCAAAATAGTCTAAACCCAAGTTTTGATTGTATCCTTTAGCATCTAGCCTTGCTTTATACCTTTCAATGCTTCCATCGGGGTTATATTTAACCTTGTAAACCCACTTACTTCCGATGGCTTGCTTACCTTTGGGGAGTTCAGTTAACTCCCATGTTTGATTCTGCTCCAAGGCTGCTATTTCACGATTCATTGCATCTACCCAATTCTTAGATTTGGATGCTTGATTATATGTATAAGGTGCATACACCTTATTTACTTTAACCATGAAGGCCTCATAGGTTTCTGACAGTTTATATTGCAGGTTTGTACTTCCTCTGACCTCAGATGCCTTTGCACTGCACACATAATCCTTTAACCAACTAGGCAGTTTTCTCACTCTTGCCCCAATATTTACTGCCTCAGGTTCTCGCTGGAGTAACTCATCTCTTGGTTGCACATCTTGATTCTCTGGCCACCACTCATCTAGTACTTCTTATGTGTAATCATCATCCTCCCTTTCATGTATTACATGCTGTTGTTCTTCAGATGAACTTGCATCTTCTCCTTCATCTGCATCTGCATTAACGAATACTTGTGGAAAAGGCAGTTCTTTCCCTTCCGTGCCACTTTGGAAGGGGAAGATATGCTCATAATACACTACATCCCTAGATACAACTATCTTCTTATTGTCCATATCATAGAGCTTATAACCCTTTTGTCCACTTGGATATCCTAAGAAGATACATTTATAAGCTCTAGATTCGAATTTATCCTTATGTGGAGTAGTGTTTGTACTATCACATAAGCAACCAAACGTTCTTAACCTCTCATATTCTGGTTTCTGTTCCTGTAGTACCTCATATGGGGATTTCCAACCTAATAGAGATGTAGGCATTCTATTGATCAAATATATAGCAGTCAGAACTGCTTCCCCCAAAATCTCTTAGGCAAATGTGATTGAAACATAAGAGCTCTAGACACCTCTAGAAGATGTCTATGTTTCCTTTCCACTACTCCGTTTTGCTGGGGAGTGTAGCTACAACTTTTCTGGTGTTCTATTCCCATTCCACTTAGGATTCTACTACATTCATAGTTGGTAAACTCCGTACCATTATCTGTTCTAATCTTCTTGATCTTACAATTATAATGGTTCTGTACATATGCAAAAAAAGGCTTGTAGTGTGCTCAACACTTGAGTTTTGTGTTGCAGCATAAAGGTCCAAGTAGTTCTAGAGTAGTCATCCACAATAGTAAGAAAGTAATGGGCCAAGGTTAATGTTGGGTGCTTATAAGGACCCCACAAGTCTATGTGAAGTAATTCAAACTTTGTTTGGGCCCTATTCTCGCTAACTGGGAATGACAACCTATGTTGTTTTGCTTTATGACAGATTTCACAATGTTCACAAACCCAAAGCTCAATGGATCGAGAAGAAATTGAAAGCAACACAACTTGATTCTCATTCAGTAATGAAGCTCCTTTTATACAGAGAAAGAAGAAAGAAAGCTGAAACTAAATCCTAACATAAAGCTAAGCCTAAAACGGAAAGGTTAAATCTAACTAACCTAAAAATGCTGCTCCCAATGCTGAGTTTCACTAACAACAAGCCTGGAACCAGAAACGTAACGTTTTACAAAAAGACATAATAAGACGCCTAAACTAAACGACGTCGCACAACCTCCAACGGTAAAAAACATTAACGGATAATGGATACATTTCAGAATGAAAGAAACGAAAGCTCCAAAACCCATCTATTTCTACAAATCTCCTACGTGTCTATTTAAGCTGACGTGCCACGTCACCACCTTCTTCTTCTTCTCCTCCTCCTCCTCCTCCTCCTTCTTCTTCTTCTCCTTCTCCTTTTCTCATTCTTCTTCTTCTTCTCCTTCTTCTTCTAAAAAAATCTATTTGAATTAAAGTGACTATGAAAATATATAATAGATATACCGTAAGATTTTAAGAAACCATAGGTTGTGGATTCTTTTCCATAGAGTATCCCACTACTTGTTTACCATCTCCAAGTTCTGAAAGTATTAAAAAATGGCATCAACACAAAAATTAAATTAATGAGATAAAAATTATGTAAAGTATAAACTAATGACTTACGAATCTCAATCTTCTCGCATTGATTCATCTCTTCAAACCCCGGAATGTCAAATTGGATTATAGTAGGTCTTAGCCAATTTTGTGCACAAATTAATGTCTTAGTTGTTCTTGGAAAAAGGGATGATCTAAATGTATCCAAGACTCGAGCACCAATGCTAAATGTCGACTCAGAAGCTGACACAGGCACAAATGATACATCTCAAGCAATGCAACAAAGTATTCAAAACCTTGACACATTAAATTTCCACCAATCTAAAACATCAAAATTGTCATCAAAATCTACAATAGCTTCAACCAAATACCTTTCTACTTCATTCTTAGTTTCAAGAGAGTCATTTTCTCACAAATGTGATTTAAAAGTTGCTTCTATAGCTTTTTGAGTTGGTTTATCGTTTAAAGCATCCTGATTAATATTGCTCATGGACATTGAAGATTGTCCTTCAAGGTTAGAGGAAGTTTTTGGCTCATATAACTGACAATACCATTGATACAACTTCTGTAAGTCAGCCTTGATAATTGAAATCATGTCGAAAGATACAACACCACTATAAATATCATCAAATGACCCGTTCAAATGTCATTTGGAGCTTTTGAGCAACTTCAAGCATTAAACAAGTTGAGTTCCACCTACTTGGAACATCTAGGCATACAAGACTTTGAGAAGTAATTTGAGCTTACTCAATACAAAGTTTGTAACCTTTGGGTAAATAAAATCCTTTAAATTTCATATTTCAATTAAAATACAATGAGAGCACATAATTATAAAAACCTATCACTTTTAGGCAAATTGATTCTCAAAACCATATATATATATATGCTCTCATTCACATGCTTCATGTAACCCCAGAATTAATACACATAACAACTCCCTTTGGACAGGTAATCATGTACATTAATTCAATCAAATTCTATCAACAAGGAATTTGCACAATTTGATAATTTTGATGGCTAAACCACTTTAGCAATAAAAGCCCCAACAATTCACAAAAAAAATGCAAAATTTTCCATAGTATAATTTATGTATGAAATTGCTCTACTTCCTATCAACATAAAGATTTAAACAATTTTTTGAATTTTGATCAATGAACCACTTTAGTGATAAACATTCTCAACAATCCAAGAAATGTAAAAATCCCAGACTATGAATGATAAATTTATCCAATCTCCTATCAACAAAAAAAAACTAAAGGATCTTCTAAAATTTTGATGTATGAATCACTTCAGTGATAGACATACTCAACAATTTTACAAAATGAAGTTCTTAGAAAATTAAAATTAATAATACACAATAATAGCCTATTACTTAATCAAATTCTCTACATATGAGAAATTCCCTTGATTGCTCCAAGAAAAATTTTTACTATCGTCATTCAACTAAATACTCTTTTGTTGTAGCCTTTGAATTTTCTGTCTATGTTTTGATCCATTTTTAAGTCATGTTTGGTTCTTAAAAAAAAGTTATAGAGTTTGAAAATAACCATATGGGCATTCATTATCTCCAAAATTTATTGTCACAAAATAATTTGTGCGATAAATAATATCCTTCCAAACTCCCTTTCTATATCAATAAACAAGCCTTTCAAGACATTGATTTCTTCATGACAGCTTTATAAAATTTAATGATTGAAACTCAATTGTAAGAATTAAATTCTTACATTTCTAACTTCATGAATTTCTAAAATTCTCCTATCAATCATAACTTTATAATCTAAGAACCTTTCCCTTTTGACCAACGAATTTTGAATTCATATTAAAATAAAATCAGGAGATGCAAATAAGAAGGACATATGCAATCATTCTACCTTTTTTTCTCATTTTAAGCTATCAGCTTAAAGTGAGAAAATAATTGTCAATGATATCACACAGGTTAAATCCATATCCCAAGATCAATCAAAGTAATTCAATTAGTACCAATCATATGTGTTGCTTAAAAGTATTACGGCCTAATATTTAGCAAGACCCCTAAATAGTTTTATTTTATTGAAGTCTATAACTTGATCCCTGATTTGAAACATTGGCATACATAACTATATTGTCAACGAAATGACATATGCTATCTATGATTTATCAAAGAAGCTATATTACGGAAGCTTTTAATAACTAATATAAGATATTAATTATTATGAGATAATTCATTTTTTAGTCCAATGTCTCAGTATCCATATTTCATTTCTTATAATATGAGCCAGACATCATTTCAGGGGTGGCATTATTGTTGTTCACAGTGAAATAAAAATTTGCACATAATTAATATGGTAAATTAGTCCGGCAAATAGTTTAACATTTAAACAACATTTGAAGGAAATCCTTTTTGCATCATTATAAACTCCCATTTAGGCAGAGTAAATAATATTATATTTGACTCCTTCAGTTCATGAAGCAAACAAAGACTTAAAATTTAAAGAATTAAATCCCCTTTAAGCAGATAAAATTTCTTAAAATTTATATTCCAATACAATAAGAATATATAATTTAGAAAAGTCAATCCCTTTTGAGTAGATCAATTTTCATGATCATATACACTTATCAATGTGCTCCATATTATCCTGTAATTAACACACATAATAACTCTCTTCGGACAGGAAATTATATGTATTAATTCAATAAACAATTCTATCAACAAGGGATTTTATGCCTTTATGAATTTTGATGACCAACCACTTTAGTGGTAATAGTCACAACTGTTGTAAATTCTAATACATATGTGTGTATGTGTCTGTCTAATAAAGCCCTACATTATCTAGAACAAAGGAGACCCAAGTGTATATGTATATTAATTTATAATAGTAAGTGGAGATTATTATAAATTAATTCAACCAATTAATAAAATTCATAAGTTATAAAATAATATATAATGCTAATTAATTGTGTACATTATTTGCATAAATCACTTTAAATGATACATAATTGTATCATTAGTGAGGAGTTATGCAATATAATTGTCATATTTAATTTGTCATTTATATATATAAAAGTGTGGAAGTTTTATTTGATGTTCTCAATATATATTACATCATGGATTGGTTTTCAAATGTGTATATATGTGTGTGACTAACAAAACAAAGGCAGCAAGTGAGAGTAAAAGAAAATTGGTTTTGTGAAATTTGGTTCTCCTATTTATGTGTTCTAGTATGAGTTTCTAAATTCTTTTGTTGTTCTGCTACCTTGGTTATGTGACAATCAAGAAGGGTTCGTTTAATCCTGTGAGAGTGCCGCTTCCTAATTCTTTGAGGGGTTGCGGAATATCTCTTTAGGACAGTGTCCTTGTGACGCGACTCGGTTCAAATGAAGCCATTAAAATACTATAAATCCCCAACAACAACAATTCACAAAAATATCCCAATTTATTAAATTTGCCTCTCACTTCCTATCAACAAAGGAAACTAACAGTTTTATGGATTTTGATGATGAATAAATCACTCTACTGATGCAAGGTTGGGGCCACGTTCAAAAAATTTTATGTTCTTAGTCGGGTCACATACTAGTGATACCTAGCTCAAAAATAGATATGCACACAAATTTTACCTAAACTTAAACAATTTTAGGCATTTTTATATATCTATTAACGTTGCGCTAGAGAGTATAATAAATATACACACAACTAGGGAGAGGGAAGGTGTGCAACAAGTTCAAAGGGCTTAAAAATATTTTTTCATGATTTTTCCATGCCAAAATAACTTTAAAAATATTTATTTCGAATTTCTAAACTAGTATATATCAAGAAATTCAAAATAAATATTTACAAGTCTCCAAAAATTAAATAAAAATTATGGAAAAGAAAAGATGAGAAAAATACCACTGGAATCACCTCAATTGGAGGTGGGAGTGGGCCTCATGCGCCACCCCTAGATCTATCCGCGATTGAGCTTCGCCAGAAGAGCACTATTCATCATCTTCAACCTCCACATGGGTCAACTCGACCCATTTGTTAATCCATCCGACCCGTCGATTTACACACATATATATATGGAAAAAACTTAGGTCCATTTCCTTATGTCAATTTCATCAAGTTCTCCAATATAAATATGACACGTGGCAAAAAGTGTTTAAATGACCAATCACAGTAGAGAGAGAATATAGAAGACCACCTTTTATATGACCAATCATAGAAGAAAGAGAGTGTAAATACATTATATGATTGGTGGAACTTGATGAAATGGACATAAGGAAATGGACCTAAGTTTTTTCATATATATATATATATATATATATATATATATATATATATATATGGAATGAAATTAGTGTCACTTTATTTAGATTTTCATGATCTACAAATCCCCTATGATAATCAAGGCTAAAACTCAGCTATTTGAGAGAAATACGCTTCCAAAAGAAAAAAAGTTTTTGGTTTCAAGCTAAGCGACTAAACGTGGTTTTTAAATCTGAAACTTGTTTTGCATTTCTAAGCAATAAAACAAGATTCTTTGACTTAAATAATCACCGCAAGATATCTTGAGTGTGAAGTCCATAAAGACATTACCTTCAGCCTTTGAAATCGATTTGCATAAACCTTCGATTTCCTTTCTTTTATTATTATTATTATTATTATTATTATTATTGTTATTATTAAAGGTTCCAAATGTATGGATATCATATTATTAGCACACTCAGGGTGATAAGCTCTAAAATCATATTAGAAAGAAAAGAGAAAATGAAAGAGATTGAAGATGAAAATTACGGATGAATTTGCATTAACTCCTAGTATGAAGCACGAATCATACAAGACGAGGCTTCTTTGGAGTAGAAGCGATACTTCAAGTGAATATTCACAAAATTCAACATAATGAACAAAACTAATCAAGAAATTTGAGTCTCTATTATTGGGCTTAATGGGCCCAACTTCTTGGTTTGTATCAATACTCCCTCCATCAAAACAACCTTGTCCTCAAGGTTGGCAACAAATTCATTCCGGTTACACTCAAAACTACTACCACCTCCCGGATCAAAAATAAAAATAATAATCTCAACTAGAATGTTATTTACACAAGGAGCACTCATGGTGACACCAAGTTCTCCATCAATTGTTGATATTTGGCTGTGTATATGGAGATTCAACAGCATAATGAGCAGCAAAATTTCCACAAATTCCAGGATTAAAAACCATGATAGTAGCAGCAAGCTCACCAAATTTATACTCAATGAGGTCTCTCCACTCCAATTCCTTCTCAAGAGACAAAATGAAGATACCAGCTCGCACTTTCACTCTTGTTCCATACAAGTGAAGAACAGATTCGTTGCTAAAAGGAGCAAGAATCACTGAGACAAAACCATATTTGTATTTACAATACCAAACCCACAATCTTGGCAATGAATCAATAGATATAGGTCTGATGAATTTTGATTCAAACAATTTTTTGGGGAAGTACATTTTACCCCCCTCAACTATGCTTATATAACATATTACCCCCCTCAACTTTAGTTTGTAACAACCCATCCCCCTAAACCTCAAAAAAGTTTGAAACAGTTATGTTAGGATTAAAATTAACTCATATGCAAAATCACATTATCTATATTTAATTTTTCCCTAATCTAACTTCAAAAGTATAACCTAACTGACTACAGGAATTTTTCTCCTCGGTCTAAGTATTCGTTTGTTTCTGAATGCATGCATTGATTATGTAATTTTTTTTACTCTACAAGTGAAATTCTTGATTTTCACAGAGCACTTATCCGTATAAGGGGCAGAAAAAAATGATAATAATAAACATGTGCAATGCACATATTCTTAATCTGTTAAATTTAACTTCAAATTTAACAGTTTCAAAGCTGAGGGGAGTGATGTGTTATATAAGCATAGTTGAGGGGGATAAAATGTACTTTCCCCTAATTTTTTAAATGACCTAAATACCTCCCAAAGTGACATTAAAGAAGCAGCATATGTGGCATTTTTTTAATTCAGTAATTAATGTTGCTATTTTAGAATCCCCAAGATGAAGGTCAAAATCAAATAAGCTTGGAACAAGCTTTATGTTTCCATCTGCAAAGTCTATAATAATACCTTGATTGATAAGTTTATTGACATGCTCACCTTCCCCTGCTCCTTCTCCTGTTTGTGTAACCATGAGACATTGTGGTGCATCATAGCAAGATATTAAAAGTTCAAGATCATTAATGTTGGAATGGAAAACATCAATTGATGCCTCACTGAATGACTAGCAACCGTAGAGAAAATTATGATTGTTCCCTTATTCGTGGTAAAGATTGCAAATGTGTCTGGAAAAGATGAAGATTCATGATCAGGTTCATTAACCATGACTTGGAGTTCACATTTGGCAAGAACAAGGGCAATGAATTGAATATTCTTTTCCACTCTCATTTTGTTTAATACCGTCTATAACTGCAGAACTTTCTGTCTCAAAGCCCATGATATCCCTTCCTTTTGGTTCTTTAGTAAAGGTATAGTAGAATTTTGCAGATTCTTCCCTTTCTTATTAACATAAAACAACTTAAATGGATAAAGGATTTCATTATTATGCTCATCCATCACAGCTCCATGAAAACATGTACTAAGTGTTGGAATATTTGTGGATTAGCATTACTTTATTAATGGACTAATGTTTGCATTTAAATGGACAAACATCAAACCATAATTCAACTGAATAAATAGATTTGGGGTTCGTAATTTTTTGTGGTAATTCGTGATGGGTTGAATTATCCACTAGCCTACCGGGCAATGACCCCAACTCACAGCCAAAGAATTTTAGTAATTATCTCATTAAATTACTAAAATATAGAGTATCTATAAAGACAGATTTTGTGGTAAATCATTTATTTATTAATTAATATATTAATTAATTAATTAATTAATTAATTAATTAATATATTAATTAATTAATTAATTAATGATGTATAATTAATGAGCCTTATTTAAGTATTTTTTTAATTAAACTTATCAATATATTATTAATATTGATTTAATAAAAGGCACATTAATTATATTGATTAGTGGGAGAGATTTTAGCGTAGGTTAAAAGATCATAGGCATACGTCAGTTTTATTCTGACGGGTTCTTTTGCTCTCTCTCTAACTGAAGATTCTCTCTTCTCTCTAATGGAGGTTTTCTTCTCCATTCCCTGTCTTGCACTCTTGTCAAATTCTTTGGTAATGTGGGTTGCTTGGTCGTTGCAACCCTACAGTACAACATCATCATCACGTATGGAGTTCCAGGTTAGTACCCATGAAATCTATGTTCATATTCTTGGATGCTTGAATCTCCCAATTAAAATTAGGGAATTTATGTTATTGTTTGATCTCTATTTTCCTTCAAATGGTATTAGAGCCAGGTTGGTTAATTAACAAAGATTAACTTCCAATTAATCACAATTTTCTATGCTTGTGATTTGATCGAGATGAAACCTACTGGAATTTTTTTTTCTTTCTCTCAGTAATAGACGTGTTCTTTTATTGATTGAAATTAAGTTCTAGTTTTCGATTAATTGTTTATATATAATCGATCAAGATACAACTTTATATATACATAATGAATCGATTATTTGGTTTGCGGCTCAACATGTCGATTTTTTGACAATTTAATTTTATGGTTTAGTATGTGTTTTTTGAGTTCTTTCATTGGATGGATCAAGTTACGTTTCTGAGCAAATGCCTTTATGTTTTTGTTATTCATATGTGAATCAAATATGAAGAGCAAGTCCAAAAGATTTAGTTCAATAAATTCAATTTATTTTGAATTTCAGTTATAGATCAAAAGATTTATTTTATATATATGAATAAACTTATCTATAATCAATTTGGGTTTGTTTTTCCTTTTTTTCAGTCATTCGGTTATATATATATATATCAATTTTATATATAATTATTTTAATTTTGATTTATATATATGGATCAAATTTTGACAATTTGGTTTAATTGTATTAATTATAAAAATAAAAATACGTTGCTTCTTAGAAATTTGGTTTCTTGATGAATTATCAAGATGTAATCTAAATTTCAATTGTGAAGCATATCCATACGATTTTGAAAGTGATTATTGAATTATTAATATATTTATTAATAATTCTGACTTTTAAATATTTAAAATATATATATATTTTTTGGTATTTAAAATTAATAAATTTGTATAATATGCACTATTAATGTAGCCTCTATTATATAAAATTTATTATTTTAGTACAAGAAATAGATCATATATATTTTGAGTCTTTAGGCTATCGTGACGCAACCTAACTTTGTTAAAAACATCACTTATAGTGGAGGACCCGTGCATCTAAGTGCACATTTAAATGTAAGCAATTTACATATATGCACTTTTTGTGTTTAGTAATTTTGTGTTCACTTACCATGAACCCAATTTTATAGTTGCTTTGTTATGAATTTCTAGAAAGAGAAAATGAGAAATGCACATCAATTTGAAGATATTGAATGCATATTGTATTGTTTCTCTCAATGTTCAAATCTAAAGTACACATAAAGTAGTATAGTTATTTAAGTTGATTGGTGCTGGAAACCTTGTAGCATGATTTTGTCTTTAAGACATAATTATTGTTACTCGCTTTTAGCTCTATTAACTTCTGTAATATTAGCAACTATCCGTATGGCGCACATGAGTTTTCACATTTTTTATATGGTTGTGTAAGCTGATTTCACATAGGAAATTCGGTGTTATAATTATGTTTCCGGGACATAATTAATATTTCCTATTCGCATATGGCCATATAAGCTTGTATTCATAACAACTATCTCTGGTGAAAACTGTAAGTACGGTTATAGATAATCATTAAGTACCCTTTAGATCTTGAACTAATATCTTTGTATATGTAATTTTGTGAGTATATACTTGATGACATGAGTAATTATGAATATTGGATTGACGTTATTGACTTGGTATGTAAAATAATTCTCTAAATTGTGGAGTCTATGACTATGGACATTAGTAAATCATTGTTAATAACTTGCAATTGAAAATTATAAGGCAGTCATGAAACTAATTAAAGGTGTTATATTTATCAATATGATTGAATTTAATTTCATAAATAAATATTCCAATTTTATGTTGGGAAAATCACATTTGCAGTGGTTGCACCCTATAGGCGTGGCATTGACAATGTGATCTGACATAATTAGTAAATTACATTGATAATGAATACACTCTATCGATGTAGCATTAATAATGTAATTAGATAATTATATTTAAAATTTAAAACAATTGATGTTTTAATATTTCTAGTACCCTATAGGTACAGTAATATTAGAGATATTTTAGTTGATTGTGCTCGACATTAATAAAATTTAAAATAATTGATGTCTCAATATTTCTTGTACCCTATAGGTATGGTGATATTAGAGACATTTTGGTTGCTTGGGTCTAATATAAATGTAAGATTTCGGGCGTACCTGTGAGGAATTCGATTCGTCTGCAGATACCCACGCGAAGACCCGGTCACGTTGACGGACTCGGATCTACGATCTTCACAGCAAATGCACAAACACCAAGAGAACAAGGAGAGAGATGGATGGAGGAGAAAGTTTTTGTTCAGTCTCTTTTCTCTGTTCTGAGAGAGAGTATTCTCAATTAACCAACCCCCTCATTTCTTACGTTAATATTGGGAATTAACTGTTTCCACCACTTTCAAAAATTAATAAAGGAGTAAATCACACCTCTTAAACCCACACTTTTCTTTATATGCACATTTGCCCCAATATCAATTTTGGGCTTGGGTCCAATCCACAAAGGGTGGACTGGCCCATATTCTTACATCTCCCACTCACACTTGGTGGATTAGATGACATGGGTTGAATCTCTCTGCCTCCTCTCAATTTCATATTTAGTGCTTTGCCGTGACCGCGTGGGCATGACGTCTTGATTTAGGTACTTGTACTATAAATCCCTTTTATAGGACCAGCACAAGTTACTTTCTCCTTCGTGTAGCTAAAATATTAAAAATATGCCTCCGATGTCCTAGATTTAACTATATACACTTTCACATGGCAAAACTAATCCCTCTCGAATCAATGTTTGATTCAGATTGCCTTCCTCACATATGTCTAGTATCCACACTTATGACAACAAGATGTCATAAGGGACATGTCACAGATGCTAGCATAGATGTGTATATTTCAGTTAATCTTCCTTTCGCCCATATAACACATTAATATGAATCAGTCGCTTTCCTAGCATAATACTTTAGATCGCATCAATCATGATCATAGAAAAAAATGCTAAAGTAGCAGTCACTGAAGCATATCTCCGTGATACTGTCAAAGTTCAAAGGACATCACTGGGAAGATTGTTCTTCCCTGGGACTCACACAGCAATGAAGCAGGGATCTTTCACTTGCTTCCCTCTTGCGGTTCTCTCAGTACATGTGGTATGAAACACATGCTACGGTGTTACTCTTTTATTATAAGAGCATATGTCGTTTTATTCTTATCTTAACACCGTACAGACTTAAGTCTATATACACCCAGTATCTAGGCCCAAATTCTTCAACTCTACTTTCATTTACGACGTCGACGTTGAAGAGTTTGTTATCTGACTACAGGTATTTTGGAAGTGGGATTCCAAACTTCGATCCAACTTTATTTTATGTGGATCTCATCTTGACTTGCTACACGTTAGTCAATGCGACATATAGTTTGTGTTTCTTCTCTACCATATCAGCACTCTTGGCTGCTTTACTGGTGAACACAAATGTCTCATCTTTGCACACTCCACTTGAGTGTCAAAGGCGGTTGCCCGTGTGAGAGAGCCAACCTTTCAACCTGTACGACATACTAGACATTGTATACTACTAAACAAACACATAAAGTGATGACAGATAATTATAAAACACATTTTATAATGTCTGTATATTACACTTCATGCATGCCAATGGCTTCCATATGTTCTTCAAAAAAAAAACTTTTAGCCTATTGGCTTTATCAGGGGGTCTGTTATCATATATTTGTTGAATTGTATTGTACAACAACAACCTTTCTTTTTATTTTGTTATATAATCTCTTAACAAAATTATATTTGATGCCAACATGCTTGGTCTTGTTGTGATACTTAGGATATTTGGTATGGGCTATGGCTACAATATTGTCACAGGATAAAAACACCATATTGTTACTTTCATTTCCAATTTCATGATGTTCTATAAATCTCTCTAGCCATAAAGCCTCTTGTACCTCTTCAGTGCATGCCACAAACTCAATTATATTGCATGTAAGGCAATGCACATTTTCTTCATGCTGCTTCAGCATATGATACCATTGTTGAGTAAGAAGGTATGGTCTTCTTTCTTCTTCATCTCCACTACGCCAGTATCGGAGTACTCAACAAGGCATGAGTCACTTCCTCCGTAGCACAGTGCATAATTGGAAGTGCCCTTTAAGTATCTCAAGATCCTCTTCACAACTTTCTAATGTTTTCTCTAGGGTTAGATTGGAATATACCTACCAGTCTCATTATATTATATATATCTGGTCTTCTACACATCATTGTGTACATCAGACTCCCAACTGCACTGGCATATGGAACTCTTTCCATTTTCCTCTTGTCTGATTCGATTTTAGGACACATGCCAAGACTCAAGGCTAATCCAGTAGCTACAGGAGTGCTCATAGGTTTGTAATTCTTCATGTTAAATCGCTCAAGAATCTTGTTGATGTAATTCTCTTGTGAAAGAGACAAGATTCTTTTCGAACGATTTCTTTGGATTTTAACTCCAAGTATGTACTCTGCTTCACCCATGTCTTTCATCTCAAAGTTCGATGAAAGCCATTCTTTTATGGTTGTTACAGAACCTAGACTATTATCGGCCAATAGTATATCGTCTACATATAGGGATAAAATAACAAAATTACCCTCAAACCGCTTGTTGTAGACGCAGTGGTGTTCCTCTATCATTTGGAAGTCATATGAGGTTACTGCTTTGTGAAACCTCAAATACCACTGTCTGGATGATTGTTTTAATCCATAAATGAATCTTTTAAGTTTACAAACTTTTGACTCTTTTCTTTTTTCAATGAAACCTAATGGTTGTTCCATATAGATTTCTTCATCCAGATCATCATTCAAAAATGCGGTTTTTACATCCATCTGATGTAATTCTAGGTCTAAACTATTTACTATTGCCAGAATAAGTCTAATGGAGTTAAAACGCACAACAGGCGAGAACGTGTCATCGTAATCTATGCCTTCCTGTTGTGTGTAACCTTTTGCTACTAACCTAGCCTTATATTTGTCAATTGATCCATAAACTTTTCTTTTAATTTTGAGAACCCATTTGTTCCCAATGGCTTTACGCCCTTTTGGTAGATCAACTAACACCCAAACTTTGCTCTTTTTCCATTGAGTCCATTTCTTCTTCCATAGCTTTCTTCCATTCTTCCTTGGCAGGACTTAACAAGGATTCTCGTACAGAATTAGGCTCATATTCTCATCTGGAACAACTAAGAAAGATTTGCTTTCTATTTGAAAGCGTCTTCTGGGAACACTTTCCCTATCACTCCTTCTGACTAGAGTAATTTGCTTATCTTTCTTTCTTTGTTCAAGGTCTCAATGTTGACCTTTCTTCGCTCCCACTCAGATTGACACACCTAGACGCTTCTAGTCTGTCAATTTGTTCTGCACTGTCTTATTCTTCTGTCGCATAAAATGAAACAGTGCGGTTAACATCTCCTCTACAAAAAAATTCAATCTCAAAGACGTTGCATCTTTTCTATCTCAGTCATCGTTCTATCTTTGTTTTCACCTATGCAAAACATGTCCCTCTGTTGATCTGAGTACCTTAGAAAGATACATTTCTTTCCTCTAGGACCCAGTTTCTCTTACTTATGAGAATTGTCATGGATATACGCAGCCGATCCCCAGGTCTTAAGATACTTAGATCTGGTTTGCGTTTCTTCCATAACTCAAGAGGGTGCGAAAGTGACTGATTTTGAGGGTACATAGTTAAGTATGAAGGTTTCTGTCAATAAAGCATCACCTCAATAGAAAATTGACAGGTTTGCTTGAGTTATCATAGACTTAACCATGTCTAGAAGAGTTCTATTTCTTCTTTCGGCAACTCTATTAATTGTGGAGTGCCAGGGATTGTTAGTTGTCTAATATTTGTGACATGACATTTATGAGGTTCCAGAATACTAGAGGCTTGCAATTGCTCAGTTTTATTAGCATCACCATGACATTTAGATGAACTGTTTTGCTATGACATTTACATTATTTATTTTGTATTGAAGTGCCTTGTGGGCACTTATAGGTGGCTCGAAGTACGAGTGCAAAATAAATTACTTATTTTAAAATGGTCGTTTGCTTGTGAATATGGTCAAGAATATGCATTTTTTGGATCTTGACCATTTTATTACAGCATTGACTCTATTGTAGACTTCTCTAAAATTACAGGAATTTTGGTTAAATTAGAATTTGATACGTGTAATTCTTGTTCGTGTGAAAGAGAAACTTTGGTCAAGGACATGAATTTCGATTGTGCACATACTTTAAACCTTGGCCTTATTGTACTGATGTATGCCTCTCTCAAGATTATAAGAGTTTCAATTAAAATTGAAACGTTGACATATAATTCCTATCTATTGGAGAGGAGATTTATAAATCCCACACTAATAGAATGATTCGTTTACCAAGACTAACTCATTTGAGTATTCAGAAATTTTGGTGTCATTGGTCTAGTGGGAGTTTGAGTCGTATTCTTAAAAGAACATTTTAGCATATTTGGCATTTAAAACATTTGTTTCCCTATAGGAATCAATGTCCTTGGTTACGCCAAATTTTGGATAAAATTAAGAATTGAAACTTATAACATTGTTTTCCCTATCGCATTCAATGTTCTCAATTAATAGTTTCATTTTGAATTCTATTTTATCTAAGACTCATAAAGTCCTCATTTATGTTGAACATGTGGTTACGAATTTAGTGACTAAAGGTTAATCCATAAACAATACAAATTTTATAATTTACATGTATCTTTATAGCATTTGTTGTTCCCTTAGTCTAGTGGGAGTCTGAGTTGGGACCTTATGGATTTAACACTTGTATCATGACATTTATGTCTGATTTCGTATTCTATTTATCTCAGTTTATATCATTGGTTTCCCTATAGGATTCGATGATCTTCTTATATCACTGGTTTCCCTATAGGATTTAGTGGTTTAATGATGCACACCTCGGTGTAATTGCACACATGAGTTTGTTGTTTGCCTTTAGTTTCAATGATTAGTTCATTAACAGATTAATGCTATCCAAGTGGGAGATTGTTGGAATATTTGTGGATTAGCATTACTTTATTAATGGACTAATGTTTGCATTTAATTGGACAAACATCAAACCATAATTCAACTGAATAAATAGATTTGGGGTTCGTAATTTTTTGTAGTAATTCGTGATGGGTTGAATTATCCACTAGCCTACCGGGCAATGACCCCAACTCACAGCCAAAGAATTTTAGTAATTATCCCATTAAATTACTAAAATATAGAGTATCTATAAAGACAGATTTTGTGGTAAATCATTTATTTATTCATTAATATATTCATTAATTATATTGATTAGTGGGAGAGATTTTAGCGTAGGTTAAAAGATCATCGGCATACGTCAGTTATATTCTAACGGGTTCTTTTGCTCTCTCTCTAACTGAAGATTCTCTCTTCTCTCTAATGGAGGTTTTCTTCTCCATTCCCTGTCTTGCACTCTTGTCAAATTCTTTGGTAATGTGGGTTACTTGGTCGTTGCAACCCTACAGTACAACATCATCATCACGTAAGGAGTTCCAGGTTAGTACCCATGAAATCTATGTTCATATTCTTGGATGCTTGAATCTCCCAATTAAAATTAGGGAATTTATGTGATTGTTTGATCTCTATTTTCCTTCACTAAGAACATTGGTGAAGGTAAAACCATTAGATTGAAGTCCATTTCCTAACATACATGAGAACAGCTCCAATGAACACAATGTTGGATGCCTCATGCAGTGATTCAAATAGCCATAATCATTTTCCCTAGCTGTCCAATAAGCTGCACAATTATAGCTACTAGGCATTTTATCAAATACTTTGTGGGCTTCTTCACTATACACACTAACAAGAGTATTACAACATGGCCAATTGCACACACAGTATAGAAAACCTCCAGGATCATACACTAGCATACACATCAATCTATCAATTTCCAATGCTAAGTTATTTTGTATCACAGTAGAGGAGGCCATTTCTGGCCAAAATTTTGGTAAACTTAGGAAATGTAAAACATCTCTATGACAGAAAATCTCTTCAAATATTGAAGTAAAAACATCATTGTAAGTGGGGCATCAATATTTCAAATCAATTACCTCATTCACTTCTTGTTGAAGAGGAATTTCCCAATGCCTTGTATCATTCTGTAGTTTCAAACCAATTTCAGAGTGGTCATGCACATAAACCACATTCTTAAATCTTTTGTGTGAGTTTAATGAAAAATCAATTTCATCCATAACTATTTTTTTTCTTTTTTGGCTCCCCATTTGCAGCTACCCAACCATTAGCAAATGGGATTACAGCTAGATCGTGCACATCGGAGCCAATGGATATATCAATTTCATCTTCAACGATCTCATCCACATCACAAGCAGCAATGTTGGCTTCCAAAATAACAGCAGGTTGTTCTTCGCAATTTTTATTTGTTTTTATAGAAACTCCAGGATTTTCACTCACATGTATTTCTGGTTGGAAGATTGACACAGGAATTGTTGGAGTCGATCTAGCAGAACTCATTGCCTCATCTGATTGTTCATCTGGATTTCAACTCCGCAGCCTTCATTTCATCCCAATCTTGACCAAAATTTAAGAAAAAATATTGTCTCATTAGATCTTCCAGATTGTCCAGTCTTAGTGTAGTTTCTCAGACCATGATTCAATCTTGGTGGAGTGAGTTTGGACAGCCATGGCTCTCTCAATGAAAGCAGCAATGATAAGCTCTAAAATCAGATTAGAAAGAAAAGAGAAAATGAAAGAGATTGAAGATGAAAATTACAGATGAATTTGCATTAACTCCTAGTATGAAGCAGGAATCATACAGGACTAGGCTTCTTTCGAGTAGAAGCGATACTCCAAGTGAATACTAACAAAATTCAACATAACGAACAAAACTAATCAAGAAACAAGACTTATATTCTCCTATTCCTTTCTCATTTACAAATTCAAGATACCCTAAATTAGGGTATTTTGGGGGAGATATCAATACCCAAACAAGGGGAGGACATATGGAAAATTAATCTTCTCCTACCCTCCCTTCTCCTCTAATCTCTCCCCTTCCCTTCCCCTCTTAATTCCCTCACAAACCCTAACAGCTCGTTTGGTACACAGGAAGAGCAGGGAAGTTGAGTTTTGTCACTATGGAAACTTTGTTTGGTACCAGGTAAGTCATCTTTCATGGTGAGTTAGGTTCCATATTCGGAGGGAAGTTTGCTGCCTTGGTAGACTAGAGGGAAGTTGAATATGCTTCCATGGAAGTAAGTGTAAAAATACAATTATACCCTTATGGGATTGAGAGAGCTACATGGCACATAAAAGTAACAAGAGCAAAAAAGGTATTTCATACTTTTATCTTCTATTTTCCTATTTTCTTCCCACCATACTAAACAAAATTATTTTTATATTCCACTTCCATTTTCCTGCATACCAAACATACTTTTTACCATTTACTTCCACTTCTACTTCCATTTCCACTTTCACTTCCCACTAAAATACTTATCGGATACCAAACGCCACCTAAGTGTCTAAGTAAAAGGAAAGAATCTGTAGGAAATTCCAATATAGAACAGTAGGTACATTTATCTGATGACTAAAAATTTAATGCCACGGAGCTGTGCGATTGGGAATTTAAAGGACAATTGAAGGAAAATATGAAATATGAGATTATGGGGGAAAATCTGTTTAGCTCATTCATCCTCATTGCAGGAGACTTGGGAAAGTATAACAACAACCTATTCAATGTTACAAAGATTAACATGGCTGAAATCCATAATTTTTCTAACAAAAAAAAGATAAAAAGAAGTTCTTACTTTTTTGTGTAACATGGCGTAACGAGTGTAGATTACATCAAAAGTCCTCTTAAGATATGCATTTTTTTTAGTGCAAAAGATACATTGATAGTGTTCAAGACCTAGAATAATCTAGGACTCTAGGTTCATGTAGATCAGAAAAACTGGTAACAAAATTTAAAAAACTACTAATAACTTACAAGCTTGTCTTTCACGGTCAACTCACCCCAAAAGAGCTCTCAAGGGGAGAGGATTACCTTAACATATATATACAGTTTATCAGCCCTTTCATTAAATAATGTGGGACTTCAACACGCCCCCCTCACGCCCGACATAGAGCGTGAAGCCAACGGGTTATCTCCAGGGCAGCCCACAATAAGGCTCATCCATCCACACATGTTCAGGTCCGCTCTGATACCATCTTAAGAGGCTTAACTCACCCCAAAAGAGATACCATCTTAAGAGGCCTAATTCACCCCAAAAGAGCTATCAAGGTGAGAGGATTATCTTAACCTATATATACAGCTTATCAGCCATTTCATTAAGCAATGTGAAACTTCAACACACGGCAAACATGATAGCACTAGCATGCTCTACAGCATTTCACACTAAAGATGATTTAGTAAAATCTAGAGTACTCAAATTAGGTAGCATCATTGAGCTACTTACCCAAACTTGCATTAAAATTGGGGTAATCAAACATTAACAATAAGAATGAGACCGGAGCATACACAGTGATACATAGATCAAGAAATTGATATTTCATATCTTAAAACTTACTGCAAATGAAAAGGAGAACCCATTGATAGAAAAAGAAAACAGATCTAATCAAGAATAACAGCAAGAGTGTAAATATGATAATAAATAAGATTAACAAACCATATCTTTTTATTTTCTAAGTATTGTATTTATTTTATCATGGCATTAACATTAGCAATGAAGAAAATGTTATGGGCATCTTCACTAACAAGAAATCAATTTCATGGAAACCAAAAAGTAAGTGGGTCTCACTTATTTTTTCACTTTTTCATTTCCATCAACTTTAAAAAAAAAAAGAAAATACAAAATATTTATTATACTCTTTTGATTTGACAGAATTATAACATTCTTTTCTTTTTATTATTTTAATACAGGGGATAAAATAGTCATTTTAATACATTCTCATTCTATTTCTATTACCAAACTTTTACTACTATATACATCAAATACATTCCGTTTAAATTTTTATTTCTATTTCTACCTAATGCCTAATAGCAAATATGATAATTAGAAAAAAAGAAAAAAGATGAATAGTGATGTAAATTAAAGTTGAACGTTTGATTAACAATGTAACAAAAAATTATAGAAACGTACATCTTTAACAATTAAAAAGAATAGCCCTGTTGCAACTGCAAGAATAGCCATGTTAACACAAAAAAATAAAAGGCAGAAAATAGCTAAAAGAAAAAACATTTACGAACAAATAAACAAATTATATATCATTTACGGAATGAATTACAATCACTTTGCATGTATCTTATCTAAGAAAGATTTGATGGTTTTGATAGTGTAGTCATTGTCTTTAAGGAAATTAAGCCTCCACGATTTATTGCTATTAATTTTGTTATAGCAGATTTCCTCCAAGATTATACAAAACCTGATATTATAGTCAGTAAGCCTATAATATCTCAGAACGTGATTTTTTGGGAATCAGAAAAGAGAGAATATGATTTTCAGATTTTATGTTGTGATTCTGCTTGATGGAAGATACGAATTTATAGACAAAATCCGAATAGACATGATCTTTCACATATGACCTTTCATATATGAACGTTGGCATTTGTTGTGCTCATTCAAATTAATTAATTAATTAATTTGAATTTATTTAATAATTAATAAAAACTTAATTATTTGGGCTACTAATTTTAAGTCTAAGTGCCTAATTTTTGACTAATATATTATATTATATATATATATATATATATATATATATATATATATATTAGGATCACACCAGAATTTTAAAATTTTTTATCCAAAATTTTTTATTTATTTTGTTATAAATAATTCATTAACTATTTATATATATTGTTTTCATTTTTGATTTATTCAATGTGAGATTTAATTACTGAATATTCTAACACCTTACAGCTCCAAGGAATATATTGAGACAATGGTCAAACTTCACGCCAAACTTCAATTAGAACAGATAGAGAAGAAGTTGAAGAATTAATCATTTTAAAAAATTTGCGTTCCAAACCTGAAATTTGAAATGCCGTGACAAACTTAAAGACCGAAAAGAAGGGGCAAAATATAAGCAAGAATACATGTTTTTCTCACTTGGCATTTCACCGAACACTTTGTGTGCAAAATCAATATGGTGAATTCATAGGTTCTAAGTACAGCTCCAAAGAACAAACCCAATAAAAAGAATAGGTTAGAAATGAACAGAACAAAGTTCTATTAGTCCGCATGCTCAAATATTTTTGTTTATAATTTTTAATAATATCCATTAGCCAACTTATTTGTTACCCACCCATTAGTTTGGGTCTAATCACAAGTGAGCTCTATATGATATTGATTATATATATGTGAGCAAGTAATTGGAGATTAGCATACAAAATAAACGATAATGGATCCCATTGTTTTGAAAACCGGATCAGACCGGCCGGTCGGACCGGAAAACCGGAAAACCGCCAGTCAGTTCGGTCCAGAATAACCAATGAACCAGTCAGATATAAAACCGGTCAAGAACCGGTTAGAACCGGTGGTTTAGACGGTTCGACCGGTTGTTCATTTTTTTAAAAAAATTTGTGTTGTTTATGATTTAATATTTACTGAAAATTTGTTGTGACTTGTAGTTGTAAGGATTGTTCTATTTCAGTATTTATTGTTGGGTTTGTGATAAGATTTGAGACTTAAATATGTTGATCCTTGAACTTATTTGAAGAGTTTAATATGATATTGTGGTAATTTGCAACTTGTTCTATTTCTTATCATGTTTAGATCGAGATAGAAACATATAATTATGAAATATATAATTTTTTTATGATATATTTTAGTATATTTAATTAAAAATATATATTTTAAATGCCACCGGTTCGACCACGGTTCAACCACGGTTCGACCATTGAACCGTGAACCAGTACCTCGACCGGTTCAATGACCGGTCCGGTTTTAAAAACATTGATGGATCCAGTGTTTAGCTCTTCTATGCATTAGTATGTTAGACCGACTTTTTTCATAATTTTCTTTACTTTTATTTATCTAAACTTGAAAATTTGTAAACTATTTTTAAAAAATAAGAGTTTTTTTTTTGTCAAAATTGGTCCTCTAGCGTAACATCCGTCTGGTTTTACTATTAAATGCTGACGTGGAAGGCTTATGTGGCACACTCTCTCTCCTACGTGTCATATTAAATGACATGGCACCCTCTCTCACTCCAATTCAGCAAAACGACGCCGTTTTGATTCATTTAAATGACTAAAACATTACATTTGAAGTCCAAATTTAAGTATTTAATCTTTTATGATTTATGAAGCAGGTAGCCTCATATGCTGCGTTGGTTTCTTATGGCACGTTTGGTATCCGGTGAGTGTTTAGTGGGAAGTGGAAGTGGAAATGAAAGTGGAAGTGGAAGTGGATGTGGAAGTGGAAGATTTATGTGTGTTTGGTATGTAGGGAAAGTAAAATGGAAATAAGAATAAAATTGTTTGGTATGATAGGAATGATATAGAAAGGTGGAAGTTAAAAAGTGTAAAAGACTATTTTACCCTCTAAGATTATGCCCTCACATGGGAAGGAAAGGACAAAATAGTATTTTTATATCTACTTCTTTCCCTCAACCTCACCTTCCCTCTAAATTTAGGGAAGCAACTTTCTCTTAACCTTCCCTCTCAACCTTCCTTTTCACCTTCCCTCTTCATACCAAACATACAACACATTCACTTTCCTTCTCACCTTCCCTCTTCAAACTATACCAAACACCACCTAAATTTAAATGAAAACGGAGGCACTAAGAAAGATCTTTTTCAGGTGAATTCAGTGCTTGCATGCATTTGCACAAAATTAATTCAACATGGAAAAGCCAAACATCAAGCTCAAAGTTAGATATTAGAGAGAACTAACAGAAGAAATAGAGCAATGTCCGGAACTCAGAATAATGCTCACACGTCGTTTCCTGTAAATTATCACGATACAAAACATCAGTGTTATCAAAACCGAACCGACCGGTTGGACCGGAAAACCAATAAATCGTCTGCCAGTCCGGTCCGGAATAACTAAAGAACCAACCAGGTAGAAAATCGGTCAAGAACCGGCAAAACCGGTGGTTTAGACGGTTTAACCGGTTTGTCAATTTGTGTTGTTTATGATTTAGTATTTATTGAGAATTTATTGTGACTTGTAAGGATTATTCTATTTCAGTATTTATAGTTTGGTTTGTGATAAGACTTTAGACTTAAATATATTAATCATTGAACTTATTTGAACAGTTTGATATGATATTGTGGTAGTTTACAACTTGTTCTATTTTTTATCATGTTTAAATGGAGATGGAGATTAGGGATGGCAATTTTCCCCGCCCCACGGTGATCCCCGCGGGGATTCCCCGTGCGGGGCCTCATATACGGGGAATTTTCTCCCGCGAGGACGGGGATGGGAAAAAATTTATCCTCGATGATAATTCGGGGACAGAAACGGGAAGCATGTCCCCCGCCCCGTTGGGTCTCCGTCCCCGAGAATATATATATATATATATATATAATTTTATTTAATATTATTATATTAATATTTATATATATAACGTTTTATTAATTTTTATATTATTATTTTATTATTAATTTTTATATATTTTTTATTATACCTAAAATTTAACGTAATTCACTCACACTTTCTATGTTGTGTTGTAAACTTTGTTATAATCTCTATTGATTGTTAGGCTTTTTAATGAATTTTGGTAAAATTATATGTTTGTTGATGTTTTTCAATTAGATTTATTTAATATGACATTTTTTTAATCTAATTTTATAGGTTACTTTTTTTATTAAGATTAAGTCAACATATTTATATACATTTATTTTTTATTTTTTATTTTTTAAAATATATTTCGAGGTCCCTACGGGGAGGGCGGAGACAGGGATGGGAGAAATTTTCTCCCCACGGCGGGGATCGGGGACGGGGACGAGGGGATTTTGGGGGTGGCGGGGCAGGGACGGAGAGATCACTCTCCGCCCCCCGCACGTAGCGGGTGCCATCCCTAATGGAGACATATAATTATGAAGTATATAAATTTTTTATGATATATTTTAATATATTAATTAAAAAAATATATTTTAATTGCCACAGGTTCGACCACGGTTGGACCATTGAACTGTGAATCAGTGTCTCGACCGATTCAATGACTGATCCGATTTTAAAAACATTGCAAAACATACGTGAGTTTCATTAAAATTACACATTAACCAAAAATACAATGAAAGCAGAAAATAGAAAACCTCACAGGGAAAGCAGAATGGTAGCAAAATTTAAACAAAAAGGTATTGGCATATAAGAAATGACTTGCGGACCCAACTATATAGCATACACTCAACACTCGTAGCAAAATTATTATTAGTCCGCATGCTCAAATATTTTTATTTATAATTTTTAATAATATCCATTAGCTAACTTATTTGTTACCCACCCATTAGTTTGGGTCTAATCACAAGTGAGCTCTATATGATATTTGATTATATGTGAGCAAGTAATTGGAGATTAGCATTGATGAATATTAAAATTAGTAGTGATAGGTTTATTTCTTTCTCTGTTCTGTTTAGTAGTTAGTTTTAGTTTTCTTTCCGTTTTTTGTTTGGCTGCGTGCTACTCACGTGACTCTTTTCTCTGTATATATATTCATCCTTCAGTAATATCAGATGTACTTTTTTGGTCAAATCTCTTTTAGAATTGAATATGGTATCAGAGCCATTCATTCATAATACCGAGATCTGATCAAGAGCTGATCAAGACGATTGCAAGAATTGCAAGACACAGTGTTCTGAAGCTTAGGTAAAGTTTCAGGAAGATTCTCAAACAAGCTTGACCTCCTCACCGAAAGAATGAGCACTTACAGCGGCGCCGTCTCTGGTGCGAAGAATGGAGCACCTGCTTGGAGCCTTAGCAGCTCAGATCATCCGGGCATAGCTCTCGTGACATCGCCGCTGGTGGGGAGCAACTTTATCTCATGGAGTTTGGCGATAAAAACCGTCTTGGGGGCGAAAGATAAATTGGGTTTCATAGATAGAACAGTGAAGGAGCCTGAGGATGAATCCGAATTCAAAAAATGGAAGTCGGTGGACTCAATGGTAAAATCTTGGGTGAGAAACTCAATGGCTAAAGAACTTGCGGAATCCTTCATGTTCTGCAGAACTTCTGGAGAGCTTTGGAAGGAGTTGGAAGAAATATATGGAGTCAAGAGTGGCCCCAAATTCTACCAGCTCCAGCAAGATTTGTCTTCATTAAGACAAGGTAGCGATTCTGTCACTACATATTTCAACAAGATCCATCGCTTCTGGGACGAGATTCACAGGTTAAGGCCTATCCCTCGATGCACTTGTGCGAAATGTACATGTGCATTTAACAAAAAGATGGATGGTCTGGAGGCGGATACAAAGTTAGTACAGTTTTTAATGGGGCTGAACCAAACTTTTGAAATGATTAGAAGCCAAATCCTGGCTTTGGACCCACTGCCTTCAGTAAATAAGGCGTTTGCAATGGTTGTGACAGTAGAAATTGAGAAGGAAATTAATCAGGTTCAAGGCAGCAGTGGAATCGAAGGTTCAGCAATGATGGCTAGGTCCAATCCTAGGAATGAGAACTTCAAGAAGATTGAAGACAGAAGGAATGAAAAGTTGGCAAAACATTGTGACTACTGCCAACAAAATGGACACACGAGGGAAGGTTGTTTCAAGCTCATAGGATACCCTGAATGGTTCAAAGAATTAAGGGAGCAAAGGAAGAAGAATGGAAAGAAGAATATGGCGGCAACTGCTATCTCTGAGACCCCCATTGACCTGACCAATGACAAAGGCACAAATGATTATGCAAGGGTGATGGTAGCATTGCAAGAACTTACAAAGATTGTTAAAGGAAAAACAGAACAAAAACATGTCAACTTTGCCAATCTAGGGGAATTTGCAGGTAAGAATGGTGGTAAAGAAACTTTTCCTTTCTTCACTAACACCTCTTGGGTTGTTGACACTGGGGCTTCAAGCCACATGTGTTCCAACAAGGAGCTCTTGATCAATTTAAGAGCTCTAGATCAAGAAATACCTGTCCATTTACCTGATGGTTCAGTAAAGAATGTGAAACACACGGAAAGTGTGGTAATTCAAGGAAAGATTCACCTACACAATGTTTTCTTTCTTCCATCTTTTAAATATAACCTACTTTCAGTAAATAAACTGGTTAAGGACATTGGTGTATCTGTATTTTTGACAACTCCTTGTGTGTGATTCAGGACCTGAAATCTAGCAAAACGTTGGTAGAAGGAAGACTTACAGACAACCTTTACATTTTGAAGCATTATCTTGATTCTAACTGTGCTACTACAAACTGTCTAGATAGTGCAAATTCTGTGAATTCAACTTGTAATGTCAATAATAACACACAAAAACCAAACTTCCTGCTCTGGCATCAAAGGCTTGGACATGCTCCAATTGATGTATTGAAACATATTGATGTTGTTGAAATAAAATCTAATTCTGTTTTTTCTGATCTGTGTGAAATATGTCATTACGCAAAACAACATAGGAAGACTTTTCCTGTTAGTGGGTCAAGAGCTTCTAACATCTTTGATAGAATTCACATGGACTTGTGGGGACCATATAAGCTTCCTAATGTGACAAATAAGGCTCATTACTTCCTAACCATAGTAGATGACTATAGTAGGGCTGTATGGACCTTTCTCCTGGCAAATAAGATGCTAGTTAAGAATACTATAGAGGGTTTTGTTGAGTTGATGGAAAATCAATTTGGAAAAAGGGTAAAGGCAGTTAGATTTGACAACGGGACTGAGTTTACTAACTCAGAATGTAGTGACATGTTTAGAAAGAAAGGAATTATGCATGAAAAATCATGTCCTCATACGCCTCAACAAAATGGACTTGTAGAAAGAAAGCACCAACACCTCCTCCAAGTTGCAAGGGCTTTAATGTTTCAAAGCAACTTGCCAAAACATTTTTGGGGTGAGGCTATTATAATGGCTACACATATAATAAACAAACTCCCTTCTTCAGTACTAAATTGGAAAACACCCTATGAAATGCTGTACAATGCAAAACCACAATATGAGATGATTAAAAATTTTGGGTGCCTATGCTTTGTAGGAAATAATCAACCACACAAAGGAAAATTTGATGTTAGAGCCACAAAATGCATATTCATAGGGTATTCACAAGGGCAAAAGGGATACAAAGTGTATAATTTAGATAGACGTAAGATAGAACTATCTAGGGATGTTTATTTCTATGCGAATGTTTTTCCTTTTGTTGCAACTACATCTACAGATACAAACAATAAAAGAACAGCAGAAATGCCTCTTGTGGAAGAAAATTCAGAAAGCAATCAAGAGAAAAACTTGATGGAAAATGCAGAAGAGCATAACATGAACAATGACATTGAAGAACCATTCATAGAGACACAAGTTGAGGAATCAGGACAAGGTAGTGATGATTACATGCCACTATCAGATGACTTGACAGATTTGGTGGCTGAGGAACAGGATACCAATTAACAAGATGCACAGAACGAATCTAGGACTACTTCTAGAGCTAGAAGGCAGCCAGCATGGATGGGAGACTATGTGTGTTCAGCATAACAAGCTTTTATGGCTAATATAGAGAAGATAGAAGAACCAGTTAGTTACAAGCAAGCAAGCAAATATCAGCATTGGAGAGATGCAATGCAAGAGGAGATTGATGCCCTCGAAAGAAACAAGACATGGCAGATTACCACTTTACCACAAGGAAAGAAGCCCATAGGGTGTAAGTGGGTATACAAAGTGAAATTCAATCCGGATGGCACTGTTGAAAGATATAAATCACGACTGGTGGCAAAGGGGTATAACCATGTTTTGGGGGTAGACTACTTCGGTAGTTTCTCTCCAGTAGCCAAGCTCGTGACAGTTAGACTTCTCCTCTCGGTGGCAGCAAGCAAAAGGTGGTTCTTACACCAGTTGCATGTCAATAACGCATTCCTTCATGGGCACCTAGAGGAAGAAATTTTTATGACACCTCCGGAGGGGTACAAAGGAGCAAAAGAAAATGAGGTTTGCAAGTTGAAGCGTTCCTTGTATGGCCTCAAGCAAGCATCCAGACAGTGGAATACGGAGTTTACACACAGTTTGATTACTTATGGATTCAAGCAATCTATGGGATTTTGACCTCAAAGTCACGTCAAGATCTTGAATTAATGAAATCAAGATATTCAGACTTGTAATTTCAATTTCTATGACAAATTATTGTATCAAATTTTCTTAAAACTTTTTTGAATCACTCGCAAACAAAATTTACGAGCCTTAGAAAACTACTCGCAATTGGAAAGTGCGAGCGAAAGTATCATGAATTCTGTCTGCACACGCACAGTTTGATAGAAATACAGGCCTATACAGTCCATTTTTATCACTTGATTGACCTGTCATAATGTTTAATATATATATATATATATATATATATATATATATATATGTGACCGGTCATATTCCAGCCTGGGCTTGAAAAATGGAAGTGAGAAGTATTGGAGAGATGTTACAAATTTCTATGAGAGGATAAAGGGTAATGTTATTCAAAGTGACTTATTAATTATTAACTGTTAGATTTATTTCAAAATTTATGTTATCTTAAATATATAAAAAAAGGATTTTAATGTTTAAAAATACTATTAATCATGTGAAATTATATATGTTAAATAAACTAAAAGAATATATTAATATGAAGGGTAAAGTATCCTTGCTGCTCCCAAACTTTACTGCAATGTTTATTTCTGTCCCCAAACTTTTTTTTTTTGTTCATGCCTACACCCAAACTTTCAATTTTGTTCATGCCTACCCCCAAACTTTCAATTTTGTTCATACCTGCCTTTTTGCTAACACCGTTAACTTGCTTGATGAAATTTACTAACGTGGATGATGAATGTGTATTTTTTTTGCCACGTCATTATCCAGACCCGGACCCGGACTTGAGCGGGTATCAAAATCAATCCCCATCCCCGGACCCTATGGGTAGTTAAATCCCCATACCTATACCCATAAAAATTTGAAATAAATTATTATTTTATTAATATAAAATTAATTCTTATCAATGTTTTTCACCTATAATCACAAAAAAAAATTATAAATATAAATGTACAATTAAATTACTTTAATATCTATAAGATATCTAACATTTTTTCTTAGAATTATATATTTTCTCAACATAAAAAATTTTAAAAATAATACTTTATATATATATAAAAATAAATAATTACTATTGCGGGTAGGGTACCTCCTTATCCGGACCCAGACCCGTTGACTTTATACCCGGACCCATACCCAGAACCACAGGGTAAAATTTCAGGGTACCTATTGGGTATGAGTATTTTGATCATCCCTAATGGTGCCACGTGCTGTTATTGTGTGCTGCTGCTAGGCTTCTAGAAGCTAAATGCCACATGTCCCAAGACAAAATATTCCGTAGTTACAACTAATAAAATAAATTTGTTAAGAAGTTAATAAAATAAATTTGAATTTATTTAAAATTTTAATCAGAAAATTAGCATAAATAAAAAAGGGTTACCATTATAAATTTTCCGTTGGTTATAACTAAAAAATTTACCAAATTCAAATATATATATACTTCACCACCTTTATCTCACTGTGAAGGAAGTGACTTGAATGCGTGGCAGTATGCACATCTGACAACGAAATAGAGAGGCTGAACTCGCAGTATACAATTGTGAGTGATACACTCGCAATTTGTATCTGCGATGATTTTTTCAACACTCGCAAATCATAGTTGCGAGTCTTCTTAATTAAATATGTACTAAAATAGGTACAGTAATTTGTCATATCATTTAAAAATAAAAGCTCTGTTGTCTTGATTTAATTAATTCAAGATGTTAACGTCACCTCAAGGTCAGAAAGCCGCAATCTATCAATGATCACCGCTTGTTCTGGATGAAAGGGAGTAAATCTTTTGCTGTTTTGTTAGTTTATGTTGATGACGTACTAATAGCATCTGATAGTGAAGAAGAAATACTGAAAATTAAGAAATACTTGCAAACTAATTTCACTGTGAAAGATTTGGGATTGGCAAAATATTTTTTGGGGGTAGAAATCAATCATTTATCGGATGGACTTGTTATTTCCCAAAGAAAATACATAAATAGCATTATAGTTGATGCGGGTCTAGGCTGTGCAGTTCCTGTAAAAGTCCCTATGATAAAGGGACATAAGTTAGAAAATGAATCTCCTCTCTTGGATGATCCAGAAAAATATAGGAGAATCATTGGAAGACTTTTATATTTAAGTTTAACTAGGCCTGATGTTGCCTTTCCAGTGCAACAATTGAGTCAGTATGTTGGCTCACCCACTGAGTTGCATTTCCAGTCTGCTTTGCATTTGATCAAGTATCTAAAGGGTACTCAAGGTTATGGTTTAAAATATAGTTTTGATTCAGTTTTAAATTTGCAGGCCTTTTGTGATAGTGATTGGGCCACTTGTCCAGTCACAAGGAGGTCGATTTCTGGTTTCTGCATTTATCTTGGAGGTTCTCTTGTGGCTTGGAGATCAAAGAAGCGGGGCATTGTGTCCAGATCATCGTGTGAAGCTGAATATAGAAGCATGAGTTCAACTGTTTGTGAGCTGGTCTGGATCTCTTATGTTTTGAAGGATTTGGAAGTTGGTTTTGCTGTTCCGATCCCTCTCTACTGTGATAACCAGTCTGCGTTGTACATCTCGGCTAATTCGGTGTTTCACGAACGTACCAAGCATATTGAGATAGACTGCCATTTGGTGCGTGAGAAATTTAAAGCTGGCTTTGTGATTCCAAAATATGTTTCTACTCACCAGCAGACAGCAAATTTGTTTACCAAGGCCCTCGCATATCCCCAGTTTTCATTCTTAAGGTCCAAGTTGGGTCTTTTCCATATTGAAACTCCTCCAACTTGAGGAGGGGTGATGAATATTAAAATTAGTAGTGATAGGTTTATTTCTTTCTCTGTTCTGTTTAGTAGTTAGTTTTAGTTTTCTTTCCGTTTTTTGTTTGGCTGCGTGCTACTCACGTGACTCTTTTTCTCTGTATATATATTCATCCTTCAGTAATATCAGATGTACTTTTTTGGTCAAATCTCTTTTAGAATTGAATAAGCATACAAAATAAACCAACCTTAAGATCCTGCCAAAATGTTGAAAAAAATGCCTAAATGAGATTTGAGGTTAACATTATTCCAATGCTAGACAAGAAAATGCTAATTTAGCTACGGAAATTAGTTAGAAAAAATTTCCTTAGCTATTCCCTAGCTAATTTGATAAAAAAGTTTGGCGCGAAAAGGCGGAAAAATTTTGCTATGGAATAGCTATAGATTTTTCGTAGCAAAAGTTTCTCCAATTTTAGCTATGGATTTGCTACGAATTTTTCTGTAGCAAAAGTTTTTCCAATGTTAGCTACGGATTTTCCGTAGCAAAAGTTTCTCAAATTTAGCTACGGATTTCCCTAGTTAATCCCTAACTAATTAACTAGGGAAAAAAAGTCCCTTGCTAATTCCTAGCTAATTAGCTAGGGAAAAAAATTCCTAGCTAATTAGCTAGGGAAAAAAAATCCCTAGCTTTAGTTACGGACTAGCTAGGGAAAAAATCCCTAGCTAATTTATTATATGTATATATATAAAATGTTTTACATTAATAAATTAAAAAGTGATAAATGACCTAATGATTGGTGTAAATGTTATCATCCATGATGTTCCGTTTTCAAGTCCTTATTGCTACGGTAGGCTATATTGGTAGCAAAATTTAAACAAGGAACGGTATGCTATATTGGCATATAAGAAACTAGCATCCAACACGCACGAGAAGAAGACTCCACAGCAAAATTTATATTGTTTGCTTTTCTTATGTGTGTAATCTACTTCTTTAAATATGTGCGCGTATAAAAAAAATATTTTTACCGTGCTTGTTGTCTGCTTTTCCTATATGTTTAATATAGGGATTTATAAATAGAATCTTGGGAAGTTATCACAATTCTTAGTTTCTCTCACACATGATCTTCTCACATCATATTTTTATTTTCTTTTTTAATTAAATAATTAACTATTTTAAAAGACCGTTGACAAAAAGACTCCACAACCGTATTAATATAGATGACTTGCGGACCCAACTATATAGCACAAACTCAACACTCGTCGAATATGAGAATCCAGAATTTCGATAATCTCGTTTTATGGCGCGGATCTCAAAGTTCATGACTCGAATATGGATTCAAGCAATTTCAAGTTGGTAGGAATGAAAATGCTTTAAATTCAAATGGTATGGCATCCTCTTGGTTATCATGCAGTTAATCAACAGATCCATGATTGATGCGTTTAGCTGGTGATTGGCATGAATGGTATGTGATTTTCATAGCGTTACCATGCAAATCCATGATTGGTATTTTGATTTCTGTCTTAAATGCCAATAAGTATTTCCGCTCATTTAGAACAGTGTTGTTTGGACCGGACGGAACTATTAACCGAATACAAAGGCGAATCGGTTGGATCTAAAAAATCGTTTTCCTAGTTGAACCGGATCTAATCGGAGTCCGATCCAACCGGTCCAACTTTTTTAATTAAAAAATTTGAAAAAAAATAAATAACATCAGGAAAAAAATTAAAAATTAAAAATAGAAAAATTTTGAAAATTAAAATTTAAGAAGCATGATTATCAAGAATTTTATGTTTTGTTTGATCAAGTTCTTTCAGAATTTGACCGGTCTTGAAAATTAAAAGGGTAAACTACAGTTTGCACCCCTGTGGTTTGGCCTAAATTCAGTTTGTCCCCCTGTGATTTAAAATTCGCACTTAACCACCCTGTGGTTTGACTTAAAATTAATGTGCCCCCTGTGGTTTAAAGTGTAACACTTGACCCCATGTGGTTTGTTATGTTATCACTTAACTACCTTCACCTATCTTCTATCCAAATTTTAGTCAAATTAATCATCATTTAATATTTTTAATGTTTAAAATTTGTCATTCAACACTCTAGAATTATAAAATGATTCAAAAAAAATTATAATTAATATAAAAATAAAATTATAATTTTAAAAAAATCAATAAAATAATTTAATATTTATTGTTTACTCCATTGATTATTTATATTTAATTATTTATTCATTTTATTGGTATTTTTTATCTTTAATGTTTTAGAATTATTAAATCAATCAAAATAAAATTGTAAAAGAATAATATAATACAAATATATAACTAAATTTAAGTTTTTTTATTGTTCAAATTCAGAACATACATACATGGATTGAATGTTAACATTATTGAGCTTAGAAACTCTAACATTAAACAATAATTTTCTTAGAAAAGTATCCATAGACTAGGAGCATAACAGTACTCTTGGATATAGTGGAGAGATTAGAGGAAAGAAAGAGTTTGAAGGAAACGCTAAAAAGAGTTGAAAGTAGAAGATTAGAGTTTATTATTATTTTAGAGATAAAATAAATATTTAATAAATTAATTCAGTTATATTAAATATTAAATTTTGAGAAAAAATAATATAAAATAGTTAAGTGATAATAAAACAAACCACAGGGGGGTCAAGTGTCACACTCTAAACCACAGGGGGCATATTAATTTTAAGCCAAACCACAAAGTAGTTAAGTGTCGCAATTTAAACCACAGGGGGGAAACTGTAGTTTACCCAAATTAAAATTTTGAGAAGTCATGTAATTTAAAACTTCAAAATTATGCATGTTGAAACCTAAAACTTGAGTGATGTCATTTTATATATTAAGAATAATAATTATTTATTATTTATTACGTCATCCGGTTCGACCGGTTAAACCGATCAGACTATGAACCGAATACTTGTCCGAGTATTTGTTCAGTTCGATTCTTATAACATTAATTTACAGGATGCACATAATTTGCCATAAACGGGTATTCAATGTAGCACTGTCAAAACGGGCCCGAGCCCGCGGGCTAGCCCGGTCCGCCCGCTAAATGGGCGGGCTTGGACTTTGAAAAATAGGCCCGTTTAAAAACGGGCCTAAACGGGTTGGCCTGTATAAGCCCGCGGGCTAAACGGGCTAGCCCGCAGGCCCCGCGGACCGACCCGTTAAAAAATTAAAAAAAAAAAAAGAAAAAGGAAATGAAAAATAATAGTTATTTGTTTAAAATATGTATAAATATATATGTTTTATGTAATTTTATGTGTTAAATAATAATTTTATTCTAATAATGTGTATAAATAATTTAAATAATAATTAAAATTAATAAAATATTAATTTAAAATAATAAAAATACTAATTTTTAAATAAATATATAATTTTATAATTATTTTTTAAAAAAATATATATTTTAAAAAAATATAAAAAGTGGCCCGCGGGCTAGCCCGTTTAGCCCGCGGGCCAATACGGACGGGCTTGGGCATCACTTCCCAAGCTCGCCAAGTAAACGGCCCGCCCCGACCCGTTTAATGCCGGCCCGTCGCGGGCCGGGCCGGGCCGGCCCGTTTTGACACTACTAATTCAATGGGAGAGTTTTTTCGAACGTATATGCCAGCAGTTGGAAGCAGGACCTCCAGCTGGCTTTATGTGTATTACTTCTAATGCTTCGTTCTGTCCACGTGGATTAGTAAATTTTAATGCACTATTAAGGTGCTGATGTGTAGTTTGACTGTAGGTGTTAATTAGGGATAAAAGTTCAATGGTACCGTATTACTGAACTTCAGTACATCCCTCCAATCATGTAGTGTCATTTGTTAATATTAATAAAAACTTACATTAATTAGGGCCCACCTTGAATGGTTTATGGACCAACTGATTGGAGGGATATACTGAAATTCAGTACTACCGTACCACTGAACATGTACTCGTTAATTAGTATTAGGTGGCAAGCTTAGGCCTAGGTATGTTCCTTTATAATATATATAGATATAGATATAAATATAGATATAGATTGATTCCACGGTTCCTTTCTTTTTTTTTCTTACTCACATTTCTTCATCTTCATCCTCCTCCTTCTTCTTCGATATTTTTCTTATACCATTATGTATTTTTTTTCTTTCTTTTCCTATTCCTCTTACTCCTCCCTTTTTTCTTCTTTTTCCCCTCATTTTCGTGTGAGCCGGTTTTTAATCGGTTCATACCAAGAACCGGCCAATTTTGACCGATTTCTCTAGTACTTGACCTTTTTTTAGATTACCAATTTTATGATTCATCCGGATTGGACTAGTGATCGATTTTTCGATTGAATTGGCCAGTCTAGTCCGATTATGACGACCATGATATCAACCACTTTCAAACAACAACAAAAATTAGTTTGTTGGCCATTGAGAAATCCACTTTCAAACAAATTTATAACAACCACTCTCTATTATTTTTTTCACAATTTAAATTAAATAACGTCAGTATCTTAGAGGATCGCAATTAATATGTTTCCCCATTTAGAGCTCATTGTTAGGGATTACTTTTGAAAACTATTTATTTTTAAATGTCTTCTTTTCAAATAGAATTTGTGAAAAAGTGCTGTGAGAGAGAAGCGGTGTGTATTTGACAAACTGAGTTGAAAAACACTTTTCAAAAATTGTTTGTGTTTGGCAAATTTATATTAGAAAGTGCTTTTGACCGTAAATTATCAAGAAGAGCATATATTAATTTAAGTGTTATTAAATAGATGAATTGTATAAATATTTATTATCGTTAAGTTTTATTACAAAAATAAATATAAAATGTTTTTTTTTGAGAGAAAAATAAATATAAAATGTTAATTAGTTTATTAATTTAATAAATTGTTAATGAAAAAAATTATTAATTTTAATTAATATAAAATTTAATTTATGATTATTATTTTTGTTAAATATCTATTAATTTTATCCAAATATATAATTAATTATAAATAATTTTTTAATTAGAATTTTAAAATGTTAGTAAGTGTAGGGGTTAGGTTTTAGGATGGGTAGATGAGAATTTTAAAATATTAATAAGGATATTTTTGTCCTAAAATAATTAAATTTTAGCTTATGCTTTTGGACAAGTAACAGAAGTTATAATTTTTAATTTCTACTTAAGGCTAAAAAACTATTTTTATTACAATTCAAAAACACTTTTAAATAATTTGTCAAATATCTTTTTTTTTAAAAAAAAAGCTCTTTTAAAAAATAAACACTTCAAAAAAAGCGCTTCCCCTATAAACAAGCTTGGCCAAATGTCTTCACATGTCACAATACAAAACGCCATTGAGAAAGCCAGAAAGGTACCTTTTTTTATTTTTTTTTTCTTTTTCTTTTACTTTGGCCTTTGGTTGACTAGCCGCCTGAATTCCCTTCCCTCACTCGCTTACCTACCTAACCCCATGTCTTGCGTGCGTGTTTGTGTAAGCGTTTTTCCCCTTCTTTATTGGAATACAATGCCCATTATTTCAATGATTCCTCTTTCCTTTCGAATCTGTCTCCATCGCGCTTGATCTATATAGCCCCACATCATATAAACCCAGATAGGGAGGGGAAGAGAGGGAAAGAGAGAGAAAGGAGATCCTGGGTTGATCAGGGAAAGATATGTCTGAGATAGTCAACGATGCTTGGAAGAACTATATGAAGCAGCTTCAGCTTCATCCTCTCAGAACCAAGGTTTTATTTATTTACCTTTTTCTCTTTCATAATTCCAGTTTTATTTTCATCCGATTCTTCATTTTGGAATGATTTTGTGGTGTGTCAGGCTCTTACAGCGGCAGTTCTAGCAGGTTTTAGTGATGCAGTGGCGCAGAAGATCTCTGGGGCGAAGAAGCTTCAGTTGAGAAGAGTGCTTCTTTTTATGGTACTACTTCCATTGTTCTTTTGTTTTTGTTTTGTTTTGTTTCTCTTGTTAATTTGATTCTGACTTGGGTTAAAGAAGCTCGGATCCTTCAGCCTAAAAGAGACTGTAATATCAGGGATCATTGCTGTATTGTTTTTCTTTTTTTGTTATACGGTTAGATTTGGGACTAAAATTTTTACAGTCAAAGGGTCAATGCTTCTCTATGCCACTTTTCTTTCACACAAAAAAAGAGCGGGAACTAAATTTTATTGTAGAAATTTTAGGGTCTGTTCAAATCTAAAGTCTATGGATGAATGTTAATACTAGAAATGATAGGATTAGTAATGATTACATTTGAGATACAGTCGGAGTAGCACCTATCGTAAAAGCATGTCTTAGGTGGTTGGTCACGATGCAGAGACCCTTGCATGTAGGGTAGATAAGATGGAAGATAGCCCGTTAAAAGTAAAGAAAGGGTAAGGAAAACAATAGGAGAAACTATTTAGATAGATTTAACTGTTAATAGTCTCACTAAAGAAATGAATGAGAAGATGTTGGCTTAGCTTGATCATATAGTGGATCCCACCTAGTGGGAAAAAGCTTTGTTTGTTTGTTTGTTGTTGTTATTCAACTCTAAAGTCAACTTGTTTTGCAGCTGTATGGTTTTGCCTATTCAGGACCCTTTGGACATTTTCTTCACAAGTTGATGGATAAGATTTTTAAGGGAAAGAAAGGCAACGAAACTGTTGCAAAGAAGGTATACTGATGGCTTCTCTTCTTGACTGTCTTGTTGACTTGTAAGGATAGTATTGTGTTATGCTCTATTTATTTTCCCCCTCATAGACTCTGTTCAGGTTATTAACTAACCTTTTGATGAATGAAATTTTCTTTTGTTAAGGTGATCCTGGAACAGTTGACTAGCTCTCCATGGAACAACTTTTTGTTCATGATGTACTATGGCTTGATCATAGAAGGTATATTTACTAATGAAGGTTTTTTTTTTTTTTTTTGTGTGAATTGTATTTTATTCACCTTTAAATTTACATACTCTGGTTTTCAAACAAAAACATTAATATAAATTAATGTCATCTTTTGATTGGAACTTGTATGTGTCTTCTGTTCTTTGCTCCCCCAAAAAGGTTTTAAGATTACCTCTTTTCTTTCTTTCCATGTGTACTTGCTTGTCATTTATGTTACAGCAGAATTTGAAAACTAATTGTTGTTTTATTTTGAACTTTTATTTTAGTATGTCAATGTGGTAACTTGATCTGCAAATATTTACATAGAAAACTCTATGCTTCCTCTCCTGAATTTTCTTAACTATAACTATCTTCTCTGGGTTAGTTTAGGTCCAGTTGGTGAACAAATGAATTTTCTTGTTTTCTTTATATATATATATATAATCTTTTCATAAACAAGCTTGGCCAAACAAGCTTTAAGTCACTCTTCTATATGTTTGAATTAGGATCTGCTCATTTGGAGCATCATTATATTGAAATCTTTAAGATTTTGCTTTTGAAGTCCAATTAGATTTTTCTTTTTCATTAAAGGACACACATTTCCTTGTCATTCTAGAAGGCTAAATACTAAAAAGGAGGACAAAATTATACATTTTATTGGAAAATCCAAGAGTGTGCAAATTATAGGGGGATCAAGCTCATGAGCCATACTATGAAATTATAAGAAAAAAGTCATTGAATGAAGATTAAGATTGGACACCTAGATTACAGTGAACCAATTTGGTTTCATACCAGGGATGACAACCACAGAGGCAGCATACATATTAAAAAGATTGATGGAGAAATACCAAAGAAGTCAAAAAGAGCTATATATGGTTTTCATTGATATGGAAGTGATTTATGATAGAGTACCGAGAAATTTATTGAGGAAGGTTTTGGAAAAGAAATGAGCATGTGTTGCTTATTTCAAGAAATCGAAGATACATTTAATGGGGTCACAAACTTTGACCCTCAACATTTTAACATGGTAATGAATGTACTTAACATATCGGGGAGACCATACAATGCAAACTTTTTTGCTGAGACATAGATGATAATGTCCAAGCTAGGTTGATGAAATGGAGGAAGGCTTTAGATGTCATTTGTGATGAAAAGCACAATTCAAATTTATTGCATGGCTATATGACTTGCAATGTTGTATAGTACCGAATGTTGGGTGATAAAAGTCAACATGAGCAAAATTATAATGTTGCTGAAATGTGAATGTTGCGTTGGATAAGTGGACACCCTATAAATGATAGGATTAGGAATGAATGCATTAGAGAGAAAATTGGGTTTGCACCTACTTTACAATAGTTTGTAGAATCATGCCTTAGGTGGTTTGGCCATGTACAAAAGAGATTAATAGAGGTCCCTAGAACACGTTAGGGACGCTTAATTTATGAGTCAACCCCACCTAGTGAGAAAAGACTTAGTTTCGGCCAGAAAAAAAAAAGAGAAGAAAAGACTTGGTTGTTTTTGGTTTTGAACAACCGACCTCTAAGTTTGTATCTTGGGGAGGGTGAGTGAGTCTGTGAGGGGTCGTATCCCCATCATTCTCCCCAAGTATGGATCACTTGTTGAAAGTATAGACTTCAAAGGTTTTCTTGCTTTGGTCAGACATACATACACAGCCTTTATCCCTGCAAGCAGAGAGTCTGTTTCTAAGATTTGAACCTGTGACCTCTAGGTCACATGACAGCAACCTTACCTTTGCTTCAAGGCTCACCCTCTAAATGAGAAATATAGATAGAACTATAATAATATTGGATCTAGACTGATGCTAAAATTTTATTTCCATGTATGTGTTTTTCTTCTCCTGCACATACACAAACATTTCCTATGTTTTCTTTTCCTAGCATAAAAATAATTTCTTCTTGTATTTGTTATCCTGAAAGGTTGGTTTCTGCACATCACTAATTCATTAGGGTTTTCTATTTTTTTAGCCATGTCCACTCCATGGATTTTGTTAAAAACCAGAAAGAAATTGAGAAATCTGATATTGGATTTTGGAACATGAAAAATGTAATAAAGCAATGGTCTTTTACCTGTTGTCTTACACTCCATATTCCATAAAAAATAAAGCATGATTCTGCATTTCAGGAAGGCCTTGGGGTGCAGTTAAGAACAAAGTTCGAAAGGACTATCCTTCTGTTCAGTTAACTGCGTGGAAGGTATGGCAGTGATAACAGTCCTATGTTGTTTGATTGACATGGAAACATGAAATTTTAGCATGTTGAAGCTTTTCTTATAACTTGCAGTTTTGGCCTATTGTTGGTTGGGTGAATTACCAGTACATGCCTCTGCAGCTCCGCGTTATATTTCATAGCTTCGTTGCTTCATGCTGGTGAGTTACAATATATCTTTCAACTTTTTACTTAGCTATCCAAGTAGTATGGGCTATCCAAGTCCTACATCGGGTAATATGGGATGCTCAATGGAGTATTTAAGTGGCTTGGTTCCTCTCCCTTAACAACTAACTTTTCAGTGAGGATTCCTCAAGTTACTTGTGTTCCATCATTACAAGACGTATGCTGGGTGAATCCTACACAAAAATATTATGTAGTGTCATTGTTGTTCGTCTGTTATGCAGATCAAATCTTATCTTGTTGTGAGAGCAAGATATAAAATATACCCCATTTGAACTGATTCCTCTACATTTTATTGTGGCTTAATTCATAAAAGCACATGCTGAAAATGATAAACGAAACAAAATTGAAGAAAATTCCACTTAAGAGTTTGAATTAAACATTACCTTTGGTCTTTAGCCAGTTGAGCTAAAATAATGTCACTTTGCTGCTAACTGTACCATTTTAATATAGCTATATAGTGCCATAAAGTCAATGCATGATGTAACATTTTGCAATTGACGACTTTCTCCTCACTTGAACCAACGATTTTCTATATCCTTGATGCAAAGTGGCAACATTTTCTGTCTCTGGTTTTTTTCTAAACCTGGGACTTGTTTAAGAATTAGCTTAATGATATAAAGGAGCATTATTATCAATAAAAAGAAAACATTAGTAGAAAAAACTAAAATTTTCAAGCTTTCTCAACATATGAGGCATGAATGAAAACATGAAAAACGGATTCTTGTTACAGATCAGCACAAGATGATTGGCTATTTCAGTAGAATTTTTCCATACATTATGTTTCTGTTGCAGAATCTAGTAAACACTTTAAGGAATTTTACCAAAGTCTTGTCTCAAAAGAAAACATGTTTGACAAGTGATGGATAAAAGTTTAGTACGACAGTAATGCTGAATTTCGGTACATTCTTCCAATCATGTAGTGTCATTTGTTAATATTAATAGAAACTCACATTAATGAGGACCCATCTTGAATGGATTAAGGACCAACTAATTGGAGGGATGTACTGAAGTTCAGTACTACCATACTACTGAACATGTGTTCCAAGAATGGACACTTTGAACGTTTGTTTTGAAATTACAATCAGTCAAATAGTCAATTACTATTCAACTGCAGATGCAAGTATGATCTTTTAATCTCATATCTATATGATAATGACTTTGAGATTTTTCTGGTTATTGGTTTTAAAAACTGTGAGATTAGCATATCTTATTTATTTATTTTGTATAGGCTGTACATGATTGTTACTTCATAGTTTAGGGGTCAAATATACTCTTTATTAGTAATAACTAGAATCAGGGAGTAATTAGGATGTTATTTGTGTATATAGTGAAATGTTAGAATTGAGAGTTAAATAACTTTTCATTGTTAAATTTATTATTTATTACTTTAAAATCTAATAATTATTCTCAATTTTATCCAATTAACTGTTAACATGTGGGCAGATTCATATAAAATTAGACGAACTCAAATGTGATAACATTTTCCAATTTACAAAGTATGTGTTTACTCAATGGTTTTTACCTTCTTTCATCAGGGCTATCTTCCTGAATCTTAAAGCAAGATCTGTTGCGATTAAGAAGGCTTAGGACAAAGAATGGCTTCTTCTTCTATTTCTCTTCTGGCTTGTCTTCTTTTTACTTCTGCTGTGAAATTGGAGTGAGCGGATTCTCTGTTGTCTTGATTGTGCTGTTCGGGTAGCCACGGTGATAACTGTGTCACCGTGGCTAAACCCAGACAGCACAATAGTTGACAGCAGTGGATCCGGACTTGAAATTGGAGGCCACCCATTTTTGTAAACGGAAGCATGGTTTGCTTCACATATGATATTGGATAGTGTTTCCTTTTCATGGTTTGGTTGACATTCTGAATTAGTATGTAAAATTATTGTTGATTAGCTCATCGTAGGTTGAGTTCTGGATTTTATTTTAGAGTAAACTATTAATTTGTTTTCTCATGGTATGATGTTATTAAGTGTCAGCAAATCAGGATATCCATGTCCCATGGGAAAATAAAAATTCTTGTATACATACATGGATCAGTTTAGATATTGAGTTCATATAACCGTATAACATGTGAAATTGGACCTGGTGCAATTAATTTTTCTGTAATATTCATATGCAATTTCATTTTTAACAAGTTTTCTTTTAATACCTATCTAGGAGAAAGATTATGACATATAGGAGAGAGAATGGAACATAGATTGAAAAGTGTCACATTTTTACTAAATCATAATTATTTTACTAATATATAAATATTTTTAATGCATGATTAGTTTATTTATTCTATTTTTTTATTAAAACCACGCTACGGGTCACAAATATGTTAACTCATAAGGAAAAAAATAGAATACTTAATTCTTAGATGGGTGTACTCTTTTATTATATAGATAGAATACAGATAATGTGTACTGTGTGTGTATATATATATATATATATATATAAAAATTTTTATCTTTATTTTGAATGATTTCATAATTCTAACTAAAAAATTGTACAAGTACAAACTACTTTTGTAAAATTGTAGTTATTGACTAATTCAATTACATTTTGAATAAAAAATAATATAAAGTAATTAAGTGATAACAAAACAAATCATATGGATGACAAGTGTCACACTTTTAATTATAAAGTGGTAAATTAAAATGTCACAATCTAAATCATAGGAGAAACAAACTAATTTTAAACTAAAATTCAGTTTATCCTTTTAAAAATCACTTTTCATTCAGTATAGATGTTCAGTGGTACGATAGTACTGAATTTCAGTACATCCCTCCAATCAGTTGGTCCCTAAACCATTCAAGGTGGGTCCTAATTAATGTGAGTTTTTATTAATATTAACAAATGGCACTACATAATTGGAGAGATGCACTGAAGTTCAGTGGTACGGTACCATTGAACTTTTATCCTTTCATTTGCTTGTTAGTTGTCAAAATCAATCAATTTATGTGAACTTAATGAGTATAACTAGCTAGTAGTTGTCAAAATTAATCAATTTAGCAGTTTATAATTTTTATATTTTCTATAAAATTTTAAGTTTATCTTTATATTTATAATTAAATTATTAATGATAAGAAAAATTAAAATAAAAAACAAAATTTAAACATATATCTTGTAAAAATAAATAACTTAAATTGCTCTCATTTTAATTATTAATTTATTATAAATTAAAACTTTATATATATATATATATATATTACTGGCTCGTTATCTCTAACTAGTTATTAAATTCTGTCCACTGGAATAAAAGTTAAGTATTACAGTACTATTAAATTTCAGTTCATCCCTTCAATCATGTAGTGTTATTTGTTAATTTTAATAAAAATTTACATTAAGTAGGACCCACTTTGAATAGATTAGCGACCAACTAATTGGAGAGATATATAAAGTTCAGTACTGTCGTACTACTTCCGTTAGGGGTGTAAATGAAATGAGCAATTCATGAGCGTCTTGGGCTCAACTCGCATAAAAGCTCGATCGGGTTATTAAACAAGCTGAGATTGAACATAAGAGTAGGCTCGTTTAAATAAATAAGCCGAACTTGAACATTTAAGGCTCGGCTCGTTTAGTTCATTAATAGTTCGTTTAAAAATAAAATAATATAAAATATATTTCTTTTCTATGTTACATGTATTATTATATTTAAATATATGATGAACACTCATTCTACATACAAATATATTGAATTTGTTATGTTGTTGTGTACAAATGTCCTTATCAATAAAACATAAAAGGATAAATTTCATAAATTAACATAACATATTAGTTAATTTTAATTTCTCATGTACATAAATATTATATGAAAGTTGAAGATTTTTTATTTAGCTTAAGTTTTATATGTGAGCTCGCGCACACACATATACAGCATTGTTCACAAATTACTTAGTTCGGCCTGTTAAGTTCGTAAACGGGATCGGTTAACTAAACGGGTCAAGCTTGATCATGATTTTTTGTTCGTTTTAAAGTTCAAGCTCGAGTTCGCTTTATTTTAAATGAGTCGAGCTTGAATATCTAAGGTTCGGCTCGACTCGAGTTAACCCTAACTTCCATCCACTGTTCGAGCTTCTATTATAATTAGATATCATTCTGAACATGGAGTTGGAAATTATGAATATATTGAGTATAAAATAGTGCCAATACTCCGATCAAAAGCCAAATATCTTTGGTTTTTATATATATATATATAGAATCATTTTTTTAGTTAAATTATATTGAATACTTATTATATTTTTAAAATGTTATTGGACGATCACTTATTTATAAAAGGCTAAAGTACTATTTTGGTCCTCAATGTTTGCATGAAGTTTAATGTTGGTCCTTAATGTTTCAAAAGTTTAATGTTGGTCCTCAATGTTTTTTGTTTTGGTCGATTTTGGTCATCGAGCGTAACACCGTTAACTTTTGCCGTTAAATGATGACGTGGCATGCTTATGTGGCACACCCTCTCTCCTACGTGTCATATTTTAATGACCTGGCATGACATATCACTGCCATGTCACCCCACATTGCCACATCATCACCTTCTCTCCTTCATCATCATCATCTGAGGTGACATGACAGTGATGTGTCATGCCACGTCACTAAAATATGACACGTAGGAGAGAGTGTGTGTCATATATGCATGCCACGTCATGATTTAACGGCAAAAAGTTAACGGTGTTACGCTCGAGGACCAAAATCGACCTAAAAAAAACTTTGAGGACCAACATTAAACTTCATGCAAACATTGAGGACCAAAATAGTACTTTAGCCTTTATAAAATTAGCTTTACTTTGTCATAAAGTTAATAATTATATGAAACTAGAATAACTATTCCCCAAGACATTTGCTTTGTCATAAAATTATTTCCGGTTCACAATATCTTCTTTGTTAGAGGTTTTTATTTATTTCAAAATATCTGTTGATTTACAAAATTAAGAGAAAATTAATTATTTTTTTACAATTTTATTCTTTCCTATTCTTAAGATAAGATTAATAAAGAAAGAGTAACTTAGTAAGGGTAATTTAGTTTTTTATCTCATTTTTTCTACTTTTTAAGTGAATTAATAATTTTTTTTAGTCTGTGTAACTACAGAATATTTCTCCTTGGGACACGTGGCACTAGCCTTCTAGAACGTTAGTAGGAACGCGAACCAGTGACATGTGACACCATTCTCCAGCCTCATACTTGGCTTGTACCCACGTCTTCCCACACAGTTAAGCAATCAGAGCTCACCTACCCCTCTGGATATCTCTATCCACAAGCTCCAAGCAGCTCAGAGAGACCCTTGCTTTCTCCTTCCTCTAAGGAAACCTCCAACCGGTGGCTCGCCCGCCTGAAGTACTCCCTACACGTCCTCGTCGCACACGGCTTCTACAGGTAACACTCCCGCCTAACGGCACCTACGGACGTTTACTCTTCGAACTACGTGGACTTTTTGATTCCTATACAAGGGTACGTAGGCACCTAGGTTATCACCTAAGGACAAGTCCTCCAAGGTTACGACCCCTTGCGGTCCTAATTTTTTATTTAGAATTGTTTGAACAAAAAATGACAATTACAATCTGTATATTTACCTTAAAAAGAAAATATTGTTAATCGAGGGAGTAATTAATATTATTAATATAACTCTAACATAAAATTGTAATTTTATTTTTAATATAATATTAAAAATAACTAGATAATTTGTTTTTTTAATATTGTATTGAAAATAACTTACTTTATAAAAGATAAAATTGAATGAAACTTAAATATATATATATATATATATATATATATATATATATATATATATATATATATATATATATATATATATATATGTAACTGTCGTTTTTGGCTCAGACAATTGTAATTTGCAATTAGGACCACAAGGGGTCTTAACCTTGGGGGACTTGTCCTTAGGTGATGCACCTAGGTGCCTACGTACCCTTCGTGAGGGATCAAAGTCCACGTTGTTCGTCATGGTGACGTCTATAGGAGCCGTTAGGCAAGGCGGTTACCTGTATTAGGCCGTGTGCGGCTAAGACGTGCCTGAGGTACTCCAGGCGGGCGAGCCGCTCTTGGGAGGTTGCCTTAGTGGGAGAGAGCTCGGGTCTCTGAGGGCTGCTGGAAGCCCCGTAAGTGGTAGACTCCGGGATGGAGATGAGCTTGCCGGAGGTTGGACTAGACGGAGCTTACGGCGGAGCTCAGGTTACCGAGAGTATGAGAGATCGTAGATTAGGTGCTGTAATCCTTCAAGTTGCGTATATCTAGTCCCCTGAGTGAGGGTCTATTTATACTCGAGTGTGGGGAGGTCGTTCTCGACCCACGACCTCGTGGGACGTGGGTCGTGCCACGAGGCTTGTGGAGTTCCCACGTCCGGTTAAGGGGATGTTTCGTGAGGTGACGTGGGTAAGGGCCATGTAACTAGCAAATGAGTGGTGCTACGTGTCTCTAGCGGGTGCTGAGGCTGGGCTTCTAGAAGGCCAGTGCCACGTGTCCCCAGGTGGAATATTCCGTAGTTACATAAGTCCCCCAAGTCTACGGGTGTCGGGCGCCCGTGGAGTTAAGTTCCTTTGTCTGTAAGATACTTAGGAATTTTTCACTGCCTTTGCTCGTGGGAGAGCTCGTCCGCGCAGAGTCACGGTTGTTGAAGCTGGTCGTCCGACTCGCGAAGTAGGTTTCCTCGTATCGTTCCGTGAAAATGAGATACTTTGGAGAAGACACGTGTCCTGTTTTGGATGGCTGGATGCTTGACTTCCTCAGCAAGTTTTCGAGCCGTCTTTGCAGGAAGTACGCGACTTACCGAGGTGGAGTTATCATTGCTCAGAGTGGCATTCCCCGAAATACCCTTCGTGGGCTGGTGGGAGAAATCCAAAGGTCAGGGGCCGTTTGGTTATTTCGAAAGGCTCTCCTTTAGCTATGTTCGTCCGTGGTCAGTGGGTGACGGTGAATTTCTTGTTGAGGGTTGTTTGTTGAAGGAGCGGGCTTGTTACAGGTGCTACGTGTCAGAGCTTGAATGGGTGCCACTGGCATTTGGGTGTTTTGCCGTCGTTTCTCCTTCATTAAATGCAGGTCCGTTTCCGAGGGTAGCCATCATTAGCCCGGACAGAGAGTTTTTCGAAAAAGCCCCCAGGCATCTCCAGGTGACTCTTGGGTTTCCGAGGGTTTTTCAGTCTTTGTATCTCTGTTGTCCTGGTTGTGAATCTCATCCGTCCTTTCTCTCCACGTGTTCGGTTGAAGCGAATGGTTGTAGTTGGGCTTGATTGTAGGGGATAATGAGTTTTATCCGTTGCGGGATACGAGGGGGTTGATGTTTTTGAATCGTCGCGCCTCTGGGTATCCTATAAATGTCCAGCGTTTGATAGCTTGTGACTTTACGTTTGCATTCACCTTTCTCCGTTACCTGTTTTCCCTGCGTTTTCTTTGTTCTCTCCGATTCTTGCTTTTATCGAGCTTTTGCAATGGCTGGCGGTGACGATTATAGCTTCTACCCCTTCGACTTTACTGATTTGGAGGATCTTCCTTCTTCTTCTCCTCCTCCCCCCTCTGAGCTGTACTCGCGACGTCAGTCGGAGTAAGGGGAAGAGAGACGATCAACAGAGTCTCTCTCTTGAGGTAGCAGCCGATGTCCTTGTTGTGGTACCCGCTGGTGGTGAGAGACGATTTCCCCGTGCCTCCGTCGTCCGAGAGAGAGCGTCGTCAGGAGGTTCTTCTGAGGGAGAAAAGGAAGAAAGACGTGAGAGTCGGTGCGAGTGGACCCCGGGAAGGGGAAAGGAGAGGGGCTTCTGCGGCGGAGTTGTCCAAGGGCAGAGAAGGAGGGCTCAGGAAGCGGCCTTCCGGTGTGGAGTTGCGGTTGCCCTCGCAAGTCGCACGGCGGAGTTCTGACCGGGGGGATGTACAGGTAGAGGCTCCGGTGGGAGATGTTGTTCCTGCCTCTGTTCCTACCTCTGTTCCCACTTCCGCTCCTGTTCGTCAATCACCTATGAGGGTGATTCTATCAACTTGTCCTCCCGTCCTTAGCCCTGTTGAGGGGGTTGATCAGCCTGCCGCTAAGAGGGTCAGGGTGGTCGTTGAGGAGTCTGTTGGAGACTCTCTCGCACCTCAGACCGCGACGGGCAAACCTGCAGCTGAAGAAGTTGCAGAATCTGGTGGTGCGGCCGTGGAGGCCAGAGCCCTCTCAGATAAAGGGAATGTAATGGCGAGTCAAGCGGCTGCCACAAGAGATCTTGTCCCGGGGGAATTTTCTTTTGAACTGGTGGCGTTGGGCAGTCGCTTCCCCGTGGAGATGCGGGAGAGGGAAGCCAGGAAGCTGGACACTTCTCCCATGAATCTTGTTGTTCAAGGCTTCAGTCGGGTTGCTGAGGCGTTGGCTGACTTCCACCAGGCCGGTTTTGAGTGGGACAAGCGTGTGGTGAGCTTCTTCATCTAGGTGTTACGTCTTTGGGTTATTCTTTGCTTTTCTGACTTTTTTTTTTGGCAGGGGGAGATCTGTCTCGACCGGGATCAGTTTTCCGGTGTTGCGGCCTCTAAGAGTCAGGCTCTGGAGGTCTCCCACAAGAGGTTGGTGGACGTGCGTGGCGAGCTGTCCGCAAAGAAGTTAAAGTGTGAGGATTAGGGACGCGAGATCGAGTCCTTGACTCACGAGGTTGCCCGTCTTAGGGCTGAAGCTGGACATCCTTCCGAGGTTACGCTCCTTCGCTTGGAGTTGGAGAAGACTCGCAAGGAGCTGGTCGTCCGTTGGGAGGATGCTGAGAGGCGCCGGCAGGAGCTACATTCACTCCGCGAGGCTTTGCGGGGTGTGGAGGCTCGCGCTTCAGAAAACCTTTCTGGTTGGTTGGCGGCCGAGGATAAGGTTGCCGATGTCGCTGATCTCCAGCGGGAGTTACTTGCGCAGAGGATGTACGGCATGCTTCTGGCGGTCGAGCAACTCGAGCGTCTTCGTGAGGAGAGATTTCCAGCGGAGTGGATGGCTTCTTTGCATCCTTCTCTGGAGTTCTTCGAAGGTGAGCTTCGTGGTCGAACGGAGGTAGATCCTCCGCTGAATCTCGCTTATCTTCGTCAGCTGACCGACCGCTTCGTGGAGCACCAGGTGTTGTCTCGAATCGGCAAACGAGCTCCTGAGATTGGACCTACTTCTCCACAGTTAGCTGAGGCGACCAGGCAGGGGTTGATGGAAAAGGTTGGCCGTGCAGAGCCTGCTGGGGCTAAGGCCTTTGTAGATCTTGGGGATGCCCAACAATAGGTTTATGTAGTTTTCAGGGTGTTTACCCTTTTGTAATAGGCGGACGCCCTCTCATTTTTTGACATCTAATGAGAATGATTTTTTGAAGAGTTTTTCCTGCTTCCCTTTTTTACTTCTGGGCAAAAAGTCGTGCATAGTTGCAGTTTCTCTTTTCGTAGTCATCTCTTTATGTCTGGGTAAAAAGATTTTTTGCATGAGTACCGTGTGATCAGGACGATTTGTATGCGATTTGCTAGCATGGTTTTTCGAATGTTCGTTTTGTGTTTTTCGCACCCAAGGGGTTTTTACCGCGCTACTGGGGGAAATGTTAGCTTGGCCCTGGAGGCGCTTAGCGTTTCTCGGGGCGGTTGGCTCACTGTCCTGCGGTAGGACTTACGCGAGTACTTTGCAAATTTGAAGTCTTGTCTTTAGTCGGAAAGGAGTACTTTGATAATAATAGACAAAATGGTTACATTCATGCAGCCTCAGTCGGGCTAGCCTTAGTTAGGCTGAAAGTAAGCAAAATGATTACATTCGAATTGCCTAGGTCAGGCGGGCCTTAGTCAGGCTGTAAATCTTAAATTAGAAGTAGAGACATGCAACTTGACCTAAAGAGGGTGTGATAGTGCAAAGTGCGTTCTGAGTCTAAGCGGAGGTTAGGTCCGGGTGGACGGACTTTGGCTTATTTTCTCCTGACTCTTTACCCTCGGGGGATCCCTCGCGTGTTTCTTTGGGACCAAGGTGGGCGACCTTGACGATCTTGGTTAGGCTCGCTGCGTAGCATGCTCGCGCCAGTTTCTGGTCCGCCATGATTTCTACAACCCCGTGGGGTGTTGGGAACTTCATTGTGAGCTGTGCAGTAGACACTATAGCTCTGAGTATGTTTAGGGACGGTCACCCTAGGATCGTATTGTATGTTGATGCTGCTGAGACAATGATGAAGTCTACATCAAGGCTCGCGACCTTTGGTAAGGTGCCCATGGTTGTTCGGGCGGTGATGATTCCTTCTGCTGGAACCTAGGCTACTGAGAACCCTATGAGTGTGCCGGGGAATGGCCTTAGGCTGGCTTCATTCAACCCGAGTTTTCTAAAGGTGTCGAAGTAGAGAACGTCTGCCGAAGATCCTTGGTCGATCAAGACTCTCTTGACTTCGTAGTTGGCGATTTTGGCGGTCACCACCATGGGGTCGTCATGGACCGGTCCCTCTAGGTTGGTGAGGTCGAAGGTGATGGGATCTCCTTTGGGTTTGCTCCTCCTTTTGTGCTTTGGAGCATAATCGAGGGCGGGTATGGAGCGTTCCACCCTCTTCTTGTTTTGCGGCAGTGATGAGGTTCCTCTCTGCAGTCCGCCTGCTATGACGTTGATAACCTCGTGGGTAGGCGCTTGATCGTTGGCTTCTCGGGGGTGCTCGGTATTAGCCCTACTTTCTTCCTTGATGAATCTGCCGAGCAGTCCTTTCTGGATTAGGTCCTCAATCTGATCCCTTAGGTGGATGCAATCGTTGGTTTCGTGCCCGTAATCCTTGTGGAACTGACAGTATTTGGACTTATCTATCGCTTTTCCCGTCTTCTGTCTCTTGACCTGAGGGGGAAGCTGAGTATGTCCGAGTGATAAATTTCTTCCAATACCACGACATGAGATTTGTTGAGGGGAGTGTAACTTGTGAACCGTCCCCTGGGAGGCGTCCGTGGTCGAGGAGGTGACCTCTTCCTGTTGTTTTTCTCTTTGGGGTCTTGGTTTTCTGTTGCCGTCTTTTCCTTCTTCTTTTCCGCTTGTTCCATGTCGGCCATGCTTATCAGGAACTTTCTCATCTTGTCTTTGGCGATCTGAGCGTGCTCCTCCTGGATGACCCATTCTGCACGGTTCATCAGCTCCTGTAAGGTGGAGAGGGGACATCTGTTAAGTTCCCCGTAGAACTGTGAACATCGAAGACCTTGCTTTATGACAAAGATGGCGACGGCGTCCTGGAGGCCTCGGACTTAGAGCGAGAGTTTGGTGAAGCGGGCCAGAAAGGCTTGCAGGGTTTCTCCTTCCTCTTGGTGGAAACCAATGAAGGAGTCTTTATTTTTCTGGTACTCTTTGCTGCTGGCGAACTGTGTGAGGAAGTTTTACGCCAGTTGTTCGAAGCTGTGGATCGAATTGGTAGGCAGCAGCGAGAACCATCTTAAGGCGGCTTCTTTTAGGGTCGACGAGAAGACTCGACACTGTTGGCCGTCCGTCATGCCCAATATCGACATTGCCGAGTTGAAGGTGTTCAAATGATCCCGCAGATCGGTTTCTCCACCATAAGGTTCTATGTGGAAGGACATTTTGAAGCCCATGGGCACGTGCTCATTCATGATTTGTTGGGTAAAGGGATGTCTCCCCTTTCCCTGGAAGTCGAACGTGGGCCACTGGTAAGCATTCGCACCGCAGGCGGCGTATGGGTTGTAGGCTGCTGCCCATGGCATGTGGAGGTAGGATCCCAGAGGATAGTTTGGGATTGGTGGTCGCGGATAGCTCGTGACGGGTCGTGCTGCTTGCCTAGCGACCATAGTTGGTCCAGGTGGGATCACTGCTGGAGGTGCTGGTGCCGTTAGCGATAATCGCGCGAACTCCATTGGTCAGGTCCCAAACTGAATTGCGGGTAAGCTGGTAGGGTTGCTGGAGATCCCTGCTGCCGCGCCGTGCAGCATTAGCGGTAATTGGGCGACTGCGTTCGTTGGGGCGAGGCTCTTGCTCTCCTCGCACTACTGTTGGCGTAGAGCCACTACTTCCGCCTCGAGGCAGGCGATCTCTGCGTCCCGCGGGTTCCTTGCTGGTTCTGTCATTTCTTGACCGTCGGTTGTGGGGCAAGGAACGTGCGGCATGCCATACGGGTGTTGAGGGAAAATTTCTTCTCTAGGTGCCAGGTTCTGGACCACGGTTTTCGCGAGGGCTACCTGCGTCATTGAGGAGCTTTGAGGCTGGGTTGCGTTTGATCCGCCTGCCTCCGTTGCGACCGCTTCCGTCGTTCCTTGGCGTTTCCTCGTGCTGCGCCTTGGAGCGCTTGCATCGGTCGTGGCTGCAGGGGCGTTCGAGTCGGTTATGCTGTATTATATCCTGTGTATCCTGTATACAAGACGAAATACGGGTTTCTGAGCGTTAGGTATATACTCCTACTCCCCGAAAAAGGAATGCCGTTTAGCAGCAGAGTGCGCAAGGCATTGTGGTCTGAATAAGACCGCGGTGGGCGCCACTGTAATTGTCGTTTTTGGCTCAGACAATTGTAATTTGCAATTAGGACCACAAGGGGTCTTAATGATGCGGAACCCCAGCCTATGATCGAGTCTAAAACGCCAACACTCGCTTTGAATCAAGCAAAACCTTAGAATAAACACCCGCCCTACTGAACCCCTAAGAAACCCGTTCTTAGAAACACAGATAATAGAGCTAAAAGGAAGAGAATGAATAAACGCCACAAAGATAAAACTAACCTTTGATAAGTAGATTCAATCTCCTAATGCAACAAGCAAAGAAATCCTTCCTCACTTGCACACACACTTGTTTTCAAGAAGAAAACACAATAATACTTTGATTCAAAATTCATTAGTTGCCTCTATACATGTTATGAGGAGTTTATATACCTCTAACAAAAAAGGAAACCCTAAAGAGTCAATAAAACATTAAACCAAACTAAATAAAACCTATTGGACTTCAACATTAAGTCCAAACTAATTAAAACATTAAAATACTAATGGACTTTAAATAACTTAGCCCATAATTATTGAAATTCGCAGGAAATTAAAACCCAAATTGCAAACATCAAATTAAGCCTAAAATATGCCAATTTAGGCCCACGTGAGCTTCCATATGTGTAGTACTTGGTTCAAGCTCCTTAAATTGAAGACCCCAAGCCTATAATATGATTATTTTCAGCCCATGCTAATAAAGTGATGTTTTCAAGCTTATTTGATGTAGTCTTTACTCCCTTAGCCAATCCTTCTTGCATCCCACTCACAAAAGACTTAGCCAAATTTTGGAATCCAACTCTAAGTTTTTTTGCTCTTGATCTTGTGATTGGTCCCACTGGCATAATGAGATCTCTGTGTTTCCCTCCAGTGATTCCAATGCTAGAAGTGCCATCTATTCCCACATCACTTAACCTTGGGGGACTTGTACTTAGGTGATGTACCTAGGTGCCTACATACCCTTCGAGAGGGATCAAAGTCCACGTAGTTCGTCATGATAACGTCTATAGGAGCCGTTAGGCAAGGCGGTTCCTTGTATTGGGCTGTGTGTAAGACGTGCCTAAGGCACTCCAGACGGACGAGCCGCTCTTGGGAGGTTGCCTTAGATGGGAGAGAGTTCGGGTCTCTGAGGGCTGCTGGAAGCCCCGTAAGTGGTAGACTCCGGGATGGAGGTGAGCTTGCCGGAGGTTGGCCTAGACGGAGCTTACGGCGGAGCTCGCGATGTGTAGGGGGATTGCGATGTGTAGGCGGAGCTTACAGCCGAGAGTATGAGAGATCGTAGATTAAGTGCTGTAATCCTTCAAGTTGCGTATATCTAGTCCCCCGAGTGAGGGTCTATTTATACTCGAGTGTGGGGAGGTCGTGCTCGACCCACGACCTCGTGGGACGTGGGTCGTGCCACGAGGCTTATGGAGTTCCCACGTCCGGTTAAGGGGATGTTCTGTGAGGTGACGTGGGTAAGGGTCATGTAACTAGCAGATGAGTGGTGCCATGTGTCTCTAGTGGGTGCTGAAGCCGGGCTTCTAGAAGGCCAGTGTCACGTGTCCTCAGGTGGAATATTCCGTAGTTACAATATATATATATATATATATATATATATATATAAAATAATAATAATAATAATAATAATAATAGTAATAATAATAATGGAATGTCAGAGGAATTGAACGATAATTTTGAAGCAAATATAAATTTTATGTCGAATCTAGTAAATGCAGTTTACTTTGAGCAATTTGAAATCATCTAATTTTAGTAAAGATTATATACATTTTCAACAAAGGTTATAATTATATACATTTTCTTGCAATTTTATTATTGAATTGGAGACTCCAATTTGAACAAAATATGAGAAAAAACTTTTAAAAAGAACTAATCATCAAATAAATAAGTTGTAGGCAAAAGTATCTTTCTTGTCCATAACGTTTGGGGGTCTTGTCACTTTCGCCCCTAACATTTTTTTACTGTCAATTGTATCCTTAACGTTTTGTGTTTCTCCTAATGTCAGGCTTTTAGCTAACACCGTCAATTTTTAGATGGTTTTTGATGACGTGACATCTTATGTGACCAACAATTCTGATTGAACATAATTTTTTCCACATCAGCAGTCAATAGTACTAAGTTTTTTGGGTCCATTTTACTGATGTAATGAGTATTTTGGTGTACTGGATTACTGATGTACTGAGTTTTTGGGGTCCATTATACCCCTAAAATGAATTACTAATGTGAAAAAAACTTAAGTCCAGTCAGAATTATTGGCCACATAGGCTGCCATGTCATAAAAAACCGTCCGAAAATTGACAGTGTTAGTTAAAAGCCTGACATTGGGAGAAACACAAAACGTTATGAGTACAATTGACAGCGAAAAAATGTTAGGGGCCAAAGTGATAGGACCTCCAAACATTGGGGAGGAAAGGTATACTTTTGCCTAAGTTGTATAAATTAAACACATATGTAGAAGTAAATATTTAGTTGCAGAATCATTGGGCCGGAAATCTGTGGTCTTTTTCCTTGTGTTCTTTATTTATACGTCAGTTATAAGGACACATTTGGTTTATTGTTTTGTATAATGTGTTTTGTAATCTTAAACATTCTTCCTACAAAACATATATTATTTTTTGTAATGTGATGAAATTATAATTTTGCTTTGATCTTTTTAATCACTTTTATTCAATTCTCACTTTTAATATAAGTGTTAAAATGATCATTTTATCCATTTTTATTCCATTCACAATAACATAATATCACATCACTTTCACATTACCATTCTCATTTCCTCATGTATTCCCATTCTCATTATATCCAACATTCACAGAATCAAATGTGCCCTAAGTTCTTTAAAAAATATATCTGTTATTTATGTTTTTAAAAGAATTTAACAAAACATATTAAATTTAAGGGGAAGCAAAATAACAAATGCGAGTGCAGAACATTTTACCAAAATTAATTAATTTCATCATTACTAATATTAAATTTGTTGGTATAAGTTTGCCAGCCACATAATTTGAAGAACATAGCAAAATTTCAAACAGGCATTAAATTCTTCATCTACCAAGCACATGCAATGGTGCCCAAAAGGCACCAGCTTTCTTTGAATCTTTCATGAATCATACTATCACACTTAATATCCTGCTCTGGCAGCACAAGTTGGGTCCATGATCTTCTTTACTACTATGCTCTAAATTCCATTAATCCAGATTTTGGATTATTAGTTTTTATATAATAATAATGATGATAATGCAGCATTTAATGCCCATAGAATATAATCCATCTAAACATATACACACAATACTATTTACTATAATGTGTCTGATCTGCACAATAATTGTTTGTTTACTGAGAAAAATGTTCAAGTAGAAAAGTGAAATTCAACGAATGAATTATGTTAGGATTTAGAATGACTCTCAACAAACCTCACAGATCACTCGAAGATATATGAGCATGCAGAAAACAGAGAAAGAAAAGATGAACACAAGCAATTAATTACGTGGTTCGGCTAATTAACCTAACTACGTCCACCTCAAGAACAGATAATTTCAACTATATTGAAAATAGGGTTACAACCATCTCACAATAGATCTCTCCGTAAGACAATCTCCTTAAGACATTCACTAGATCTCTACATTGTGTGCCAGTGCAACTCCGATCCTCTCAAATTATCTATTATTGTATTTATATGTATTTTAAATCCCTAGTAAAAGGGCGTAATTAATAATTCCTAGTTCTACTAGAATACATAATCCTTACAATAAAAAATAACTTAATTAATTAATTCAAAGTACCTAAAAAAACTACAAATCTTCTCCTTTACTTAAATTCCCTGTTCTAATAGGATACAATTAAATTCAAGGCACATAGAAAACAACAAATTATTACTGTACACAAAATCATTCTGAACCAGGCTGCCTGTGTGCTTAACACTGGACTCGGGCGCCATCCCCTCACCGACATTTTTTCTTTAAGAAAAAAGTAAAAGAATCATTCATGCAATAATGCTTATCATGAGACGCCATCATGTATTTATAAAGTAAAGCATGCATGCGTGAAGGATGAATTGGCCAAAAATGAACTCAAGAGAGAGACAAGCTAAGCTAGGTACATAAAAACTTCAAAACATTTCAGAGTATGAAAGATATGGTAAAAAGTGTACAAAACTATGTCCAAGCCATGTGAGGTACATGCAAGTGGAGTCATCCTCGAGTCGTACTGATTTGCATGTTTCAGTTTTTTTCTTCACTGTGTTGTCACAAATGCTGTGAAAAGCAGGTGCACCAAACACTAGGTGAATAAAATTAGTGTGATATTTATGCATTAAACTTGGTGGAGAGCAGGTAGTAGTTGAAGGTCCATTTAAGAAAGGGTCAATAATTAAATGAATTTCTTTCCCTATAAAAGCATCCATCTTCATGCTCTTTAAGACAGCACTAACGAGGAGGATTGGGAGTGTCAGTACTGAGTTTGTATTAAAAATGGTACCTACAATATGGGGCAAAAAGGTGCCTTTGTTGTTATTGATTTGTGTTCATGTTTTTGTAGCCAATGTTGTGTTTGCTAGAAATATTGTGGCAACGGTGAAAAGTGATAATGAGGAGAAGTTCCTTGGTTTTGGAAAGGGTGGTGGGTTTGGTGGGGGATTTGGTGGGGGAGCAGGAGGAGGTGGAGGCGCTGGCGGTGGATTTGGGGGTGGATCTGGAGGTGGCGCGGGATTTGGAGGCGGTGCAGGTGGTGGAGGGGGATTTGGTGGCGGTGCTGGTGGTGGAGGGGGATTTGGTAAGGGAGGTGGGATTGGTGGTGGTATAGGTAAGGGTGGAGGCTTAGGAGGTGGTGCTGGTGGCGGTTTTGGTAAAGGAGGAGGGATTGGTGGTGGGATAGGTAAAGGTGGAGGACTAGGAGGTGGTGGTGGCTTTGGAAAAGGAGGTGGACTTGGTGGAGGAATTGGAAAAGGTGGGGGACTTGGCGGAGGAGCTGGTGGTGGCTTTGGAAAAGGTGGTGGACTTGGCGGAGGAGTTGGAAAAGGTGGTGGACTTGGTGGAGGAGCTGGTGGTGGCTTTGGAAAAGGAGGTGGACTTGGTGGAGGAATTGGAAAAGGTGGGGGACTTGGTGGAGGAGCTGGTGGTGGCTTTGGAAAAGGAGGTGGACTTGGCGGAGGAGTTGGAAAAGGTGGTGGACTTGGTGGAGGAATTGGAAAAGGTGGGGGACTTGGCGGAGGAGCTGGAGGTGGACTTGGAGGAGGAATAGGAAAAGGTGGTGGACTTGGGGGAGGAGCTGGTGGTGGATTTGGAAAAGGTGGTGGGCTTGGTGGAGGAATTGGAAAAGGTGGTGGACTTGGTGGAGGAGCTGGTGGTGGCTTTGGAAAAGGAGGCGGACTTGGAGGAGGAATAGGAAAAGGTGGTGGACTTGGCGGAGGAGCTGGTGGTGGGTTTGGAAAAGGAGGCGGACTTGGAGGAGGAATTGGAAAAGGGGGTGGGCTAGGTGGGGGAGCTGGTGGTGGCCTTGGGGGAGGTAGTGGAGGTGGACTTGGTGGTGGTGCTGGAGGAGGCTTTGGAAAAGGTGGTGGACTTGGTGGCGGCATTGGTAAGGGTGGTGGTGGAGGGTTTGGGGGTGGATTTGGAGGTGGTTCTGGTGGTGGCTTTGGTGGGGGATTTGGCAAAGGTGGTGGAATTGGAGGAGGATCAGGAGGTGGATTTGGGGGAGGCGGAGGTGGAGGAGGTGGAGGTGGATTCGGAGGTGGTGGTGGTTTCGGTGGCGGCGTCGGAGGTGGAGGAATTGGACACCATTAAGTTAAATGTTGCATGAAACTAGTAACTTTATCATATCAATTAATATCATGTGTTTGTATTACTACCCATAAATTGTTTCTGTGAAGAACTTGTATTTGTAAGGAAAAAAATTCTTATTGATGTTGAGGATCATAGCACATGTATTCTCTAATTTTTAATGAAGCAAAGGAATAGAAGATATTTTTGGTGCCATATTTGAGAAGTAAGTGATCATACTAGACTACGGTACATTCGGTTGTGAGAATGGATGAGGAAAAGAAAAGAAAAAAGTAGGTGGATCCGTGGGTTTCACTTATTTTTACTTTTTTTCTTTTCATCTTAAAAAAAATATATATATAATATAAAATATCTATTATACCCTTTGATTTAACACAGTTATAATTTTTTTTTCTTTTTATTAATTTAATATAAGAGGCAAAGTAATAATTTTAATACATTCTCATTCTATTTCTATTCTCAAATTTTTACTATCAAACACACAACAAACTCATTCTCATTTCCATTCTTATTTCCTTTCCATTTTTTAATAAAAAAACTTGCCCTACTAGTTTTTAGTTTAAACAAAGCATGAAAGTAAGGTGGGTTGAAAATATCCTTATTTTACCAAATAAAAGGAACTTTTTATCATAAAAGTTCCCCAACACATTCATTTTAATTATTACGTAAACCATTTATATAAGATACTAATCCATTATTTCTAAAAAAACATATTAATCCATTATATTATATATATATATATATATATATATATATATATGTGTGTGTGTGTTTCAATATATAAAAATATAATATATTGCAAGTGGGAATGACAAATATTGAGTTAACTCACTTTTTTATGCTGAAAGATTACAAATTTATAATGCACATTTTACACTATGAAAGATTACAATAATGAATTCATATTCTCAAAAAAAAAATTTAATTAATTTATTATTTTCTAGGCTGTTAGTCATTAATAGAAAATATAATAGAGGATGCTAAATATTAGACGGTTCCTAAAATAATTTCATTAGCTAAAATTATTTTAAACATTAAGTATTTTATTAGATGTCAAATAAATTTATCTATATGAATAAAAGTTCATCTTAACGTGCTATCTCATAAATTTATATCAATTTTGATATCTAATAAAATACTTAATTAACGTGATATGGAGATGTGTTTATAGGAGTAGATGTTCAGTAGTACGGTAGTACTGAATTTCAGTACATCTCTCCAATTAGTTGGTCCCTAAACCATTCAAGGTGGGCCCTAATTAATGTGAGTTTTTATTAATATTAACAAATGACACTACATAATTGGAGGGATGCACTGAAATTCAGTGATACGGTACCATTGAACTTTTATCCGTATTTATAGATGACAACACATAGAAATGACATTATTTTCATAAATAAACAAGTATATTTTGCGTCTAACTTAATGGCACCAAGTCATTATTTAACGAGCAAGTCAGCTGCTTCATTAATAATTAATGGCTCAGATACTAATAAATTAAGATAAAAAAGTAATTGGCTGTAATAAATCTATACTAAAAGCCTAAAACAGATTAAACACCAATTACTACTACTTATGTTCTTGAACTATCCCTCAAAAATGCAAAACAAAATTATTTTGAATCCTAAAATGAAAATAAACTCCCAAATACAAATAATCTAAACTCAAACCTACATTAAATAATTATACAGCAACATCTTGTCCTTCACCAGAAATTTCCTCTAGTGATCTACCTTTGAAATAATCAACATCGTGAAGAGTTTGGATTTTCTAAAGTTAAAAGTTTATGAAGTTCTTGAAATTGATTCAATACTCATTTTTTATTAATTCAAAGTTTAAGAAATAAAAACATTAAAAATTAAAAAAAAAACATGCAAGAGACAACTTCAGGAACTTCAGGAAATTTCAACTTTAGAGGATTTGCTCTCGTGAATAGCAACCTCAAGAAGATAAGACAACAAGAATAAATAGAGTATATCTCATCCCAATGGCATTATAAGTATATAGAAACCCAAAGGCTACCACTATTGCTCTGGCCTTTCCTGATGGTGCAGAAATTCAATGACACGTGGACCTCAGTCTTGCTGGAAATATCTCCGTCGGCACCAAAAACATCGTCACATTGGGTCCAAACTTGCAGAAGAAGGAAGTGAATGAAGGGTTGGTCTATAATGCGATTTATAGTTTTGTTGCATGAGATACCACACATTTTGAGCCAATAAGATTTTGACAAGTGGATTGAGTGACCTGAAGAGGAGGTAAAGATAACCTGAATAGTAGATTTTAACATATTTATGTTTTCTACCCCAAAATTATGTGATTTTTATATTTCCAGCCTAGGTTAAATGCAAATAAAACATCCAGGCAGACTTTATTTCTTTCGTGGAAACACACATTGACGACTGTGGAAGAACGCCCGTTGAGGATAACATTCCCAAATTCCACAGCACTTTCTAAAACATCATTGGTTTTATTTGCTGTGGAAGCAAAAGGGAGGGACAATCCCATTTTAAGAAGACATGTACTCTAAAGAAAATGGGATATTTTAAGAATCAAGTGAACAAAATGCTCCACCATTAAAGAAGGAAGAAAGGGAGGTGAAGAAAGTGAAAATGATACAAACCATAAGCTATAATTTATTTTATTTTAAAATCAATTTAGTGGAAATTTATGTAGAAACTTATTGTCAACAATAAAATAGAGAATTAGGTGCTCGAAAATACGAAGAAGATGAAGTAACAGTCGACTATTACAATAGATAGTCAACTGTTATGCTACTGGAAAAAGTTAAAAAAATTGCAAAGAAGATGACGTAACAGTCGACTATTATTATAATAGTCGACTGTTACGCAGTTTTTGTCCAAAATTAGCACTTTTTTATTTCTTATTATCATTATTATCACTTTTGAAATCTTATTTTTCAATCTATGTCAAACGCATTGTTCACACCCTAATTCGCCGATAGGTACGGCAAGTTCGGATTTTTTTTTATTTCAATTCGCCGTCCTCAACGGCGATTTGAAAGTCAACGCCAATGGCTCCCAATTCGCCGTTAATATATTTATATATATGGAAAGTGTGGGTCTCCGGCCTCCACTGCATAATAAATGATTTTGATTTGTTGGTAGATATACAATTTGTTAGGGTTTATTTGTTGGTAGGATTTTAATATTTTTTTTAATTATTGTTAGGATTTTGATATTTATAAATTTGTATTTGTTGGTAGATATATAATTTGTTAGGGTTTATTTGTTGGTAATTATTGTTAGGATTTGTAACTATGGAATATTCTGCCTAGTGATAGCTTTATAAGAAACATTACACAAACTTATCAGCCGAAAATCTTACAAAACCTCCAGGCTCGGAATCTTCGGAATAAGAGTAATCAAAGTATGATTCAAGCTCTCAATCGGCGTAGGATTATACCAAACATCCATTACCAGTTGGCTCAGGGACTGATGAATAACCTCCCATTGACTTTGAAAAAAGACTGGATTTAAACCATCAGGACCAGGAGACTTAAAAGGTCCCATGCTAAAAACAGCATCCTTAATCTCATCCACCATGATCATATTAGAGCATAATCTGATGTCCCTTTCTTCAAGACTAGGGAAACAACCCGAGATGTCATAGGCCCTTCTGTCACTAAACTCGTTGGAATAGAGATTAACGAAAAAAAGAACTGCCATATTCTTTAACAAATCCGTGTCATAAACCCAATCTCCTTGGTCAGACTTCAAGGCTTCAACCTTGTTACGCTTCCTCCGTATCATTGTGGAAGTATGAAAGAACCGAGTATTTCGATCCCCATTAACAATCCATTGCTCTCTAGATTTTTGCATCCATAAAATCTCTTCTTGAGTCAGCACATTCTCATAATCCTGCCATAACTCTTCTTGCAAATTAGATAAATAAACATTGGGACCCATACTGAGCTTCCTTTGAATGCCTTGAAGACGACGCAAAAGCTCATCCTTCCTTCTAAAGATATTCCTAAAGACATCCCGATTCCACACCTTTGCCTTATCATGAAAACTACTCACCGACCAGTGCCAATCACCCTTCCAAGAGTCCTTCACAAGGTTATGAAAATCGTCATGCAACAACCAAGAAGCTAAGAATCGAAAAGGGCGATTCTTCTCAACATTTACATCAGTATTCCCATGCATTCTGATCAAAACAGGAGAGTGGTCAGACTTGAGAGGAGGCAAGTGAAGAACTGAAGCCTTCGGGAACAGATTCCTCCAAGCCATGTTTGCAACAGCTCTATCAAGCCTGGCTGCAACCCCACTTCTCTTCCAGGTATACTTCGGGCCAACAAATCCCAGATCCACCAGAGAGTGAGCATCCACTAAATCTAAAAAGAGACGATTAGGGCGACTACCATTTAAACTCCCACATACTTTTCATGATCATAAAGAAAAGCATTAAAATCCCCAACAATACACCAAGGATCCATCATAAAAGCAGCCAGAGAGTTCAAATGCTGCCATAGATTCCTTCTTTGCATGACATAAGGACTCCCATAAACCACAGTTAAAAACCATGAATGGCCACCCTCTGAAATATTAAAGTGAATAAATTACTGATGTTTCTGCACCACTCTAATAGAACTACCACACTCATTCCAGAAACACCAAATCCCACCAGAATAACCCACAGCTTTGACCATATCACGATGTTCAAATCTAAACTTATCAGCGATACGTTGAGCATTCCTACCTTCTTGGTGTGTTTCAATAAGAGCAAGGAAACTCACCTTAAAATTACGCTTCAAATCTCTGACAAGACCAGGGAAACTACTCGCACCGATACCACGACAATTCCAAGTCATCAAATTCATAAAAATCGATTAAGGAAAGAAACAGGGGGAGACCTCAAATCAACGTTGAGCCCCAACGAGCTCCTCCACCTCCATTTGCGAGGCCGAAACACTTGACTTAGACCAGATCGATGTACTCACACTGACATTGTCGCCGTTAAAGGACGCCGCACCGACGTATGCCACACCATCGTTCGATAACCCCTTCCCCTGTTTGGCTGGAGGTTTTCGATGCTTAGGGCCTCTTTCAGGTGGCTTACTTTGTCTCACGTGACCCGCAACCATCAACTCACTAGGCATTATCGGGCTTGCACCAATTGGCCTAGCAGCAGGCACGGGTTCAATCTCCTTCATCGACCTATTTCCTCGACTGGGCCCTTCATCAAAAACAGGATTAGAAAAATGATAATTCCCTTTCAAGTTTCCAGCCACCGAATGGGCTTGCATGGAAGAGCCCACTATACTCACCACAGCACTGGGCTTCCAAGGAGCCTAGCCTTATCCACAATTTCACCTTTACCCTTCAAACTCGTACGCACCATTCTTTCAGCTGGATCCGTTGACCACCCCTCAACAAAACCCTCAATCATTCCTGATCCCAAAGTATCCTCGTTTTGGTCCCCGTCATCCTTCAAGACAGCAAAATGTGACTTAGGGGCTTAAACACCTCCCTCCTATCCATACCTCCAGGTTTGACTTTGGTATTACCATGATTATTGCCATTCCTCTTAAATGGTTGATTCTTTCCCCTTTTAGGCCTTCACCACCATCCAAGGACCGAAGATCCCGTTATTACCATTCTCAGCCCCCTGGCGCTCCTCTGCCGCATCGGTGTTAGCACCGCCATCATTCTCACCCTCATTGACCACCTTACTGGGAACCATGTTCAAATCCACCGGTTGTTGTTGCTCCCTAGTCTCGGCCTCCTTCTTCAAGAGACATTGGCTTTCATATGCCCATACCGCCCACAGTGAAAGCACACCATGTGCAACCCTTCGTATTCCACTGCATGATTTCGCCCCTTTACCTCGACTTGTGGGACGAGCTGTCGCTTCAAGTTTATCTCAACGCAAATGCGGGAAAACTTACCCTTATTGGTTAATGACGTCATTGGATCAACCTTAAGGGTCTTCCCTATCAGGTTCCCAATCCTACATAAGCACCACACATTGTAAAACTCCAGCAGAAGGCTCGGTATACGCACCCAAGCTGCTATCCGAGTCACTTCATTCGTGTCATGCGGGTTAAAATTAGGTCGCCCACGCTGAACCACTAGATAATGATCAGCCACCATCCAAGGCCCTACTTGGTAAGCATGCAGAAAATCATTATGATTAGAGAACGACACCGCGTAAAAACCCTGTTCCAAATCAATGATCATCACTTCACCATCCCTTTTCCATATTTTCTCAAGCCTATTCTTCATAAATGTAACACCAACAGATCTCCCCATAAGGTGGACAATGAGCGTCATTTTCCAAGGCTTACACCACTCATCCATTTCTTCTTGAGAAAAACTCAGCTTAGGGTAAGGATTAAAGGGTACATCATCATCGTCTTTAGAACTAGCATCCTCATCACTAAAATCTCCAGTTTCTTCCTCCGAAAATGTCATAACAGAATCCTGTTCGGTCGTATTCCCTGCCAACTTGTCTCTAAAAGAGACAAACCCCGACGGCATTTCACCTCCAGGGACAGGTTGTACACCCTGCATGTTCACCGCCATCGCCACCTCCGAATCCATCTCGTCCACACCTTGCGTTTTGACTTTTTTGCTACTTCGTTCAACTTGATCCGTTTCTTCCACAGTGAGCTCTTGCATCGTTTCCTCCATACCCATCTTAGATCCTGAATATTATAGTAAAATCCATGTTTTAATTTATAATCAGATTAATATTTACAAATACTTCATTCCAAAAAAAATACTTACAAATACTTCATACTTTAATTAGGTTATGAGAAGGATAAAAAGAAAATTTAAAATTTAAGTAAGGGTAATTTTATCTTAAAAATTTAAATTTTAGTTTCTGCTAGCCAAACAGAAGTTCAAATTTCTATTTTTTTGGCTTAAAATTGAAATATACTTTTGCTACAACTCACAAAGCTTTTTTTAAAAAATTTGACAAACACCTCAAAATAAAAAAATAAGCATTTCTGGAGGCCCCAAAAACTTGTCCAAATAGACTCGTAGTGAACAGAGCATTCACCCAATGATTTAAGGCAAAAGAATTTTTTATGTTTAATTTTTTTCAGTGTCAATTTTGGCTTTAAAATTTTAAATTACAATCGATTTCATTCTAAGGTATAATGTTTTTCTGACTCACTCTTCATAATTTTTTATTTTGTTCCTAAAGTTTTAATAATTTTCAATTGTGTCTCAAAATTTTTTATTTTAAAAGAACTGAAGAATCACCTATAATACAATAAAAGAGACCAATAAGGTTGGTCTAATTTGTAAGCGACTTGGTATAGCTTAAGTAAAGTTTTAAGTTTGAGATCTTATGAATAAAATTATTCTTATTGGGAGACTTCCCCACTATAATTAAGTGCGCGATGTAAGTCAAGTCCAGATCCTTCGAGATAGTCTGGCAAAAAAACAAGACAATAAAAGAAAGGATGATATGAATACAAAAAAGAATAAAAAGAGACAGGATTGTATGATTGAAGTGTCTCTTTAAAGAAAATTGAGTTTGCTTTATTCAAAAAATAAAACAAAATAAAATAAAGGAAAACATTAAAACCATCTCCAAACATAATTACATAATAAAAGGACAAAAATGAGGATATTGCAAAGAAATTACCCACACAAACGGTCGTTGCAAATTGAATTGTTCTTGGAAACTGTCCGCACTTTCCTTGCTTTTTAATTATCCATTTCGTTACACTATCTATCAATGTCTAATTGTCTATTTAGCACTAGCTGTGAAACAAAATTTAATAGAAAAATAGTAATTTAATGATTTAAATCTTTAAAAAATGTATGATATTTTAATTTGGTTCCTAATTAAAAAATAAAATATGTCAACTTAATCCTAAAAAAATGAGGGTCAAAACTCCAAATTAGTCCCTTATGTTTGTAAGAAGTTTCATATTGGTCCTTTATGTTTCAAAAAGTTTAAATTAGTCCTTTATGTTTGCAAGAAGTTCCAAATTGGTCCTTCCGTCCAAGTCCGTTTATTTCTTCCGTTAAGTGTTGACGTGGCGTGCTGAGGTGGACATATTATCTCTCTTATGTGTCCATTTAAGCTGATGTGTCATGCCATGTCATCGCCACGTCCTCATCTACTAGCATATGTGATGATGTGGCGATGATGTGGCATGACATATCAGCTTAGATGGACACGTCAGCATGCCACGTCAGCACTTAACTTAAGAAATTGATGGAAGTGGATGGAAGGACCAATTTGAAACTTCTTGCAAACATAAAGGACCAATTTAAACTTTTTGAAACATAAATGATCAATATGAAACTTCGTGCAAACATAAAGGATCAATTTGGGGTTTTGACCAAAAATGAGTTTGGTCATTGGGTCAAGTAAGTAATAAATGATAGTATTATTAATGGATATTTACTAACACTTAAATAATAAATTGGATTCAATTGATGATTAAAAAAAATCAATTTTACAAATTAAGAAATGTCAAAATACATTGTATTTTTTTATGTGTAATTTGGAACTTTAATATATTTTATTTTACAAATTACTCATCAACAAAAATATGTTGTTAACCTTTTTTTAGTTGAATAGAATTCGATTCAACATTTAATAATAAGTTAATCTCTATTAATACTGGCATCTATTAACTTAATATGTATCTTATTAATGAAAAAATCAAATTGATCAAGAATTAATCTTTCAAAACTAAATAGATACATTTTATTTTTTTTATACACTAAATTGAGAGATCGTGCATATTTCAATGGATTAAATCATTAAGGGTATATATACCAAAAAAACCATTAATTCAGCCCATCATTAATTCACTTTAAAAAAAAGACAAATTACTATTTAATCACATAATTATTTGTCAAATTATTATTTAGTCCTCGAATTTGATAAAAATACTATTTAGTTCTCAAATTTGCAACTTCGTCAACTATTTAGTCCCCATATTTGACAAAAATATTATTTAGTTCTCAAATTTGCAACTCTGTCAACTATTTAATCCCCTGATCGTTACCTGTTAGAGTTGACAATGTTGCAAATTCGGAGACTAAATAGTATTTTTGCCAAATTCGAGGACTAGATAATTGACAAAGTTGCCAATTCGAAGACTAAATAATATATTTAATAAATTCAAGGATTAAATAGTAATTTAACCAACAATTTAGAGACTAAAAAATATTTTCCCCGCTTAAAAAAAACACCGTAAAATTGTAGTGAGAGCCTACCAAAGTCATCGCTTTGACTGCTTCCAAAAGAAGCTTTCAGACTTTCCGTCTTCATTATTTATTGCTCAGAAACAGAGCTGCAATCATTCCTTGGAATTCCACAGTCACCACACAATCCCCACAATTCACATTATAAGACTTCTCAATCGGACAAAAGGTAGTGGAAAAAAGTGCTTGCAGCTTTGGATTCTTACTTCACAAGAGAAAATCATATGCCTTTTGGGGTGAATTGAGCAGGAACTGCACGCTCATATAGATTAATTTTTCTTCATCTTGTGGGGTCTCTCGCTTACACCTTTTCTTCCCAAGAAGAAAAAAAAGGTATCTTTTTTCACTTCTATGCCTATTTATCCTTTTTCCTATGTTACTCATAATGGGGTTCTCAGATTTCTTCCCTTCAACTCCAGGTTAGCAAAGTTCAGAGCTTTTTGCATTTTCGTTTTCTTGATCAGTAATTGGGTATATATATGCATATATATATATATAAGAGGTGAAATTTGTCTAAGAATGTGTGTGTGTGTGTGTGTGTTTTTTTTTTTTACTTCAATTGTGGAAATGAATTAATGAAAGCAATGTTTCAAAGTTGGTGTGGTAGGATTTGAATATTCCTAATTTGTTAATTGAAGGGTCATTTTCATTCATGTGTCTAGCTAGGAATGAATAATGATGGCTGATATATATATGTGTATGCTCGTTTATCATATTGTTTCTTATATGTCTTTCATTTTTGTTGATGGTGTTTCAGCAAAGTATTAATTGGAATGGTCCAGTATGAGAGCTAATAATAGTTTTCTAAGAAAGAGGAAAATTGGCATTCGAGGGAGACTTCAAAAGATGATTAAGTGTCTTTTTTCTGGGGAGAAAATAAGGATTGATGAATTGGGCTATTCATCAGAGTCCTTAGCAACCAGGGACTACAATTCAGCAAGTGGTTATTCGTCGCGGCCCGGAGAAATCGAGACGAAGGCGGATAATGGGAACATCGAAGAAGCCGAGTCATCTCTTCGCGAAAGTGGTTATTTGAACTATGAGGTTAGATCGACATATATTTAGTAGTTTTGCTAAAGCTTGAACCAGACAGAACATGCTGACGTCGCTCGATCTATATAACTAGCCGACTCCACGTAGCATGAAAAGGCTTTTCTGTTGTTGTACTAAAGCTTGAATTGCTCTTTAGATGCTGATATTATTTGATGTATGCAATAAATTAAACAATTATTGTCTGATTTTTGTGCTTGATATGGGATCTATGGTTCAATTTTCAGATATTTCATTTTAAATCAGGTCATGCATCATCTTCATATATTTTGCAAAAGGAAATTTATGGTTTGCAATGATGTGGGTGCAGAAATCCTGGGTGGTTTAGCTTGTTAGAGATAATTAATATATATATATATATAATTCTTTTTTCTGTACTGATTATTATACTTAACTAGCCACATTTGTCACACCAGTTCTTGGATGAGATCAACTATTAAATTAAAATTTCATGTTGCAGAACCTTTTATCTGTGTTCCAGACAATATATATCTTTTTAATTTTGATGGCACCCGAAATAGCCTCTATTCTTAGAGGAGTAAGGTTGCGTACATTTGACCTGACTCCACCTGGTGGGAGGCTCATGCACCGAGCCATCCTTTTCTAGAAACATAAATATTGAATTGTTGTTTGTTTACACTATATTTTTCTTTTAAAGAGTTTCTCTAAAAGATCTTTTAATGTCATAGGAAGCTAGAGCCTTACTAGGAAGACTTGAGTATCAAAAAGGAAACATAGAAGCTGCTCTTCATGTGTTTGGAGGAATAGATATGGCTGCCATAGCTCCCAAAATGAAAGTCTCCCTATCTCGAAGATACGAAACGAATAAGCGCCAGTCGTCGTCGCAAAGCGATGCAGCGCCTTCTATGTCGATGCATGCAGTTAGTTTACTCCTTGAAGCTGTTTTCCTCAAAGCTAAATCGTTGCAGGCTCTTGGAAGGTTTCAAGGTCCCTCTTATATCTTTTTTCTTTCTTCTAATTATATAGGATTACTGATTCATATCATCTTTGATATATTGCACTTGAATTTGAAAAATCAGTAGTTTCTAATGAATCAGATAAACATGCTCTTTCCTCCAAAGATGATTTCTGTTTTAAAATGGTCCTCTTGTTAAATCACTTGATAGATACTTAAAGAGAACAGATCCTCTAAAGTGCAGATTTTATAAAGTGCAACCTGTATACGAGTTAATGTGTAAAATGGTAATTTATTTCTTGATACATTAACCCGCATACAGGCTAACGTATAAAAATAGCGCCCTTCACGCATTTCACCAAAGACGCAATTCAAATGATCTGTTCTCGGATGTTTCATGAGCAAGTGGTGTGGCCTAACCAAAAAATTTATTCCTCTTGCATTTTCTATAAGTGCTTATGCTGCTTTTGATGGTCTTGTAAAAAGTTGACAACCCCATCACCTATTTCGATTAGCTACATCATTTTTCCTATTAACTATTTGTTAACAAGTTCAATGTAAAGATCATTTTAAAACAGAAACAATCTTTGAGGACTAAAATTGGACATATAATCTTTACAAATTGAGATTGAGAATTCACCTTTTTCCCCCCCTTTTACTACCATTATATTATTTTTTTATCTGTCTGAAATTTTATTAATTCACATGTTTGACTTTGTATATAGAAGCTGCTCAATCATGCAAAACTATTTTGGATACTGTTGAATCCGCATTACCAGAAGGGTTGCCCGAAAATTTCGGTTCAGACTGTAAGTTACAGGAGACTCTATCAATGGCAGTAGAGCTACTCCCAGAGTTGTGGAAGCTTGTTGGCTCTCCTCAAGATATCATTTTATCATACAGGAGAGCGCTGCTTTACCGTTGGAATCTTGACATCGAAGCAACCGCAAGAATACAAAAGGAATTCGCTATGTTTCTTTTGTACAGTGGCTGTGAAGCAAACCCTCTGGCCCTTCGTTTGCTGTTAAACGGTTCCTTTGTGCCAAGAAACAACACAGAAGAGGCTGTCCTTCTATTGCTTATTTTGCTGAGAGATTTTGTTCTTGGAAAGCTTGCGTGGGACGCTTCGATAATCCATCATTTGTCCTTTGCTCTAAGTGTTTCCGGGGAACTAACGACCGTAGCTCATCAAGTTGAGGAATTACTTCCGGGAACTATAGAGAGAAGAGAAAAATATTTCACTTTGGCTCTTTGTTACTATGGGGATGGTGAGCATATGGTTGCTTTGGATCTTCTGAGGAACTTCTTGAATAATCGAGAGAGCACCGGATGCGTCATTCAGGAATTACTTCTATCTTCCAAAATATGTGGAGAGAACACGGTTTTTGTCGAAGAAGGGATTGAATTTTCTCAAAAAGCTATATCTCAATTGCATGGAAAATGCCAGCAAATGGCAGCCATTGCACATTGCTTACTAGGTGTTCTACTCTCTTCGAGTTCCCGGTTGGTTGCTTCGGAATCAGAGAGGGATTTAAAGCAATCTCAAGCACTCAGCGCGCTAAAAACGGCCGGGAGAACGATGAGGGAAAAGGATCCTTACGTTGTTTTTCATCTTTGTCTAGAATATTGTGAGCAGAGGCAGTTGAATATTGCTCTTGATCATGCAAGGAATTTGATTGAACTTGAGGCTGGGTCTAGTATGAGAGGGTATGTACTGCTGGCTCGGATATTATCGGCTCGAAAACAGTTTGCCGATGCGGAAATTGTTATCGATGCTGCTTTGGATCAAAGTGGGAAATGGGATCAAGGAGAAATGTTGCAAACTAAAGCTAAATTGCAGATTGCTCAAGGCCACTTGAAGAATGCTGTAAAGACATATACTCTTCTTCTTGCTATTCTTCAGGTCCAGAGTAAAAGCTTAGGCATTGCCAGTAAGTTTCCCAAGGTATGCTTCATTGTATATTACTTATAAAGTTTTAATTAAATGCCAATGAGGAGTGGCACAGTTGGTTAAGGTTCGGGCTCTTATCCCACAAGGGCGAGGGTTCGAACCTTATGACCGATGTGAGGGTCTTACTGGTGGGTCATATGTAAATCCTCTTGTAAATCCTCAAAGTGGTTGGGAGGTATTCTCTGATCCTAGTGAAATACTGGTGCTTGCCCCCACCTAAACTTTTTTCTATGAAAAAAAAAAGTTTTAATTAAATAAAAATCATAAGCAAATGCTTTTGTTAAGGAAAAGCGTTTTCGAAAATTTATTGGGACTTAAAGTCTGAAACTTAATTATGGATTCCAGGAACATAGATGTTGGACAAATTATCACAGTATATGTTATATTTGAGAACGGATACTTTGAATTACATTTTTGGTGAAGTGTGTTATTTTTGCAAATTAACTCGTGTACAAATTAAAGTATAAAATAAATTGCCGTTTTGCACATTAACCTGCATATAGGTTAATCTACTTCAACACTTCACAAAATTCGCATTTCAAAGTATCTGTTCTCGTCACATTTCTGCTTGGGCTCTTGTGTATTGATGATGACAAGCAGAAACATCAATTGTTTGAATAATTTTTATGATGGACAAACATCCAGCTAAAGATTCGTAGAAATTTTGTCGGAAATTCAAATGAACTTTTTTTTCTAAAATTAATAGCTATTTCACTGCATTTAATTCTGAAATTCACCTTGCATTTCAAAGAATTCAAGTTTATTGTATATTTGTATGTGATACGCCTGAAGTATATATGACTTGGTTCCATGTAAAAATGTTCAAGTCCTTTGAATAAAACAGTGGACAAAGTTCACCTTTTATGGAGGACAGAGCGTTTTTCCACCTGAAAATAGATACAACCACAATAATCACATATTTATCGGACGAATAAGATCAAAGGTTCTCAATACGGCACGCCTTGAAACTGAAGTATACAGTTGCAGAATCATGGCTGTTAATATAATAATGGAACTAACACAAACTTGTCAATGAGGAGTGACACAGTTGGTTAAGGTTCGGGCTCTTACTCCACAAGGGCGAGAGTTTGAATCCTATAACCGATGTGAGGGCCTTATTAGTGGGTGATATGTAAATCTTCCCATAAACTCTCTATGTGGTTGGGAGGTCTTTCCTGACTCTGGTGGGATACCGGTGCTTACCCCCACCCAAACTTTTTTCGCTTAACCTTTTAGGTTGGTTCTTGACATGAAATCATAGCCTGTCTACTTCATTCTTGTTGTAGTTAAGATTAAGTTTTTGCATGAGATATGGTGAACTTGTGCTTTATACACCTTTTTATGCTTGAAAAGGGCTTCCTTAAATGGGGATAAAAGTCTAGTATTACGGGAGTATTGAAATTGCAGTACTCCCTCCATTTACTACTTACCATTTGTCAATATTAAATAAAAATATGGCCCTAATACATTAATGTGGGTCCCTTATGTTTTTTCTTCAAGAGGATCCATGAAGGAAAAAATAAGGGACTCAAACTAATCGGAACATACCCTAAATGCATTAGATACCAAATTCTTATTAAATATTGAAAAATGGCAAGTAATGAATAGTGGGAGTACTGAAAATTCAGTATTCCTGTAGTACTAAACTCTTATCCCTTGTATGGCGGTATGTTAGAAATATGAATCATTATTAGGACTCAACTACTAGGATATCCTATTAATTGATGCTTTGAGTTCAACTGTACAATTAATTTGGGAATTGCTTATTTCTCAGTACAAACTAATCTCTCTCTCTATTGTTCTGCCTTACTTTCTTTTCTTTTGCCCTCTAAAATGTCTTCAACTCCTAAAAATTCAAGCAATTCTGGTATAATATGTATAAATTTTCTGATTTCTCTTTTTGACAGAGTAAGGGAAACCGTGATAGAAAACTCGAAATGGAAATATGGCATGATTTAGCGAACGTGTATACAAATTTGTCGCAGTGGCGGGATGCCGAAGTCTGTCTTGCAAAATCTCAGGCTATCAATCCCTACTCTGCTTCTAGATGGCACTCCACAGGTATATTAATAGCTATTTATTTTTCTGGAATCATAAATCCTTATGTTCATTTGTCCTTAATATAGGTCTTCATTTTTTTTTATAGGTCAATATATTTGATTTGTTTACATTGTTTCCTAAAGGTGATTCTGCTTTTAATTGTCACAACTGTGTTCTTTCCTACTTTTGGTACTTAACAATGCACTTGATCTTTCATTTCGTGTCTATTATTACCTAGAAAGCACGAGAGTACTTTGATTTGCAGGCGTGTTGGCGTGTTGGACACATGTCCGACAAGCGTCATTACGTGTCCAAATAAAAAAAATAATAATTTTTTCGGCTTTGACACATTGGATACGGCGTGTTGAAATTTCCTGCTTTTTATTTTTGGTAAACTATCTACTTTTGTGTGCTATTCTTGATTTCGTGTTTATTATTACCAAGATGCCCTACCCTAGCATGTACTTTCACAGAAAGCTCTCAATTAATATTTCTTTAATTATTTTCAACCCCCTAAAAGGACTCTCTCTGACTTCTTGAATCCACTTAATAATTAAATCTTTCAAGTTGATACCCATTGAAAGTATCTTAAAAAAAATCGTTATTGCAATAACTAAACTCATAATTTTGATCACAAGAAAGGCAGGTTTTGTTTTACTGAGTGTTAAGGGTGTGTTTGGAAGACGGAAAATGGAGGTGAAAGGAAGGGAAGTGAAAATTTTCATTTGACATTTTATTTGATTTAGATTCAAATTTAACCACTTTTTCCCTCTTCTCATTGATCTCTTCAATTCATTCATGTCATAAGAGGATAAAATGATACATTTGTTTCAAAATCAAAATAAATATTGCCTTTCCTTTCCTTTCCCATCCATTTTCCTTCTCCCAAACAAACCCTTGGATAGTTTACTTCCATTTTCTTGATGTAGCAAAGTTTCTTTTGAAAGGCAAGTTTAGAGCTGAGATTTTATTTTATTTTTTAACAGGATTGCTTTATGAAGCCCGAGATCTTCACCAAGAAGCTTTGAATTCCTTTAGGACAGCATTAGATATTGAGCCAAACCACGTACCGAGTTTAATATCCGCCGCCCGTGTCCTCGGGCATCTCGGCGGTCAATCATCGTCGGTATCGAGAAGCCTACTCTCCGAAGCTCTCCGGCTCGATAGAACAAATCCGTCTGCTTGGTACAATCTTGGATTGCTTTACAAAGCTGATAAGGGGACCTCAGCACTGGAAGCTGCTGAATGCTTTGAGGTAGCAGCCCTTCTTGAAGAGTCTTCTCCAATTGGACCCTTCAGATAGCTAATTCTTTCATCCCCATTTCTCTTTTGGACAAAATATAGGCATAGTTTTGAAAAAAAAATATTCTTAATACTCGTGTTGCGCTATGTCATTTGTGCATTGACCAATAACATTCATTTGTTTATTCTTATTTTATTTGTCATGTGGGCCCTCTAATCTAAAAAGTGAAGAAATAGATTAATATTATTGGTCAATATACAAATAATATAGCGCAACATATGCAACTAAGAATTTCTCCCCTTTTTTTAGGTCTTTGCATTTTGGTTATCCTATAAAGATACGACAAGCATCATATGGTTGAAAAATTGTTGGGTACAACCGTACAAGACTTGTACCACGTTCTTTGTGCAATAGTAAATTATACCGAGGGCAATGCTATGGAGGAGGCTCGCCACCTGTCAGCCGTTGGATCTGTGTCAAAATATTTTTCTTTCTTAAATTTAAGATAACACAGATCTCGAGATAAAAGCTCACCACCTCTCCGTACCATTACCCTTATATCAAAACAACTCTTCCACCTTTGCACTTCATATGGCCCCACATATCAGCAAACAACCAAAAGTGAGTGAGTTGTTTTAATATGACTGGCTATTGTACAAATGATATGCAAGTCTTGTGCACAAGAATTTCTCCATATGATTGGCCTTCTTTCTTTACAGGATGTATTTTGAAGATATGGATAGGTGAGAAAAGTTGAAGGAAAAAAAAGTGGAAAACAGATGTAAATAATAAAGGGTTTTGAATGGATTTCTATTAGTATTCAATATTAATGAGTGCCATTTGTGATTTATCTTCCCCTTGTATATATGATGTTAACATAGGTGGACCATTATATTTTCATGAATGTTATGTGACATAGACAATTGTTATATAAAAGGAAAATGTTCTCATGACTCTAGTCCGTCTAATCTTGTTTGAATATGTTACCTGTTAATAGTTTAGCAGCCAAAATTAAAAATAATATGATTTAAAAAATTGTTTCGAATGTAATTTGATTTTTTAGTAACTGTGAACTATGGTTGAATCCACATTTTTCTCTCTTACCCTCTATTAAATTCTTAAGGTCAAAACCTCAAATTGGTCCCTTATGTTTACACGAAGTTTTATATTGGTCCTTTATGTTTCAAAAAGTTTAAATTGGTCATTTATGTTTGCAAGAAGTTCTAAGTTGGTTCTTCCGTCCACTTCCGTCAATTTCTTAAGTTAAGTGCTGACGTGTCCATCTAAGCTGACATGGCATGCTACATCATTGCCACATCAACGCCAGCACGTCATCACATATGATAGTAGATGATGACACGGCGATGACGTAGCATGACACGTCAGCTTAAATTGACACGTATGAGAGATGATATGTCCACTTCAGCACGCCACGTCAGCACTTAACAGAAGAAATAAACTGACTTGGACGGAAGGACTAATTTAGAACTTGCAAACATAAAGGACCAATTTAAACTTTTTGAAACGTAAAGGACCAATATAAAACTTCGTGCAAACATAAGGGACCAATTTAAAATTTTGACCAATTCTTAATACATACATGTATAATTTATACGGACTCGATTTGGAGTGATAAAATCTTCTATTAATCTATTATCTATTAATCTTCTATTAATCTATATAAAGGAACATACATCAATCCATTTCTTGGCACATGTACTTAGTGGAGCCTCTACTCATCTTACAGCTAATCACTGCTGAAATGAATCGTGGTTCGCCTAATCCATGTTTCAAAATTGTCTCTAATCATGCTTCCACATAGGCAAAGCATTACAGCTTAGAATTTTAAAGCGGTAATCATGCCTCTCAATAAATATCCAATATATAAACTTCAATCACAAATTATAACTTTAATTCGATTTGACCCTCGCCATTAACTTTATTGTCTTATTTCATGTTCCAATCTCATATTTATATCATTTAAATGTTGAGCATTACTTTAAAAAAAAAAAATATCATGAAAATTAATGTACAAAAGATCAACCAAATGCCTAAATGGAAATCTCATAATGACAAAAAATTGTGGGCAATGACGTGGCATAAATCATTAAAATGCATTACACACTGACACGTTTTTTTAGGGAAATTGACCAGAGGATCACGTCAAAGTCCTCAAATCTTGTAATTATAACATTAAGTCTTTTATTTTCCGCCGCTATGACAAATTACTGTGCATCTTTTTTAAAAAAATTTAAATAACAACTCGCATCTAATATTTGCGAGTTCATAAAAAATCCTCGCTTCTAAAATCTGCGAGTCAAAATGCCCCGCAGATAAGAAAAGCGAGTCAAAATCTAATAAAAATTAGACATTAACTCGCATTTGGAAACGAGTCAATTTCTGCACAAGTGGGTCTTCATTTTCCTCGCAGCTTTCAAATGCGAGTGAAGCTTGAAGATCCTTCACCCATACATATTCTGCGCACTCTTGCACATAGGCCATGCCCCATTTAATTTGTGAAGTGATCGCTCACTGCACTTTGTTTTTTTTTAAAAAAAAAGTTTAATGTTGAAATTAAAATTCTACTCCACTTTTTTTTACGTATTCTATTTTCTACTTTTTATTGTTATAAATGTTAACTTTTTAAATTTATCATTTTTAATATATAAATTTATATAATTTCTTTTAGCCTTATATAAATTTATAAATTAAAAAATTAGTTTACATGATTAATTTTTTTCTCACTTAATCCTATTGCAGTACTATTAATTTTAATTAATTATTTTGAAATACTTAGAACACACATAATTAATTTATAATTATTTTAACATTATTTCAAACATGAATATAATTTTCTTATATTATTAAATAATTTTAAAAATTAATTCTTTTAATAAATTACATTATTACTCGATGCAAGTTTGTCACGGTAATGAGAAATACAGGATCTGATGTCTTGATTATTAGATTTATAGATCTCGATATGACCTTCGGGTCAAAAAAGCCCAATTTTTATAACTTGATATTTGGTTTCACTAATTTCTGCCTCTAATCAGCTCCATGTGATCCGTAGTGGTTTAATAGCCCCATTTTGATTTGTACAACTAAAATATTTATGATCAAATTATTATTTAAAGACTACTTAATGTACATTGGTGGTTTCAAAAAAAATTGGGATAATAAAATCCAATCAACAGCCTTGAATGAAAGAATAATTATTCACATTAGTTGACTTTGCTCTTTTTTTTTCTTGGAATCAATTTTAATTAATTTCTAATTATGGCTCACATATATATGGCTTTGGACTTTTTGGTGTCACACAAGCAAAGTGTGACACCAAAAAAATAGCTTCCCCATTAAAAATAACTTCTCAATAAATAACTTCCCATGATTTAATATATTATTTAAAATATAATTATTATACTATATTTTGAAAGTTAAAAAATTATCAAATATTTAATATTTTATTATTTTAAATCATAATAATAATTTTATCTTATATATTTTTTTAAAAAAAACAAATAACAAATTACATGCACGATACGTGCATGCGAAACCTCTAGTATATATATCTATCTATATATATATGGCTTTGGAGTTTTTGGTGTCACACAAGCAAAGTGTGACACCAAAAAACTAAGAGTAAATTACACTGCCCTCCCTTGAGAGATGCTGAAATTACACTGCCCTCCCCTCTCAGTTGAAAAATGACACTCCCCTCCCCTCACACATGATAATTGCCTACAATTCAGTCCAAAGTGCACTTTTGGTTGACTTTTCCATCCAAATTTATTGATTTATGTGTAGATCATCAATTCAGCTTATTTTTTTTACCATCTTGCCCTCACTTTGTGATTGAAATATTATGCTTACCCAAATGTCCCTTAGTGAATTCTCCAACATAATTTTGCTTCCTATTTGTGATTAAATATAATTCATTTGTCAATGTTATTATTTTTTATTGTATTTTATAATAATAATAATTTTATTTCATTAAATTTTATGATAATTCTATATTAATTAACTAATTAGTTAGTCATTTTTTATAATACTCTCTATTATTATTTTATTAAATATATTTTCTAGTTTTTTACAAAAACAGTTAAAAAGGTAATTTTTGTAATTAGTCAATAATTTTTTATAATTTCATAACAAGTAATTATTTTTACAAATTTGATAACAAAATTAGTAATTTTTTTATAAATTATTTTCTTATAACTAATATACTTTACAAAATTATTAACATGTAATTTATGTAATTAATAAATATTTTTAAAAAAATTGTAACTTGTATTTACGAATTTTTTATAACAAGAAATTTACGTAATTAAAATTTTTATAAATTTAAAATAAAAATAAAAATAAAAAGGAATAAATATCTTTGTAAATTTGCAACTCTGTCAACTATTTAGTCCCCGAATTTATCAAAAATACTATTTAATCTCCGAAATTTGTAACTATATCAACTATTTATTCCTCGAATTTGACAAAAATAATATTTAGTCCCCGAATTTGTAACTAAGTCAACTATTTAGTCCCCAAACTTGACAAAAATACTATTTAATACTCGAATTTGCAACTCTGTCAACTCTAACGGGTAACAGTCAGGCGACTAAATAGTTGACAGAGTTGCAAATTCGGAAATTAAATAGTATTTTTGCCAAGTTTGGGGCCTAAATAGTTGACATAGTTACAAATTCGGGGACTAAATAGTATTTTTGTCAAATTCGGGGACTAAATAGTATTTTTGATAAATTTGGGGACTAAATAATAGTTTAACCAACAATTCAGAGACTAAATAGTATTTTGTCTTTTTTTTTGTTTAGCCTCAAACTTGTTTATGCTCGTGTACTAATATCTTCTATTATCTTTATCTAGAAAACAAACTATAAATTCCATGAGGTTGTAAAGGCCACTGCTCAGATATGTAGTGGTACGATGTATTTCATCACATTCAAAGCAATAGATCCTTCCGACCAAACCTGTGTAATCTTTCAAGCCAAAGTGTGGCGCAAGGTAGCGAATCAAGGACTGGTGGTCAAGTTTTGTAGGAAAAAAGCTACTCAATGAGGATATCATGGTTAGCAACTAACTTTGTTTTGTATTCACTAAATAAATTTCTTTATCTTTGTTTTAAGTGACATCAATGGTTTTATTTACATTTTTCTGTAGCCAATGTGTAATGTTTCAGTTGATTTATTGATGGTTTTCCTTCAATTTTTTGCATTTCTTTATGATTGTTTGTTAGTGAAGTTAGAGACTATTTTCTCTTTACTTTCTTTGCTGTGTCATTTGAGTAAGTTACTTCAAGGTGTTTCTTTTTGTCTATTGCAATTATATGCTATGAAGTACAAACCGAGCCTCTTACATTTACAGTCTATTTCTAGAACTTGTCATGTTATCAATTCAATTGGATAGTTAATGGTGGTGACTGGTGAGTTTAGAATCATAATTCAAACCTCTTGTTTTGCATGTTTCATTCCATTCATGTTGTTGCTGGTCAATAGTATTGATCATTGGGGTTTCGACACATAGAATGTTTAGAGGGGTCTCCATTATGGATCTCCAACGGGACTGGAGGGCTCTTATGAACTAACGTTTTTGTTTCTTTCTTGGTGTTTACTTTTGTTGGTTTAGTTTTTCCTCTTTGAGGACTTCTTGTCCTCCTCTTTTGTATTTTTTCTTCCTCAATAATATTTCTTTTTTTATCAAAAAAAAAAGTGATCATTGACTTCTTGGTCATGTTTCTCACGTTGTTCCGGTTTAAAAACTATCATAACAATTAATGTGAATCTGTAGTGGTATTCTTTAACGAGAAACTGTGTATAGTTTGGACTTGTGCAAAAATGGGCTGGGTTTGATGGCTATGGTTGTGTTGTAACCTATTGGTTGGAGTAGACAGAGGCAAACTTGCTTTTGAAGTTTTCCCGCCAATCCATTAGAGCATGATAGTAGGTATTTTTTTTTCCAAAGTACGTTGTGGAGTTTTTTCTTACCTTGATGTCTTTGCTTGAAAATTTGCATGTGGACATGATATGGCCCTCCCTTAGAACTTCCTGTAGTCAAATAGTCGAAATAACAGAACACTCAGGAATGGCAATGACTGAATAATACTGATAATGATATTAAACCAGCAAAATAGGATAAAAGCCAATAGGTCTAGAGCACTAAACAAATCAGCACCCAGATATGGCAAATGACAGTAGCAAACCGGAAATAGAAGTTACCAATAAAGAGAATGCAGAAACATAAAATATTCCTCACGTTCGAGAGGTTAGGGATCTCCCAAATTCACCCACAAATTCCTTGATACCCTCCACTGATTCCCACAGACACCTAAAAGATGTCCAAGTTTGTTATGAACAGTAGAATTACCCTCCTGCCCATCCATGGGCCCTTTTCGTCCTGCTGAAGGCTCAGCTGTGTTTTCACTCTTCTGTTTTCCTTTTCTAGCATAGGTCTTTATGGATTTGGGTTCATCAGGACATTTGGATTTAGTTCTTATACTTGAGTTTTTTCTTTCTGTTCTTTTTCCCCCAAATTCACATAGTTCATTATGCAGTCATTAGCGGGTTATTCAAAAGGTGAAACTGTTTACTTCAAGTAATATTTCCCTGCTTCTATCGTTCTGTAAAGCCTGCATCTTTGCACTCATAATCTTTTAGGTGATATTTCGTATTTATTCGTTCTCCTAAAAGTAATAACTAAAGTTCATCTGCTGTTCCATTTCCCTTCTCACCATCCCATCATTTTTTTTTTGGTATTTGTAGCTTTTGGGCATGGCAGGGACTTGATATTGCATATAGTGAAGCTTTTTCTTCATTTCAAGACTTCCAAATAAAAGCTTACTGGTTATGATGGAAACTTTTGTGAAAAAAATATTCAAATGAAATCACTTGAATTAATTTCTCCTGTCTTTTTCACCTTTGGACTTCCTTACTTTCCAACTTTCCATGGGTACATTCTTCCATATATTTAAATTTTTGCTTGACCCTGCCAGCACTTGGTCCTTAGATTTTGGCACTGATGTGTTTTTCCCACTTTTCTTTTGATAAGACTTACAAGTTGTTTTTGTTTTGAAACAGTCTGAGATGCTCTATATTTTTTTTTTACTTTGCTATTTATAAGGTGATTGTTTATTTATAATATTGTTATTGTAAGGGGAAAAAAAGTCATCAAGAATGATGGACAATAGGATTGCCATGTGATTGTTAGTGACATTGGTTCATTTTCAACAATGCCATGTTTCGTCTCTTGTAGTTTGAAGCATATAATTAGTTCTGATTTATTTTAAGAGATAGTTTCAGTGGTGCTAATCTATTTGTCGTGATATCCAATCCATATTCAAGAATATTGAATTTAGATATCATGTGCATCAATTTACAGTATTTTTGGACAAGTGTTTATGCTTACTTTCACCCCTTTTAGGTGATTTCTATGAAGACAGGAAGCTGGTCCATGCAGATATGTGGTCATCTGTCGAATCACTTTCTCCCTTGGAAGCAAGAATGCTATTTTGAGCAATTATAATAATTTTAGTTTGTTTAGGATCATCTGTCGTATACTTTCTTGTGCAGTATTATGTAGTTGAACTAATTGATCAAATGCCCATTTTGTTTCTCGAGTTTTAAATTTTGCCCTTTATCTTTTAAAAGTTTTATATTAGCTCTTTATGTTTCCCAAAAGTTTTATATTTGTCCTTCAGGTTTCATTTTCATTTAAGTTTTATATTGGTCCTTTATGTTTCATTCAAGTTCTATATTGATCATTTATGTTTCACTGAAGTTTTATATTGGTCTTTTATGTTTCATTAAAGTTTTATATTAGTCCTTTATGTTTCATTACAGTTTCATATTGGTCCTCTCAGCATGATTTTATTTTTAGCTTAAACGACGTCGTTTGGGTGTTTTTTGTGTGTCTAAGGCCACGTCAGCCTATCTTATACACGTAGGAGAGATTATGTATCCAACTAGGTACGCTACGACAGCAGTTAATTTAAGAAATTGACGGACTTGGACGGAAGGACCAATTTAGAACTTTTGGAAAAGATAAAGGACCAATTTAAAACTTTTGAAACATAAAGACTAATTTAAAACTTAGATAAAACATAGAGGACCAAAATAAACCTTTTACCTGAACTAATTTGGCGTTTAAACCTTTTGCAAAACATGATCCTTTTGCTATTCTTGGGTGATACTATTTTCTTTAGAACAGGGTCTTAATGAAAAAGTGCTTTTAAATATATGAACATCTGACATCTCACTTGCTAACAATTCAGTGGTTAAAATTCATAATAATATCGATTTGATTTATTTATTGATTTCATTGGAGAAAATCATTTAAAAATGCCAAGGAGGCTGCCATATGTCAAAATTGCAAAACATGCACTAGTTCACCAGTCCTATGTGTCAGCTCTAGACTTAATGCCTCTTCTTTTAGTATATATATAAATATAAATATAAATAATAAATAATAATAGATACTATATAGTTATATTTAAAAGGTTGAACAAAAATGTTTTTTTTTTAAAAAAAAAATGATGCTTTTGCTATCACTGCTAGGGATGATGAAAGATAGGATTTTAGTAGGATATTATATTTTTTGTTATTGGATGAGCGAGTATTAAAATCAATTCTCATCTCTGAACCTTACGGATAGTCGAATTTTCAAGTCCAAACCCAGACTTAAATCCTTAGAAATTTAAAATAAATTATTTTATTAATATAAAACTTATTTTTATCAAGTTTTCATCTATAACCACACAAAAAAGTCATAAATATAAATGTACTCTTAATAGTAGTTATAAAAAAAATTACTTGAATTAGTATTCAACCCGTGGATTTATCTAAAGATGTTTATATATCATTTTAAAATAAATTAAATAAACAATTGAATATACAACTTAACTACAAATAAAATATGTGTGCACAGCATAATAAATGTTTATATATTATCATCATTAATTTTATATTAAGCCTCAACCCAAAACCATTAATCTAACCTAAGTGCATTTCAACCCATTCCAATAATTTAAATTTATGGGTCATAAAATTGACTTTGCAAAATTTGGGTTGGATTGGGTCAACCCGTAGTTAACTCATGAACCCATTTTTCTCTTCTTATTCACGGATTCACCACTCTACCCGTGGACATTGGAAACTCTCTCTATATGGATAATGAACAATAGAAAAGATTAACAAATTAAATTAATTAGCCAATTTATTAATGAGTAGTTCATAATTAATTTTCTTATGGTTTAATTATATTCCTTAACTTGGATCACTACTTATCGTGATTTTCTTTTGCAGATAATTAAGAATTAGGTAAAAATATCTTTCCTAACTCCAACGTTTGGGGGTCCTGTCAGTTTCGACACTAACGTTTTTTCACTGTCAATTGTACCCCTAACGTTTTACGTTTCTGTCAATGTCACCCTTTTCACTAACACCGTCAAATATTTAACATTTTTTGCTGACGTGGCATCCTATGTGGCAAAACGTTTCTTTTTCTGTCAATTGTAACCCTAACGTTTTACATTTTTGCCAATGTCACCCTTTTCACTAACACCATCAAATATTTAATAATTTTTGCTTACGTGGCATCCTATGTGGCAAAAATATCTGACTTGATATATTTTTTTTCACATCAGATTTCCTACTCATCTTTTCCCATCAAAGTTGTGTCGTTTTGACCTCGGCCTATTCCTTCTAAAATATAACTCAATCGCACGCGCTATTTTGCTCATAAAAACATTGGAGACGTTATCCATTCTCTATTTTAGGGTAACGTCTCCGACACAAAGTAGAGAATGGGTAACGTCTCCAACAAAGTAGAGAACGGATAACGTCTCCGATGTTTTTATGAGCAAAATAGCGCGTACGTTTGAGTTATATTTTAGAAGGAATAGGCCGAGGTCAAAACGACACAACTTTGATGGGAAAAAGATGAGTAGGAAATCTTATGTGAAAAAAAAATATACCAAGTCAGATATTTTTGTCACATAGGATGTCACATAAGCAAATATTATTAAATATTTGATGGTGTTAGTAAAAATGGTGACATTGGCAGAAATGTAAAACGTTAAGGTTACAATTGACAGAAAAAAGAAACGTTTTGCCACATAGGATGCCACGTCAGCAAAAAATGTTAAATATTTGACGGTGTTAGTGAAAAGGGTGACATTGGCAGAACCGTAAAACGTCAGGGGTACAATTGACAGTGAAAAAACGTTAGGGGCGAAACTGACAGGACCCCCAAACGTTGGGGTTAGGAAAGATACTTTTGCCTTAAGAATTAATTTTCTCACTGTTTAAATGATTAGAAGGACAAAGTTGTTCCAAAGGAAAAATATTTGGGGTAGATTGTATCACGTGATCAAATGTCACTTTGGAATATATTTGGATTTATAAGAAAAACGAAATTAAATTGTAATTGAACATTGTAAATGTGAACTATTAATAGAAGTTGCAATGGTAGATTCTAGATTTTATCACGTGATCTAAAAAGTTGCAATGGTATTAACGCAAAAATTAAACAAACAAAAAAACCTTCAAAGTATATGGGTTATATACCTATGAGACCTAAAGTTAAATTTGGACTTTGGAATATAAAATGCTGTGTGAACCCGAAGTAAAGAAAAAGAAGTCTAAGAATAAATTAATAGGATAAAGTACAAATGAATTGTGAAGCACAAGTGTCATTTTTAACTTTCAAAATGTTTCAAGTCGATCCATGAGCCTGGAGAAAAATACAAAGAAGGTCTAATAATCAATTTCTTTGACAAGTCTAATAAGCATATCATACATTTAAGGGTGAGTCTATGATGCAACTTGTTGCACCATGTAATAGGTTATGTGGCACAATTATAGTCATTAATATTCAAAATCTAGTACATTATCATGATGGCTCAAGTCACAGGACATGACGAAAGTGCCCCCATCACGCTCACTTAGACGCTGGTGTGTAGTGTCTTTTCTTTTTTTCTAATATAACCCATCTTTTACGGAAAAAAAAAATTGTGACAAAAATTATTCCTTGTAGATTAAATTTAAAATTTTTAATGATTCAAAAACAAAATTAAGATAAATAAAATTTTGTATAGACTCGGTCCAAAAAAAATGTACAGACTAAATTTAATATATTTTTTAATTTAAGAACTAAATTAAGATTTTTTTTTTTGGAAAACTTAAGATAAATATTTTTTGGAACAGTAGTTATTTATTTTTTCAAATATTCCTCCAACATTTGAAGTCAAGATTGGAATTTAAAATGCCACTCAGAGCAAAGAAAAAGAGGTACAAAAATAAAGTAATATGACAAAATACAAATGAATTCTTAAGCACAAGATTGATGTGGGGAAAGATATGAGGAAGCAAGAGAGATACAAATAAACTCATATACTTACTTATTTAAGAGTAAATTATTATATTGGTTCTTAAAAGATGATAATTAATTTAGTCTTTGAAATATAAAAATGTTAAATTCAATCTATAAAAAATGTAAATATCAAATTTAGACTCTCAAAATATAATTTGTCTTATTTAATCTCTAAAAATATCTATTAATATAAATGTCAAAAAAAATTTCAGCCATTAAAATTGAAACAAATACCACTTTTTTAATAGATAAAATTTTAGGTGAGGGGATAACACCTCAGTTCAAAGTCAAGACAGACCCTAAAACTCATAGAGCACTTACAAAAATCTTTACAGATAATTTACTTGAAGGGAAAAACCCGGATCCACATGATTTGACCCGACAAGAGACCAAAAAGAAAAACCTAAAATAAATCCAGAAAAAATATATATATTGCGGAAACTACTAACCTAGATGCCATTGCTAAAACCTCGAATTTTGCCAGTGCCTCTAGTCCACCAAGGCTGACCTCCAAACGACCATGGCGCCACGTACCCACGACTGATGGGTGGAAGACTGACTCAAGAAGAGAAAAGAGATATTATACTATATGGGGTTTCCCAAACGGAACCCCCTTTTTCCAAAACATGAAATGAGTAAAAATAAAGGTGGGGAATGACTCCTAGTCATAGGAGAATGAGAGAGCTCCCATCATTAATTTGGTCTTCAAAAATTAAACTAGAAAAAAAAGAAAAGAAAAGAAAGGCGTGTGGAACCCTGGGCAAAAGATAAATAAGGTGGAATAATTAATATTAATTTAAAAGGATAGAATATAGTAATGTTGTAAGAACCGAACCGGACAAAGACTCGGACAAGTGTTCGGTTCATGGTCTGATCGGTGTAACTGGTCAAACCGTCGGTCGAACCGGATGACGCAATAAATAATAAATAATAATTATTCTTAATATATAAAATGACATCACTCAAATTTTAGGTTTCAATATACGTAATTTTGAAGTTTTAAATTACATGACTTCTCAAAGTTTTAATTTTCAAGACTTGTCAAACTCTGAAAGAACTTAATCAAACCAAATATGCCCGGATCCACATGACCTGACCCGACCCAGGGACCGAAAAGAAAAACCGAGAACAAATCCAGTCAAAAATTAAATATTGCGGAAGCTACTAACCTGGACGCCATTACTAAAACATCGGATCTTGCCAGTGCATCTGCTCCACCAGGGCTGACCTCCAATCGATGAGCTCCGAAAAGAGTCGCACCAAACGGAGGACTCCACCTACGAGAGGTAGAGTCACATGTCCACGACTGATGCGCGGAGGAGGACTCAAGAGAAAGAGAAAATTATACTGAGTGGGGTTTCCCAAACGGGACCCCCCTTTCCAACACATGGAATGAGCAATTAGAAAGGTGTGGAGTCACTCCTATTTATAGGAGGATGAGAGAGCTCACATCATTGACGCAAACAATGTGGGACTTGGAATATGAACAAAATATCATGCTTCCATCATGATCACCTAGCCCACTTTGGGCCATGAGTGCGAGTTCGTGTGACCTCCGATGAGTGTCATCTTGGTGTCGTTTTGTTCGTCTCTCAGCGAGCTTTCCAACGGATCCTCACTCGACCTGATCGGACTCCCACATGGGCGGATATTTAGTCCCGAAGACCCCAATATATCCAACAATTTCTCTAATTTTTTTTATGTTTTTTTTTTTTCAATTTTTTATTTTTTTAAAAAATATAATTGCACCAGTTGGACCCCGGTTAAATCCGGTCCAACTAGAAAAACGGTTTTTTTGGTCCAACCGACTCATCTTTGTATTCGATTGGCGGTTGGACCGGTCGGACCGTCCGACCCGATTCTTACAACATTGTTATATGGGTTATATACCTATGAGACCTAAAGTCAAGTTTGGACTTTGGAATATAAAATGCCGTGTGGACCCGGAGTAAAGAAAAAGAAGTCTAAGAATAAATTAACATGATAAAGTACAAATGAATTGTGAAGCACAAGTGTTATTTTTACCTTTCAAAATGTTTCAAGTCAATCCATGAGCCTGGAGAAAAATACAAACAAGGTCTAATAATCAATTTCTTTGACAAGTCTAATAAGCATATCATACATTTAAGGATGAGTCTATGATGCAACTTGTTGCACCATGTAATAGGTTATGTGGCACAATTATAGCCATTGATATTCAAAATCTAGTACATTATCATGATGGCTCAAGTCACAGGACATGACGAAAGTGCCCCCATCACGCGCACTCACACGCTGGTGTGTAGTGTCTTTTCTTTTTTCTAATATAACCTATCATTTAGAAAAAAAATTGCGACAAAAGTTATTCCTTGTAGATTAAATTTAAAATTTTTAATAATTGAAAAACAAAATTAAGATGAATAAAATTTTGTATAGACTCGGTCCAAAAAAAATTTACAGACTAAATTTATTTATTTTTTTAATTTAAGAACTAAATTAAATTTTTTAAAAAAAAAAAATTAAGATAAATTTTAAGATCAAAACAGTAGTTATTTATTTTTTTAGATATTCCTCCAACATTTGAAGTCAAGATTGGAATTTAAAATACCATGTGGACTCGGAACAAAGAAAAAGAGGTATAAAAATCAAGTAATATGACAAAATACAAATGAATTCTTAAGCACAAGATTGATGTGGGGAAAGATATGAGGAAGCAAGAGAGATACAAATAAACTCATATACTTATTTATTAAAGAGTAAATTATTATATTGGTTCTTAAAAGATGAAATTAATTTGTTATAATTAATTTAGTCTTTAAAATATAAAAATGTTAAATTCAATCTATAAAAAATTATAAATATCAAATTTAGACTCTCAAAATACAATTTGTCTTATTTAATCTCTAAAAAATATCTATTAATATAATTGTCAAAAAAAATTTCAGCCATTAAATTTGAAAGAAATACCTTTTTTTAATAGATAAAATTTTAGGTGAGGGGATAACACCTCAGTTCAGAGTCAAGATAGACCCTAAAACTCATAGAGCACTTACAAAAATCTTTACAGAAAATCTACTTGAAGGGAAAAACCCGGATCCACATGATTTGACCCGACACAGAGACCAAAAAGAAAACTTGAAAATAAATCCAAACAAAACATATATATTGCGGAAGCTACTAACCTGGATGTCATTGCTAAAACCTCAAATTTTGCCAGTGCCTCTAGTCCACCAAGGCTGACTTCCAAACAACCATGGAGCCACGTACCCTGACTGATGGGCGGAAGACTGACTCAAGAAGAGAAAAGAGATATTATACTATATATGGAGTTTCCCGAACGGGACCCCCTTTTTCCAACATATGAAATGAGTAAAAATAAAAGTGAGGAATGACTCCTAGTTATAGTTATAGGAGAATGAGAGAGCTCCCATCATTAATTTGGTCTTCAAAAATTAAACTAGAAAAAAAGAAAAGAAAAGAAAGGCGTGTGGAACCCAGGGCAAAAGACAAAGAAAGTGGAATAATTAATATTAATTTAAAAGGATAGAAAATAGCAATGTTGTAAGAATCAAATTGGACAAAGACTCGGACAAGTATTCGGTTCATGGTCTGATCGGTGTAACTGGTCAAACCGTCGGTCGAACTGGATGACGCAATAAATAATAAATATTAATTATTCTTAATATATAAAATGACCTCACTCAAATTTTAGGTTTCAATATACGTAATTTTGAAGTTTTAAATTACATGACTTCTCAAAGTTTTAATTTTCAAGACTTGTCAAACTCTGAAAGAACTTAATCAAACCAAATATGAAATTTTTGATAATCATGACTTTCAAATTTTAATTTTCAAGAATTTTCTAATTTTAATTTTTAAGATTTCTCTAACTTTTTTATGTTATTTTTTATTTTCATTTTTCAATTTTTTATTTTTTTTAAAATAAAATTGGACCGGTTGGACCCCAGTTAAATCTGGTCCAACTAGAAAAACAGTTTTTTTGGTCCAACTGACTCATTTTTGTATTCGATTGGCGGTTGGACCGGTCGGACTATTCGGCCCGGTTCTTACAACATTGTTATATGGATTATATACCTATGAGACCTAAAGTCAAGTTTGGACTTTGGAATATAAAATGCCGTGTGGACCCGGAGTAAAGAAAAAGAAGTCTAACAATAAATTAACAGGATAAAGTACAAATGAATTGTGAAGCACAAGTGTTATTTTTAACTTTCAAAATGTTTCAAGTCGATCCATGAGCCTGGAGAAAAATACAAACAAGGTCTAATAATCAATTTCATTGACAGGTCTAATAAGCATATCATACATTTAAGGGTGAGTCTATGATGCAACTTGTTACACCATGTAATAAGTTATGTGGCACAATTTTAGCCATTGATATTCAAAATCTAGTACATTATCATGATGGCTCAGATCACAGGACATGACGAAAGTGCCCCCATCACGCGCACTCACCTGCTGGTATGTAGTGTTTTTCTTTTTTCTAATATAACCCATCATTTAGAAAAAAATTGTGACAAAAGTTATTCCTTGTAGATTAAATTTAAAATTTTTATTGATTCAAAAACAAAATTAAGATAAATAAAATTTTGTATAGACTCGGTCCAAAAAAATTTACAGACTAAATTTAATATTTTTTCTAATTTAAGAAATAAATTAAGATAAATTTTTTTTTTGGAAAAATTAAGATAAATTTTAAGATCAAAACAGTAGTTATTTATTTTTTCAAATATTCCTCCAACATTTGAAGTCAAGATTGGAATTTAAAATGCAGTGTGGACTCAGAGCAAAGAAAAAGAGGTATAAAAATCAAGTAATATGACAAAATACAAATGAATTCTTAAGCACAAGATTGATGTGGGGAAAGATATGAGGAAGCAAGAGAGATACAAATAAACTCATATACTTGCTTATTTAAGAGTAAATTATTATATATTGGTTCTTAAAAGATGAAATTAATTTGTTATAATTAATTTAGTCTTTAAAATATAAAAATGTTAAATTCAATCTATAAAAAATGTAAATATCAAATTAAGACTCTCAAAATACAATTTGTCTTATTTAAACTCTAAAAATATCTATTAATATAATTGTCAAAAAAAAATTCAGCCATTAAATTTGAAAGAAATACCATTTTTTTAATAGATAAAATTTTAGATTAGGGGATAACACCTCAATTCAGAGTCAAGACAGACCCTAAGACTCATAGAGCACTTACAAAAATCTTTACAGATAATCTACTTGAAGGGAAAGACCCGGATCCACATGATTTGACCCGACACAGAGACCAAAAAGAAAAACCGAAAATAAATCCAGACAAAACATATATATTGCGGAAGCTACTAACCTGGATGCCATTGCTAAAACCTCGAATTTTGCCAGTGCCTCTAGTCCACCAAGACTGACTTCCAAACGACCATGGAGCCATGTACCTACGACTGATGGGCGGAAGACTGACTCAAGAAGAGAAAAGAGATATTATACTATATGGGGTTTCCCAAACGGGACCCCCTTTTTCCAACCCATGAAATGAATAAAAATAAAAGTGGGGAATGACTCCTAGTTATAGGAGAATGAGAGAGCTCCCATCATTAACTTGGTATTCTAAAAATTAAACTAGAAAAAAGAAAAAGAAAATAAAGGCGTGTGGAACCCGGGGCAAAAGACAAAGAAGGTGGAATAATTAATATTAATTTAAAAGGAAAGAATATAGCAATGTTGTAAGAGCCGAACCGGACAAAGACTCGGACAAGTATTCGGTTCATTGTCTGATCGGTTTAACCGGTCAAATTGTCGGTCGAACCGAATGACACAAATAATAAATATTAATTATTCTTAATATATAAAATGACATCACTCAAATTTTAAATTTCAATATACATAATTTTGAAGTATTAAATTACATGACTTCTCAAAGTTTTAATTTTCAAGAATTGTCAAACTCTGAAAGAACTTAATCAAACCAAATATAAAATTCTTGATAATCATGACTATTAAATTTTAATTTTCAAGACTTTTCTAATTTTAATTTTTAAGATTTCTCTAATTTTTTTATTTTATTTTTATTTTTCAATTTTTTATTTTTTTAAAAATAAAATTGGACCGGTTGGACCACCGCTTGGACGGTCCAACCCGGTTGACCGGTTGAACCCTGGTTAAATTCGGTCCAACTAGAAAAATAGTTTTTTTTGTCCAACCGACTTATCTTTGTATTCGGTTGACGGTTGAACCGTCCGGTCCGATTCTTACAACATTACTTTCAACCCTAAATAGTTGCAATGTTTCACCTTCACCGTCATGTTTCTTGTTAACCCACCCTTTTTTTACCGTCTTAGTGTGTTACAAAATATTTCAAGCTATTACGCTTTTCACCTAAATACGAGGACATAAGGATAGGGATGATCATGGATAAGGTTTGTGTATGGTACTATAATTCTCAGACTCGGACTTAGACTTGAGCGGGTATCAAAATCAATCATCATCCCCGAACCCTACGGCTAGTTAAATCCCCATACCCGGACTCAGACCCATAAAAATTTGAAATAAATTATTATTTTATTAATATAAAATTTATTTTTATTTCATCTATAATCACAAAAAATAAAAAAATTAAATCATAAATATAAATGTACAATTAAATTACTTTAATATCTATAAGATATTTAAAATTTTTTCTTAGAATTATATATTTTCTCAACACAAAAAAGTTTAAAAATAATACTTTATATATATAAAAATAAATAATTACTATTGCGGGTAGGGTACGAGTAGGTACCTCCTTACCCGGACCCGGACCCATACCCAGACCCACAGGGTAAATTTTCAGGGTACTCATTGGGTATGGGTATTTTTATCATCCCTACATAAGGATGATAGATGACTTGAATGACCCCTTGCCATACTCTGAAAAAAAATATCTAGAGGCAAAATATTACTTAATCCTTGAATTGTTGGTCAAACTACTATTTAGTCTTCAAATTTATCAAAAATACTATTTAATCCCCAAAAATTTTAACTATGTCACCTATTTAGTCTCTGAATTTGACAAAATACTATTTATTCCCCGAATTTGTAACTATGTCAACTATTTAGTCCCCAAATTTTGTAAAAATACTATTTAATTACCGAATTTGCAATAATATTTTTGATAAATTTAGTAGGGGTGTTCGGCGGGCGGTTTGAGCAGTTATTGGTGAAAATTTAGTGCACCTATCGGTTTAAGTTGATAGCATCAAATCAAACCAAACCATAAACGAGCGGTTCGGTTTGGCGGTTTACGACTTTTATGTCATCAATTTTAAATATTTAAGTTTATTAATAAAAAATATAATTTTATTCAATACAAATAATAAAAAAGTATAGTAATATTTCATTTACTTACAATATACAATCAACTTAGTTCTAAAATTAAATTTTTAGATTGACTAAATTTAATCTAACCTTCTAAAAATAAATTTTAAACTTTATTATTTAGAAATTTTAACATAATATATACATGTATGTGTATGTGGTTTGATTCGGTTTTTCAACATACCAAACCGAACCAAACCAAACAATGATTGGTTTCGTTCGGTTTGTCATATTTCAGTTTGGTTTGGTTCAAGTGCGTCGGTTTTGTTCAGTTATGAACACCCCTAAAATTTATGGACTAAAATAATAGTTTGACCAATAATTCTGAGACTAAATAATAGTATTTTTCTTCAAATCACATTTTCTCGATTCGTTCGATTTCGGTTTCTTCTTTGTCATCGTCGGAATCTGTCGCAACCTCCATTGTCGGAGGCGGCGTTGGAGAGGATCATGGTCGTGAGGAGGAAGAGGGAAAGAAGAAGAAAAGTACGGTAAGGTGTTTCACTTTGGGATCTCCTCGTCTTGGTGGCTCTGGTGGCGTCGATGGTTCTTCTGCCGTTGATGTGGAAAGGTTCTGGATCGATTTTTTTTGATAGGCTTCGTATAAGCAATTTGTTTACAGAAAAAATCGTTAATTAAGAAAAAAGAAGAAGGAAGAAGAAGAAGATGAAACTGAAGGTGAAGGTGAAGCGCATTGCAAACTTTTTAGGGTTTAATTTGAAGGTTATTATAATTTTGCAGATGAAGAAGGTGAAGCATTAATACCGTTATAACTTTTTAGAATGCTTAGGTTTTAATTAATTTTATTTAAAAACTGATTTAATAAATATGGAGGTAAAAAAAATTGCCAAACTCAGCATGTTTAAGTGTACAAAACTAGAGTAGATGTTCAGTGGTACGATAGTACTGAACTTCAGTACATCCCTCCAATCAGTTAGTCCCTAAACCATTCAAGGTGGGCCCTCATTAATGTGAGTTTTTATTAATATTAACAAATGGCACTACATAATTGGAGGGATGCACTGAAGTTCAGTGGTACGGTACCATTGAACTTTTATCCTTGTTATATATTTAACTGTCCACGTCAGTAATCTGTTAACTATTTAACACTAAGATAACGGAAGGATCAAATTGACTCTAATTACAAACGTGAAAGACCAAATTGAGACTGACCAAACGATAGAGACCAAATTGAGATAGAGGGTAAACATAAAAGACCAAAATAGTGTTTTTATCGCATTTGAAATTGAAAGTTGGATTCTTAGTTAGAGAGAGAGAGAGAGAGAGAGAGAGAGAGAGAGAGGTGCATGATGATGTAAAAAAACATGGAATCGGATTACATGGCTGCATCAAAGAAGCTTAGAATTGAGCCAATTCCAAGCTATAATATTTGAACCAAACTTTGGAACTCATTGGAAGATGTGTAATTTCAATTCTAAATCTCATTCTAAAGCCAACCAAAACAGCCGAAATTGCTAGTTAAAATTGGAATTGAGGTAGGAAAAGACTTTTATGTCCCTCCTAATTAATTAATGTAATAAGGTATGGGTATATTTTATTAAAAATATATTATGAAGGGTAATTTATGATTTTTAATTCACTTTCCTTCACAAGTCTTCCATTCTGTTTTTTACATAACAAACATAGAGCCCGTTTGAATAGATTTTTTTTTTTTAATAAAAGCACTTTTATTTAAAATTAAGTACTTATAAAATATAAATAGGTGTTTGGATTAGCTTACTAAAAAAAGGAGAAGCCTTAAATAAAGCTCCAAAACCTCTATTTTTTTAAGCTCAATTTTCTAGCTTCATAAAAAAGCTTAGGCGGTAGATGCTCCTAAAAAAGTGCTGTGTCTTTCATTGTTAAACAAAAATATCCTTGTTGATACAAGTCTCATGTTGGGGGCATAAGACATTGGGAGAATCACACTCCAAAAGCTAACTATTGAAGTGGGAGAGCCTAATGCCTTATAAGGCCCTTCCTTGAAGGTAACCTCCCCGATGTGGGATTGTATCATTACCACCCCCTTCGAAAGCCGACATCCTGATGGCTGCACATTGGGACACTTCACTCAATTATGGTCAGCCCCTCCATCGGTCAGAACCCTCCGTAGGTAATCCTTTTCAGTTAGCTGACTCTCAATGAAAACACCAATTGATACGAGCATAAGACCTTGGGAGAATCACACCCAAAAGCTAGTTATTGAAGTGGAAGAACCCAAGGCTTTATAAGACTCTTTCTTAAAAATAACTTTCCCGATGTGAGACTTATACCACTCGTCCTATTCTTGCTCGCCTTTTCTTTTTGTTCCTATGCTGTTATCCTACGAATGAAAACATCAAGCAAGGAAGGAATGGAACAACTAAGCTAGCCTGTAATTCCTTGATCCTTTCTCTCTTTTTATTTTAATTTTTTGGTTCTTAATCTCACTTTAGAGTGAAAAGTGAGAGTGACAGAGAAAAGTATAAAATATTGTGAGAAGAGAAAACAGAGGACTGAAGCTTTTGCAAATGGTGTGAAGTGTGAGAGCAAAATTTATATATATATATATATATATATTTAAATAAAATTTATTTTTAATTTCCCAAAAAATTATATTTTTGTTTTGAGTGACAAAATTATTTTCAATTAAGTCCTATTTTTTGTTCCGGAAAGTACAAATATCTATTTTAATAATCTTTATTAATAAAAAGTACTTTTACAATTTTATATACAAATATTTAAAATTTTATAAAGTACTTTTCAATTATGATATTCAAAGGCAAATTAAATGACTTTTACTTTTGTTTAAAGTTTAATTAAAAAAGTACTTTTTTAAAAAGCCTATCCAAACGGGGTCATACTTTTGAATTCTAATTCTAATTCCAATTTTAATTTTCAATTCAATTCAATGTGATGTGTATGTGATGGAAATGTAAAGGTGAATGAAATAAAATTTGATAAAATGACCATTTTATTCTTATATTAAAAAAGGATAAAAAAAGTAAGAGCAAAAATATAATTTCATCACATTACAAAAAGTAAGGTATGTTGTTGGAGAGAATGTTGGATTACCTCATATTTTCTTGCTACCAAACAACGTAAAGTTTATAATATCTTTGCTATAAATTCTTTAATATAAATAAAACACATGGCAAAAATTATTTTTATGACCAAATACAATAGAAATTGAATATAGAAGATTACTATTTATACTACCATTATAAAAAGGAGAGAATGTAAATGAAGAATCTTATGTCACAAGATATAAGGGCTTGTTTGGTAGGTGAAATGAGTAACAGAATGTGAATAGAGAGTTGGAGGGAATGAAAATGTTATGTCAATGTGATATGAATAGAATAAAAGTGAATAAAACCAAGCTTGGTTGGTCTAGTGGTTAGCTCACTAGGTCGCTTAAGCAAGTGTTAGGGGTTCAAATCCCACCTTGTGTATGCAGCAACCAATTGGCCAACGGCAAACCCTTAAATGGCGCTCAGATCTGCGGAGGATTAGTCCTTGGCCTGTCGAGCTGGGGGATACCTTGAAAAAAAAAAGGTGAATAAAATGATAATTTTATTCTTACATTAAAAATTGTAATAAAATAAAAATAAATAAAAAAATAAAAACAAAAATATAATTTCATTATATCATAAAAAATAAAGTTTATTTAGTAGAATAATTAGGCTATTTTATTTTTATATAATTTTTAAAAAAATTAATTTCAAAAATAAAATAAACAAAAAGTTATTTCCTTAGATACTACAAATACAAACAAACTTTTTTGTTTGAGGGCCTTCGCCACTTCCCATGGTGAAGGCCCTGTCCATATGTCAGGCCCTTCGCCACTTCTCATGGCGAAGGGCTGACATCCAAATTTAATGGATGGAGCTACGGGTCCATCCATTAATATGTATATATTTATTATATAATATATTATAATATATATTATTTTATAAAATATTTATATATTATTAATTATATAAATTTTTAATACTTAAAAAATTATTTAAAAATTTAAATAATATTTTAAATAGGAGTGAGAAGATTTAAATTTATTGATTCAAAAAATAAAAATAAATTATATATTAATTAACGTTTTTTGTTAACATGAAATCACATATTATTTCTACTTCAACATTTCATAACCCCAAATTGATTAGAGATTATATTATTATGTTCACACCCACTCCACACCAACCATTCTCCTAACTAAGCTAGGAGAATGGTTGGTGTGGAGTAGGGATGGCAATGAGTAGGGTCTGGATAGGATACTGCAATCTTCGTCCTCAGTCCTGGTAATTAATATTTTCTCCATCCCCGGATCCGTCCCCGCCGAGTATGAAATTTGATACCCGTCCCCGGACCCATCGAATACTTAGATTCCCAGACCCGGCCCCGAACCCGGAAAATTTACTATGTTTTCTAAAAAATTTGCTACTCTCATCACAAGTTCTTTAATCACAAGTATTGAACACACATTCGTAAATTTAATTATTTTCAAGTTTAAGAAAAACAAACTTAAAACACACAATTTGATATGATATATAATATATTTTTATATATAAAATATTTTTATATATATTATATCACCGGGTCTGGGTTCGGGGTGAATACACCCTTACCCGTCCCCGGACCGGACCCGGACTTTTACCCGTTAAAATCCCCAGACCCGAACCCAGACCCATTTTTTCAATACCCACACCCGGACCCAATGGGTAAATTTTCAGGGTACCCGTTGGGTCCGGGTAAGATTGCCATCCCTAGTGTGGAGTGGGTGTGGTGTAGTTTGGATTTATAAACTCTGGTTAGTAGTTTAAGTGAATAATTGAGTGTGGTAGTTTTGGATGGTTTGAAAACCTGTGGTAGGCTAATCTGCTTTGACACTTCAACTTGGTATATTTAACACTCAAATTTTTGTTTACACCCTGTATTTGTTAGGCCACAAGGCAAGGGTAACCTTCAATAATAAATTACAAAACCTTAAACATAATAATATAATCTCTAATCAATTTGGAGTTATGAAATGTTGAAGTAGAAATGATATGTGATTTCATGTTAACAAAAAACATTAATTAATATGTAATTTATTTTTATTTTTTGAATCAATAAATTTAAATCTTCTTACTCCTATTTAAAATATTATTTAAATTTATAAATAATTTTTTAAGTATTATAATTTATATAATTAATAATATATAAATATTTTATAAAATAATATATATTATAATATATTATATAATAAATATATACATATTAATGGATGGACCCGTAGGTCCATCCATTAAATTTGGATGTCAGCCCTTCGCCATGGGAAGTGGCGAAGACCCTCAAACAAAAAAATTTATTTGTATTTGTAGTATCTAAAGAAATAACTTTTTATTTTATTTTATTTTTGAAATTAATTTTTTTAAAAATTATATAAAAATAAAATAGCCGAATAATTACGCTATTTCCTTCAATAAGCTGGGGATACAACCGAATATTTCAGACAAATTTTCTTACGCGCAGAGCGAAAAGTCACTCATTTCCATGGTTTTGAAAACCGGACCGGACCGGCCGGTCGGACCGGAAAACCGGTAAACCGCCAGCCAGTCCGGTCCGGAATAACCAATGAACCGGTCAGATATAAAACCGGTCAAGAACCGGTCAGAACCGGTGGTTTAGACGGTTCGACCGGTTGTTCATTTTTTTTAAAAAAATTGTGTTGTTTATGATTTAATATTTATTGAAAATTTGTTGTGACTTGTAGTTGTAAGGATTGTTCTATTTCAGTATTTATTGTTGGGTTTATGATAAGATTTGAGACTTAAATATGTTGATCCTTGAACTTATTTGAAGAGTTTAATATGATATTGTGGTAATTTGCAACTTGTTCTATTTCTTATCATGTTTAGATCGAGATGAAAACATATAATTATGAAATATATAATTTTTTTATGATATATTTTAGTATATTTAATTAAAAATATATATTTTAAATGCCACCGGTTCGACCACGATTCAACCATGGTTCGACCATTGAACCGTGAACCAGTGCCTCGGTACGGTTTTAAAAACATTGCTCATTTCACTCTTTTCCATCTCTCTATCATAAAAAAACTATTTTTGTTTATTTTACTAAATTCCTCTCTCTCCCTTATTGTCATTGTGCAAGCAAAGAAACTCTTGTGTTGTACGCCTGTTGGCGCCTGAAACCGCTCGTCCCCAGCCGTGGCCGTCGTCCTTAGCCGCCAGTCATCGTCGTTCTGTTACGGATCGTTGTCGTTCTGTAACCGATCGTTTTCGTTCTGCTCATTGCAAGGTGCTGATTTAGTACAGTGGGACCAATCCGAATCGACGAAAACCTTGTCCCAATCAACACCACTTTGCTTTCCATCAACAAGGAGGGCTTCGGTGGGACCAAGATTAGTACAGTGGACCCATACACGGTTCTGGAGGCGTCCATCTTCAAGGCCGTGACGGAGGCTTTTATCAATGCTTCGGCTGCCGGGAATATCACGAGAGTGAGTGGTGTGGCTCCATTTGAAGTGTGGTTCTGTAGGGAGAACGTGTTCAGCACGAGGTTGGGGTGGGCGGTGCCTACCATTGAGCTTGTGCTTCAGAATCTGAATGTGATTTGGAGGATCTTTGGAGCCAATTCTATTGTTGATGTGAGTGAGAATGTGTTGTGTCTTGGGATTGTGAATGGGGGTGAGAACCCCAGGACTTCCATAGTTATTGGAAGCGGCTGATTTAGTTGGGTTTAGCTGATTTGTTTTAGCTGTGTTTTTTGTTTGTTTTTGGTTCGTTTTAGCAGCTCATATGCTTAATTTTTGTGCTGGTATGTTGCTTGATTTGCTGGTTTTAGTTGGTAGGATATGACCTTGAGGCTAGGACTGTATCTTTCTTGCCAAAAGATTGCACCACCTTACAGTGTGTCACTGTCACAAAATCTGAGGTATTAACTATTAATCTTCAAGTTTGGAGCTTGTCTCTGTCCTGCAGATTCATTTAGTGTACTTTTCACCCTATGTTTGGTGTTATCTGATTCAATACTTATATGGGTCTTTGTTGGTTCACACTGTTCTTTCATTTTCTTAAAAATTTTTTAGGGACATGTTTGTTCAATAGCTTTAATTTGTTATAGCTGGAGTAAATCAATGATATTAGGCTCTATGCTTTGAGTTTTGACAATGAAAGGTTAAGAATGTGCATTATGTCTTTTTTTTTTTGGTTTCTTCCTTTATTGCCGAGGAAGAGGGTTTAAAGTTTTATTATGTTCTTGGGCAATCATTATTCAATCCATTCAACCATTGAAGTTGAAAACATAGCATATACTTCTCTTCACTGCCTTGCCCCTATAAATAACTGAAATGTAATAAGAAATTGAGAGTTTTTTAAATTGAAAAGCACAAACTAGAACTGACAGAGGAGCATACATATAAGCACAAACTAGACCTCTAACCTTGTTTAGTTCTCCAGTGTTGTCTGTTGTTATTTCTTTCTCTAGCTCTATAGAAGTGATCCAAGTTGCTTTAACTTCAATTCCTGCTTTCTATATTTGCATAGACCAACCAGACGCTTTCTCCTTCCCTTTCTATAGATTTCATTGAAGTTGCTTTAACAATGCCATCTGATCCTCCTACCCAAGGAACCATTGAATGTATGAATATATTTGGTTGCTTGAATGTATTTGATTGTTTTGTAAACTTTAAATATGAATGTATTTGGTTGCTTGAATGTATTTGATTATTCATAAATTGTGATGTTTGTTTGATCCTCCTACCCACATTTGGAGTTTTGCCATACTAGACACAGGCAGCGAACAACGGAGACTTGTTCAGGAAGGGAGGAAGAAATTGAAAGCAGCAGCTGCAACTTGCTAGTGACGCTGTGAGTGGTGGACGTCGCCGTCTGTCTGCCATTGGCCCACGACCTATCCGTGAAAGAGGTGAGATATCAAGATTCGAACCTCTTCTTTCTATGATTCAATTGGCGGCACTTCTATAGGTGGGTTTGCGATGTTTAGACATGCGTTAAAATGTTCGGATGTGGCTGTCCAATTCATGTTTACTGTTGTTTGAGGGATATTGTTGTGGCTTAAACATTTGATATAGCTGATTATGAAGTTTTATGGTTATTACTTTTTATTCACAGTTCACAGTAGCTAATTGTGAGGTCATTCGATTTGTGCTTACTGTTATTGGGCTGTTTGGAATTATGGGATTTGGTTCAGTGTTGATATACTGCTGATTGTTTATATGGCTGCTTGTTTGTTTTTCTTTTGAAAATTCAAAATCTCTGTCTTGGAATTGTATCTCTTGTTTTAATTTGTGAAGAATCCGATCCCTCTTTACTCTTTAGCTTGAAGTTGTGTTAATATGGCTGCTAGAAATTGGAATTAAGACTGATTCCAGAGCAGTATGTTGCTTCAATTTTCTCTCAGCTTCTTCTGAATTAGTTTGGTTTCAATGTGTTTTTGATTTTTCTTCGAGTTGCTATAATTTACTGGGTATAGGCTGGTTTCGTTTTATACATTTACATGTTATTTATTAGGACCAGGAGATGATTGGGTCTTTGGGTGTAGTGTACTATTAATATGCATTATGCAATGTCTGCCTATATATATTTCTGACACCATTTTGTGCATAAATTGGAATTTGAAAGTTGGTTCATCACTGAAGCTTTGCCTCTGATGATGTTCTTTATTTTCCTGGATTATTCGGGGTGCAATTTATTGGTAGGAGAACATGATTTTCTATAAGTGTGTTGATTTCCAAGATTTCATACTTCCCTGATTTGATATGATAGATCAGTTGCCTGCCTTTTTTTTTCTTGTGATAATTCTATTACTAGTTTGGCTTTTGGAATGATAATATGTGGCTTCAGTTAGAGATTTCGCTTGAGGAATGTTGTAAGAAGCATTTAGAGGCAACTATATGAAAATACTGGATTTTCTGAATTGATGGATGAGTTTTGGTGATGTATATGAGGGAATTATCCTGTAGTTGATCACCTATTTTTGGTGAAATAACTGGTGATTGTAGTTGTAAATTTTGGTTGAAGGATAAATTCTAAACATTGGGTTTAGCATTCATATGGATTAACCTCACCTAGTAGGAAAAAGGCTTTGTTCATTGTTGTATGGATTTTAGAATTCATATGTAAAGTAGAGTGATAACAGCTAGAGATGAAGTGAATCTGAATTGTATATTACCACTATGTATTTACAATAATCAGAGATAGAAAATATATATGACGTACAAACAGAAACCTAGCTAAAACAGGATTTTGAGCGAACCCACGTGCAACAAGTCTCGCTTTATACCTGTCAATAGAACCGTTAGCTTTGTACTTTATTCTAAACAACCATTTGCAATTCATCACATTTTGAATGATAGTGGATGGTACCAATTCCCAAGTATTATTTTGTATCAATGCATCAAATTCTACTTTCATTGCTTTATTCCAATGAGGAATTTTTTGTGCTTGTTTATGTGTGTGGTGTTTGATGGACATTTGTTAAGGTAGTGTTGTGTTGTTGTTGCTTCTAGGTGGTTAATGTATTAATATTGTCACTTTGGTGAGTTAATGATTGTGTTTATGAATGAGATGTTGTGATATTTGCAACTTTTTTCTTGTTTATGGATTGCTTTGATATTTTCATTCTTATTTATAAATTTTGTATTACTGTATAATTTTAATAGTTTCTGGTCATGAGTGATGAATCTTGTGATTTTTAATCCAATCACACGATTCAATCTATTTTAACGGTCTTCCTATTGTACATAAGATCTTGATCCTGACAATCTTTGTGGCATTGGTATCTTGTATAGGCATCCTACCTTCCTCACATGTTTCTTATAAAAGCAAGAACTTGAGAATTTAATGAAGCATTATAGTCTCCGATTCAGGTCCTTATAAAATTTTGTTGCCGTTTACTTGCAAAATGGGGGAGCTGGTGACTGAAAAACATGTGCGGTATATTTTAGCTATTGAAAAGGTGTGTTTCCCATTTACGCTTTGTAATTGAAGTTGAACTAAATGGCTCATCTTCAGTGGCTGCTACTTTCAAACTTAATTGTCTTTTTATGATTTACATGTCTTGTATTATATTAATTTCCCCCTTTCCTTTTTCTTCCTGGGTTCTCAGAGGAAAGATGATTTTATGTCTGTGGTAATGGAGCATCTAAGAATGAATGGGGCATATTGGGGACTGACCACTCTTGATCTACTTGGAAAGCTAGACAGTGTGGATGTCAACGAGGTTGTTTCTTGGATCATGAGTTGTCAGCATGAGTCAGGTTTTTTAAAGCTCTGTCATTTACTTTCTTAGGCCAGGATTAGGAGTTTGTTGAGCATTTTTGACATAAAAAATTTCTTACTTTATGTGATGCTTGATGTTATTCAGGTGGATTTAGTGGTAACATTGGACATGACCCACATATTTTGTATACACTGAGTGCTGTCCAGGTTTTGGCTCTCTTTGACAAAATCGACATTATTGATGTGGATAAGGTGACAAATTGTATCCTCTAGCATAAATTAAAAATGATTTGACATTTTTTGCATTCACAAATTCTTTCTTATTAAGAAGAAGTTTTGGTTTTGTTAAGTATCTAATGCACAATTCGATAACTACGATACTTCTGTTAGCTTATCATGATTTGCAGTTTTTGTTAAAATCATATATATTTTTGGTTCTATGCTAAAATAGCTCCTTATTTATTATATATAAAAAAAATTATTTCATCAAGTTTTGTTTTGTCAATTGATACAAATAGATAGTCACCCAAAAATTCATGGGTGGAATTTTATTATCATTAGTCTGGAAGGTATATTAGATTCTGTTTTTCTTAATAACTATGTTAGATATTGTTAGCCTGCAAAATGAAGATGGATCTTTTTCAGGGGATATGTGGGGTGAAGTTGATACACGGTATCTTACTTCTCCGTATTTAATATTGGGAAAATTCAGCTTGTTTGCGTTAATTGTCTTTCTGATTTGTATCCACCAAATTCTGTCTCAGGTTCTCATATATTGCTATTTCTTGTCTATCAATATTACATCATTTGGATAAAATTGATGTGAAGAAGGCAGTGAAATATATTTTAAGCTGCAAAAATATGGATGGTGGTTTTGGTTGCACACCTGGTGGAGAGTCTCATGCTGGGCAAAGTATGATAGATAGCACTGATTATGTTTATTTGAATACTAATTCCTGAATTGTGCTCAATATGTGTACTCTTGCATCTTTCATGTAGTTTATTTTGTGGTTCAAAGTGTTGCTTCTTTTTAGATATCTGTCTTTTCTTTGCTAGTTTGACATCTATACTCCATACTTGTTATATTCGATCAATTGAATATGTTGAATTGTTTTTCAGGAAGTGGAAAGAATTACAATCCCCATCCCTCCTAAAATTCTAGAAAAAAGCTTTTATTGTGTCGCTTATAGGAATTGTTTAACCCAAGAGTTAAGAATAAGTTCTTGATTACCTATTATGGGTGTCTAACACTACCGTAGTCTATGTAGTCAAAGGCAAAAGGCACCCTATGGGTGCTAGACCCCCTTAGCGCCATGACGCAAGAGGCACTAGAAAGGTTGGCCAAGTTATTTAAAGTGGTACTATTAGGGAATAAAGGAAAAATTATATATAGATAGAGAATAAGTAAAGACAGAACACATTGGCGTCGCTAGTAAGAAAAGGCTTTGATTGTTGTTGTTTATAAAGAATAAGTAAATTTTAACAATTATAATATATAATTATTAAAGAAATTAAGGTTAAAACCCCATTTTGGTCCTTTATCTTTACCACTAGTTTCAAATTGGTCCTTTATCTTTCAAAAGATCCAAATCAGTCCTCTGTCTTTCCAATTAGTTCTAAATTGGTCCTTCCGTCCGACTCCGTTGTTTTCTTCCGTTAAGTGCTGACGTGGCATGTTGAGGTGGATGTACTATCTCTCCTACGTGTCCCTTGTTGTTGACGTGGCTAAGTCAGCCTAAAATAACACCCTAAACAACATCGTTTATCCCACACTTTGGAAGCCCGCCATTCTTCTTCAATACCCATTCATCTTCCAACGCCAACTACCCACTAGACACACGACGACACAAAACCGCAGAGAGAAGAGAGAAGCCCCCAGAGATACTGAGATCACGAAACCTTCCAACCAAAAAAACAAAGCAAGATTTGGAGAAGCATTTTAAGACGACGTTCTTTAACTTTTTTGGTAGCTAGAAGACGACTTTCGAACCCCATTTTGGGTAAAGGTAAGTTTCAAAATCTGTGGGTTCACAACCCTAAATCTTACCATTTTTATGTAGATTATCTGGAATCCTTTTGATAGTCTCAAGGATGTTGAGGAGGTGCCCCCAATATGCGTTACCATATGGAAATGCAATGGAGTGAGACCATTGTAGTCTGTTTTGAGATGCTGCTTGGCATTCTCTTGGATGTTGTCCATGTCTGGTGCTTCAGCGGTTGATAATTTCACTATCGAGCACGAATTGCTTCTTTGAAGCTCATGACAAAAGTCGTAGAGTCTCTTGAACTTCTCTGCATTTGAGCCATGTATTTTCTCCATGGCTAGCTTCTTTGCTCTATTAGCTTTTCCCTTTTTAAGAGTACAATTCCATTTCTCTTTGGCCATAGCTACAAGTGCCTTGATATGCATCTTCGGATTGGGTCTCAATTTCTTCTCAAATTTCTTGGCAAGCCAATCAACAAACATTATTCTCACGCCAAAAGCACGCGAACATGTATGTTGTTACGTTCCCTTAGTTGCCAGGTGCCCAGGTCTGCTCCCCTATTATCTTGACAGTTGTTAAGGTCCAAAGGCATGATTTTTTGTCATTAAATCCTCCCGTGCAAATAATCCTTACTCTGGTCTTGTCATTTTTAATAAACTTTACTCTCTTCCCATTATGCACGGCGAATCTCTTAATTGCATTGATGAACTCGTCTTTGGTGCTAAAGATGGTGTCAAGATCCCACTTGTAATAAGTCATGTACTTCACTGCTTTGAATCTTGGAAAGTTTGCCTTATGAACATCCTCATCACTATTAGAAGCCTCACTCCGAAGATCTTCCGATTCATACTCTTCGTCACTCAAACATCTTACTTTGCTTATGCCGCTTTCACCATGACAACTTCATCATCACTACTATCATTGTCAACGTCAACTGCTAGTTTATCAAACCTGTTTGAACAATGCAAAATTTAATCTGTCAGAGGTAATCCGGAATCACTGTCAGAACAATGAAAAAATAAATCTGTCAGAGAACTAATATGGAACATTATTAAAAATAAAGGACTAATATGGAACTTTATGAATAGATAAAGGACCAATATGGAACTTTATGATTAGATAAAGGACCAATATGAAACATTAATAAAGTATATAGTAAGGTTAAATTGTAACATTTACCTTCTCTTTATCCTTGGCTCATTGTCTCCATCCCCAAATAAATTTCCTTTACTAATGTCTTCCTCTTCAGAGTCCCCAAATGTTATGCCAGGGGCACTGTCCACTTCACTGTCCTCTTCTTCAGAGTCACTCTTTGAAGCATCACCTTCATTTGCATTATCATCTGAATTAATGCCCTCTCTTTCATCGGGCACATACTCATCATCTCTTAACCTCACAGGAGGATGTAGTGGTGCTTCTTTATTATCCTCATCAAAGGAGGACTCTTCTTCTTTAGAGGACTTTTCTTCAAGTGGCTAACTTGAAGGTGGTGCCAATACCTCATTCAACTCAAAAGGAGTGTGCAACATTTAAAAATTTAACAATTCCCAGCACCACACCTAACTGAGTCATTTCCATTGCTTGCCTGTCATCAGCAATGGGTTTTAATTCATCCTCCAATCGTCCGTTCGGGTTGGTATACCACATGTCGTAGTTGCCTTTGTACCCTATCTTAGCGAGACCATCTTTCATCTAAAAAAAACTCCATCGATTCATATCACAATTGTCCAGAAGTTGACTTTGCCACCAACATATTCCAAATGTTCATTGTGTTGCTTCGATCTTTTGAACCCACCCAAAATGATGCTAAGAAACAACATTAAAACCCATAATGGAGTGTCAATCAACACCAATAAACGATTGAAAGAAAAATTTTGGGGGAGAAATAGGGTTGTGAACCCACAGATTATGAAACTTACCTTTACCCAAAACAAAGCCGTCTTCTAGCCACCAACGGAGTTAAAGAACGTCGCCGGCGACAGTGTCTTCAAGTGCTTCTCCGAATCTTGCGTTGCTTTTTTGGTTGGAAGGTTTAGTGATCTCAGTATCTCTGGGTGCTTCTCTCTGTGGTTTCGTGTCATGGTGTGGGTACTTGGCGTTGGAAGATGAATGGGTATTGAAGAAGAATGGAAGGCTTCCAATGTGTGGGATAAACGACATCCTTTAGGGTGTTATTTTAGGCTGACTTAGCCACTTCAGCAACAAGGGACACGGAGAGATAGTACATCCACCTCGGCACGCCACGGTAGTACTCAACAGAAGAAAACAACTGAGTTGAACGGAAGGACCAATTTAGAACTAATTGGGAAGTTAGAGGACTGATTTGGAACTTATGAAAGATAAATGATCAATTTGAAACTTGTGGTTTGACCAAATAGTAAACTTTCAAGATAAAATATGATGATAATGAATAAAGGATTTAAGTTTGTAACGAAAAAAAAAAAAAAAAACGATACAACAGCGATAGGTTTCTGATAATAAACATATTATGCTAAACAAGATAGAATCACATAGCCATTACACAAATCTTCTGCTCTTACCCCTCCGGAGTTTTGTCTATACCTATATTTCCGTCTGTTTGACACAGCATAACTCTAAACATTTGACGAGTAAAATTGGTAGCCAATGGAATGCATCAGGCTAATAAATTCAGAACTTCATTAGTTGCTCATTTTGATAAATTATCTGAAATTTTTTTGAAAATAAGAATGAAAGAAAAATACTGAGATTTCACATTGGCACCAGAGGCAAGTGCCTTGCCTCTCTCAAAAAGGTTCTAAAGGAGAGCGTCTGGCTGATGGCACATTGCTTGAGTTGTTAAAAGGCGAGCACCCCTTTTGGCACCTGTCCTCTCACCCTCCTTTAGATACTTTTTTATTGGTAATTCTCCTTTAGATACCTTTAACTACACTGTTTTTAGTATTAATTTTCATATCTTATATGTACGCTACCCAAGCCTTGAATGGAACAATGTTCATAATCAGTGAATAAATGGCCACTGTCTTGATGATTATTTGTTTGATTTGAATATGAATTCAATTTTTAATTGAGTTGTAGACTTGAAGCTCAACAAGTTCTCTTCCCACTTTCAGTTTTCTGTTGTGTTGGAGCTCTTGCTATAACGGGTTCACTGGATCTTGTTGACAAGGACCTACTTGGTTGGTGGTTATGTGAACGACAAGTCAAATCTGGAGGTTTAAATGGCCGTCCTGAAAAACTTCCCGATGTGAGTAAAGCTCCTACATATTAGATATACTGCTATGAGTGCTTCCATTGACTGTTGTTCTTTCTCTGACTAGCTTTTGGACCATATATCAGGTTTGCTACTCATGGTGGGTTCTTTCTAGCTTGATCATGATTGATAGGGTTCATTGGATTAATAAGGATAAGCTTATAAAGTTCATCTTAGACTGCCAGGTTATTTTGGTTGAATGGCTTTCTTGTGATTTTAAATAGCGTTTTACTGAATCTTTTTTTGAGGTAATATTATTAATTTTCGTGATATTAATTTTCTGAAATGTTCTTTGTCGAATTCAAAGGACACAGAAAATGGGGGAATTTCTGACAGGCCAGATGATGCTGTTGATGTCTTCCATACCTATTTTGGAGTGGCTGGTATGTCTTCCATACTTAAATTAGCCAGATGATGCTGTTGATGTCTTCTATACCTTTTAAATTAGCACTTTACCTCTGCTTTTTTTTTTTTAATCAATTATTTATTCATCCCTTGGTTTTTTGATTTATCTTTATTGTTTTTCACACAAAAATGCGGAACTCCCCCACTTCTCCCATGTTGTCATAACTTTTTTATATCTTCCCTTCATATTATTTTGGGAGACTTTAAGTGGGAATTAACCAGATGGAAGATAGCTCGATCCAGACTTAGGGGAAGGCAAAGAAAAAAAAAACACGAGGAGAAACTATTAGGATGAATTTGACTATTAGTAATCTAACTAGAGAAATGAGCAAAGATAGAACATGTTGATACTGTTTGATCCGTTGATACTGTTTGATCCATTTAACGGACCTCACCTAGGGTGGAAGGCTTTGTTCGTTGTTGTTAAGTGGGATTCTAAGATGAATGATAAGATTTTGGTGTTCTACTTCATTGGATCTCTTTTCTGTGTCTCCCACTTGTGCTGTTGGGCAGTTTGAGTTTGATGTCTGGTCCTAATTTCACATAGGCATCCCTTTCCTCCTTTTTTTTCCCTCCTTCCCCTTTCATTCTGGTCGGGGTATATTAAGACTTTGTCCAAGCTAATGCCTCGCTGGTTGATTTTAAGGGCATACTCTCTTACATCGACCTATTACATTTTGGATTTTAATCCAAAGAGTGCTACACCCTGGATGAAGCAAGCCCAAATTTTCTTATCAATTAATTTAAACCCATTCACTTTTTATTGGTGTGCTCTATGTTCCTTTTATATGAAAGGCTTAGGATGCTAAATTCTTCTGTTTGTTGTTGCAGGACTTTCACTTCTTGAATATCCTGGAGTGAAACCCATAGATCCAGCTTATGCTTTACCTGTTGATGTTGTAAATCGGATTTTCTTTGGTAGTGACAAAAAGTTATGAAACACTTGGGAGCTAGATCAGTTTTTCTTTCTTATCTCATTTTATTTTGTTTATTAGTGTTGTGAAACTGAATTTTTTTTCTTTGTATGCCTAAACTCAACTTGCCACTTGAGTTAATCCCTTGTAAGTTCATCACTTTTAACACTAACAGTAGTGTCACATGTGGATATAATATAGATTGTCTTTTGGTGCTTGGAATTTTCAATACCCCATTTCACTCAACTCGTTCATATTACCACATATCAATTTTCTAGTCTCAACTTGTGGACAGAGATTGATGTAGTCATGACTTTTGCTTCAACTTCAGGTGACGTTTGCTTTGCAGAATTAGACATTTTCATATTTGATTGATCACTCAACTATTTCTGCAATATTTTTCTGTATGTTAAGAAATATATATAAAACTCATGTTTCATTTATTTTTATTTGCTATTTTTGCTTAAGCAGATTGGAAATTTTACAAATGGTCAAAATCTCATTTTAATCATCTATGTTTCACTTAAGTTACAAACCAGTCTTTTATGTTTCAAATCAGTTTCTATCTTTGCAAGTTGTTTCAAATAAGTCTTTTTGTCTGACACCGTTAGTGTTTATTAAATGATGATGTGAACAAAATCTCTCCCACGTGACATCTGTTTTAGTTTATTTTGGGTTATTTTGTATTTAACTTTTATTTTTGGTAAATGTACGTATCCATTTGACCTTTGTTTTAGTTTATTTTGGGTTTTACGTGACTTAATATCATCCATATCAATTTAAAAGACATATAGAATAGAGATTTTGTCCACATCAGTTGTTTAAGTCATCATTAAACGGACAACGCTAACCGTGCCAGGCAAAAATGACTTATTTAGAACAACTTGCAAACATAGAGGACTGATTTTTAGACTTTTGAAATATAAATGACTAATTTAAAATTTGGATGAAACATTGAGGACTACAATGAGGTTTTGGCCTTTTACAAATTGTTTTTCAATCTTATGACATTATATTATTTGCATTTTTATTTATAATTTTACTGTTGGTTATTTTATCATTTTTTGTTGGAACAATTGGTATTTAAAATTTCCTTGAACTATGTTTAACTTAACTCGAACTAGTAGGTGTTAAGTCATAATGGGAGTAAAACTCTCCTAGCAACGATACTTTGAAGACTCTAATCAATAATTTTGTTTAAGAAAAATAATATTTAGAATTCCAACTAAATAATTTTGTTTAAGAAAAATAAAATATTTAGAATTCCAACTAATTATGGTTGTATTTGGTATGTATTGAGTGAAGGAATGGGACGGAATTGAAAAGAAAAAATAGAATGGAATTGGTGGGAATGGAATGTTTAAGAAAAAGTATGTGTAAAAATAGAATGAAAAATTTGTAAAAGAATAAAGTGAATTAAAAAGATCAAATTATCCTTCATAATATATACACAACCTTATAACATTAACTGAATAAGTCATGGGAGGGGCAAAAATGTCTTTTCTAGTGGTTCACCATTGGACTTCAAAATAACATAAATCTTAGAATTGGACAATTCTAAGATTTATTATTTCATTGTTCTATGGACATACCAAATATTGAAAAGTCTTCAAATATATGCAATTCCAATTGCTTTACCAAAAATGCAGCTATGTTGCTTGGTGTATTTGATGATTTACTTTTATCTAAGATTTTATTTTTTGATTGTATGAATATGATGACATGACCCACCAAATCTTCATTAGAAACCTTCGGCTACTGTTACAGGTGTATTGTTAAATTTTCGAGTTAACTCTTAAATTTTTATTAATTTACGTTTATATATAAGCAAAACGAGTTGACTTTTGTCAAATTTATAAATATGTAAACTCGTGGTAAATTCTCAAGTTAATTCTTAAACTCTTATGTGTTTACGTTTTCACATAAGAAAAAATGAGTAAACTTATGCTAAACGCAATAAACATGGTTAGCTCGTGAAAAATGTTATTGTTGGACACTCTTATTTTCTGGTAAAGGTCACCTACCAAAATCTTATATATCAAAAAAATAATTTTTAAAAAATAGTATTTCAATATTTAAACTCAATTAATATAAATATTTAAATATAAATGACTAATGCCTATAGAAAAATGCTCGAAAAATATGACTTGAAAAATACTTCCGATGTTAAATAATTGATTTTTGAAAAGGATAAAGAGAAATGTGACTTAAAAAATACAAAGTCTAATCAGTTTATTTTGTCATGTATGATATCACAACAACAAAAACCGTTAATTTCTTAACTGTGTTAGTAAAAATTATAATATTGATAAAAAAATAAAACGTTATAAGTACAGATGACATAAAAAAACACTGGGGCATGATTAACAGTAACAGGTTACTAAACATACTTTTGCCAACTAACCCTTAAATTAATTTAGTGATCGGTTTGCAGGGCACCAACCGGATCGGTTGAGTTAATTTAGATCACAAAACTATGAAGGATATATTGTTGTACATTTAATTATTTTGCGATCCAAATGGCTTGAGGAATGAGATGTTGAGAGACTACATTTTCATTTAATGTGAAAACAATTTAGACGAAATATTATAGTTGTGTTTTGGGGGAAAAATACTAGTTGTGCATAAAAAATTTTGAAAATAACGTCGCAAAGAATACAAAATACAAACATAGCATATATATATATATATATATATATATTTTAATCAGAGAAGATTACAAAGACCAAGACTAGCTACTAAGCCTATGAGCAGCTAAAACTAGTAGTGTCAAAACGGGCCAGCCCGTTTACTTGGCGGGCTTGAGAAGTGATGCCCAATCCCGCCTGTATAGCCCGCGGGCCACTTTTTATATTTTTTTAAAAAATAATTATACTGACGGAAAAAATTTTAAAATTATATATTTACTTAAAAATTAGTATTTTTATTATTTTAAATTAATAATTTATTAATTTTAATTATTATTTAAATTATTTATACACATAATAATTAGAATAAAATTATTATTTAATACATAAAATTACATAAAACATATATATTTATACATATTTTAAAGAAGTAAATATTAATTTTTCATTTTTTTTAATTTTAATGGGCCGGCTCGCAGGCTAGCTTGTTTAGGCCTATTTTTAATGCCCAAGCCCGCCCATTTAGTAGGCGGACCGGGCTAGCTCGCGGGCTTGAGCCCGTTTTGACAGTACTATCTAAAACCCTATTGTGGTCATCCAAAAAAAAATAACTCTACAGAAATCAGGAACTCTATCTAAAATCATAAGCCCATACCTATTACAGTGAGCAAAATTAGCCAAGATGTCAGCAACTTGTTTGCTATTTGATGTAGAACAAGATAGAAGAGATTATGGGGGAGAAAAGAAAGAAAGGAGGGAGAAGAGAAAGGGGGAGGAAATTGTTAGACGAAAAGAGGGAGAAGAGAATAAAAGGAAGAAAGGAGAAATAGAGGGAGAAGTGAGAACAAACTTTTAAAATTATATTCTATTCATCAAGTCTAAGTATAACATAGAGATGGCCCAAATCAAAAGCATTAAAGCCAAATTACAATTTCTAAAACAGTCATAAAAGCAAATATATTTTCAAGATAGTAATAAAAGCAACATATTCCCAACAATACTTTTAGTCGAACTCTAATATTTACCATGTACTCATTTATTTCTTTATTCTTTTTTCTAGATAGCAATAATTATTTTCTTCTTTCTAGAATAAATTTTCCAATATTTTCATCATTATTTGATTCTCCATCACTATCTCTATGAACATGTTTCACATTAACCATCAAATCTTTAGAAAGCAGCTCTTTAAATTCCTTAGCCATGTCCAAGAACGGGCTTGAATTGCTGCAGCTATTGGTAATGAAATTGAAGAGAATAAACTCTCCTATTCATCATGGAAGCCTCCAAATAAAATCATCAGTATTGCAATTATTAAAAATAAAATCATTCCTTTGCTTCCAAACCAGCCAGCCAGGTTGTGTAAGCAAAGGTAGAACTCCAGTTACCATCATTTGTAACACCCCAATTCTTAGAGATATTATTTTTTTCTTGTTAGATTTAAAAAGAAAAAGAAAAAGAAAATACAAAAGATCCATTATACCCTTTGATTTGACACAATCTTAACCTTATTTTCTTTTTATTATTTTAATATAAGGGGTAAAGTGGTAATTTTAATACATTCCCATTCTATTTCCATTCTAAATTTTTACTACCAAACACATTAAATCCATTCCCATTCCCTTTGCCTTTGCCTTTCTGCGTAAAGAACGCGCCCTTAATATCTAGATTAAAGAAGGTGTTCCAGATATCCCTTTTGACAAGCTTTTCCCAAATACCTCTAGCCCACACACAGTCTCTAATTGCATGAGTGGTTGACTCAGCAGCTAACCCACACCTCTTACAAACATCATAGATGGAAATTCCCCTTTTCTTCCTTTGGACTTCAGTCATGATGCAATCATGGCTGAGCTTCCAAAGAAAGTATCTAACCCTCTCAGGGCACTCACATTTCCAAATTCTTTTCCACACTTTACAAAAAATTAATCTGGTTACTATGACAAATACTAGCATAAGCAGATTTAATTGTAAAAACACCATCATGGGTGTGCTTCCAAGCTATGAAGTCATTCCTTGCATGGAGGTGAGGAGGAGTGATATTATCAATAGATTGCATACAATCCATAGGGATAAAGTGAGCGACCAAAGGTTTAGTGTTCTTGCCGTTTCTCACAATTTTGGTCAAGTGACTTTTGAACTCATCCCAAATTTAATTTTGTTTAAACCCAACCAAAGGTTTGAACTGCTAGGCTTCAACTTGGGATTACCTTTCTCAGGATCAAATCTATATTTCTCTTTGAGGAGACCTTAGCCCACACAACATCAGCTTTAGAGATCATATTTCAAGCAATTTTCATGAAAAAAAGCCTTATTGAGGCTTCTCAAATCTCTAATCCTGAGACCACTTTCCTCTTTGAGCTTGCAGACATTCTCCCATTTGACTAAGTGAAGCCTCTTGTGAGAATTGTTGGAGTCCCACACAAAATTTCTTTCAAGTCTCTCAACCTCATCCACTACACTTAAGGGAAGCATAGTGGTCTGCATAGAATAAATAGGGATTGCCGAAGTAACACTCTTGACAAGGGTAGTTCTTCCTGCAGTGGACAAAGACTTTTTCTTCCACATTGAGAGCTTAGCTTTAATCTTGTCAATCACATGTGCATACAAAAATTTGCTCACTCTTTTGTGGTGAAGAGTCATCCCTAAATATTTCCCCGGTCCCTTGTCAAAGAAAAGCGCAAGGTACTACACAATTGGTTAGTTCTATTGTGATTAACATTACGAGAGAAAAAAACCTTCGTTTTGTCTTCATTGACTTTTTGCCCCGACATAGAGCAAAATTTATCAAGGCAAGACCGGATATTCTCCGCTTGCTCCAAACTAGCTTTAGAAAACAAGAATAGATCATCAGCAAAAAATAAATGGAAAATGGGGGTACCATTCCAACTAAGCCTAATAGGCTTCCAAAAACCACTATTAACCTCATCTTGAATTTGGTGAGCAAGATTTTCAATGCAAAGGACAAAAATATAAGTAGAGATTGGGTCTCCTTGTCTTAGACCTCTAGAGGGGGGGTAAAAGTCTCCAATTTATAGCCATTCCATAATATTTGCATTCTACTAGAGGAAACACAACACATCATGAGGTTAATAATTTTATCAGGCAATTTAAGAGAACGAAGTGTAAATTCTAAAGAATCCCAATCAAACCTATCATAAGCTTTTTCTAAATCCACTTTAATTGCCATGATCCCTTTATTACCTTTCTTATTTTTCATAGTATGAATAATTTCTTGGGCTAAGATAATATTTTTTTTTGATAGAAAAAGAAATATTATTAAGGAAGAAAAAAGAATACAAAAGAGGAGGACAAGGAGTCCTCAAGGAGGAAAAACTAAACCAACAAAAGAAAACACCAAGGAAGGAACAAAAATATTAGTTCATAAGAGCCCTCCAGTCCCGTTGAAGATCCATAATGGAGACCCCTCTAAACATTCCATGGGCCGAAACCCACAAAGAAGCCAAAAAGGTTACTCTATCCCACAAAAGATGAGGTGGGAGGAATCTGTTAATGAAGGAAGAGGTGACTATTCGTTTCTGAGCTACCAAAGCACATCACACACACATTAGGTGACAACGCCATATTTGGTCGTCGAATCTGGAGCAGATCATTCATATTAATTCTCTTAAGCACTGTTGTCCAAACAAAAGCTTTTACTTTAGAAGGAGCCTTAATCTTCCAAAAAGTTTTAGATAAAAAGGTAGCGCTATGATTTGGCCTGCGAATCAGATATTTGAAGAGAGAAGAACACGAATATGTGCCTGACGCATCTAAGTTCCAAGTCCTCCTATCTGGAGTGGGAGAGGGACGAAAAGGAGTGAGAATATTGAGCAGCAAAGTGATTTCATCCACAAGTCTGTCATTCAGATTTCTAGTGAAATGAAAATCCCACGAGATTTGATCATTGTTAGCCACAACAAAATCAGAGATTGGGGCGTTGTGTAAAGATGACACACCATAGAGAGAAGGAAAAAGCTCCAGAAAAGAATTTTCACCAATCCAATGATCCTCCCAAAAGCGAAAGTGAGTACCCACACCCACACGAAGTGAAAGAAAAGGAGAGAAAGAATGGTAGACCTGTGAGATAAATTTCCAAGGGCTTGCATGAGTGACACGCGTACCAAGATTAGCATCCCAACCATTTTGTTGAACCCCAAATTTGCTCTTGTGGGCTAAGATAATATTATCAGTACCTTGCCGACCGGGAATAAAACTACATTGAAAAGGAGAGATGAGGGTGTCAAGAAATGGTTTAATTCTATTTGCTATGATATTTGTAATTGCTTTATATATAACATTACATACGGGCGAAATTGTTTAATATTAACCGGGGAAACCACTTTAGGAATAAGGACAAGCAAAGTATGATTAATATTTTCCACATGAGAGGGGTTAACCACTATATCATTTATCAGATTAACCACAAAACTACTAATAACATCCCAATAATATTGAAAACAGAAACCATGCAAACCGTCATTGCCGGGGGCTTTATGAGGGCTCATCATAAAGAAAGCTTCCTTTATTTCTTCTTTGGAGAAAGGGCGATCTAAGCTATCAATAAAATTTTGATCCATCTTTGGCCAACTCCTGCTAAGTTCATCCGGGCGAGAAGAACCAAAATTTTAATATTCGCCCTAAATTTTTTTGGAAGTTCTCCCAGTTAACAATCTTTGTTATAGGTTACAAGTCATGTTAAACAGGAAAAAAATGCAAACAAATAAAAATATAGTTGATTTTTCGTGTTACAACCGAATCTATTATAGAAGTTTGTTCACAATTTTAGTGGCGAGGACAAATCACCCCTCCATCATAAATAGTTTTCTTCCACCAATGCGTTTTTATCAAAATTTTTTTCTCCGATAGTTCAACTCGGAAAGAGGCAGGAAGCGCACAACACATAACAGTGGATCATATCGAAATGGATATGAGTTGGATCAGTATCACAAATTTTTCTTTGTTCTTATTGCTAGCTTCCTACGTTGAAGCTCAACAATGTTCGAAGGAGGTCAGTAGCATATACGAACCATATTTTAATTTATTTACGGTGTTTCCGCTGAAATACTACAGCTTTTATGTTAAAAAGGCATTTTAATCGGTTCAATTGCTAAACAGAATTGATTTTCTAATCAGCATTTAAAACTAATATTTTGTTTGAGTTTTAACCACGGTCCCCAATGTCTAAGATTCGAAGCAGTGTATTCATTGTCATTTACGATTGCCTTCAATGAACATGCAGACTCCATCAAAAATAAAGATAAGTAAGGTCACATTCAAGAACATCAAGGGAACCTCCGCAACTCCCGATGGCGTCAAACTTATCTGTAGTAGCGGTGTGCCTTGTGAGGACGCAAAGCTTAGTGGAATTGATCTCACATTCAACGGAGCTCCAACTACCGCTAAATGTGCTAATGTAAAGCCTGTAATTATTGGGAAAGCTCCTAGTTGTGTAGCTTAGATTTTCTCAAGACCTAGCTTGGATCGTCATCTTCTTTCCATTTCTAATGTATCTAAATTATAGACAAGCCATCCCACGATTTTCAAGGGTGATGTCCTTGTCATAGTTCATTGCTCAACAGATTACAACAACAAGGTCTTGTAAACAAATGTGTATATGCCAATCTTTTGATCTCACCCTTCCTCATTGTCATATTATAGCAAGTCTGTAATATCTCGCAACACATTTTCTGAGTTTCGGAAGAAAGAGAAGATGAATTTCGAAAATCTAATGCGGATTTTATAAATGAAATCCGAACCGTCATGACCCTTCAAATGTGAGCGTTATCTTCATTCGAATTAATCGTTTTTAAATAATCAACTAATCCAAAATATTCAATATATAATTAAATACTTCATTAATATAATCCAAAATGTTTTATAATAAAATTAAATTTTCGGGCTACCGGAACGGTCAATGCGGGTCCGAATCGCGGGATGGGCCGGTTCGACCCCAAAAAGTTGATGGGTGGGAAAAAGTTTGAACCCGTAACAATGCGAGCCAATATTACCCGTCCCACTTAAACCTTGAGCTACATGAGTCTGGGACTAGCTACGTCCGTAGCCGCCCCTCTTTTCTGTTAATGGTTGTTTTACTATTTTTTTATTCCACCATCATAGAATTAGCTTATTAAAAGAGACATTTTTCACTCCAACTTCTCTTGTTTTTAATTTCGATTCACGTAATTGATCATTTCTAATAAAATGAAAATGACATTACTCATAATATTTTCCTCTCCGCTATCGTACAATTAGCTTACAAAATTCAATTTAATTATAAAAGTATTATAATATTAGTTATAAGTAAATCACTTTGTATTCGTGCCAATTAGAAAAATAAATAAATCATGGAATGAATGAGTAGGAAACAAAGAAAAGTAACTTTTTGTTATACTTTTCAAAACAAAGAAATTGCTAGGTTGGAGAGTTGGCCCGTTTTGCCCACCAATATGTGAGTCGGGTTGGTGCATCACTGACCGGTTATAAGATCGGCCCGCAACTGTCTCACTTTTTTCCAGCCCATCGCAGGCCAACCCGTACGTACTAGCCGCGTTGACCATTATTGCCGACTCTAGGAAAAAGATGGAGTGGATAAATGCAGTCCGAATAAACTTGGTTCACTTTCCACGTGTATGCAGCAATTCACAAAATTTATTGGAAAAATACATGTGCAACGCGCTCCTTTAACTCGTAGTGTGGGACTGCGGTCTTTAATAACCTGGCTAACGGTTCATGTGCAAAATATTTACCACCTCTCACATCACCACTTTTTCCTTCTTCTAGTGTCTTGCTCTTTTACAAGAAACGCTACTAAGACATTCTCAATTAAAATTTACTCTAGTTTTGTCAATTAATTAATTTTAACGGAATTATGGAGTGGAAACAAGAAGTCAAAATTGACAAGTTTTCAGTCGCCCCCGCACGCAACCCAATTTTATTTCTTTTATAATTTTAATCGCCCGAAACAAACTTTGCGATGAAAAAACTGTTCTCGGAACCAAAATTTTAATATTCGCCCTAAATTTTTTTTGGAAGTTCTCCCAGTTAACAATCTTTGTTATAGGTTACTAGTAATGTTAAACAGGAAAAAAAATGCAAACAAATAAAAATACAGTTGATTTTTCGCGTTACAACCGGATGTATTATAGAAGTTTGTTCACAATTTTAGTGGCGAGGACAAATCACCACTCCATCATAAATAGTTTTCTTCCACCAATGCGTTTTTATCAATTTTTTTTTCTTCGATAGTTCAACTCGGAAAGAGGCAGGAAGCGCACAACACATAACAGTGGATCACATCGAAATGGATATGAGTTGGATCAGTATCACAAATTTTTCTTTGTTCTTATTGCTAGCTTCCTACGCTGAAGCTCAACACGTGATCTTCGACATAAGGAAATATGGTGCATCACCCAATCGCGATATGACTCAGGTAAGAGCACATGGACATCAAATATGAACTGTGATCCGGCCAACTATAATCTCCTCATCGATTTTATCAGTTGAAATGATTCTTCATAAATTTAACTTTCGTGTTTTGTTTATTCCAAAGGCTTTGAAGAATGCTTGGAAAGATGCATGTGCTTCGACGAATGCTGCCAAAATTTTGATTCCTACTGGTACATACAAATTAGGACAAGTGGATCTCAGAGGTCCTTGCAAGGCTCCTATTGAGGTGCAGGTTGACGGCATAATTCTAGCGCCAGCAAACCCAGACAAACTCGATGGAAACACTCAATGGGTTAAATTTGGGTACATTAACTTCTTCACGTTATCTGGTGGTGGAACTTTTGATGGCCAAGGCCAAACTGCATGGAAACATAATGATTGCGGAAGAAATAAGAACTGCAAGAAGCTCTCCATGGTAAAGAACGTGTTCATTTATCTTTATAAAGTTTCTTCCGCAAATTTTCATTTGCAAGAGGTTAACAACTGGGTTTTTCCTTCTCTTTTTCCGAATTTAGAATTTTGGATTTGGCTTCCTCAACAATTCAATTGTCAGAGACATTACTTCAAAAGACAGCAAAAATTTCCATGTAAATGTTCTGGGATGCAATAATGTTACGTTTGCGAACTTTTCCATCAATGCCCCAGCCACAAGCCCAAACACCGATGGAATTCACATTGGAAGATCAAGTGAGATCAACATCATCGACTCCTTCATAGGCACCGGTGACGATTGCATCTCTCTGGGTGATGGCAGTAGAAACATAAATGTCTTAAGGGTTACTTGTGGACCAGGGCATGGAATCAGCGTTGGAAGTCTTGGAAAGTTTACATACGAAGAGCCCGTAGAAGGTTTTACAGTAAAGAACTGCACCTTTAGAAACACAGACAACGGAGTGAGGATCAAGACATGGCCTGGTGCCCCAGGAACCATTACTGTGTCTGATTTGCATTATGAAGACATTATAATGGTCAATGTGAGCAACCCGATACTTATAGAACAAGATTATTGCCCATATAATCAATGTTCGAAGGAGGTCAGTAGCATATACGAACCATATTTTAATTTATTTACGGTGCTGCCAAAATTTTGATTCCTACTGGTACATACAAATTAGGACAAGTGGATCTCAGAGGTCCTTGCAAGGCTCCTATTGAGGTGCAGGTTGACGGCATAATTCTAGCGCCAGCAAACCCAGACAAACTCGATGGAAACACTCAATGGGTTAAATTTGGGTACATTAACTTCTTCACGTTATTTGGTGGTGGAACTTTTGATGGCCAAGGCCAAGAGTATATGGTATTTTTTTTGTGAGATTTTTGGGTTCCCACATATATTGTGTGTTCTAGTGTGAGTTTCAAAATTCTTTTGCTATTCTGCTGTCTTGGTTGTGTGACAACCAAGAAGGGTTCGTTTAATCCTGTGAGAGGCCGCTTCCTAATTCTCTGAGGGGTTGCAGAATATCTCTTTAGGACAGTGTCCTTGCGACGCGACTCGATCCGAAGCCGTTAAAATACTGAGAATCCCCAACAAAAACCACCGGTGAATGCATAAAAAAATGTCAATTTCATGGAAAAAAAAAACAAAACTCAAGCATAAGACATCAATTCGAATGTAAACATACAATCTGTCAAGAATATCACTAAAGATTCACATTAATTGATATGATTCTTTTTACACTAGAAACAAGATAACACTAGTTTAAACTGTGAACAATTAAGATTTTTACTTGGTTCTTTTAGCATGTTTTTAGTCTAATATGTATATTAGGTGTATGTTGTAGGCTTTTGCTAATCTCATGTATTATTTGTCTTTTTAAACTGATATGATATGGATGATATTAAGTGACACATAGGATCCAAAATCAACTAAAATGGAGGCTAAATTTGTATGTACATTAACCAAAAATAAAGGCCAAATACACACAAAAAAACTAAAATAAACTAAATCAGGGGCCATGTAGGAGAGAGATTTTGTCCACATTAGTTGTCCATGTCATCATTTAAAGAAAAGCACTAATGGTGTTAGGCAAAAGGGCTTATTTGGAACTTAAGTGAAACACAGAGGACCAAAATGGAGTTTTTACCTATAATTAAATAACTACCAAGGATTTGCACTTTTTTCTTATATGTATTTTTTGTCTAAATTTTATAATATATATATATATATATATATATATATATAAATTTAAAGAAACCGTAAAATTTTAATCTTATTTATTTTAAATATTATATCAAATTTAATTCGTATTTCAAATATGTATAATCATATTTTTTAATTAAAATTAAATATATATATATATATATATATATATATAAACCGTGAAATTTTCACAGGCTTAAAGACTAGTTACTCTTTAAACCTCTAAAGTGCCATTTGACATATTTTTAAGATGCCACTTGTTGAGATTTTAGATTGATGAAAACACTTGTGTCTATATATATATATACACACACACATATAGATATCTCATTTTTTATGTTACTTTCATTTAAAAATAATTTATAATTTTGGCCCTACAATTCTATGATAGGTAAACTCTTACGATTCTATAATAGAACTTTACGATACGAATTTACATATCTTTCACGATTTTACTTAAAATCTAGAGTTTGATAACCATGCTTACCAAAGATTGTTATTTTTGGTGCTAAGGACCTCGCAAGAACCATGCTTAGTGATCATATAGAGACAAAACATTTTAATCCCCTTGAGCAAGAGGACAAGGCAAAGGTTGAAGGAAAGAACGTTGATGAGGTAAGATACTTGCTAACTATTATCCAATTACAATTGTTGAATTGAATGTCTATTTTTTTTTAGCTTTGAAATGTATATAAATGTTTTTATTTTCTTTATGGCCAAAATCTCATTTTGGTCCTCTATGTTTCACCTAAGTTTTAAATAAGTCCTTCGTGTTTCAAAAGCTCCAAATTAATCATCTGTGTTTGCAAGTAGTTCCACATAAGTCCTTTTTCCTTACACCGTTTGTGTTCTTCGTTAAATGATAACGTGAATAACTGATGTGGGCAAAATTCCTCTCCTACACGGCCTTTGTTTTAGTTTATTTTTGGGTTTTTGTGTATTTGGCCTTTGTTTTTGGTAAGTGTACGACACATTTAATCTCTGTTTTAGTTTATTTTGGGTTCTATGTGGCCCAATATCATCCACATCAGTTTAAAAAGACACGTAGAAGAGAGATTTTGTCTACATCAGTTGTCCACATCATCATTTAACGGAGAACACTAACATTGTATGGCAAAAGGGCTTATTTGGAACAACGTGCAAACATAGAGGACTGATTTGGAACTTTTGAAACTTAAAGGACTAATTTAGAACTTGGGTGAAACATAGAGGACAAAATGTGGTTTTGACCTTTTTTTAAAAAAAAAATATTATCTTCTATAAGTAAGTGAATTGGCTGAAAAGTAGTAACATTTAGGCTAAAATGCACAGAACACCTCTAAGTTTTAGTTTTAGGCCATGGACACAAACCCCCATGATTTTTCAAACCTTGCACCCAACCCCTCTGAACTTTCTACTTTGGGCATTAAACCCTCTCTGTTAAGAATTTTGCACATATTTTAACAGAATTCTGACACGTCAATAAACACCTTGTCACGTTAGTATTTTTCTAGCTAATTGAAGGGCATTTAAGTCATTTGGTGCTAATTGAATGAACTTCGAAGTAAATTTGATTGAATGTTTTTTGTGAAATAACTAAAAATGCCCTTCAATTAGCTAAAAAAATGCTTATATGACAAAGTATTTGCTAAAGTGTCAGGATTCTTCTGTTAAAAAATAGATGGAATTCTATTAAAAACTGAACGAATTTCTTCACGAAGGGGGTCTTATGCCCAAAATTGAAAGTTTAAGGGGTTGACTGCAATGCTTGAAAACTCAGAGGTGTTATATGCCTATGACCTAAAACTCAAGGGTGTTCTATGCATTTTAGCCTAACATTTATAAAGAGTTCTAGTAGTAAATAAACATTTCAATTAAAAATGTTATGCCGTAACTTACCGGGAGGGCTGTAGTTTAGGTATTATTCTCACACATTTCATGTTCAATTTTGTATTTCATGTCCTAATTTTTAATGTATGTATATGGATTTGTAGATTTTAAGAGCAGCCAATCTTTTTATAAGGGTGGTGTCATCAGTTGAAAAATAATTGAAGGTGAAGAAGCAATTTCTTGACATCCATTGTGAGAAGAATTACCCTGCTGAATTCCCTTATAAGTCAAAAGTAAGTTGAAAAATTGATCTGTGAGAAGAATTAGCCCTCTCCATATATATATATATATATATATATATATATATATATATATATATATATATATATATATATAAGTACTAAAAGAAATATATTGCAGGTTATTCTTTTGTTCCAAAATATCGAAGGAGTAGATGTATTTCTTTACGAAATGTACGTCCAAGAGTTTGGCTCAGAATGTGGCGACCCAAATTAAATCAACGCAATGTTTACATCTCACATCTCGATTCTGTTAAATATTTTAGGCCTCAAAGAGAAGTACTAAAAGAAATATATTGCAAGTTATTCTTTTGATCCAAAAGATCAAAGGAGTAGATGTATTTCTTTACGAAATGTACGTCCAAGAGTTTGGCTCAGAATGTGGCGACCCAAATTAAATCAAAGCAATGTTTACATCTCACATCTCGATTCTGTTAAATATTTTAGGCCTCAAAGAGAAGCAGTGACAGGAGAAGCTTTGCATACGTTCGTGTACCAAGAAATATTGGTAGGTTGTTTATAGACTAAGTTTCCCCTTAGGTTTTTATTAATTTTAATTAAACCATCAGAATGGACATTCATTCACTTCTTCCACTTGCATTTTGAATTTGTTTTTGTCAGATTGGATAGCTTGAATTTTGCAAGAAACAAGGCTTTGCAATGTGTTACTTATGGACATGCCCCTGTGAAAGGGTAATATTATGTACTATATTGTCATTCTGAGAGTTAGAAAACCCCAAAGAGTGATCAATTAATTAAGGCATTGGTGCGTCTGTATATCTTTGTGTTCATTGGTGTCCCTGGCCATTTGTAGTTATTGGGTACGTAAATTGTGTGTCTAATTATGGAGGTATCATTCAATGCTAAGAAAGGCTACTGAAGAAAATATCGTCATTCGTTGTACAAATATGTATGATCATTTCTTTGTTCCTATTCAAAAATGTGACTCCAAGGTGACAGCTGCTCATTTACCATATTTTGATAGAGACTATTGGTGTGGTGTTGCCATGGATCTAATTACCAACATTGAAAAAGAGAGTAAAGGACAGTATTGAAAAATGGTGAAGAAAGTATTGAGTAAAAAAGCTTTGAAGTCAATGGGATGTACAAATCCTTCTAAAAGTATCTCTAAAGACATTCAGGTGATGCATAAGGTATTCCTTTCTTGTCTCTCATCTTTATTCCACCTAAGAAGAAGAAGGAGAAGGAGAAGGAGAAGGAGAAGGAGAAGTAGAAGAAGAAGGAGAAGGAGGAGGAGGAGGAGAAGGAGAAGTTGAAGAGCGGAACTGACAATTATTATTTCATTACCACTAGACACGCAACACGTGGCTGGGAGACTTCCTACCGAAGTTGCTTACCCGCCAATAAAACTCAAAAAACCCAAGGAAATCTTTGGATTCCACAAGAAGCTTTAAAAGCTTCACCTTCACTTGGGCATAAAACGAAGGTCTCGCAAGGCTCGCACATGACGTCGCTATAAGTCATTCACCCTTGAGCCTTCCGAAATGGAACTCAAGACATTCCCCTCCGCTCTAATACTTGAACTAACATCGAAGGGCACTCTCCCACAAAGGTCTTCCTCTGAACTATTGTGTCTTGCCCTGCTCACACCTTTACAGGCAATCCAACTTCTCGGTGAGTCCGAGGTCAAAAGTTTCTCCTTTGTGACACACCTAAAAACTATTAAGTACACGGGAACACACACTTGTATACTTGGGGACTTATGTTACTGCCAAATTTGACCCCCCTCCATAAGGGTACACATGTCACACTTACTCAACTAAGAGGGTTGACATCAAAAGGGGCCCACGATCTAGTAGTCATGTTGTGGCACTATAAATAGAGTCACTCACAGAACCCTAGGCATATTGCCTCTCACATTTTCGAATTCACTAGAGATGACTCTTTCTCTCTCAATTAACCCAAGATATTCTCCATTATCTTCGGCTCTCTTCTCTCCATTCCTCATGTAACCCTACGTGAACTCCTTCACCATCGGGAACACAACCCTCACCGTTGTGAGTGCTCCCCACAACCCAAGGCACCCTTGCTGCCTCTACAGAGCCACCCTCAGTTCCCTTTCCGATAACTTGCTCACCTCCTCTCTATCCTATTCGCACATGACCTATCTCTCATAGGTAACATTCTAGCCTAACAACCACCATAGATGTTTTCCTTGTGAACTACATGAACTTTAATCCCTTAACAAGAGTGCGTAGGCATCTGGGTCCTCACCCAAGGACAATTCCCCATGGTCACTACCCTTTTGGAGTCCTATTTTACTTTATGTAAATCCCCCTATGTCAAAAATGGATTTAACAGTTTGTATAGTTGGAAAGCAGGGTAAGTTCAAAAATTATTTTAGTAATATTCAAGAGAGTATTTTCAAATTTTAATGTCACAAATGATATAAATAAACTAAATTCAACATTTCAAATGCAATTGTATAAAAAAGTAAGTTTGTGGGAAGGATATCTCATAGAATGATCTTTTATACCCTCGAGTTTCACCTCTCCTCAACATCATGTCAATATGATCATATAATTTTGGTCACAACTCCTTACGTGGCCTCAAACCTTCCATATGTACACATACACTCCACATATGTGGCCGCACACAGGGCTAGCACCAACTAACCTCTACCAGCTCAAGTTTACACTTAGGCGTGCATAAGACTACAAATACAATTGTAACACTAGTGTTCGAAAAAGAGTTCTTACCACTAAAATCATATCAAAATGAATTTCATATGTATAATCCCATTTGAACTCCACGGGCAAAATATATATATATATGTAAATACATATATCACCACAAATTTTTAATTCATGTGTCACAATAAGCTTTTTGCATTTAAACTTTTTATGCATTATACTCATTGATATTAGGGCGTTCGAAAACTTTTTCCTCACGATCGACACTAACAGAAAAACGATAGGGAAGGTTCGTTCTAACTGTTTCCTACCTACCTTCCCATTCCGGTCATCCGTTTGGTCGTTAGAACATCATTCATTATATAATACATAAACAAAATATCAAATGGAAAATAATTCTCTTTTTGAAGCAAAAAAAACCATTAGAGAGCTTGTCCTAAGGCTATGTAGATATAAAACAATGAAGTAGAAAGAACAATAAGGGTTGGTTACATATAAAACAAGAAAAAGTGTTATAACGCGAATCGTCTACTCATAGTGAGGCCGAACAAGGATTTCAAGATGGATCACTACGAGTAGAGAACTTTGCAAAACATTATACCTGTTATTAATAACACATATCAAATAACAAATTAAATTTTATCCGTAGATTCACCTAGTAGACCTTGAATCAAATGCTAAACACTAATATTTAAGAAGGAGAAGAGTTACATACCCAAATCCAACCAACAAGCATTCTGTGGTCATTTAACATCATAAATATGGTCTAATGGTTCCTCACTTTGTCTCTTAACCAAGTGGTGAGGGTTCGAGTCCTCCCCTTGGACATGAAAAGCATTATATGATCAGTTGTTTACTCTTAAGTAAAAGACTCGCAACAAGAAAATTAGTCATTACTGTTGGCAATGGATACCTTGATTTAGAAAAACACTGCCCATTTGTTTCCTTAAAACAGAACAAAAGGAAAAAAAATAAAAAAGAGGCTTGTGAAACACAGTGTTTCATTAAGCAAAACTGGAGGCGATATGGCATGATGCTATCTCTTGATCATTTTGACGGTTCAGATCAAAGGAACTCTACAAGAAATGTACACTTTGGTTTGAAAGACATCATATCGTCAAACACTAATGCACGACTAAAGGTGTCAAAATGGGTTAAATCCTACGAACCAGCTCGTATTTGACCTTATAAAAAATATAGGGTTGGATTGCAGTACTGTTTATTTTAGTTAAAAACAAGCCAGCACAACCTAACCTTAAATAAATAGGGTTAAATTGGGTAAGGACTAGGTAGGACTGAGCTAGGTAAGGCCAAGCTAGCCTGTTTTTTTTTTTAATATTTACACATAGAATTAATTTTATGATTTTCACTTTAATTTAAATTATATCAATTATTTTGATTTTGATTTTATTTATCTAATTACTTTAATTTGTATCTTATCAATATATTTTATTATTTTAAATTTTAAATAAAAAATAAATATTATAGTATTATACTATAAAATATTTTATAATTCTTTACCAGTATATATATATATATATATATTTTAAAATTATTTAATAATTTAAAATATATTAAAAAAGAAAAAAGAATAAGCGCTGCCAACCCAACTCTAAACTCTATAGAATTAGGTTACGTTTGGTAACACTTGCGAACAGTATATTACATGTATTTTTATGATTTTTAAAAAAATTTGTATCATATTTTTTTATATACCAAACACACTTTTTATTATACTTGTTCTTTCTCTTAATTTTTCTATCTCTTTCCTTACTTTTTGTACAACATTTTTCTTTACTCTGTAATCTAAAATACTTTACATCCGTGCATTTATACAAAGGTAATTTTAGGTTAAAAAATTTTAGGCAATATTAAAAATGGGATATTAACACTCTAGAGTGATATATCTATCATATACCCCACTATATCAATACCTTCTAACCCCCTATAACTAAAACCCTCATATCCGGAAAGGCAAAACCCTCGTCTCCCTGTTTCTGATTGACAATGGCTTCATCCCTCGCTCGATCTCTTGTCTTCTCTCCTTGTTCTCGTTTCTCTCTCCTCCTTACCAGACGCCTTCTCTCCACCTCTTCCATAACCCAACCTCCTCCTCTTCCATCTCTCATCCATGGCTGCAGATCCATCACTCCTCTCTCTCACGCCCTCCAATCAGTCTTCCCGTCTCCCTCCGCCCCCCGGTTCACCGCCGTCCGCTGCCGAGTCAACCGTGCCGGAAACTCGGCCTACTCGCCCCTGAACTCGGGCTCCAACTTCAGTGACCGACCGCCGACGGAGATGGCCCCGCTGTTCCCTGGCTGTGATTATGAGCATTGGCTCATCGTTATGGATAAGCCCGGGGGTGAGGGTGCGACCAAGCAGCAGATGATAGATTGTTACGTACAAACCTTAGCTAAAGTTCTTGGAAGGTAAAAAAAAAAAAAAAACAAGAAATACGACTCTTACTTTGTTTTCTTCTTTAATTTTCTCTCTGAAAGTGTTCTTTATTTCACTTTTTCTATTTGAGCTTATGGGGGATTCTTGTGAGTGGTTCTGTTACGTATTGATGTGTTTGTTTGTTTCTTTCTTTGGTGTCTGTGGTGCATTTCTTCTTGCCTTCAGTGAAGAAGAAGCTAAGAAGAAAATTTACAATGTTTCGTGTGAGAGATACTTCGGATTTGGGTGTCAGATTGACGAAGAGACATCTAATAAGCTAGAAGGTTTGTAATACAATTACTTAAGTACTTGATGAATTCGTGAACTGCGATTGTGTTTCTTTTTCTCACATTTGTATTTCAATGTGAATAGGGTTGCCTGGGGTTTTGTTTGTCCTCCCAGATTCGTACGTTGATCCTGAATATCAAGACTACGGTGGTCAGTACTCAGTAGTTAAAGGCCTCATTTGTTTTACTCTTTAATGCCTACACTGTTGAGTGTTGATCCTTTTCTTTTTCTTTTCAACTTTTTCCTGCTAATGGGAATTAAATTTTGCCATTATACCCATCTTCTTTCAGTTCAATCTGCATTTCTCCTAATGTAATGTAATTATTAGTGACCAACAAAGATGTTATGTGTATAAACAGCAGAAAATGTGAATATGCAATATTAGTTCTCTTAAAGAATGTAAGGATTAGGAGGCATGGACATGTTACAAAAGTTAGATGAATAGATCAATATACACTGTAGCCTGGCAAAATAAATAATGAAGTTAGTTTTGTTAGTTGATATAGTCATTAATGCTTCAGAGCTGAGGATTACGTGAAGAGTCTCTTATTAACATCCTATTCATCTTGGCCAGGAAATGTAGGATCACATTTTGATTGGTCTTTTTCATTTTTTCTTATCCCTCAAGCTTTTATGTTGATAGATTCAACTTTTTAAAGTTTTCGTTTTGCTTATTGGTATGATTTTTCTGGTTTCTGAATAACATCTGTCCCTCTTGAAAATTGCCTTACATAAAAGGTTTAACTTAAATGGACTGGCATTAATTGTCTCTCTTGATTGTCCTGTTCTTTATATACTTTATACTTTGTGGGGATGAAGATCAGTTCAGCCTTTATATGGAGTCTTGTCAAATCTGATTTTTGACATTCCATGTGAGCTTATGAAAATGGTCATTTAAATTTTTATTTTCTTAGCAACAAGGCATGTGTTTTATGAGAATTTGTTTCGCATTCCCCTTAACAGGTTTAGAGCCCATTATTATAGTAATTTATATTATATTCTATATAGCATTCTGAATTGCGATTGAGAGGGATTGGAGAAGGTGATATTTTGTATTGGTTAAACTTAATATAATTGATATTTTATCTATAATTAGAAAATTGGGTTGTATCATGTTTTTTACAATTCTGAAACATACACGAGTGACATGACACTTCAACACTATCTATTTTTTTCATGTTATGGTGACTGTAGCTATCGGTAGCTATGCTTCTTAGTTGGTTGTCAGTCCATCTTTGAAAAGATATATTCATTGGGTAATGCGTAGCTTTGAATTGCTAATGGACTCGCATATAATTTCCCAGCCCTGTTCTGTTTCTTAACCAATCAATTGAGTTGCAGAATCATTGGAGTTGATACATTAAATTCTTGATATGCTGTTAGAACCACCCTTTCTTCAGACTGGTAGTACAAGTTTCTTTTGGTTAATAGATCTTTCAGTAGTGCTGATCAATTATCTGATCAGCATGTGCAGCTGCAAATCAGTTGGAAATTATAACTTCTGACCAATTTTCTAGTGTTATTCAATGGAAAATTCAATTGAAATGTGTAAAGATAGAACTTGTTGGCGTCGCTTGATCCATATAGCTAACCCACCTAGTGGGAAAAGGCGTTGATTGTTGTTGTTGTTGTTGTTTTCAATGGAAAATTCAGAGAGAATTATTCTTGTTCCAGTGGTTAAAAAATTATGAGAGTTGAAGTATCACATCACCTAGAATGGATAAGATTAGGAATGATTGGATTAGAGAGAAAGTTGGTGTAGCACCTATTGTAGGAAAATTCGTTGAAACATACATGCCTTAGGTGTCTTGGTCTTTTACAAAGAAGGCTGATAGAGGCTCCTGTACGTAGAGTTGACTAGATGGAATATAGTCCAATAACTAAATGTAGGAGAAGACCAAAGAAAACAGTAGGAGAAACTATTAGGAGGGACTTAGCTATAAATAACCTAACCATAGAAATTTTTAAAGATAGAATGTGTTGGCGTCGTTTGATCCATATAGCCGACCCCAATTAGTGGAAAAAGGCTTTGATTGTTGTTGTTGTTGTTGAAGTATTAGATCACTTGATATTTCTAGTTTGTCCAGGCCAAATTTACAGCTGTTTTGTTTTCAAATAAATTATAGGTTCAATAATTTTGTTTGAAATTTCACTTTTCAAAATTAATAGAACAACAGTTACTGCTGATGGTCTTTTGCTCTTTAGTAACGAATCATCTAGGTGTGTAGTTCCTCATTTCTTTCCGTTCAACAATTTAGCATGTTACAGCTCATTTCTTGAATTAACTATCAAGTAAATGGAGTGTATTCTCCATTCAGTACTATGCACCTCCGTTTTGTCATTCTTCTTGGTTTAGCCATACATGGAACACACATTTTAGATATTAAGATGGTCATTCTGTTGTTCAATGGACGAAGGTTTCTTGTTACCTATATCCCTTTCACTTAATACGTGCCATGTGAATTTAAGTTTCAAATTATCTTGTTGCAGCTGAATTATTCGTCAATGGAGAAATCGTCCAGAGGCCTCCCGAAAGACAGAGAAGGGTGGAGCCTCAGCCACAGAGGCATCAGGATAGACCCAGATACAATGACAGAACAAGGTATACCAGACGCAGAGAAAATATGCGGTGAAGTTACAGTTTGTTAGAAGACAGAAAAAGAGGTATGTAGATACTTTGGAAGAAGTGGGTTATGAACTATTATCTTCTAGACTTTGAATGCCTATGTTTGTTCGAAGTAGCTGGTTGGATATGGTTATAACCTTTGTCAAGTGGACGAAATTCTGTGTTGTTTTATTTTTATTGTTTGTTTTCCCTGTGAACAAATTGCTGGTCAGTGAATTTTACTGTGGCTACTATTATTTCCACAAGTTTTTTTCCACTTGGCGAGTTAGCATGAAGAAAATCAGTTGCTTTGGAATCAAATCATTTTAGGGTAGGCTTCAATTAACTGATTTTGACGTATCTAATTTAGTTTATTATGAATTCAGTAAAAAGAAAGGGGGTACTGATGTTCCACCGTTGGATTTTCTTTTTTGGCCGATCACCGTTGGATTTTGGGGGAAGGTTTTCTGTTATTTGTGCAGGTTTGTTTTGCTTAAAAAAATGAATTGGACCGGTTATAAAAGACGTAAAGTATATAATCAAATATAAGTCAAAATATTAGACTAAACCATTAAAAAAAGTAAAAAAAAAAAATTGATATGGTCAACCCAAATAATAGGTTCGGTTTCCAATTAAATATCAGACTATCGATTTTTTTTAGTTGACTCGGGTCAACCTCTCGTTCAGGTTTTTTTATCCTAACTGGATCGGACTATTGAACAGGACCCGATTCGATCGTTTGATCCAATTTGATTTTTAAAACATTGGGTTTAACATTTACTTGGCAAAATTATTAAGCTACTCTTATTATTCATAAATTATGTTTTTTTAATGATAAATGGATAAAATATGGTAGTTTAAGTATTTTTTTAATTTGCTTTATGAATATCTTATAAAAATTAAAAATAACTAATAAGAAAAAGGTCATCGAGTTGCATACGAATGATGATGGATAGGATAATCATATTATACTATTAGTTCCTCAAATTGGATGAAACATATTTTCTCATACTCCAAATCAAATTTGACCGTTATGTTGAATCTCTAAATACGCCTAAAAAAAGTCTAAAATGGGTTGCCCGTTTAGCCTGGGGGCAAAATAATAATAAAAAAAAATTCAAACATTAATATAAATTAATTTAAAGTATAAATATATAATTTTAAGATGATTTTACGTGTTATTTAACTATTTCTATTTTATAATGTAAACAAAAAAAAATTAATTGATGATATAATTAAACAAAATATTAAACTAAAGTCAAGATAATACAAATTTTAAAATAAATACAGTAATTTAGTCATATTATTTTATCATAATATTTTTTTTGAGGAATTTTATCATAATCTATTTAATTGGCTTTAGTTTGTTAAATAAAGTAACATCACTTTTATTTTATTAAAAATTAATTTTCAAAACATTTAAAAACAACTAAAAAATATTCGAAAAAAAAGTAGCCCGCAAGCTAGTCCGTTTAGTACGTGGATATTATGGACGGGCTTGAGCATTAAGGTTCAAAACCGTTTAATAATCGAGGCTCCTCGACCTGGCTTGTCTAATGGCCAGTCAATTTGATAATACTAGAAAGAATCGATAGAAGTTAGGAAACAAGAAATCGAACAATCTTACTACTTGACATTGTCAGCAAAGAGGAGGAGGAAGGAATTCCTAAAAATCCTCGAAGTAGCCTAGTAAAAGCAATCGTCACCAGATAGCAAGAACAAAGAGAAGAATGGCTTCAAATGAGAAGAATGTAGAAAACAAGAATGAACAAGACAAACAAACCGGTTAAGAGAAAATCAAGGTTAGGAAAGGAAAATACAAAAATTTCCCTCAAAGCCTTTTGTAAGAATTGTTCAAAATCCTAGAGTATCTAAAATGCCCTTCCACACGCTTGGCCACGTACTCTAACACCCGATTATGATCTACCCTCGAGACCTGCATTAATCTGACACCCACTACTTGAAGAGGAAGCAACACCACAGACTCCCACTAAACTAACGACACGTGGTTAGGGGGACTTCCTGCCAAAATATTTCGAAGATCTTTTTCGATTCACTAGCGCTTCGTCTTCACATGGGAGATTGTTTTAGCCCACTCGTGATTCGCCCCAAATATTCCCTCACTTCACTCGCCTAAAAGAAGGTTCCAAAAATCCAGCCTCAACTAGACCGAACCTCATTCGCCTCTCCTCAAGCGAATAATTTTCCCTCCAATTCCACGTGCCTCTAGTGTGACACGTTTGAGAAACCACTTAAGTCCACAGGCGCACATGCTCATATACCTGGGGATTTATGTTATTATCATATTTGGCTCCAGCACATGAGGTGCATGTGTTACACTTACATCGCCAAATGGATTCAATCTGGAAGGGCCCAAGACCCATCAACCTAATTACAAATACTATAAATACCACCTCTACACGGAACCCTATGACACATCTCTCATATTCTTAACCAACTCTAAAAAGTTGACCGCCAATTCCCTATATATATATATATTCTCTCCCATATTCTCGGCATTCATTACTCAAAAACTCATGTAACCTTATGTGACTCGTCCACCTCTGGGATCATAGCCCTCAGCTCAGTGAGGGCTCCCACCTTCAAAAACACTCTCGACTGCCTCCTTAAAGTCATCCTCGGCTCCTTCACCTGTGAATTGCTCGCCACACCACGTCCTTAGCCTACGGCCTCTATCATGGGTAATCTCTTGGCCACTATGGCCCCTTATACTTGAAATACCTAGACTTTTATTCACGTAAGCATCATAGGTTCTCACCTAAGGGCAAGTCTTCCTTACTTATGACCTTATTCAGGCCTACTTTATTCTATAAATAGTCTACCGAAAACGGATTTAACATATATAATATATAGTTTTAATTTAACTTGTTATAGCTGATGTTAAAATGCCCACAATACAATCTCTAGTATTAATTATGGAACTGTTGGATATGTTGGGTTCTTAGGAACTAAATATCTTTCTATGGAGGTCACACGAACAAAGCGACACCAAGATGACGCTCATCGGAGGTCACACTAGCCTGCACTCATGGCCCAAAGTGGGCTAGGTGATCATGATGTGATCATGGTATTTTGTTCACTTTTCTTAAGTCCCACATTGCTTAAATTAATGATGAGAGCTCTCTCATCCTCCTAGGAGGCATTCCCCACCTTCATAATGGCTCATTCCATGTGTTGGAAAGGGGGTCTCATTTGAAAAACCCCACTTAGTATAATTTTTCTCTCTCTCTTAAGTCGTCTTCCGCGCATCAGTCATGAATATGTGGCTCTACCTCTCATAGGTAAAGTCCTCCGTTTGGTGCGGCCCTTTTCGGAGTTCATTGTTTGGAGGTCAGTCTTGGTGGAGCAAAGGTACTGACAAGATCCGAGGTTTTAGCAATGACGTCCAGGTTAGTAGCTTCTGCAATGTTTTATATTTTTCTGGATTTATTTTCGATTTTTCTTTTCGATCCCTGGGTCGGGTAAGATCATGTGAATCCAGGCCTTTCTCTACGAGAATTAACACTAATCATCTTTAAAACTGAAACTAAAATTATTATTTCTTTTGTAGTGAAAATAAAATGCGGGTTTATTTTGGATCATTCTAATATGTAATCACTAATCAATGGGAGAGAGGCATCTCATGTCACTTCCCCTCAGCCGATTAGGTCTTGGCATGTGACAGATCCTAAATTTTGAAGATTTATAGCTATGCCCTGGTTTTTTTTTTTAACAAGTACATTTTTAGCATGTGTAAAATTTTTATAATTTACGCCCAAAGTTTAACATAATTATACTTTTAACATTTGTAATTTTTTTTTATAATTTACCCCCACAGTTTATAATAATTTTATTTTAACATTTGTAAAATTTTTATGTTTTTGCCCCTAAACTTATGATAATTATATTTTTAGTATTTATTTTATAAAAATTATTTATAATTTTTAGTATCTGTAGTTTTTTATTATAGTGCTTAATTATTAATTGTCCCTTATTGTTGATTTATTTGTTGGTATGATGTTTGAGATGAGATCTATATACTGGCATTAGTAGATTGGGAGCTCATTTTTCACACTAAGTCAAGTGAAAATGTAAAACTTTAAATTAAGGGGGTGTTTGGTATTACTTCTAGTTTTTAGATTTTTGTTTTTTAAAAACTGAAATCTATGGTCTATTTTCTGTGTTCTATTTTCTATTTTTTGTTTTTTGTTTTATATCTTCAGATTTTTATATTTATAAAATAACAGAAAATAAATATTTATGGAAGTTCAAAATATACTTACGTGGATGTTTTGGGAGTAAGAAGATTCATGAACATTCATGGTGGGTGGTGGGTGGCGGTGGTGGTTAGTTGGCGGTTGATGGTGGTGGTGAGTGGGTCGATGGTGATGGTACGCAGTGGTGGGTGGTCGTGGTGAACGTGGTTGATGGTGGTGGCAGATGGTGGGTTGTAATTGATGGTGGTGGTGAGCATGGTGGTGGGTGGTGGTGGTGGACGTGGTTGGTGGTGGTGGCAAGTGGTGGGTGGTGGTTGATGGTGTTGGTGAGTGGTGATTAATGGTGGTGGTTAGTGGTGGTGGTGGACGTGGTTGGTGGTGGTGGCATGTGGTGGTTGGTGGTTGATGGTGGTGGTGGGTGGTCGTAGTGGTGGGTGGTAGTGGCGAGTGGTGATGGTGGTGAACGTGGTTGGTGGTGGTGGAAGGTGGTGGTGGGTAGTGGTTGATGGTGGTGGTGGTGGATGGTGGTTGGTGGGTGGTGGTGGTGGTGGTGGTGGTGGTGGTGGTGGTGGATGTGATTGGTGGTGGTGGCAAGTGGTGGGTGGTCATGGTTGTGGGTACTGGTAATTGATGGTGGTGGTAGGTGGTCATAGTGGTGGTGGTGAGTGGTGGTGGTGGTGGTGGTAGACGTGGTTGGTGGTGGTGGTGGGTGGTTATTGAAAAAAAAAGACTGAAATGAAATTTGTAAAAATCACATTTTGTGGTTTCCTATATGGTGTTTTATGTTTCCATATTAAGTTCAAAATTAAAAATAAAACTCATTCAGCCAAACAAATTTTCAGTTTTTTTTTCAAAATAAAACAGAAAATCGCAACAATACCAAACGCCCCCTAAGTTCCTTGATTTTATACTTCATGATTTTGTAACAGAAGCTTTTATATATATAATAAAAATATATAAATTCTAAAAATGTAATTATCATAAGTTTAGGAATAAGAATAATTTTTTTACAAATGTTAATTATTATTATTATTATTATTATTATTATAAACTTTCGGGATAAAATTATCAAGATTTTACACATGTTAAAAATGCACTTATTAAGAAGTTTAGGGATATAACTATAAATTTCTAAAAAATTTTGCTCTACCACGTGATGTACTTGGCTTAGGGGGAGTAACATAGGATGCCCATTTTCCATATTAGATTGACCCCTAAAATTTTCGGTCTAATTTGAACCTAAACTTCAATATCTTATTATACATAAAGATATGAATGAAATTGATAAAAATATATTCAGTAATTAAACTAATTAGAAATAACAAAAAGAGTGTACTATTGGTCTAAATTAAATATTAGTTATATATGAATGCAAGCACATTAATTAGTCTACTCTTGGGATAAAGTTTAGACTTTTTGGCCGTGATCTTGGACTATCTAGAAGATATGGAATCAATACTTGTCGACTAATTTGCATAAGAAGTCCAAAGCCAAAGCATGTAGGAATTGAAACTGAAATAATTATGATGACAATCATATTGCTTACGACTTGTGCATCCTTTTTGGAAGTGACAAGATTAGCACCAAAAGGAGATTCTGATTCGGTTTACATATGGAATCATATTATTCTTTAAAAAAAAAGTTTAATGATAATGTAATTATAGAATATTCTTTCATGGGACACGTGGCACTAGTCTTTTAGAACGTTGGAAGGTACGCGAGTCAGTGACACGTGGCACCATTCTCCGGCCTTATACGTGGCTTGTACCCATGACTTCCCACACATGTTCTCATACTAGAGACATGAGATACGCTCACCCATCGTGGGTCGACCCACTACGAGCAAGAACGTGGGTCGACCACGTTCCCCTTTACACTTAGTATAAATACCCTCACCCGGGGGACTTGACCGGGACAAGTAAGAGAGAATACACTAAGTAGAATATGTTATCACCTCCACATCTAAGCCTGATCAATCACATCTTGATGTTAAGCAATCAGAGCTCATATCCTTTTGGATATCTCCATCCACAAGCTCCAAGCTACCCAAAGAGACCCTTACTCTTTCCTTTCTCTAAGGAAACCTCCAACTGGTGGCCCGCTCGCCTGGAGTACTCCACACACGTCATAGCCGCACACGGCTTTTACAGGTAATGCTCCTGCCTAACGGCTCTTATGGACATATACTCTTCGAACTACGTAGACTTTGATCCCTACGCAAGGGTACGTAGGCACTTAGGTCATCACCTAAGGACAAGTCCCTGACGGTTATGACCCCTTGCGGTCCTAATTTCGGATTTAGAATTGTTTGAACAAAAAATGACAATTACATTGGCGCCCACCGCAGTCCTCCTCAGACCACAATGCCTTGTACATTCTGCTGCTGAATGGCATTTGCTTTTTGAGGAGTAGGAGAATATACTTAACACTCAAAAACCCATGTTTTAAATTCTTTTTACAGGGAAAGTTTACAGATGGCCGACTCGAGCACACCTGCCACCACGGTCGACGCAAGCGCTCCGAGGCGCAGCACGCGGAACAGACAAGGAGTAGTTCACCTCGTCATGGTAGAACCAGGGGCTCTAACCACCAACCAGTCGCAAAACGTCACGGAAGCCCAGGTAGCCATTGCGGAGAACACCACATAACCCTCAGCAATCAGGGAAGAGATATGCTCTTAGCACCCCTATGGTTGCACAATCAATGCCCTCCTAGTAGCAGCCAAGGACAAACCGACTCCACAAGGACCTCGCATGAAAGCGAAGTAGCCCGGTTGAAAGTTGAAATAACATTGTTGCGCCAGACACAGGGAGGCCTCCCCCAAAAAAGCACGGACGCCCAGATATCAATATAGGACGCGCCGGCTCTTGCAGATCCGTTAGCACCAGAAATGGTCGGGCTTCCAATGCCTTAAATATAGTTTGGAACCCTCCCGATGGACTTCGCTCGACTATCTCTCACCGTGCCAGCTCCACCAACAGGACCTACGATGGTCGCAGGACAAGCAATTCGTCTGCCCGCAGAATATCCGCGACCACCAGTTCCGAGTTACCCACCAGGATCTTATCTTCATATGCCATGGGCAGGGACCTACAACCCGTACGCTCCTTACGGTATAGGCTCAACTTACTCAGGACAATACCACTGGCCCGATTTCGACTTCCAAGGAAAGGGAGGCACCCCTTCACCCAACAAGTCATGAACGAGCATGTCCCCATGGGTTTTAAAATGTCCTTCCACAAAGAACCTTATATAGAGGAGAAACAGACCCGCGAGATCACCCCAACAACTCAGTCATGACTATACTCGGTATGTCGAACGGTCAACAGTGTCGGGTCTTCTCCTCTACCCTGAAGGAAGTGGCCCTAAGATGGTTCTCACTACTGCCCACGAACTCAATTCATAGTTTCGAACAATTGGCCTAGAAATTCCTTACCAGTTTGCCATCAGTAAGGAATACCAGAAAAACGAAGACTTCTTAATTGGTTTTCACCAAGAAGAAGGAGAAACGTTGCAGGCTTTCTTGGCACGATTTACAAAACTCTCGCTTCAGGTCCGAGGTCTCCAAGACGCTCTCGCCATTTTTGTCATAAAACAAGGCCTCCGATGCTCACAATTTTATGGGGAACCGAATAGATGTCCAGTATCTACCCTGCAAGAACTAATGGACAGAGCGAAGTGGTTCATCCAAGAGGAGAATGCCCAAATAGCCAAAGATAAGATGAGGAAATTCTTGGTGAACAGGACCGACTTAGAGCGATCAGAGAAAAATAAAGAAAAGCCAACCACAGAGAATCAAATTCCCAAAGAAAAGAACAACAGGAAGTGCTCACCGCCGCGACCTCGCTCACCCCTTAGAGGATGGTTCACCAGCTATACTCCCCTCAACAAGTCAAATGTTGGGTTTATGGAAGAAATCTACCACTAAGATATGCTTAACTTCACTTTGCAGATCAAAAGATGGAAAACAGGAAAACCCATAGACAAATCCAAATACTGCCAATTCCACAAAGATTATGGACACGAAACCAACGATTGTATACACCTGAAAGATCAAATCGAAGACTTGATCAGGAAGGGGCAATTGGACAGGCACATCAAGGACGAAGGTAGAACCAGCACAGATTGGTCGAGAGAAAACAAGAACCAGACACCCCCTGCAGGGTCATCAACGTCATCGCTGGGGGATTTCAAAAGGGAACTAACTCTCAACCGCAGAATAAGAAGAGGATGGAGCGCTCCATACTCGCCCTCAACTACGTCCCAAAACAAAGGAGGAGGGAAGAAGGACCCAAGGATGACCCAATCACCTTCGACCTCGCCAACCTCGAGGGGCCGACTCACGATGACCCCATGCTTCAAAGACAAAAGTCACTGCATTAATCGAATTATCTCATTAATGTACAATCGAAGAGCGGTCATCCATTACACTTGAAAAACATAAAAAAGGAAAAGCCCTATAAGTACAAACTACTCTTAGGCATCCCCAAGATTAACATCAGTAAGGGATTTCCTAAGTTCGGGCCCGCCAGCATTTCTCGAAGTCTCCTTTTCCATGACCTCAGATGTTCCATGAGAAATAGCTCCAATCTCAAGGACGCGCCCAACTGTAACAGATAGAAGGTGATGACTTAACAGATGACTAGCCAACTCGTGAAAACGGGCAAAGTCCGCGGGCGGATCAGTCGGAAGACAACCCCTAAGCTCACCATAAAAAAGCTCTAGAGCAGGATGTAAGGAGCTCACCCACTCAACGGGAAACCTCTCCCCACGAAGACGAGTGAGATGCTCGACCGCTAGCAACATCCCATACATTTTCTACAAAACCCTAACTATTTTTAAACTTGAAATTATAATTTATTAAATTTTCTACCTTCCATGGCAAAATTTTAAAGTTCACTGAAGGTTTTCAGTGGCTGCTTTTAAAATTTCGTCAATGAATCGCCACTGAAAACCCTTTGGTGGCGACTCTTTAAATTTCGCCACTGAGGGTTTTCAGTGGCGAGATGAATAGTCGCCATTGAAAACCCTTTGGTGATGACTTTTTAAATTCGACACTGAAGGTTTTTAGTGGCGACAAAAATCGTTGCCACTCAAAACCCTTTGGTGGCGACATTTCAAATTCCACCACTAAAGTATAATTTTTGGCAACAAAATTGTCGCCACTGAAGAACTTTTGGTGGCGACAAAATCGTAGTGGTCATCAAAGGCTTTCGGCGACGACTAAAATGTTGCCATTGAAGATCTTTGCTGGCGACATGAAAATGTCGTCACTGAAAATCTCTTTTCTTGTAGTGTATTTTTGCCCTGTTACTATTTCCAGCTCTTGTTCCAGTCCCACATTTGGAATGCGTTTGACTATTGATCTTTGTTAAGCCTACAACATTTAACAAACATTAAATGCACGTATTCCAATATTCAACATATATTACGAATAATCAAGAATATCAAGAATTGGCACATTTAATTGAGGATTTAATTATATTTCCATTGAATTCCTTATGTTGGGACATTCAACCTAATTAATGTAAGTTCATATACATATTTAGATAATTTAACTTCTAATTTACACCCTACAGTTAACTTGATTTTGGGTGCCATCAATGATTTATCGAAAGCAGATTGGTCGATCGGGCTGCTCCCGAAATACTATACATGAATATTTAAATATATATTTATATTTATAGAATATTATTGAAATCCAGTTGTTGAAATAATATATGTAATACCTTGCCTTTGTAACTTGTTTAGAGCCTGTTGTGCATACCTATTTTTATGGAAGAACCACTTTTTTTTTCTATTAATCACTTATTTTAAACAACAGTGTTGTTTGTGTATGCATATTTCATAAAAGAGTACAACACTGTTTTGGTCCTTCACAGATGTCTTTTTTGTCAATTTAGTCCCCCACAAATCGGTGTTATCAATTTGGTCACCCATAGATCAAACTGTTATCAATTTGGTCCTTCCGTTAATTAACTTGATGACATATCAAGTTAAGTTGTGACTCAGCAATTTTTTTATTTGACTAGGCAAAAATTAATTTAGAATAATTTATTTTTATTTAAAAAACCTTTTAAATTAAAAAAAAAAGTAAAAAAAAACCTTTGACATACCTCATTTTAACGCAAAGAAGCATATTTGTGCTATTTGTTTTACTTTTTTTTAATTTAAAAGGTGTTTTAAATAAAAAATAAATTACTCTAAATTAATTTTTTTTATGAATACTCTAAATTAATTAATGCCTAGTAAGATAAAAAAATTGATGAGTTACAACTTAACTTGACATGTCATCAAGTTAATTAACGGAAGGACCAAATTGCTAACAGTTTGATCTGTGGAGAACCAAATTGATAACACCTATCTATGGGGGACCAAATTGACAAAGAAGCCATCTGTGGAGGACCAAAACAGTGTTTTACTCTTTCATAAAATAAGTGATTTCTAGTTGTAACAAAATACACTTTTTTTAGCTTTAAGTAGAAGTCAGAAATTGAAGTTTCTTTTTCTAACTTGTAACAGAAGCTAAAATTTAAATAATTTATGACAAAAATACCCTTAAAAAATTTTATATTTTTCATTATATCCTTTATTATTTTAACCCTAATTTTGAGACATGTTAATTTATGAAGTATTTTAATCCATTTATGTGATTATATTGTGATGTTCTTTGTATTTTTTAATTAAAAAAGATAAATAAAAATAACTATTTTTTATTTAAATAACATAAATAGATATTAATTAATAAAAAACTAATCATAGATAAAAAAATTGCATTAATTAAAAATAATAATCTATTTAATTAACATTTTAATAAATTAATATTTTATTTTATATGTAATAATAATTAACAAATTAAATATTAATATTCATTTATCTATTTAATAGCATTAATAACATCTTAATATATACATGTCCTTCTTGATAATTTTACACTCAAAAGTACTTTTTATATAATTTTGTCAAACACAAATTTTTTTAGGTACCGATAAAAATACTTTTCAAAACAATTTGTCAAACGTAAACAATTTTTCTTTCACATAATTTTTAAAGAAACTATTTAAAAAAATTATTAAAAAACTAACAATTTTCATAAACATGCACAAATGGTCCGTGGCAACTAATTCAATTTTAAGCTAATATTGCCAACATTCAAGAAATCTAATGTCTGCCAATGAATGGCCCCAAAATGGGTTGAATGGATTTAAATATATCCATTATGTTTCTACTACTAGAAAGAAAGGTTTACTTAATAGTCAACCTTTTTTTTGGTAGCATATAATAGTCAACTTTATTTAAGTTGAATGATCAAATACCTAAACTGGTATTTTAAAAGGAAAAATTATGTTAAGAAAAATTAATGTTTTGTGATTCATGCATTTTTTTTCAAACTCTTTTACTTTAAATTATTAAAAACCCATTATTTCATTTCTCTATTAGCAAATACAATATCTCTCAATTTTGATTATTATCCTTTTAAATTTTTTTTTGTACAATAAAAGTTTAGGTGAAGGTAAGCACCGGTATCCTATCAGGGTTAGGGAAGACCTCCCAACCTCTTTGAAAATTTATGAGAGGATTTATGTATCACCCACCAACAAGACCCTTACATTGGTGATAGGGTTCGAACACCCTTATAAAGTAAGAGCTCGAACCTTAACCAATTGTATCACTCTTCATTGGCTATCCTTTTAAATTTCTATATAATACTTTAAAAATCAAATTGATCGTCTTTGAATTAGATAATGTCATAAATATTTTTAAAAAATAATTATTATTCATTTTTCATATAAATAATATATATTATAAAAGTTATATTTAAACTCATGACTTTCAAATATAATAATTAACAATATAAACATAGCAAAGATTTATAAATCAATAATATTTCACAAGCCTTGATATAAACCCTCATATCATATTACAATATGTGGGTCGACCGGACTAGACATATTAGATTATTAAATATTGGCCCAAGGCATAAAATAATCTAGAAAAATAATTTTCCTTTAAAGACTTTCAAAATTTTGCATTGTATGATTTTATATATATTATTAAGAGGATATAAATTATAAATAAGCTTTAAAATTTTTAAATATATTTCTAATTTCAAATTGTAAAAAATATTATCAATTTATATGATATAATTGATTGATTAAAAGGATTATATTTAAAATCTTAAGTAAATAATAAGCCAAATTACTCTTTTGGTCCTCAACGTTGCACGAAATATAATATTAATCCTCAATATTTCAAAAAATTATTTTAGGTCCTCAACATTTTTTGTTGTTGTCAAAATTGGTCCTTTAGCATAACATCCGTCTGGTTTTGCCATTAAATGCTGACGTGGAAGGCTTATGTGGCACACCCTCTCTCCTACGTGTCATATTTAAATGACATGGTACCCTCTCTCACTCTAATTCAGTAAAACGACGCCGTTTTGATTTATTTAAATGACCAAAACCAAATATTTAAATGAATCAAAACGGTGTCTTTTTGCTGAGTTTGAGTGAGAGAGGGTGTCATGTCATTTAAATATGACACATAGGAGAGAGAGGGTGTGTCACATAAGCCTTTCACGTCAACATTTAATGGCAAAACCAGACAGATGTTACGCTAGAGGACCAATTTTGACCCGAAAAAACGTTGATGACCTAAAATAATTTTTTGAAATATTGAGGACCAAAGGAGTAATTTGGCCTAAATAATATTAATTAACATATGGAACCAAACATTCGTTTCTTAATAGGTTTATTAGCCTTTTGTTTGTATTAAGTTTATTGACTATATGAAATTTATTCATAACTTATCAAGTAAGTCAAATAAGCAAATGGATCAAACTAAAAGAGTAAGAAATTTAGATAACGAAATCTCACACTCAAGAAATGCCTATAGGTGCATGGTGTTTTATTCCCCGGTATTCAAACACTAAAAATTATTATATTATGTATTTAAATTAATATTTAATTATTTTTTCAAATCCAAAATTAATTTAATTTCTTGAAAAAGTGTAAATAATTGTAATATTGAAAATTCTATATTCAACCAGAAAAAAGGTCACAAGAATCAGGAAGATAAACTTTCAAACACTGAAGAGTTAATAGTTCATGCATGGGTAACGTCTATATATATATTATTCTGAATTTTTTTTTATTAGTATGATCATGTTTAAGAATATCATGTTAGGTATAGATTCATTCAATAATAATAAATTAATTAAAATTATCAATTGATTCTATTATGCCCTTAGAAAAATCATTGATCCTTTTATTATTATTACTATTATTTTTTTGGCCTGATGATCCTTTTATTTTAGTTAAGTTAAAAGTTAAAACTATAGGCTATTGCGTTGTTAGTGCAAATGCACGGGGATATTGTATATATAAATATATAACATAAAACTATATTGTTAAATATCATTTTTTTTATATAGAAAGTATAAAATTTGTAATTTAAATGACTCAATAATAATAATAATTTAATATGTGTATATTTTATTTTTATAAGAAAATTTATAAAATGCACATAATATTTTATTAAAAAAATATATAATGTAAAATTATTATTTAAAATTAAATAATAAAAAATATTAAATATTTGATAGTTTTTAAATTTTTAAAATAAAAAATTAAATTATGAGAAATTATTTATTTCTCTATTTTTATAGTAACTACCTATTATATCTAGATTTTCTCTCCCACGTCCTCTCATCATATATTTTAATTGTATTTTTTTAATTATAAAATTGTTATTTTATGAGTCCAATGATCAGAAGGATCTAAAGCCGTATATATACTAGAAGCTCCGCATGCAGCTACATACATGCAATATCTATTCTTAAATTTTTTAAATATAATTATTATATTTTAAAACAATAACAAATTAGATATTTCATAGTTTTTAAAATTTTAAATTAGAATTATTATCATAATTTAAAATAATAAATAAATGATGAAAAGTTATTTACTTTTTCACTTTTCTAGTAACTACCGTCATATATGTCTCTCTCCCACATCTTCCAATCATTTTTTTTTGTACTTTTTAATTGTTAAATATTTATTTTTGTGACTCCAATGATTAGAAGGGTGCACAGCCGTATAAATATAGATATATAGATAGATATATATTGATGTGAGATTGATTCAAGTAATATGCGACTTAATATTTCTTATGCAAGATCACATATTTGAAAGTTGAAACCTTGTAAATACTGTTAGATACGTAAATCAAATCGAGTCCAAATTAATTGAAGAAGTGCCTCAAACAATGTTTTTTTAAAAAAAATAATGAAGTTCGTCTACGTATATATGAAATTTAGATGAATTTTTGACATAATCTTTTGGGGTTCAGACGAGTTACTCTCACAAAAATACAAAATTAAAACATTTTAGTGATAATTTTTTTTATAGAAAGGATTTTTAAGATTTGTTTTCTTCTTACCATAATTTATGATAAAATTGCCATAATAACCCTTTACTAATTAATCTATGTGCATAATGTAATATCAATTTTAATTTAAACTATTATCATTTGGTTGAAATAATAGGTACTCTATTCTCCTGAAGTAAGGGTTTGAGTTTGAGATTTGCGTATGGAAAAATCTTTGCTGGGAGAATTCTACCCCTGTTATTGGACCTCTGTTAGTTCGAACCGGATTGCCTCCAATATGAGGATACATGTGAAAACAAAAAAAATTATAACTGGTCAAAACCCCAAATTGGTCTCTTATGTTTGCACGAAGTTTTATATTGATCCTTTATATTTCAAAAAGTTTAAATTAATCATTTATGTTTGCAAGAAGTTACAAATCAGTCATTCGATCCGTCCAAGTCCGTTTATTTCTTCTGTTAATTAAGTGCTGACGTGGACATATAATCTATCTTACGTGTCCATTTAAGCTGACGTGCCATGCCACGTCATCGCCACATCACCATCTACTATCGTAGGTGCTGACGTGGTGCAGATGTGGCAATGACGTGGCATGGCATGTCTTTCTTAGATGGACACATCAACATGCCACGTCAGCACTTAACTTAAGAAATTGACGGAAGTGGACGGAAGGACCAATTTGCAACTTCTTACGAACATAAAAGATCAATTTACATTTTTTAAAACATAAATGACCAATATAAAATTTAGTACAAAAATAAGAGACCAATTTGTGATTTTGTCCATTATAATTTAAACAAACGTAACAAAGGAACTAATATAATATACTCTTTTCGTCGTACGTACCATTATATTTATTACACAAAAATTATTAAAAAAATACAGAAAATATCTCATTTTTGGGATAAAGTATCAGACAGAACTGACGATGCGAGGCCAATAATATTCTATAAAAGGGGGTGTGGAGTTCAGTGTGTTAGCTCAAAGGGAAAACACAGTTTAATTGGTATTCCCCTCTTTGCCTCCAAAAGATCAAAGTAATTGAGAAACACAGAAAAATTAATCAAAGTTGTGTTGTGGCTATGGAAGAAGGTGGGTTGAATAATGAGTACACACAAGATGGAACTGTGGATCTCAAAGGGAAACCTGTTCTTAGATCCAAAAGAGGAGGATGGAAGGCTTGCTCCTTCATTGTTGGTAACTCTCTCTCTCTCTCTTCATTATGGTCATTATTGTTTTTTTCTGAAAGAAAGAGTTTCGGTAGAGATAAACACTAGTATCGAGAGTTAGAGAATACTTTTCTTTGAAACTTATGAAAGACATCATAGGATTCGAACTCTCATTCTTGTGGAATAAGAGCTCGAACCTTAATCGCGACGCCTTATCTTTTTATTTTGACTAAGAAACCATTATGTAGATAAGATGATGCTATGCTTAGGGAAGCCATGAATGTTTGTGTTCATTAATTTCCTTTGTTATGTCTCCAAGAATTTGGATGGCTTCAGAGTCATCCATTCACCTAGGAACAATTTTGGAGTTATTAAAAATACGTGGTTGATTAAAGTGATAGGTACTCTATTCTCTTTAAGCAAGGTCTCGGGTTCGAATCTTGTATATAAAAAAAAACCTCTGTTAAGAAAGCTCTATCCCTGTTACGAGATTCAGCTAACTCAAACAGAAATGCTTCTCACAGTAGGAGATAAAAGAAATTTTCAATAATTTACATGTAATGTTTTTACTAAATTAGCTGTGACTTATAAAATTTTTCTGAGTAATACAACTCTGTTGTGTTCTGCAACTCTGGAAAAAGAAACGTCGTTGAGGAATTAATGGAGTTCATTTCTTGGTTGAAGTAGCTATTATTATTATTATTTATTAAGAAGCTATAGCAATAAATAACTGAGGTGTGAGGAGTTAATTTCTTAAATGCTACTTAATTGCAAAAAGCTTTAGACACGTTTTCTTATATATTTCCGTACCAAGTTTTTTAATTGAAATAAAATAGTAAAAAGGTTTTTTTTTTCGTTAAGAATCAATCACCGAAAAAATGAGTTTTATAAAGGAAAAAAAATTAAGGTAAAGTTGTTTTGGTGCTTGTTATAAAGTTCACTAATTATAAAAATTATTTATATTCTTTCTCCTATTTGATTGGTTATGTAATTTATTGCTTTTCATTTTCTCTCTACCTTGATTGATTATGCAAAAATTTTTTACCACGTGTTTTAATTATATTGGTGAACTTTATAGCAAGCACTTAAGTAACTTTACCTTAGTTTAGTCCAAAAAAAACTTAGGTCGGTTCTTTATATCTTTGCCAACAAGTTCTACCAATCATATATTCCATTTACATTCTCTTTCTTCTACGATTAGTCATATAAAAGGTGATTTTCTACATTCTCTCTCTACTGATTGATTATTTGAACATTTTTTATCACGTGTTTTGTTTATATTAAAAAAATTTGATGACAAAGATATAAGTAATTAGACCTAAATTTTTTTCTTTTATAAACCTTCATATTTGATATCCGGAGATCAAGAGAAATTTGATATTTCATTTATTTGCTATTTGTTAATATTAATACAAATTCATTTTCTAATTCATTTAAGTTAATCTCTTATAATATTAATAAACAATATTGAATGAATAAATTATTGAAACGACATCCTCGTAGTATTAGACTTTCATCTCATTTATAAAAGATAAATTTTTTCTTAATATAAGAGAAATAAAAGGAAAAAAAATAAAGTACTCCAAAATTCTTCTCTGGTAGGAAAAATTCTTAGATACATGATATGGACCACATAATCTATACATCAACCAATTAAATGTGAGATGTTCTTTCATTAAATGGGACCCACAAAAGAGAGAGTGAAGAAGTTGATGACTTGTTTAAAAATGATTAGTTGATAGAAAGTGGATCCTCTAAAGTAATCCTTTTACATTTTTTGTAGAGTTATGAGAGATATAGAGAGAAAAAAAAATTAAGAGAGAGAAGAATTAAGAAAGAGAAAATTTTTTTATCTCTATTTCTCTGATGACTCCACCAAAAAATATAAAGAATTAATATAAAGGATCCATTTCTGAACGAAGGAGAAATGAAACTTTTTTTTTCAGTGTCATTGACTTCCAAAAACAGAGGATTCGAACTCTTTATATATATATATATATATATATATATATATATATATATATATATAATATGCTCTGATTTTAAAAGTCTTCAATTTGCATCTCTTGCTTCACAGCTTCAGTACTTGCTCATTATTTCTATACCGCACACGCACTTGTTCACACATGCATGTGTCTGTTTATTTATGGTTTTTATTAAAAACTGTTAAATTAATTATTTTTTTAATCAATTTTGTTAGTTAAGAAAATATTTAATGAGGTTAGATAATAAAAAATGCCTAAAAATCACAACCTGTAATAAATGTATTTTTTTTTAATTTTTCTTAAAGATATAAAGGTACTTCATCTATTTTTTTTTCCTAAACAACCAAAGCACAAAATATTTATATAAATTACATCTTCATCTCTCTCTCTCTCTAATTTATTATAGTTGCTTATTTTTTTTATTCATATTTATTATTCTAATTTATTCTTTATTTATATTCTTTTATTTTTAATTTATTATTACTATAATTATCCAAAATGTATTCAATTTTTAAATCAAATAATAAATATTTTTCGTTTGTAACGTTTCATTTTTCCTATGTAACCCAAATTTTAAATCACATATAATAAATCCTTTAGTTTGGGCTCCTGTTGGTCTCCCTAATATGTCATTGGCGTCCAGCCCGATAGTACTTGGAGTGCCTTCCCTTACTACCATTTTGTTTAAAAAAAAATCACATAATAATACCATTTAGGTATTTACATTACATACAAAAACTTTAAAAAAAATTAGTATAACTGCAGTATTAATAAATTGAAAATAAAAGAATATAAATAAACACTAAATTAGAATAATAAATATAAAAAATAATCACTATAATAATTTAAAAGAAGAGAGATGGAGATGTAATTTATATAAGTATTTATTAGAAAATAAGTGAAGGACATTTATGTCTTTAAGAAAAAAATTTAAAACACATTTATTACAGACTTTGATTTCTAGGCATTTTTTTATTGGAAAAAACTTAGGTCCATTTCCTTATGTCCATTACATCAAGTTCTCCAATATAAATATGACACGTGGCAAAAAGTGTTTAAATGACCAATCACAATAGAGAGAGAATATAGAAGACCACCTTTTATATAACCAATCATAGAAGAGAGAGAGAGTAAATACAATATATGATTGGTGGAAGTTGATGTAATGGACATAAGGAAATAGACCTAAGTTTTTTTTCTTTTTTATTATCCAATCTCATTAAATGTTTCGTTAATAAGTGTTCTTAGCAAAACTCTTTTTTAATTTAATCCCTTAAAAATAAACATGTCAAATTTAATTTAAAAAAAATGTAATTTATTTCGGTTTAATTTCCGAAAATCTTCACTAACATGATTAAAAGAGAATTTTTCATAGACTAAATTAATACAAATTACATATTTATTGTCTCTTGCATATATAATATAACAATAATGATGTACTATGATACAGTATATGAAGTGTTCGAAAGAATGGCATATTATGGGATATCTTCCAATTTGGTATTGTATTTGACGAGGAAGCTTCACCAAGGGACCGTTACTTCAGCCAATAATGTGACCAATTGGGTCGGCACCATCTGGATCACGCCCATCCTCGGCGCGTACGTTGCAGACGCTCATCTTGGCCGTTATTGGACTTTTGTCATCGCCTCCATTATCTACCTCTCGGTATGCATCTCAATTCTCAATAATTGGTCAAAACTCTAAATTGGTCCTTATGTTTGCACGAAGTTTCATATTGGTCCTTTATATTTGCACGAAGTTTCATATTGGTCCTTTATATTTTAAAAAGTCCAAATTGGTCCTTTATGTTTGCAAGAAGTTCCAAATTGATCCTTCCGTCCAAGTCCGTTTATTTTTTAAGTTAAGTGCTGACGTGGCATGCTGACGTGGACACATTATCTCTCCTACGTGTCAATTGAAGCTGACGTGGCATGCCACGTCATCATCCAATATCATATGCGCTGACGTGCACTTAACTTAAAAAATTGACGGAAGTTGACGGAAGGACCAATTTGGAACTTCTTGCAAACATAAAGGACCAATTTGAACTTTTTGAAACATAAAGGACCAATATGAAACTTCGTGCAAACATAAAGGACCAATTTGGGGTTTTGACCTATCTAATTATCTCTATACTATACTATGATTTTTTCGAGTAGAAGTTCAGTGGTACGGTAGTACTGAACTTCAGTACATCCCTTTAATTAGTTGGTTTCTAAACCATTCAAGGTGGGTGGATCCTAATTAATGTGAATTTATATTAATATTAACAAATGGCTCTATATGATTGGAGGGATGTACTGAACTTCAGTGGTACGGTACCACTGAATTTTTATCCGACTTTTACATTCATTTGGTAGCCGAGATGTGATGAAAATGAGAATAGAAATGGGAATAGGTTTATTATATTTGGTAGTAGGAAATGAGAATAAAATGAGAGTGAAAATAAAATAAAATAAAAATGGATAAAATTATCGTTTTATCTTTATATTAAAATATTTTTAAAAAATAAGGATAAAAACATAATATCATTACATTGTAAAAAATAATACATGTTTGATGGAAAGAATTTGCAAGAGAACCAATTAGTCTTGAACAAAAAAAAAACTATGACTTTTAGTAATTAATTAGGAATTTATAAATTATAGTTTAACTTTTTCTACAAGAAATACCTAAATTTGATATTTGATGATAAAATTTTTATCTAATAAAGCTAGAAAAAAAAAATGAAAATTTATATTATTCTTCTAATCATAAACTTTATTTATATCTACTCTCTTATATAATTGATCATCATATATATAAAATATAATTTTTTTAAAAATATTTTTTATATATATTTTTTGCGATGATTTATGTTCAAAAACATTTTCTTATGTGTCTTAAAAAATTCTATAATAAATATACAAGAAACATTCGCCTAACTTTTGTCCTTATATATATAAGCATGTATTATGTTGGTTATATACTTATAAGAATATTTAATATAAACTTTTTAAACATAAAATATAATTTGAAAAATGATTAGACCATTCACATAAAAAAAAAACGAAAAAATGACTATACTTTTAAAATCATTTTAGTGATATATTCGAAGAAAAACCAGTCTACTAATTTTTTTTTTTTTAAAAAAATTCTTCCTTAATATCATATTTTGAGATTTTCTCCATTCTCCACCATTCAATTCCCACCTTCAGATACTTGGAAAAAGACATAAACGTGCTTTATTTATTATTAATTATACCCAAAACTAGATTATACTTTTCAAGCCAAATTAAACCCCAACCCTTGACTTCACATGAGTTATAATAATCAACGAAAAGGAAAAAGTGGTTTATATATCTTATCTAGATGTCACATAATTCAATAGACCAAAGTAGTGCACAAAACAAATGTGGAATTTGGAAAAACTTATGACTTGAAAGCACGTCTAAAAAAAATATAAAGTAAATTGTAAAAGGTTTTGATTGTTATATTTAATTAATATAAATTTTTAAAAATAAATAAATTTTTTAACTCAAAATCAATAATAAAGGTACAATACATTTTAAAATATAGGCAAAAGTATCTTTTCTGCCCCCAACGTTTGGGGGTCCTGTCATTTTCGTCCTTAACGTTTTTTCGCTGTCAATTGTACCCCTAACGTTTTGTGTTTCTCTCAATGTCAGGCTTTTAGCTAAACCGTCAATTTTTAGATGGATTTTTATGACGTGACATCCTATGTGGCCAACAATTCTGATTGGACTTAATTTTTTACACATCAGCAGTCAATAGTACTAAGTTTTTGGGGTCCATTTTACTGATATAATGAGTATTTTGGTATACTGGATTACTGATGTACTGAGTTTTTGGGGTCCAATATACCCTTAAAATGGATTACTGATGTGAAAAAAATTAAATCAAGTTAGAATTATTGACCACATAGGATGCTATGTCATAAAAAACCGTTCAAAAATTGACGGTGTTAGCTAAAAGCTTGACATTAGGAGAAACACAAAACGTTAGGGGTACAATTAACAGCGAAAAAACGTTAGAGGCCAAAGTGACAGGACCCCCAAACATTAGGGACAGAAAATATACTTTTGCCTAAAATATATTGTTTCAAAAAAAAAGTATAATATTGATGTTTATCAAAAAGGATAAGTGTAATCTACTCAAAATTATTTATATTTCATGAATAGACCACAATATGCGTGAATCTTGCTCAATTCGGTGGTCCAAGTTAAGATTCCTTCACCTTTGACTCCAAAATTGTCCTAGAATCTTTTTCTCTTAATTACTTTTTTTTATAATTACTTTTACTCATTTTAAATTATGTTCTTATATTTTAAAAATTTTATAATTATTTCTAATCATTGTAAGAACAAAATTATTTTCTTATTTTTTTATTTTTTTATAATTATATTAAAATTAAAATTAAATGTTAAATAAAATTATAATACTCATATCAATAATTTATCATTTAAAATTTGTTTAATCCAATAATTAGATTTGAGATTTTGCTAATAGTATCTTAGGGCACCTTTTATTAAAACAATTTAATGACTTGAACTTAATAAAAAAAATTAATAAATTTAATTATTTTAATTCTTAGAAACTTTTTTATTGTTGAAAAGAAAACTTTAGAGGCAAAATACTATTTAGTTCCTGAATTGTTGGTCAAACTACTATTTAGTCCTCGAATTTATATCTTTGTCAACTCTTTGGTCCCCAAATTTGGCAAAAATACTATTTAGTCCCCGAATTTGCAACTCTGTTAACTATTTAGTCCCTGAACTTGCAACTCTGTCAACTATTTAGTCTCCTGAACATTACCAGTTAGATAACTAGGCTCCAGCTGATGTGGCGGCCATTAAATACTGATGTGGCATTGTTAAGTGTCTGGGCACATGCCACCTCACAGACCACATCAGCATTTAACGGCCACGTCAGCTGGTTATTTAACTGGTAATAGTTATGGGACTAAATAGTTGACAGAGTTACAAATTTGGAGACTAAATAGTTGACAGTTACAAATTCGGAGACTAAAAAGTATTTTTGCCAAATTCAAGGATTAAATAGTTGATAGAGTTGCAAATTTGACGACTAAATAGTATTTTTGACAAGTTCAAAAACTAAATAATAATTTGACCAACAATTCAGGGACTAAATAGTATTTTCCCACAAAATTTTAAAAAGCACCCACTAGATACCAAAATCTATGTACTATAAGTCCACAAGTCCACAATACTACACGAATTTCCACACATTAGACAAATTATATCTAGAAGCCCGACGAAGTCAAATGAACCTTAGCCCCAATAATTTTCTAAACCAATTAAAAAGGGATAATACATAGTAATGTTTTAATATACAATCATTCTGCATTATAGATAAACATATTAATTTATATTCACACGTATCTGCATCAATAATTTTTGAATGGTTTTGAATAAAAATAATTAAACTATTTTTAATGAAAAAATCATTTAAAGTATGTGTACTTAACTTTCTTGATATGATGTCTTGAAAATAATCTCAAATCTTAAAAAAAAATCATTTTTTTATAGAAAATCGGAACAAATAATTACCTTCCTTTCTAAATAGATAAAATTGAAAGTTTTAATTTTTTTTAAGAAAACAAATTGTAAGCTTTTAAGGAGAGAGAAATATATATATATATATATATATATATATATATATATATATATATATATATATATATATATATATATTTGACTATTTTTATAAATAAAAAAATGAAATTAAGAGATTAATCACATTAGGCAAAAATAAGTTTTTGGTTCTTAAATTTTGTTTGAATTACATCCTTAAAATTTTAATTTATAATTATTTTTGTCCTTAACTCTAACTTCATCTAAATATTTAGCGACATAAATAAATAAATATGAGTGACCATGCACATGGCTTCCAAAGCCCCACCAAGTCATATATTTAGTTATATACTATCATCAATTTAATTGTAATAGTGACATTTATTTTATAGTTTATAGTGATATCTATAATTGAATATATATGATTTAGCATTACAATCAACATTAAATATAACATGAACAACCATATTTACATATACCGTTAATTATTTTGTTAGAGTTAGATAACTAACAAAATTACTTACAAATTAAATTACAAATTTAAAAATACAATTGATAATAAAAAAATTTTAAAGATAAAATTATAAACCACCTTGTAATTTAGAAAGTAAAAATGTACTTTTGGTGTTGCATTATGGGATTGACCCTAGGCTCGACCCCCTAATTAGTCAATCTTTATTTTTTTTTAATTTAAAAAAAACTTTAAAAAAATATAGGAGCTACGTTTACAATATTTCAAAATTGAAATACAATAATACAATATTATTTATTAAAAAAATTGAATTGGTTGCACAACCCAAAAACCTCGGCTAGGACAATAACTTTTTTTAAGGGTTTTGTAATATGATATAAATATTTATTATTGTTAAGTTTTATTAAATAAATAAATATAAAATTTTAATTAATTTATTAATTTAATAAATTATTAATTTTAATTAATATAATTTTAAATTTTAACTTGCGTACTTTTGACTATAAGTAAGAGTTTTAATTTTTGTTTAAAATTAAAAAATTACTTTTATTACGATTAAAAAGTACTTTAAATAATTTTATCAAACACTCTCAAATAAAAAATGTGTTTAAAAATAATAGTCTTCTAGATGGTGCAAAAGGTGTCCCAAACAAACTATAAAAATAACCCTTCATAAATGGGAAGTATAATTAAAGAAAAAAGGTCGAGCCTCAAAGTAGTAGAAAAACGTCATGTCACTCTGGTTGGTTCATATCGAAATGAACACGTGATATTTTGCTGTCTCGACTATGCTATCAAAGTTTAGCGATAGGAATAATCGTAGTTAATTGATCAAAAAATTGTGACCAAATTTTTAGTTATGATTATTACTGTAGTTAATTTGAACAGCACAATTTTAAACAGCAGAGAATTCAAACTCATATTCCTATTGAAACTTCAATCGGGCATCATTTGTATTTTCTTGAGTTTTCACACTAATATTCTTCAAGTGGACCACTAGACTACTAACTACACATGTGTATGCGTGCTGTCAAGTTTGGTTAATAAAGTCACAAAGGAAAGAATACGAAAGCTGCATTGTTTTCTTTTGGGTATTCTATTGGTACACAATCTTTAATTTGCCTCCATTTTTTACTCGGACCGATCACGTGGGGTTGACTTAAGGGTGAGCAGACTTGCAGATTGGTTCGGTTTGAACGATTTAGATAATTGAACCAATGCAATTTAATGATTAAAAAAGTCATCCAATTCAATCCGCTCTTTGGACATCAACCGAACCGAACCAAACCGATTATAGTCGATTTGGTTCAGTTCGGTTTGATCGATTTTTTGACAAATTTTTTTTTTAAATGTATTATTTTTTCTCTTCAATTTAAACCCTAAAAAATAAAAATAACTATTCCTAACCATAGAAATCAACAAACTAAAGTTATTAGTATAATATTTCAACATTACAAACTTAAAATTACAATCCAACATCATAAAATCATAAAAACCAACATCATAAAATATTTTTAATATTTTAAAAAAATTATAATCGGTTGATTTGGTTTGGTTTGGTTCGGTTGAAATTGGACCTCATTCATCAGCTGAACTGAACCAAATTGATTGTCAAGAAAATAAACAAATCCATCCGATTATATAGTCGGTTTTAATCGGTTTTGATCGGTTTGATTTGGATCGAATCGGTTGATTCGGTTTGGATCAATTTTGCACACCCCTAGATTGACTTGACACAGAACAAATAACCTCTAATTTATTTTAAAAAAAATATTAATAACTTGATTCTTAGAAAATGTATGATTTTTTAATTTAATTCTTTAAAGACAAAATATCTCGATTTCGTCATTGAATAGTTAACTCTTAATCACTTTGGAGCTTTGGTTAACAAGATGAATAATAAGTTAATTGATAATAGTATTAATGGAGTAAATGATAAATTAGATCTTATTCAATAATAAAAAATAACTTATAAAAAATAAAACATTGTAAAAAAGCATTGTTTGTATTCTTTTACTTTTATATTTAATTTATAAATCGAATGTATTTTATTTTTTAAATTACACTGTCAAAATGCAATAGTTATATTTTTTTAGTTGAATATGATTCAATTTAACATTTATTAATCAATTATATAACTTCGATTAGTACTATTAATTGTTAGTTAATTTTTTATCCATCCTACTAATTAAAGGACTAGACTAATTGAAAATTTCTCTTTCATGGATTAAATTGATACATTTTATCTTTCAAAAAAATAATTGGGAGAAACATACATGTTTTAAAGACTAATTCATTAATTTATTCTATTTTTTTAGAAAAAGTCCTGGGTATACTCTTTATTTTTTTAAGAATTTATTTTTGTGTTCCTTCGAACATTTAATTCATTTTTAATTAAGTACTTAAAAAATTATTTATCATTTAATTCATTTTTGAATTCACACACACATATATAAAATAAATGTAGATTATCAAATAGTTCTACTAATTAAAAAATCAACTTACAATTTCAATTTTTTGAACATTGTGATGAGTATTATTTAATACATTATTCTTAGATCTAGTCTTTCAAGAAAATTTTGGTCATATATATATATATATATAGCATCTATTAAGTAAAAATTAATTCATTTTTAGCTATGCAATTTTTTTAAAAAAATTTTATCACAAAATATTACCTTGTAAGTTCTCAACTTTTAGACTATACATAACTTGTCTTTTGACTAAATGAAAATAAAAATAAATTTTATTTGGTAGATACATAGAATATACTAGAGGGCTTGGTTATGTTATTTATTTTAAAATTTTTATAAGATATAAAATAATAAATTAAATAATAAAAAATTATTTACTTTTTCACTATTTTATAAGGTCAAAACTCCAAATTGGTCCCTTATGTTTGCACGAAGTTTTATATTGGTCCTTTATGTTTCAAAAAATTTAAATTAGTCCTTTATGTTTGCAAGAAGTTCCAAATTGGTCCTTCCGTCCAAGTCCATTTATTTCTTCCGTTAAGTGTTGATGTGGTGTGCTAAGTTGGACATATCATCTCTCCTACGTGTTCATTTAAGCTGATGTGTCGTGCCACGTCATCATCTACTATCATATGTGATGACATGGCGCTAATGTGACAATGACATGGCATGACGTGACATGACATGTCAACACTTAACTTAAGAAATTAACGGAAGTGGACGGAAGGACCAATTTAAATAACTTTTTGAAACATAAAGGACTAATATGAAATTTTATGCAAATATAAGAGACCAATTTGAGGTTTTGACCATTTTATAATTATCATACCCATTATTTTTACTTTCTTCATTCTCCGCTCCTCTCATTTAATATTATAAAATATTTATTTTGGAAGACGATTGACCGGAAGACTACCCAGAAACAACATTATATATAGATAATTTAACATTTTTGTTTCCTTTTGTAGGGCATGTCTTTGCTCACACTATCCGTTTCACTTCCTAGCCTAAAGCCACCAAGCTGCCTAGAAAAGGACCTAACAAAATGCAAGAAGGCCTCCCCATTACAACTAGCTGTGTTCTATGGTTCACTCTACACCCTAGCCTTAGGAACTGGTGGGACCAAGCCCAACATATCCACCATTGGAGCTGACCAATTTGATGACTTTGACCCAAAAGAGAAGGCCCACAAGCTCTCTTTCTTCAATTGGTGGATGTTCAGCATCTTCTTTGGGACCCTCTTTGCCAATACTGTCCTTGTGTATATCCAAGACAATGTGGGTTGGACTCTAGGGTATGCCCTTCCAACTCTAGGGCTTGCAATCTCAATAATGATATTCTTGGGTGGCTCACCCTTCTATAGGCACAAATTGCCCAATGGGAGTCCCTTCACTAAGATGGGTAGGGTCATAGTGGCTGCCTTGAGGAAATGGAGGGTGGGTGTTCCTAATGACCCAAAAGAACTATATGAGCTTGATTTGGAAGAGTATGCAAAGAAAGGGAAGTTCAGAATTGATTCCACCCCATCATTGAGGTATATATATATATATATATTTGAAGTTTTCTTTTCTAATTTTTTTAAGGTTAAATTACTCTTTTTGGTCCTCAACGTTTGTACGAAGTTTAATATTGGTCCTCAACGTTTCAAAAATTTATTTTAGATCCTCAACGTTTTTTTTTGTGTCAAAATTGGTCCTCTAGCGTAACATCCGTCTGATTTTGCCATTAAATGCTGACGTGAAAGGCTTATGTGGCACACTCTCTTTCCTACGTGTCATATTTAAATGACATGGCATCCTCTCTCACTCAAACTCAGCAAAACAATGACGTTTTGATTCATTTAATTAAATGACCAAAACAGAACATTTAAATGAATTAAAACAGCGTCGTTTTGCTGAGTTTGAGTGAGAGAAGATGCCATGTCATTTAAATATGACATGTAGGAGAGAGGGTGTACCACATAAGTCTTTCACGTCAGCATTTAATGGCAAAACCAGAAAGATATTACGTTAGAGGATCAATTTTGACAAAAAAAAATATTGAGGACTTAAAATAACTTTTTGAAACGTTGATGACCAATATTAAACTTCGTGCAAACGTTGAGGACCAAAAGAGTAATTTGACTTTTTTTTTAATTCACTTTGTTAGGAAAAATGCAATTAGTAGTATTTGCAAATATTCCTCAACTTAAAAAAAAAAACTTAGAAATTACACACTTTTAAACTTCTCTTGTATTAGCATTTGAAAATTTTCAGTTTAGAGTGGAGGCATTTCATTCATGTGTAGGCTTTTTTGTTAATAGTAGAGTAAATTAATAATAGTTCATAAAAGATAAAATATCTCAATTTAATCTCTGAAATATAAATTCTCAATTAATTTGGTCCTTTAATTTATAGGATGAATATAAATTTAACTGACAGTAGTATTAATAAAGATTAAGCGACTGTTAAATGTTAAATTAAATTCTATTCAACAAAAATATGTATACAATGAGTTTAGAGAATATGTAATTTATAAAATAAAATAATTAGATTTCAAACTACGAATAAAAAATGCAACAGTTTTTGACAATATTTAATTTGTAAATATAATGTGTTATATATATATATTGTTAAATAGGATCCGATTTATGATTTAACAGCCGGTTAATATCTATTTTATTAGTAAAAAAGGGACCAAATTGTTTACAAAGATCAAATTGAGAGACCATATAGACCAAAACATTAATTTGCACTTAGAGTACGTTTGGTACAAAAATCAAACGGTCCTTTTCTTGTATTATCATGTTTTTTTAAAAAATTTTACATTATATTTTTTACATACTAAACATACTTCTCATCATAATTTTTTTCTCTATCTCTTTCCTCACTTTTCTCTACAGTACTTTCTTTTAGTACTCTATAATCCCTTTCCTTTCTATCTGTGCATTTCTACCAAACGTAGCCTTACTCATACTAAGGGTACGCTTGGTTTAAATGCACTGATGTAAAGTACTGTAGAGTAAAGACTGTAGAATAAAGGAAAGTATTGTAGAGAAAAGTGAAGAGAAAAATTATGAGAGAGAAAAAGTATGATAAAAAATATATTTGGTATCTATAAAATATGATGTAAAATTTTTTTGAGAATCATGAGAATATATGTAATGCAATGTTTGCAATTGTTACTAAAGGCACTCTAATATTGTAACCACTATTATATGTTTTTGTAGCTAAGGCTTGCAAATGTGGCAAGGTTTTAATGTTGAAAAGTATAGCATTTAAGGGGTTAATAATTTGGTTTTAAAGTTTCAATAGAGTATTTTTACGTTCAAATGGTGTGTTTGTATTTTCCCTTAATATCTAACATATTCCATAATTTGATTGCGGTCTGTTATGCTCTCAACATTTTACTTTTCGAGCAAATTTATCACTTTCACTAACATTGTTAAAATACATTGTGGTTTACGTGGCGTGACACCATTAGAGAGAAATTCTTCTTCCGTTGCGAAAGATGCGTCGATTTGCCAAGTTTCAGAGCAAAACCATGGTAAAAATGGCACGCCTAAGATGATTCTCTGCAAAATTTGAGAGAGGAAGGATTAGGCGTGCCATTGAAACTTGGTGAATTGACACATTTTCAACAACCGAAGAAGTTTCTCTGTCACACCACTATAATCTTTCAATTAACCACTTTAATCTCTTAAGAATGATTTAATTTGTAGGTTCCTAAACAAGGCCTGTGTGAAAACAAGTTCATCATCATCAACTACTACTCCATGGATGCTCTGCTCAGTCACCCAAGTAGAAGAAACCAAGCAAATGCTAAGGATGCTACCAATCTTGGTCTCCACTTTCGTCCCCAGCATAATGGTCGCCCAAATAAACACCTTATTTGTAAAGCAAGGAACCACTCTTGATAGAAGTATTGGGAAGAGCTTCCAAATCCCCCCAGCAAGTTTGGGCGCATTCGTGACACTATCCTTGCTCGTCTCTGTGGTCCTCTACGACCGTCTCTTCGTGAAGATCATGAAGAAGCTGACCAAAAACCCACGAGGCATCACACTCCTCCAGAGAATGGGAATCGGCCTCACCATCCACATAGTGATCATGGTGGTCGCGAGCCTCACCGAGCGGTATCGGCTCGGCGTCGCCAGGAAACACGGCGTGGTCGAGAATGGAGGCCGAGTGCCGATCAGTATATTCATTCTGATTCCTCAGTTCGTCCTCATGGGAACCGCTGATGCTTTTTTAGAAGTTTCTAAAATCGAATTTTTTTACGACCAGGCTCCCGAGAGCATGAAGAGCCTCGGGACGTCATATTCTATGACCACATTAGGCGTTGGGAATTTCCTGAGCTCTCTTATTCTTTCAGCGGTCTCGAGAATCACCAGTAATGATCACCACCAAGGTTGGATCTTGAACAACCTCAATGCCTCCCATCTCGATTACTACTACGCGTTCTTCGCGGTGCTGAATCTCTTGAACTTGCTCTTCTTCGTGGTCGTCACGAAGTTCTATGTGTACAAAGCCGAAGTGTCCGATTCCATCAAGATCCTCACTGAAGAATTGAAGGAGAATGCAGTAGTGCATGAGTTTAACCAAGTGAATCCAAGGAATTAGTGCCTAATTATTAGCATTTCTAATAAAGATTCTGTTCTTGGGGTGTTGGTGATGATTGATGAACAGGTATTTTAAGGATAAAAGTACAGTATTACAGGAATATTGAATCTTCAGTTATTCAATGTTATTTGTCAATATTAATTAACAGGACTCGTTCTGAAAGGACTGGAGACTGAAATTAAGAAAACATCGTAAATTTTTAATATTTCTGTACTACCGAATGTTTAGGGTGTATACTTTAGAGTCTTTATTCAAGTGATAATAGAAAGGAAAATTGCTTGATACATAACTTTTAAAGCTTCTGTGGTAATTTTTTTTCCTATTTAGAACTAATTTGCAACAATTTGATTAAATAAAGAAAACATTTAACAGAAAGACACAACATCTCTTTATATTGTGGGACAGAGTTTGGGTTGATTAAATAATGCTTTTGGCATCAAAAGATAAGTTTGGAAAAAAGAAATCATGGGCAACAGTTATATCCATAGAAAAATAGATATTTTAAGGGTATGTTTGGATTGAGGATTAAGGAGGAGAAGGGAAGGGAGGGAGAGACTATTAAAATATCTACTCCTTGTTTGGGAAGATGAAAATTGGAGGGGAAGATAATGGAAGATCAATCCTTAACCCTCCATTATCCTCCTCCTTCACAAATTCAAGATAGTCCAAATTGGAGTATTTTGGAGGAGGTATCAACATCTTAACAAGGGGAGGACATATAAAAGCTTAACCTTCCCTTCCCTTCCCCTCCCTTCTCCTCTAATCTCTCCCCTTCCCTCCCCTCCCAAAATCCAAACAAAGCCTAAAGGAACAACTTTTTTGTATTGACCTTGTGCCAATCCCTGTCAGGTTTACTCCAAGACAACATCACTCTTGAATTATGCTTACTCTTGGCACTACTAGGCTCCATCTTCAGCTTTTTGACATGCCAATAGTTTGAAACAAGAGCCCTGGCAGACTTGCAATAGAAAAAGGGACCATAGAGGTACGTTGGAACACATGATTACAGGGTTCAAGACATTAGGGTGCCATTTATTGCATGTAAAGATAAAATCATTCCAATAATATTTTTAAGGACATTAGGGTGACAAGTTATTGTTTATGATTTTTTTTAATATTTTTTTTTACAAGTCGCATGTGAGACATGCGACTTGCTCTAAAGAAGTCGCATGTGAGACATGCCACTTCTTTAAAAAAATATTAAAAAAATGATGAAAAGTGATTTGTCACCCTAATGTCCTTAAAAATATTATTGGAATAATTTTGTTTTTACATGCAACAAAATCACACCCTAATGTCCTTAACACCATGATTACACCTCACTTTCCAAACCTACCAGCAAAGTGTAACTACCATTGATTCATTCTTTTCACATAAGAGCACTCGCTCAGAGAAGGTATTGTTACACCAGCTTTCAAATATAGTGAGATGAAGATTATTAATGCAAGGGATACATTAAACAAGAACCACGTGATCCTAGCATTGTTACAAAAAAATTAACAGGTGCTCAACAGTATCTTCCTGCTTTAAACACACTGGGCAAAGTGGGTTAGGGGAGCAATCTTTTTTAAAGAAAGCAAATTAACTTAGTTGGCATGGCACCACTGCAAGCACACCATAAAAAATGCCTAACTTTTGGAACAATGTCAAGCTTCCAAATACTCTTCCAAAGGTCCGAAGGTGCTTGATAAGAAGAACTTGCTGAGAAGCAAGCTTTCCTCTTCTTTAATCTTCTTGCCACATAATACCTTGACTTAATCACATATAAGCCATTCCTTGCCTTCCACCAAATTGCTTTGTCTTCACTATTCAATATGTAAGAATATGGGCCTGTCCACCCTTGGTGGATTGGACCCAAGCCCATTTATGTTTAGGGATCTAATGCAAATAACATAAACATATGGGTTTATGAAATGTAATTTTCCCTTTTATTCAAATTGAAAGTTAAGGAGGGAATAATATAATGGTGGTTTATTTTGGTGGTTAAAAGTAAGAGTATGAAGTTGATTTTTCATTCATGAGACCATCAACCCTTTTCTCTCTGCTCTTTGCTCTTCCTCTTGGTGTTTGTGCATTTGCTGTGAAGAACGTAGATCCGAGTCCGTCATCGTGACCGAGTCTTCGCGTGGGTACCTGCAGACGAATCGGATTCTTCACAGGTACGCCCGAAATCTTACAGTGGTATCAGAGCCAGGTTCATTCCGCTGCGAAAATGCTATGTTTGCAATAACATGATTCTCACATTGCTTGTATGCCATACCCCATGAACATATATATGTATGTATGAATACACAGTAAATTGCGTTTTTTGAAATTGACAAATTATGCTTCACAATTTGTTTCATTGTATAGAGGGTGAAACAACGAGAACATACATATAAAATTTACGCAAAACGGACTTCGAATGACAGAGTAATTGTGAATCGAAGTTTCGAGTTTGAAATTCGGGTTCCCAAAAACTACAATTTTAGGCTTCGAAATTGCTCCCATTGCGTAGAGCACGAAAAATCGTGCGAAATCGACATAAAATTTGTAGAAAACGGAGTTCGGACGGCTGAGATATTAACGTCCGAAGTTTTCCGGCGAGCTCCACCGTTTCCGGTCGCCGGATTCTGGAAAACGGAGGCTGAAGGTTGAAGATGACGGTTAGCGACAGTTTTGGAAATTGCTGCTAAAAAACCGTCACTAAAACCGTTTTTTTGGCGCAGCAATTCTGAAAACCGCCGCCTAAAATCAAATTTTTTTTAAAAATTCAAAAAAAATAAAAAAATAAAAATTTGGGGCCTGACCCGAAAAAAAAAATTGGGCTTAATAATAATAAAAAAAATTTTGGCCGTTTTTTTTGGGTCAATTATTTTTTATTTAAAACTTCTCGGGGTCATAATGGGTTCGTTTTAGATCCGATTGAGGCGCGGTTTATTTCTCGGGGTCATAATGTGACTACATTTGAGGTTATTTGGGATCTTATTTTATGTTTTTAAGTGCTTTTCTTGTATATTTTTTATGTAAAAAAAATTCCAGAAAATTCAAAATAATTTTTAATTATTTTGTTTTAGGTAAATTGAGGCAAATGGCTTCTAATAGCACTGAAAACACCGATTATTGTGCGTTGGAATACTCATACCTAGATGAGGTAGTTCCTGAATACGTACCTATGGATGAAGATCCTGAAGAGGATCCGGAGGAAGATCCAGATGAGGAACCTATGGAGGATCCTCAACCAGAACCGGAGGAATTGATGATTTCCGGACCAACGTCGGAAACACTATTTCCTATCGAACCCCTCCATGTAGATTCTTAATTAATTTTTAACGACTCACTTAATCAAATCCGGGTAGCAGAAACCATAGTAGAAGAAGGCGAAGAAGTCAATCAACCTCTAACCCCTAAATTAGCTATGAATATAGCTGAAAGGGATGCAACAAGGCTAACAGACGTAAAAGATATTAATAGTGTATTCGTCAGCTATGTCCAAAACATGACCGATGAGGAAAACACTATATTTTACCTTAGAGTCATATTAGAATACATTAGAGCGACAACACTTAGAAAGAAACTAGGTTGCCGCATCCCAAGCAGATTTCACTGGTTAACAGCAATCAGAGAAGCAATGCAAAGACGATTTTTGCCAGATAAAGAGAAAATCTATTATGAAAACTTAATGCTTGAGGCATTTAAGTATTTGTGTTCTCATTTGTAAAGATACAATGTTTCATTTTTATATCATTATTGAACATGATTCATGCATTATAAATTTTTGTTGAACATTTTAATTCTATGAGTAAATGACGTTATTTAGAATTAATTGTTCTATGAGTAAATGTATGAATATATATATACTTGTTATAAGTGGGAGCTTTTAGAAGATGAGACTTCTAAGAGTCATAATTCAATTTAAGGCACTTATATAGAATTCTTGATAGAGTATCATGATCATTGCATGTATCTATGTGATGGGAGATACAAACGTATGCTCTTGATCATGGATCTTGCAATGTCATTATTTTCTAATCAAGAATAATATAAGTGCATGACATTGTATACTTATCAGTGCTATATACATTATAAATGTTCTATGGTACGTATCTCTGGTAGAGAGAACGTAAAATAATGTGGGATTAGTTTGTCACAGAACTGAAAAGTGAAACCAAGAACATTATTAAGAAACCATAACAAGGGGGAATAACTTAATGGGGATAACTGTGATATCTGACATTGTAAAATACAATACATCTTGAAGGAACAAGATGTTATTGGGCCTCTCACAAATGTTTGGTCGAACATGAAACTGAAAACATGGGCCAACATCAGAGAGACCACAAGACCTACCAAACTTGGAACAATAAAAATAGCATAGCAAGGATAATGCTTCTGAGTGTCCTAGCTAATAACTTATTGTGCAAATTTGAGATGCACACAACTCCACAAGCTGTGTGAATAGCTTTAAGGAATAAGTTTGAGGTATTTCTACCACCAAACTTATGAGGTTGACGATTAAGTTCGACTCCGAAAAGCTTAAGCTAGGCGCTCTTATAAAGCATTATCCAAGAGAGATGGCCAATAAGATCAGGGAACTAAAGGAAACTGGACAATTTCTTTTGTTTGATGAACAACAAGTGTAGGTTGTCATCAGATAGCTCCCTAGAAGTTGGGAGCATATGAAGGTGAATCTAACCCATAATAAAAAAACATTGTTACTTTTAACAATGTAGCTGAGCACTTAAAGTTGGAGGTGAACGCTTGGAGGCTTACAAGACTTTTGGACAAGTTTATTACACTGTGAATGCTAGCACTTCCCGTTCGATGCTTGTTATATAAAAGGGCAAAAAGTTTCATGCTAAAGGGAAGAAGGGCGTTCCTAAACCCAAATAGGGAAATAAACAATTCAAAAGGAAAAGAAACAAAAGCTAGAAGAAGAAGCTAGACCTGAAGGGGGTCAAATGCTTCGCCTGCCAGAATTTAGACCATTTCGCATATGACTATTCAAAACAGACTGAGGGCGAAACGGTATTAGTGAATTATGTGAATTCACATGTTTCTCGTACTATTTTTTTTACGACTTTGTTTCTTCTTCTTGGATTATTAACTCAGAATCCATAGACCACGTAACTTAGGGTCGAGGATCCTTTATTGAGTACCATCAATTGTCATATCAAAGCATATGGTTTTATGTTGGAAACAACACGACAATCGAGGTAAAAGGTTTTAAGCACCTGTAAATTACTCTACGTGGTGAAAAGAACTTCATACTCCATTACATGCTTTATGCTCTTGACATCCGACGAGACTTGTTTTCTGTCCTATGTCTTTTAAAATTTGGGTTTCATGTGAACCTTCATAAAGTTATAGACAATTTTAGCAACTTTGTCCTTTATGGTTCCGCTTTCCTGTTTACAAAGGTTCTTTGTTTTTTTTTTTTTATAATTATTGGTGAATGCTTTGCTATTTCTTCGAGAAATGTTGAAACAAACTCCTAGCATGCTAGACTAGGACACATTAATGAAATGATCCAATAAACCAACGAACGGTTGTTTGGTGTCATTCCAAAAATGGAAATGTCACTATGAGAAAATTGTCTAGCTGATTAAGGCCATGCGAAAGCCTATAATTGGAGATCCATTGCAATTATTCTATTCCGATATACGCGGTCTAATGAATATGAAGGAAAAACACAGAGCGTGGTATTTTATTACCTTTATAAATGATTATTCACGATAAGGTCATGTCTATTTGAACTCGTATATGTTTGAAGTTTTTTTTTGGGCTTCAGATGATACCTAAAAGAGGTACAAAATCAAATAGAAAATAAGATTGAAATATTATGCATTGATCGAGGTCGTGCATATTTGTCTAAGCGTTTTAGACTGCTCTGTGAAGAAAAGAGATAATTAGGCAACTAACAATCCTTGGCACTCCACAATTAATAGAGTTGCCGAAAGAAGAAATAGAACTCTTCTAGACATGGTTAAGTCTATGATAATTCAAGCAAACCTGCCAATTTTCTATTGAGGTGATGCTTAATTGACAGAAACCTTCATACTTAACCATGTACCCTCAAAATCAGTCACTTTCGCACCCTCTTGAGCTATGGAAGAAACGCAAACCAGATCTAAGTATCTTAAGACCTGGGAATCGGCTGCGTATATCCATGACAATTCTCATAAGTAAGAGAAACTGGGTCCTAGAAGAAAGAAATGTATCTTTCTAAGGTACTCAGATCAACAGAGGGACATGTTTGCATAGGTGAAAACAAAGATAGAACGGTGACTGAGATAGAAAAGATGCAACGTCTTTGAGACTGAATTTCTTCGTAGAGGAGATGTTGACCGCACTGTTTCATTTTATGCGACAGAAGAATAAGACAGTGCAGAACAAATTGACAGACTAGAAGCGTCTAGGTGTGTCAATCTGAGTGGGAGCTAAGAAAGGTCAACATTGAGACCTTGAACAAAGAAAGAAAGATAAGCAAATTACTCCAGTCAGAAGGAGTGATAGAGAAAGTGTTCCCAGAAGACGCTTTCAAATGGAAAGCAAATCTTTCTTAGTTGGGCCTTGAACAAAGAAAGAAAGATAAGCAAATTACTCCAGTCAGAAGGAGTGATAGGGAAAGTGTTCCCAGAAGACGCTTTCAAATAGAAAGCAAATCTTTCATAGTTGTTCCATATGAGATTATGAGCCCAATTCTGTATGAGAATCCTTGTTAAGTCCTGCCAAGGAAGAATGGAAGAAAGCGATGGAATAAGAAATGGACTCAATGGAAAAAGAGCAAAGTTTGGGTGTTAGTTGATTTACCAAAAGGGCGTAAAGCCATTGGGAACAAATGGGTTCTCAAAATTAAAAGAAAAGTTTATGGATCAATTGACAAATATAAGGCTAGGTTAGTAGCAAAAGGTTACACACAACAGGAAGGCATAGATTACGATGACACGTTCTCGCCTGTTGTGCGTTTTAACTCCATTAGACTTATTCTGGCAATAGTATATAGTTTAAACCTAGAATTACATCAGATGGATGTAAAAAACCGCATTTTGAATGGTGATCTGGATGAAGAAATCTATATGGAACAACCATTAAGTTTCATTGAAAAAGGAAAAGAGTCAAAAGTTTGTAAACTTAAAAGATCCATTTATGTATTAAAACAATCATCCAGACAGTGGTATTTGAGGTTTCCTAAAGCAGTAACCTCATATGACTTCCAAATGATAGAGGAAGACCACTGTGTCTACATCAAGCGGTTTGAGGGTAATTTTGTTATTTTATCCTTATATATAGACGATATACTATTGGCCGGTAATAGTCTAGGTTCTGTAACAACCATAAAAGAATGGCTTTCATCGAACTTTGAGATGAAAGACATGGGTGAAGCAGAGTACATACTTGGAGTTAAAATCCAAAGAAATCATTCGAAAAGAATCTTGTCTCTTTCACAAGAGAATTACATCAACAAGATTCTTGAGCGATTTAACATGAAGAATTGCAAACCTATGAGCACTCCTGTAGCTACTGGATTAGCCTTGAGTCTTGACATGTGTGCCAAAATTGAATCAGACAAGAGGAAAATGGAAAGTGTTCCATATGCCAGTGCAGTTGGCAGTCTGATGTACACAATGATGTGTAGAAGACCAGATATCTATAATATAATGAGACTGGTAGGTATATTCCAGTCTAACCCTAGAGAAAACATTAGAAAGTTGTGAAGAGGATCTTGAGATACTTAAAGGGCACTTCCAATTATGCACTGTGCTACGGAGGAAGTGACTCATGCCTTGTTGAGTACTCCGATACTGGCGTAGTGGAGATGAAGAAGAAAGAAGGTCATACCTTCTTACTCAACAATGGTATCATATGCTGAAGCAGCATGAAGAAAATGTGCATTGCCTTACATGCAATATAATTGAGTTTGTGGCATGCACTGAAGAGGTACAAGAGGCTTTATGGCTAGAGAGATTTATAGAACATCATGAAATTGGAAATCAAAGTAACAATATGGTGTTTTTATCCTGTGACAATATTGTAGCCATAGCCCATACCAAAGATCCTAAGTATCACAACAAGACCAAACATGTTGGCATCAAATATAATTTTGTTAAGAGATTATATAACAAAATAAAAAGAAAGGTTGTTGTTGTACAATACACTTCAACAAATGTATGATAACAGACCCCCTGATAAAGCCAATAGGCTAAAAGTTTTTTTTGAAGAACATATGGAAGCCATTGGCATGCATGAAGTGTAATATACAGACATTATAAAATGTGTTTTATAATTATCTGTTATCACTTTATGTATTTGTTTAGTAGTATACAATGTTTAGTATGTCGTACAGGTTGAAAGGTTGGCTCTCTCACGCGGGCGACCGCCTTTGACACTCAAGTGGAGTGTGCAAAGATGAGACATTTGTGTTCACCAGTAAAGCAGCCAAGAGTGCTGATATGGTAGAGAAGAAACACAAACTATATGTCGCCTTGACTAACGTGTAGCAAGTCAAGATGAGATTCACATAAAATAAAGTTGGATCGAAGTTTGGAATCCCACTTCCAAAATACCTGTAGTCAGATAACAAACTCTTCAACGTCGACGTCGTAAATGAAAGTAGAGTTGAAGAATTTGGGCCTAGATACTGGGTGTATCTAGACTTAAGTCTGTACGGTGTTAAGATAAGAATAAAACGACATATGCTCTTATAATAAAAGAGTAACACCGTAGCATGTGTTTCATACCACATGTACTGAGAGAACCGCAAGAGGGAAGCAAGTGAAAGATCCCTGCTTCATTGCTGTGTGAGTCCCAGGGAAGAACAATCTTCCCAGTGATGTCCTTTGAACTTTGACAGAATCACGGAGATATGCTTCAGTGACTGCTACTTTAGCATTTTTTCTATGATCATGATTGATGCGATCTAAAGTATTATGCTAGGAAAGCGACTGATTCATATTAATGTGTTATATGGGCGAAAGGAAGATTAACTGAAATATACACATCTATGCTAGCATCTGTGACATGTCCCTTATGACATCTTGTTGTCATAAGTGTGGATACTAGACATATGTGAGGAAGGCAATCTGAATCAAACATTGATTCGAGAGGGATTAGTTTTGCCATGTGAAAGTGTATATAGTTAAATCTAGGACATCGGAGGCATATTTTTAATATTTTAGCTACACGAAGGAGAAGGTAACTTGTGCTGGTCCTATTAAAGGGATTTCTAGTACAAGTACCTAAATGAAGACGTCATGCCCACGTGGTCACGGCAAAGCACTAAGTATGAAATTGAGAGGAGGTAGAGAGATTCAACCCATGACATCTAATCCACCAAGTGTGAGTGGGAGATGTAAGAATATGGGCCTGTCCACCCTTGGTGGATTGGACCCAAGCCCATTTATGTTTAGGGATCTAATGCAAATAACATAAACATATGGGTTTATGAAATGTAATTTTCCCTTTTATTCAAATTGAAAGTTAAGGAGGGAATAATATAATGGTGGTTTATTTTGGTGGTTAAAAGTAAGAGTATGAAGTTGATTTTTCATTCATGAGACCATCAACCCTTTTCTCTCTGCTCTTTGCTCTTCCTCTTGGTGTTTGTGCATTTGCTATGAAGAACGTAGATCCGAGTCCGTCATCGTGACCAGGTCTTCGCGTGGGTACCTGCAGACGAATCGGATTCTTCACAGGTACGCCCGAAATCTTACACAATATGTTCAGAGGCACATGCTTGATCTTCTCCAATTATTCATCTCTGACCACTTCCTTCAACTTCTCAAGGTCCCATATCTCGTTTGTGATGTACTCTGCAACAACTTGCTCCCTTAAGTCACTCGAGCCAGGGAGAGATTTTACCTTAAAGCCTTCAAGATCTGTGATCCAAGGGTCCTTCTAAAACCTTGTGCTTTCTCCAGTACCAATCTTCCAACAGAGGCCTTTCATTAGGATGCTCCTACCTTCCAGGATACTACTCCATGCCCACGAAGCTCTAGCGCCCTTCTTAGCTTCCATAAAGCTACAACTTGGAAAATACAGCCTTTTCAGCATCTTCACCCACAACTCGTCAGGGTTCTAAAGAATTCTCCAACACTGCTTGGTAAGCATAGCTTTGTTGAAGATCTCAAAATCTCTAAAACCCAAACCACCTTCCTTCTTAGCTCTAGTGAGTTTATCCCACGCCATCCAATGAATCTTGCCTTTATCTTTCCTCTGCTCCACCAAAATCTGGTTCTTTCCCTATTCTACTCTTCACACAAAGCTTTAGGAAATATGAAGCACACCATTGGGTATGTAGGCACTGCACTAGCCACGGCATTTATGGGCGTTTCTCTCCCTGCTTGAGACAAGAGACACTGCTTCCAACCTTGGATCTTCCTTTTAATTTTGCTTCTGATAAACCCCAGGGCATCCCTTTTAGCACTTTCCCACATCAACGACAACCCCAGGTAATTCCCAGGTTAACATTATCCTTAATCCCCAATATACCACAAATCTCCTCTTTAACATTTGGCAATGTGTTCTCAGAGAAGAAAACACATGACTTGTCAAAGTTAGCTTGTTTACCAGAATCCCTACAATACATGTCCAACACTCTCATCATATCTTCACAATTAAGCTTATTAACTTGAAGGAAGAACATAGTGTCATTCGCAAAGGAGTTACTGAGCTAAGGACAACCCTTATCTAGCTTAATGCCTTTTAGAGCCCCTCACTCCGCATGCACCCTGACCATATTAGATACAACATCAGCCACAATTATGAATAAATATGGAGAAAGGGGGTCATCTTGCCTGAAGCCTCTAGAAGGTGTAACTTCAGCCATGTTTTTGCCAGAAAGAAGGATGTTGTATCTCACTGTGGATACACAATCCAGAATTCTTCTCGGCCAAACTTCATGGAAGACCATTTTAAGCAACACTTTCTTAAGAAAAGTTCCATTCAATCCTGTCATAGGCCTTATTCATGTCCATCTTAAGTGCCAACTCCCCTTTGCCACCATTCTTCTTGAGTTTCAAATGATGAAAGGCCTCATGCACAATAAAAAAATTATCTTGAATGAGCCTTCCCAGAACAAAGTCCCTTTGATTCTCCGAAATGACCTTTAGAAGAAGAACTCTCATCCTATTAGTGATAATTTTAGAGATCGTTTTTGCGAAGGTTAATAGGCCTGAATTGCCCCACCTTCTCAAGACTTTCCACTTTCGGGATCAAAACCATACTGGTCTCATTCAGTAAACCAGAGGAAGCACCAACCTAAAAAAAATCCCTCACCACTTCAAACAAAACTCTCTTCACATGCTCACAAGCATGCTTATAGTCTATAGAGTAAACCAGAGAACCCATTCGGTCCAGGAGTATTCAAATCACCCAGAGCAAACACAAATTCCCTAACCTCCTTCATCAAAATCGGGTTTAGCAACCCTCTATTATCTTTTTCAGTAATTGATGGATTAACATGTTCTAGCATCTTCTAACTACCAAACTCTAGAAGAGTAAAAGAGATTATCATAAAAACTTTTGAAACACTGTCCAATCTCCTTCTCATCTTCAATCCATTCATCTATATTATTTTTCAACTTTACAATCTTATTCTTTTGTCTTCTTCTTATGGTTGAGGAATGAAAAAAAATTGGTATTACTATCTCTAGCTCTTAGCCAATTTAGTCAGGCTCTTTGAGCCCAATAAAGCTCCTCCCTCCTCCAGACTTGCTCAAGTTTGGTATGAATCTCTTCAGAAGTCCTAAGCTTTTCTTTGGTCATCTCATCCTCATAAAATTCATGGAACTACACCTTTATATCTTCAATTAATTGGGCATTATTTGGGAACTCTTCCATACTCCATTTAGAAAAGCTTCTTTCACATCTTTTTAAGTTTTCAAGGAAGAGCAGCAAAGCTTACTTCTCAATTGGCGGGTCATCATTCCAAGCTTGTTTGATAACCTACTTAAAACTGGGGTGGCCCACCCACATTTGCTCAAATTTAAAGCTCCAAGGTGTCCTCTTATCAAGAAACTCAAAGTACACAACAATTAGAGCATGATCCGAATTAATTGGCTCAAAATGCACACCTGTGCGTGCTGGTACTTTTCTCTGAATGCCGCATTATAAACAACACGATCAAGCCTTTCTTTCACATGCTCATTCTCTTGCTACTTATTACTCCAAGTGAAATTTGAGCTCTTAAACTTCATATCCATTAGTTTACAATTAGAAAGAAAGCTTTGAAATCTTATGAAGCAACTTGCACTCTTAAGTCTGCCACCAAATTTTTCAGAAGGAGAGCTTATTTCATTGAAGTCGCCAACACATACCCACGACATCTCATCATCAGGAGCTAATCTCGCAATCATTACCCAAACCACGCTTTGCTCATGCTCAACAGGAGGTCCATAAACAAAGGTAATGAACACCACGTCACCATTAACCTTATCTATTACCCAAGTATGAATATAGTTTTTATTAGCTTGGATGACTTCAACATTAAGCTCACTATTCCGCCAAATTCCGAGACCCACAGCCTTGCTTACTGGATTAACATATAATTTCTGCCCTCTTCTAAAAATCTCTCCCTTATTCTTCCTAATTTTTTTGACTGATTTTTCGTTTCCATAAGGAATGCAATTGAAGGCTTAATCTTATTCACTAAAGCTGTCAAGTTCTTAACTGTCAAGGGTGTCCCCAGCCCTTGACAGTTCCATGAAAGGGAAATCACGACCCCCTTATGACTCATTTGGGCTAGCCACCACAGTTACTTTCAACATTACCACCAAAAACCATTCCCTCTATTTCACCTTGCATTATAGGAACATCCACCAGATTACCATCTTTACTAGATATACTCTCTCTCGGTCCACATAGTCCCCTTGCACGTCGTTTAGCATTCCAAATTTTTATACGAGCAGGATTGCTTCTTCTGTCACTTGTCATTTTAACCACCCCTTCCTTGAAGATAGTTAAATCCTTTACCAACACCTGCTCGACAAGGACCTCTCTCTTCTACTTCTTTGAGCTCTCAAATTCAAGCCCAACTTCTGCTGCTCTCTTGAGGCATACTTTATTTAAAACATTCGCTAAGTCTTCCTCATAATTAGGCCCATTATTCGCAATTACCATAGCTAATTTGTTCTCATCCACTTCCTCATCTGAAGGCATTTTAATGGGCTAATCCGCTTCCTTGTTCTCTCTGGGCTTTTCACAGTCATAACTTCGTCTATTATAATCAGATTGTTAGGTCCACTTTTGTTTCCGTCCAAAAAAGCATATGTTGGGCCCTTATCCAAAACGCCTTTACCCTTCATCCTTTCACTAACAACTTTGAGGGAGGTCATGTAAGCCTCCATGTGTTTACTTCCTTACTCATGAGCGTGTTCCTGGACCCCACCACTAATAGTTCCTTCTTAATTGATTTTTGTTGCCGCGTGTCAAACTTCTCGTAGCCCTCACTGCTTGCTCTAATGGTCATTGCATTGGTACACTCATTGCTAACTGCCTTAATTCACCCAGACCCCTTTTGCGACGTCTCTTGCTCATGCACCACCTTAGTTCAGACAAAATTTTCCATTGGCACACCATTCTTGACTTCAAAAATGTTGTTCATCGTCTTAGTCGGCGCCGTCCCCATCCATGGCCCGAATCTTCGTTATGAAATTCCATTCTCATCATCACTTTCACATCCCTTGACATAATGCCCTAAGACCCCACAACCATTGCAAAAATTCTGCAGCTTTTCGTAATTCACTACAACCCGGATTCTGGGAAGATTGGGTCGAGGGACCCAGATACCCCCCATAAGCGGCTTCCTTATGTCAATTTTGATTCTCACATAAGCATGACTTCTTAATTATTACGGCGCCATTAATCCAAGGGTCTTGAATTTCTACCCACCTTCTGACCAAGCTTCAAAGTATTAACCACACTTAAAAACTTCCATTGGGATTCCATGAAATTGAATCCAAAACTCACAATAACATGCTTTCATCTCTGTCACTGATCTCAGGGATTTCCATCTTTGGATATTAAAAAAATGGCCCAACATAGTCCAAGGTCCTTCACTAAGGACCTCACACATGGTTTCTCGCTAGAAAAGGTAAACAACAAAAACTCATTTACCCCTACTTCCGCAATTGCCAAACCTCCCTAAGTTTTCCACAATTTATGGGTAATATTCTTCATTATTGCCTTATTCAAGCTCTTCTCTGTTAGAGCCTTACCATAGATAATTCTTCAACTAGCCTCTCCACTACCTGCATCACCCCATACCAGTTCCACAGGACCATCATCGTTCTACCTAGACGCCTCACCTCCTTCCTCCATACCTACCACAGAAACACCACCACCGGCCTGAACTTTGATAACAAAACAGGGTTCCTACTATCAGCAAGAAGTAGGAACTCTTACTCGAACCAAAGGGGAAAGAAAAGAGATGGAAGGGGGAGAAATTGGGGGGGGGAGGTTAGGGTTTTTGCTGAAACAGAGTTAAAAAATGCTCATAGAGGAACAGAGATCTCTCACAGAGGAGGGAAATCCCCTCCCCTCTATTTTAAAAATCTACACTATACTCCCTTAAAAGATTAAAAAAACTTACAATGTCACCATCTTTTGACAAACATACCCTAACATATTTTTTAAAAAAATAATTATAATTTAATATAAAAATATATATTTGAACATTATTATTTCACAATAATAATTCGGAGTTAAATATATATTTTAGTATATTTTATTTTTTTTTAAATTTTTATATTAATTAAATATGTAATGATATAAATAGTAAACATAAAGGTGTTTTGGTCAAAATATTGGTGAAATTATAGGTCTTTCTCATCTCTCAAATTAAAGGAGAGAATTGTAATTTCCGAAATAGATGTGAGGGGAGAGGCAAAGCTCGGTGGACCTTTACAATATCGATGGATGTATCCCATTGAGAGGTAACAAGTTCTAACTATAAGCGCACTTCAATGTTTTATATAATGAATTTAACCACTAGAGTAAATAATAAGTTTAACTTATGTGTATAGATACTTGCGAACACTCAAGTCATATGTCCGCAACAAGGCTCGACCAGAAGGTTCAATTGCAGAGGATTATTTGGCTGAAGAATGTTTAACATTATGTTCATGATACTTGAAGAATATCCCGACAAAGTTTAATAAACCTCCAAGGAATGATGATGGATTTATTCCATATTGTAAGATATCTGTCTTTAAAAACACATGTTAAGCAAAAGGGCGTCCTGAAGACCTTATTATGTCACATGCAGAGCTTCATTAAGCTTGTATGTATGTTCTGCAAAACTGTGAAGAGGTTTCGCCATTCCTGCAATAAGTTAATAGAATTTCCCAAAAAAATCCACAAACATCCATTTGTGTTGTCTTAACTAACTTATTAATTGTATGAAGTATAGGATAACAAAGCTTTGACATCGAATGAGACCGATTATAGTGACTTTCCTTATTGGTTTCAAGCACATGTACTTTCCTAACTTTACCCTTTTGTTAATTGATAGTGTAATCGACCAATGTTAACAAAAAATTGTTTGTCTATCCAGATTTTTGAATTATGTGCAGAAAAAAAGGCAACTGATGAGCTTATAAGCTTGACAGTTGGTCCAGATAAAGTAGCCAAGTTATATCCAATGATTATGGTCAATGGATTTAGATTTCATATAAGAGCTCGTGCGTTGGGGAAAAAGACTCATAATAGTGGGGTACTTGTAAGAGGGGATGATTTAGATATTGCAAATGAGTAATATGGTGTTTTAGACCATATTTATGAGTTGTCTTATATGGAAAATAGGAATGCATACCTTTTCAAATGCACTTGGTGGGATTTTTCTTGTTTATGAAGAGGATATAAGATTGACAAGTATGGCTTTATGAGTGTGAATACCCATTGTTCTTCTTTAAAAACAAATGAGCCATTTTTCTTGGCATCCCAAGCAGAGCGAGTGTTCTACGTGAATGACATTGTTGATGAAGATTGACTTATTGTTGTAAAGACAAGTCCCCGTGATCTTTTTAATATGCCAGATGAAGATGTTGTGGGTAAGGATGAACAAGGAGAGGCATATCAACAGGCAAGAACTGAATTGAATGTGTAGACTAACAACGAAATAGACGATGACATTACGGTGACCTTGCTCAAAGTTGATATTGATCCAGAAAACATTATTCTCACTAGTAACGATGTGCAAAGAGAGAAAAGATGTGTTCGAAATGATTCAAGTGATGTGGAAGACGATACCGATGTGGATGAAGAATACATCTAATCGTAGAATGTTATTAGTTTGTAATTTTGGATAGTATTTGCTGAGTAACTTGTTTTGGTATTATGGTTTGTAATTTTGGATGTCAATTGTTTTCCTAGTGTTGTTTCCACACTTGACTCTATTTTGTTTGGCATATGTTCCTTTCTATCAATTGATTCAAATACTGACAACTTAGGAATATCGAAATATGAGTAAACATAGTCTAATTACATTCACACATTAAAATTAAAAACAAAAAAATATACATTTTCATTTTTTGGTTATTACAAGCACTAAGTACCTCATTTTGTCTGCACAAGCCTATATTACATTTGTTTTCTCTGCTTCCCTGTAGTCTAATTGTAGCACCACTGGTAATACAAACAATCCTAGCTACAATCTACTCTTAGAATATATGCATCATCGCCAAGCTACAAGAAAAAAAAATCTCTCTTTTCTTTTTTCCTTCCTTCCCTTCATCTCCTCTTGTACTTGAAAGTTTTTTAAAATATTCAGTTTCTTGTTGGAGTAGAAATACAAGTCATAAATAGAGAAAAAAATACACAAAAGTATATAGTTGTCTCAAGAGGAAGGGATTTTGTACTTGTGCTCCAACTTCACCATTTTTAATTTCTCTCTCTTTCATCATTTTCTCTTTGCTAATTGGAATGTCCTCTTTAGGAATTGGTTTGCCACTTTGTCATTTCTATGGCATAGAACCCTTAAGATTGTGTTTGGATCTGCCCTATGCCACCTTCTTGTGGTTGGAGGCATAGGCAATTTTTGGCCATTACCAATCACTCCTAACCCACTTGTCTCACACGTCACAATGCTGAAATCTTCCATTAATTGCTCAGTGCTTTGCCCCATTAATGATACCACTCCCTCCACCACTTCTCCCTCTCTCTGCACCTTCTCCTCCGAGATCAATCCTTCCCCGCAACACACGAAAATCCTCTTCATATCCTCGAAGTCGTCGTGAATCTGCTGGTGGTCGGACCTGTTGTAGACCCGGTTGCTCCCGCCGGCGAGCAGGACCATGAGGAACGCGTCGAAGCACGCCCTCATGGCTTCCTTCATGGCCACGGCCTGAGCTTTTTCGGTTAAAATGGTGACCATCAGCGTGAGGTTTTGCTTCAGCGTCCGCAGCGTGGGGCGGATGGACGAGGCCCCGCCGGCCACGTCGCCCATGTACAGCCAGTCGTAGAAGACGGAGTTGGAGTCGAGGAAGATGAGGCGGTAGGCCGCCACCTCGGACACGTGCTGGCACGCCGCGAGGATGGAGGCCGAGATGATCTCGAAGTACGAGGACGACGAGGCTGACGTCGCGGAAGCCGTGCTGGTGGCGGTGGGGGTGGTGGGGGTTTGGGGAGCCCTGAAACGTGGGTTTGAAGGTACCACTCCGGGGGTGAGGGAGAGGGTCTTGTCAATGGCGTGGATGTGAGTAAGGAGGAAGTGTAAGGTGTTGAGGCGGATGTAGAGGCGTTGGGTCCCACGGCTGGTGGAGGGTCGGGGGTTGTGCCCTAGATTATCGGAGCCTCCATGGATGTGATGTTCTTCGAGTCCGTAACTGCAAGGGTTAGTTATCTTCCACATCTTGCTGAGTTTTGAGTCACGGTTGCATCTAGTTAGGGGAGGAAGTGAGGGAATGTAGCTCTTCTTTGAACCTGATGAGATACAAGATAGAAAACACAATTAATATCATGTTATATTTTAGGCAGTGGGCACGTAACATCCTTGAGTTATCGACCTCAGGCACAAAATCCTAAACTCTAAACCTTCTCAATAATTTTTAACTAATTAAAGGGTATTTCAATTTTAAATGAATGAACCTTGTATTGATTTTTGGGTTGGTGTTTTTCGTTCGATTACCTGAAAACAACTAACTGTTAGTATGACAAAGTGTTTACTGACGTGGCGGAACTACGTTAAAAAATAGACTAAATTCTTAATGAAAGTGGTTCTCTGTCCAAAATTAAAAGTTCAGAATTGGGTACAAGATTTGAAAAGCGAATGGAATTCTATGCCATGACCTAAAATTTAGAAAAAAATACTTTTTTGTATTTTACTCTATTTAGTGTAAGTGTTAGACGCATGTCAAATAATAGAAATAGCTCCAAGTAATGAAAATAGGATTTGACTTGAAATCTTTATGTTCTCTAGGAAAGACTTTATCAACAAGACAAGTTCTTAGTTATATTCTTTAAACAACAACAGTCAAAGTTTTTTTCACTAGGCGGCTATATATATATCAAGCAATGTCAATATTTTCTATTTTTGTTTATTTTTATAATTAGGTTATTAATTGTTAAGTTTATCATAATAGTTTCTTCTATTGTTTTCTTTAGTCTTCCCCTACCTCTAATTATTGGGCTACATCTTGTCAACTCTAAATACGATAGCCTCAAATATAAATGACATTCTTTGTACATGACCGAATCAATTAAAGGGTTGTTTCAACTAACATTTTTAATAAGTACTACCCTAACTTTCTCTCTAATACAATCATTTATAATAACATTGAAATGTGTTGCTATATATTTATGACATTAGTTTACTATTGTGTGTATTGCATGTTTTGGTGTTTTTTTTTTGGCCTTTGTTTTGGTGTTTTTCAATTCAAGCAAATGGGTATAAAAATTTTACTTGAATTCATAAAGCATCCTATCATGAAACATTGAAATGTGTTGCTATATCTTTATGACATTAGTTTACTATTGTGTGTATTGCATGTTTTGGTGTTTTTTTTTTTTGGCCTGTGTTTTTGGTGTTTTTCAATTCAAGAAAATGGGTATAAAAATTTTACTTGAATTCATAAAGCATACCACATGCTGCAACAAATGTCATGTACTCCCGGAAGAGACTTTCCAATCCAATAGCAAGTTCTTGAACCAAATCTTCCGTTATTCCAACGGGAATTCTGAAGAATTCTTCCACAGTTAGGTTGGCCACTCTTACTAGCTCCACAGCTGATTGTGCATATGGTTCTTGTTTGGATTTTGGATTCCATGTCTAAAATTAAAGAAAGAAAAAAAAATTATTTGATATTAGTTACTAAAAATCTATTACAATTCTCAAGGCAAAAGTATGTTTTTGTATACTTCTAAACTTTGTTTGTTATCAATTATGCCTCCAAACTTTTAATTTACAATCAAATTTTTCCTTCACCCAAATTCCATCCGAAAAATTAATTGCATATGCAAATATGACTACTCTCTTGACCTATAATACTGACTGTTATGCCAAATCATATATTTAGCTACACTAATTCGTCAATTTAGCCACAATAGCTACGTTGCTAAATATATAATTTAGCATAACAGTCAACATTTGGTGGCCACGTACGAGAATACTCAAATTTGCATGTGCCGTTAATTATTTAGATGGAACTCGAGCGAAGGGTGAAATTACTTGTAATTTGAAAGTTTACGGGCAAAATTAATAGAAACCTGCCTGCCTTATTTTTAACTATTTCTTCAAGAAATGATCACACAAAGTTAAAGCCAATCAATATACCTACCTCAGTTTCTTTTGCTCTTTGAAACAACTCTCTACATTTGTTGAGTGATTCATCTATCCATTTCTTCACAAGGTTCAATATGATTGTGTCAACTTCATAAGGGACCATCTCTCTCACTATTGTTTTCCCACCATCCTCACAGTCAGCAGAATCTTCAACCACCATTTGGACCAAAACCTTCTCTAGTTTTGCAGCTCTGTGCAATACCTCAACTGTGTCAGTAGTAAGTGATGCCACCTCATTTAGGTATTGATTCAACACTTGGGCATAGCAGCTGTGCAGTGTTAATGCTGCAACTGCACCTGCTGTTATGTGCCATTTCTTCAAGATTGGGCTGTAGTTTTGCCTCTCTTTCATTGCTAGATCCTCAGTTTCTTGAGCCAATTGGAGCAAAACTTGGGTCACATCTTCCTTTATCTCAGATTTAGCAAATTTTACATTGGCTGCTTCTATTATCTAGAGTCACAATAAGGAGGGGACACAAAAGAGTGTAATTATCAAATGTGGATCACTATAACAAAATATAAAGAGCAACCCTCTATTATTTTAGTGGATGATTAATAAATGGATTTTTTCAAATGTGATCATTTTATATATATTTTTTCTTTCAATTCAATATATAAGTCCATGTTGTTTATTAACTCTTAATCAGTTTGTTTCTTTGATTAATAGAATTGATAGAAAGTTCATTGATAGTAATACTCATGGATGTTAAGTGACTGTTAAATGATATATTAGATCTTACTAAACAATAAAAAAAAAATACAACATATCATATTTACAAATTAAGCATTGTCGAAATGCATTATTGTTAGCATTTTCTTATGCACAATTTGTAAATTTGATATACATTATCAGAATGTACCATTTATTATGATTCAATTTATCATTTAAAAGCCAGTTACACTCCATTACTGCTAGTTAATTTTATATCCATCGTATTAATCAAAGGATCATGACATATTTTATCTTTCAGGATTAAATTGAGAAAGAAAATGTTTTTTTCAAGGCTAAATAATTAATTTACTATATATTCAATGTTAAATTGGTATATAAATGGGATGGAAATGATGACATATATTGCAAACATTTTAATAGGCTAAAGTACTATTTTGGTCCTCAATGTTTGCATGAAGTTTAATGTTGGTCCTCAATGTGTTTCAAAAGTTTAATGTTGGTCCTCGAGCATAACACCGTTAACTTTTTGCCATTAAATGATGACGTAACATGCTTATATGGTACATCATTTCTCCTACGTGTCATATTTTAATGACGTGGTACGCCACGTCACTCCACCATGGCCACATCATCATCATCTTCTTCTTCTTCAAAGCAAAAATTTTGCTATGGTGGAGTGACGTGACGTGATGTAGCGTGCCACGTCATTAAAATATGACACGTAGGAGAGAGGGTGTGCAACACACAAGCATGCTACGTCATCATTTAACGGCAAAAAGCTAACGGTGTTACGCTCGAGGACCAAAATCGACCGAAACAAAAAAAACTTTGAGGACCAACATTAAACTTTTAAAACATTGAGGACCAACATTAAACTTCCTGCAAAAATCGAGGACCAAAATAGTACTTTTAGCCCATTTTAATATATCAAATAGTATAAATTGAAAGAAAAGATGTTATAATATGAAAGAGTACAAACCTTTCCAAATGCATTCTTCATTGAAAATCGAATGTACTGATCAACCTTGTCCTCAGAAGAGTCCAATACTACGTCCTTTCTATCCCCTTGAGTAGTGTTCGAAAGATGTTCACCCAAAATCTTCGACCCCAACATCACAAGAGGAAGAAGGTTCTCAATTTGTCCCACACTAGCCCCTCTAACGAAATACTCATGGTAACTTCTTAGCCTCTTTTCTGCCCACCCCATCATTGAACTCAACATCGACGCCAATATCTTCACATAAAAACTCGAAGAATCCCTCTCTTTCTTAGCATCCACCGCCACTTCCGTGAGCATAGCATGTGACGCACAGAGAAGGTCGGATTCTATCTGACCCGTCATGACATATTGGTAGAAAAACACCCAAGCGAAGCACACGTTGTGAATGGCCTTATTGATCCCAAATGTCGACCATGTCTTCTTCATTAGGTCAAGAAGCTCATCGACCTCGTCGAGCACTTGGGTCTCATCCCTAATGTCGAAAATGGATTGCAGGAGGGAGATGTAGAGCTGGATGTTGACCGGGAACCCGTCGGCCCAGTGGCAGACGTCGGTGGGGGCCCCGCTGGTGGTCCGCCACGAGAGGGAGACGACGGAGTTGCAGAGTACCCTCATTGTATCGGAGGTCTTGTTTGTGTCTAAGGGCTTGGCCTCCGCGCTGTGTATGATCTCCTTGAGGCGTATGGTGAGAGGGTTGGATTTCTCGATGGGGATTAGGGGGTGGATGAGGAGGCCCACTTCTAGGATCTTGAGCTGCCTCTTCTGCCATAGGTGGTACTCGTGGGAGTCGCTGAATTCGGAGGGTTTTATGTGTCGTAGGAGCTCTAGAGGGAGGATGATGCTCTCTGCTCTCTTCCCCATCTGTGTGCATGCATTCGTTACAAAACAATAATAGTATTTTGGGTAATGAAGTTTAAAGTTGGTGTTAAAAAAAAAATTTTTTTTTTGGGTCCTCGAGCGTAATACTGTTAACTTTTGCCGTTAAATGATGGCGCGACATGCTTACGTGGCACGCCCTCTCTCCTGCGTGTCATATTTTAATGGTGTGGCATGACACATCACTGCCGCGTCACCCCACATTGCCACATCATCATCTTTTATCCTTCATTAACATCATCATCTGGGGTGACGTGACACGTAAGAGAGAGAGTGTGCCACATAAGCATGTCACGTCATCATTTAATGGCAAAAAGTTAACGGTGTTACGCTTGAGGACCAAAATCGACCAAAAAAAACTTTGAGGACTAACATTAAACTTCATGCAAACATTGAGGACCAACATTAAACTTCATACAAACATTGATGACCAAAATAGTACTTCAGCCATAGTATTTTAAAGAGAGAATTATCAATTTGGTCGCTGAAAGATACAAAAAGTTCCAATTTAATTCCTGAACGATGAAAATGTCTAATTTAGTCCCTAAAAGAATTTTTGTTCCAATTTGGTCCTTAAAAGAAGCTACAAATTATACACTAACAAAAAAATTAAAGGGACCAAATTGAGACATAAAAGCATCTTCAGGGATTAAATTGGAACATTCTATATCTTTTCGGAACTATATTGATAATTCTCTCTATTTTAAACTAGGAGGAGAAGATATTTGGTACTATTAGAATATTGAAAATTTGGCACTAGCTTCATTTATTACTTGTTATTTGTTAATATTAATAAAAATTTTGTCTCTAACTTATTCAGGGTGAGTCCATATTAATATTGACAAATAACATTAAATAATTGAAGTAATTTGATATTATAAACGTTTATCCTTCAACTAGGTTTGTCAACAAAAGATATTTGTAGAATTTATTAGATTCATTATTAACAAATGTATACTTATAAATTATATAAAATTAAATTTCAATTATAAATTATAGGATGATACTCTTTGCTCCTCTTCTCCATCTGCATTCATTATCAAATTAGAGGATTGGGTCTTTATCTATAGTTATAATATTTTAAAGGTAAAAGCACTTTTTATATCCCCAAATTATACCAATTGCTGAATGAAGGGAGTAAGCAAAATCTATGTGCCATGAATTTGTCAACAACTATGTATAATAATGTGTTTGCTTAATCATTTTTTAGCTATCCATTCTGCATACTAATATTTCGATTTTCTTTTCTTTCACATAAATTTGTAGTACTCTTTTGTTTTAAAATATGGTCTCAAATTAATACTTTATAGGCTTACTAACATATTAATCAGTTTCTCTTGATTTCTATTTGGCATTGAAATTGAAATGTGCAAATATTGAAAGCAAAGTACTGAAAAGAATGAAATGAGCACGTTAGATAATGTATTCACATGTAAAATTTTATTTCATGATTTTGATTTAGTTTTCTTGCATAATGATATAATTAACATTATATTAAAAATGCTAGAATCATTATATCAAAAGCACATTTTAAATCCCAAACGATTTCATCCCAACTCCTAACTTATAATTTGGATGTTGTTATAGGTATTATGATGTAATCGATTGCAATTTAAAACTTTTGAGACGAAATTGAAAATAAAAATACTGAGAGATCAAAATGAATTTGGTGTAAAGTTTGTAGACTTACTTGGCCAACAAGGGTCCTCATAAGGGTTTTTCGTAGCCGGCTATCACTCTGCTCCGACACCCGCATTTGTTGTCTCATAATCTCCGCCGAGGTCATCGGCCGCCTTGGCCTAACCGGCGGCAAAGTGTTCGATAAAGAGCCTGCTCTGTCGTATCCATTTCTGGACGACGACGATAAAGGGCTGCTTGCTCCACCTTGTCCGTGTTTACTTGGCGATGTTGGAGTCGTCAACCCACCGCAGCTCCCGCTCATTCTTCTTGACGGTGACCTCTTCAACATCTTCAACCCTAGCGCCCTCTTCACCTTACTTGTCGGCGTTGCCGGCGTCACCACTTGCCCTAGCTTCGACCCGCCCTCGTTGTTATTCTCATGGTTGGAGTAAAACGTAAGTGCGGTCTTGCCTCCAAAGCCCGGCGACGACCGGCATGCCGTGAAGAAGATTTCGTACGCCGCCTGCCGGATGTCATCGTCGTCGAGGCCCTCGAGCTTCCCAAAGGGCCAAACGAGGTCGTTTTCCTTGTCAAAAAGGTCGCGACAATGGTGGGTGTGGGGACGCGGAACACTAGAATAGAAGGGACCGGGATCAGATTCGCGACGGTTGTGCTGACCCATACTAAGGATCTATAGATCAAGATGGGTCAGGAACCGATCGACGATGAAGGGTGGCGGCGGCGGCAGCAACGGTGGCGGCAATAAAAATACTACGATGATATATGTCAAATGTATGGCGGGAGAGAATAGGGAGATACCAAGTGCATTTCTCTTGAACAAGAAGATGCAGAGTTAATGAATAATAAAAAAAATGGGGTGTAGCTCCTTTTTTTTAGTTAATGACATCACAGTTTTAATCAATGATGAGAAAAAAAGAAAGAGAGAGAGAGAGAGATATGAGTGGGTGATGATGGGTTTGCCAACGCTACCAAAAGCGAAGAAGACGATAAACAAAATCCAAAATAGAACAATACACTCGCATAATTTGGATCGTACTTCTCGGAAGCACAATTTTTTTTTTCTTTTCTTTATTCTCCACTCTAGCTAAATATGTTACTATTTTTTTTTTTGAAAAATAAGTTAAGCATGTACACAAAATAATATTTCATCAGTTACTAATTATCTATTTTAGGAATAGATTAATTTATTTAAACTTTTGTTTTGCAGAAGTAGACATGACCTCAAAGATACAAACTCAACACATCGCCTAAGAGTAAAAATAAGTGCATTACTAACCCAAGGGGTGTGGTTGAGTGAAAGAGACTCATCCATCATTAACCAAGTGTCAGGGGTTCGATTCCTGCCTTGGGTATGGAGCAGCTTTAGATCCTTGGGCCAGCTGTCCCACCCTTCGAGGTGCCTACAATTCAACGAGGGGATTAGTCACTGTGCTCGACGGTGGATACCCTGGTTTAGACAAAAAAAATAAGTGCATTACTTTAAAGTACCCATCTTGTATAAATGATGGTAGTGTATCTTTATCTTTGAACTTATAAACTTATTCTTGTTATTATTGTCAAATATGGTTCCTACATGTGATACGCACGTATCACTCTAATTCTCTCTAAAAGACTTTCATTTGAAGAGGGCCTACCGCCTGTATGACCTATTTATGAGTCTATAAATAGGCTCATGTACGAAACCATAAGACACATTCATTGCGCCTCTCATACTCAAAAGTTGACTCTCTCCATCTTTAACTCCCTCTGAGGTATTCTCCCCAATATGTCGCACGATCCGTCTCTCCCACTTAGCACCATATTCAAACAACCCTAACGTGCTAAGCCTTATAGGGATCATGGTTCTCACCTACATGAGTGTCGTCCCCTCCATCACAACCCTTTCACTGGGCCTCCTCGGCCACATCTACGGTGACCTAATTCACCTATCAACGTCCTTGTCGCCCATGGCTCATGTACAGATAAATCCTATGCCTAACGGCCACCATGGACATCCCCTTGATCGAACTACATGGACTTAGATCCCTTATCCAAATACGTAGGCACTTATGTCTTCACCTAAGACAAGTCCCCCAAGGTTTAGACCCTTGGCAGTCCTTTAATACTAATTGTAGATTCCACCCAACCAAAAATGAATCTAAACATTGGCACCCACCACGCCCTAGCCGGCCATAATTTCACCTTGCTCTCCGAGCAGACTGCCATCAAGCGACACTCTTTTTTTTTCTAGAGTAGGAGAATACACCTATATTCAAATCTTTGGCTTTTTCTCTACAGGTAACTACAGGAAGTTAGATGGCTGACACAACCACAACAATCGGCGTAGTATATCCAAACGTACCCATGTGCAACTAGAGGAACAAATAGCCCGCCCAGGTTCCTAGGAGACGTTGCGGATGCCAGTACGACTATAGCACCAATAGAGGCAGGTACCTCGAGCGTAGTCCAACCACCGCCTCTCCTCATCCAAAAAATATTCACCGCAGAGATAGTGACCCAAGCCTTGTATGGAGAATAATGCCCGCAAAACCCTTATGGAATCTTGCATGACCGTTGCATTTCAATGGCTACGATGTTACTTAGTCAAATAAATGCGGAAGAAAATGAAAGAATGCGAGAAGAAATATCCAAGCTCCGAAGTTGACCTATATAAGATGGTTCTACCAGCACCTGGCGTACCAGACCTACCAACCCCCGGTTCAAGTGTCTTTTGGCTTAGTAGCCCCCTATCTCACTTAGACATTGGAGTCCCCTCCGACATCGCACTTGCAAGGTAACCCACTGTTGACAAGCGTCCTGCAGTTTCAACAGGTGACGCGAGTGCCACGAGGAGCCATGCCTGACATTACACCAGTACCGCAAGTAAGTCAAGCTCCCTAAGTGACCTTGCCACTAAGCGTATCGCAAGTATAACCACCTCAGGCGATCCACTTTGGAACCCTTGGAGTTTGCCAGACTAACTGTCTTACGCCACCTGCAACGACTGCACTACCTAGTCAACAACCATTACTTACCATGACAATTGTTCTCACATCCATTCCGCAAGCTACCCCCAGCTTTCGCCCACACAAGGATACCCATTCAGATTCTAGCTAGTTCAACTGTGGCTCACCGGGTATCCACAATACCCAACTTATTGAATGACATATGCTCATCTAGCTCAGTTCCCATGGCATAGGATTGACTTTCAAGGAAGAAGGTGACACCCATTCGTCCAAAAAATTATAAATGAACACGTTCCCATAAGATTCAAAATGCCTTTTACCATTGAACCATATGAAGGAGAGACTGACTCAATAAACACCTTGAACTCCTCCATGTCCATATTGGGCATGATGGACGGACAACAATGCCAAGTTTTCTCATCCACATTGAATGGAGCTGCCTTGAGATAGTTCGTGCTACTTCCTTCTAACTCAATACACAGTTTGCCAGCAACAAATAGTACAAAAAAGAATGAAGATGCCTTCATTGGTTTCCACCAGGAAGATAGAGAAACGCTACAAGATTTCCTAGCGCAATTCACTAAGTTGGTCCTTCAAGTTCGAGGTTTCCAAGACTCAGTGGCCATTCTCATCTGAAGGCAGTTACCGTATATGAGGAAATTAAAAAAAGCTTTATGGGACCTTAAACCCTTCAAAGCGGTTGGTATATATGGTTCTCAACCGAGTTTCTTTCAAAATTGTTGGAGCTTCCCTGAGAAAGATTTAATTATTGAAATTCAGAATGCATTCTCTAGTGGAGTTGTTCCTACTGAATGGAATAAAATAATGATTTACCTTATCCCTAAGTGCCAAAACCTGTCCGAGGTTAGGAATTTCAGGCATATTAGCCTTTGTATAAGATTATGTCTAAAATCATTGTAGATAGACTAAAGCCCTTGATTCTTGACCCTTTAATCAATGAGCCTTTGTTCTAGGGAGGAAAACCATAGATAATGTCATCGATCATAGCTCAAGAGTTGATTCATTCTATGAAAAAGAAATGTAAAGGTAGGGTTGGTTGGATGTACGGAGAAGGCTTATGATGAAATTAATTGGGAATTCATCTTGAAAACCCTTAGGACCGTTTTCTCATCTCTTGTTTGCTGATGATGTCGTCTTATTTATTGAAACGGATAGGATTCCATTAGTGCAATTAGTCGAGCTTTAGAAACGTTTCTTCAAAGCTCAAGTCTTTCAGTCAATAATGCCAAGTCCTCAATCTAGTTTGCTCTGTGCACCTTTAATGAAGAGATAAGGGATGTTACTATAGTTCTTAATTTCAAAGTGGAAGCTAAACCGGAGATCTATTTGGGTCACTTACTGGGTATAGGGAAGAAGAATTCAAACTATAAACCCATCATTGACAAGATGATGGGAATGATGGAGATTTGGGACTCTAAAATGCTTTCCAAAGCAGGTAAGATAACCCTAAAAAATTCGGTTTGCTCTCTTATGTTGGCCTATTATATGCAATGTACGAAAATTCCTTCTAAACTGTGCAATCATATTGAAAAAAATTCATAGGAATTTTTTTTGGAGAGCTGGAAACAAATAGAGTGTGCATACTATAAGTTGGGAAGCTATCCGCAAACCGAAATGGTTGTGTAACGCAGAAACGGAAACGAAAAGGGAAAGGGAAAGAGAAATGTAATGCATTTATTGTGTTTGTTAGTAAAAGTTGAGAATGGAAATAAAATGGGAATGTATTAAAATGACCACTTTATCCCTTATATTAAAATAATAAAAAAAAAAGTTATGATTGTGTCAAATCAAATGGTATAATAGACATTTTGTATTTTCTTTTTTCTTTTTTTAATTACACACACTTTTCAAGATGGAAATAAAAAAGTGAATAACATGTAGGGCCCATATGTTTTTTTTCTTCCTTCTTTCCCTTGCGTTTCCTTACCTAAAGAACACAACCGTAATCTAGCTCTGTTGGCTAAGCTTGGGTGGAGGTTGTCCTCGAAACAGTATCATGTGTGGGCTAAGCTGATGATGATATATATAAGTGATAGGAAAGCAAATGGTTCTGTTGTGGGTAGAGAGGCACTAGGTTGGGACTTAATCTTTTGAAAAAGGGTTTAAATTTAATGGTTTACTTTGGGAAAGATACTAATCTATGGATGGATAAATGGATAGGACTAGAGCCTATCAAACACCTTATTAGTGAACCTCTTAGATGAAGTTTCAATAACAATTAAAGACCTGGTATAGGGAATTGGGACTAGGGTAAAATGTCCTTTGAGTTGCCTATCTCTATTAAGATAGGATCTTAGTGTACCTTGTTTTACTCTTAAAGTTTAGAGTTTTAGCCCTTCAAGGGCCTTCGATTTAAAATCTGTCTAGAATAAAAGAGAGAAAGGAGAAATGGAGGGAGGAGTGAGAACAAACTATTAAAATTATATTCTATTCATCAAGTCTAAGTATAAGATAGAGAGGGCCACATATATATTGAGAGCCCAAGTCAAAAGCATTAAAGCCAAATTACAATTTCCAAAATAGTTATAAAAGCAAAAACATTTTCAAGATAGTAATAAAAGCAAACACATTCCCAACAATACTTCTAGTCAAACTCTAATATTTCTTAGGTACTCATTTATTTCTTTATTCTTTTTTCTAGATAACAATACTTTTTTTCTTTCTAGAATAAGTTTTTCAATACTTTCATCATTATTTGATTCTCCATCATTTTGCCACAGGTTAAAAATTCAGTTTCCTATCTCAAATCCAAATCTTAACATTTCTAAATGGATTTGGAAGCTTGTTTGTCCGGCAAAATTAAATATTTTTATTTGGCTTTACTTTAACAATGCAATTCCATGTAGGTTAAACTTCAATCTAAGGTTTTCAAGTCCCAAATGTATGTCCAATCTATAATCAAGATAATGAATCCCAAATTAACATATTTAGAGAGTGTCCTTATGCTTGAAGGATGTGGGGTAACCTCAGGTTTAATCTTAAAAACCCCCCCAAGCTGCAGGTGAGACATGGCTGACTACAAATGTTTCTAACACTTCTGCATTCAACCTTAGGGCATGTTCTTTTACAAGAATTCCCAATAGAAATGGAAATAGTGGGCCCACCGGGTCCCACTTACTTTTTCACTTTTTCATTTTCATCAACTTTAAAAAAAAATACAAAATACCTATTATACCCCTCTGATTTGACATAATTTGACACAATTATAACCTTCTTTTCTTTTTATTATTTTTATATAAGGGGTAAAATGGTCATTTTAATACATTCTCTTTCTATTTCCATTACCAAACTTTTACTTCTAAACACAGGAAACGCATTTCGTTTCCGTTTCCGTTTCTGTTTCCATTTCCATTTCTGCGTAAAGAACGTGCCCTTAATGTTAGTCGAAGTACTGTTTTTGTTTTCGGTTTGTAGGAACTCTGGTTAAATAAAAACAAAGTTATTTTTTAAGGGAAACACTCTCTGCCTGCTACGAGTGGTCCAGAAACTTTCTTGAAATCTACTGAGTATTTTCATTTGTCTAATGGGTGCATCTCAGGTGTACATAAAGTTCGATCTTGGATTAAATGGCTGGCTCATGATGTTGGATGGCATCATTAGAGATGCTAATAGAAATTGGATTCAAGAGTTCTCAAAGTTCATAGGCTAATGGACCAGCTTGAAAGTTGAACTTTGGACCATTGCTTTGGGTGTGATTTTAGCCAAAGAACTTCGGTGTGATAAGATTATAATGGAAAGTGATTCCATGACTTTTATAAATTTGATTATTGATATTCATAATTGTAATCCTCATCTTTTGGAAGCTTTGATTGACTTTAGTATATCAACATTGAGCGACTTTTCGGAGTTTCAAATACGACAAACTCTTAGGGAGCTTTGTTGTTTTCAACTCGTTGCCTAGCTTCTTGAAAATGTTGATTATGTTAGTATCAATTATGTTAGAGATAGTGGTAGTGGTAGGAAAACCAAATTAGGAACTAATTTCTATTGGTCCTTATCTCCATTATGCTACTAGTATTATTGTTTCTGTTTTGTTTTCTTTGCTAATTACATCGAAGTCTATTATGTTATAGTCATAAATGTTAGGAGATAGTGAGGTGGGGTCTTCTCGTTGTCGATCCCTTATCTCACTTTGTTAGTTTTTTTATTCTGTTGTAATCGTCATTGTTTTTTTTTTGAGATAATCGTCAAATACAAATCGAAAGAAATAGAAGAGCACATAATGAAATAAATCTCTCTGAAAAAAACTTGTATAACAAGTAAAAAAAAAAAATAGAAAAAAAATAGTAACAAAGAAGGCATTCCCAAGTATCAGTGACTGTGACATATTGAGGAAATCAACATAGGCCCAATTCAAAGGACTACTGCACAAGCCTCAATGCAATCAATTTTATCCGATCGCAATTACTCAATTAACCCTCGGGTGCCAAGAGATTCCTCCAAATCCTTAACTATTTGTGTCAAACGCGTAACCATAATTTAAATGAATCATAAACAACTACCGTCGATAACAAGTGAATCAAAAATTTAATGAGAGGGAAACCATACAAAACATAAACCTTCATCTCATTGGCCTTTATGCAACATTTCTTGATCACAGTCGTCCGGAAGAATAACATCTGGGACCTCCTCAATCTCATCTGCAGGCTAATAATGGAAATGCACAAGGAAAGTGATGAACAATGTCAAAACATGAAAGGTGAAAAAGAAAAAGGCTTACCAGAGCATCATCATCCTACCTGCCATAGTTCCAATAGATGCCATAGCAAAAAACCAACAATCATAACCAAGCAGAAGAGCTTGCCCGCAAATGATCCACAAGAGAGGTATCTACAAAGGAAATTAGACTTGTCAGGACTCCTAGAAATAGTCACTGATGTGTTTTTTTCCTGAATTTAATACTGCAAGTATGAGAGTGGATTCTCTGCTATTATTTTTCTTTGTCATTAGTGTAAAATAATATTTTTTTAACAGTTTTTCTTTTTTCGATTTATAATTGAAAGTTTTAGGTGCCTTATATTTATCATTTCTCAAAAGTATCAGAAAGATACAACAACAACAACAATCAAAGTCTTTTTCCCACTAGGTGGGGTCGGCTATGGATCAAACGATGCCAACATGTTCTGTCTTTACACGTTTCTATGGTAAATATCCTACATTAGGGACCACCTTAATCAGGCCCTACCATGAATAAATTAGGAACCACCATTTTATTTCTAATTATCTCCTAAATTAGAGAAATTTGTCATTTCTTGAATTTAGAGAATCCAAACTCTAAAAATTGTTCATCACAAACCTATTTTGAGACACTTAAAACTTTTGATTGTAAAACAAACTGCTAAAAAACATTATTTTATGTTAATGACAGAGGATTCACTCTCTGCAAGTATACTTTGATAGTAAGCTGACATCAACCTTCTTTCAATAAAGAGAACATATTGTCAGACTCCTATCCATCAATTTTTAACCTGAACTGCATATTTAGCTATGACCAGCTAAAGAATCACCACAATCAACAACATGTTTATCCCACTAGGTGATCAAGCAACCGTGTTTCTGTCTTTTACTAAAAGAATGAATCACCACAACCGAAGTTGCCAAAATATGTAGCATTAACATTAAGCTTATTTATCAAGCAAAATTGAATTTGAGATCCTTGCTTTAAAAGTTTGGGTAAAGTACCCTTGCTGCACTCAAACTTTACTGCAATGTTCATTCCTGTCCCCAAACTTTTAATTTTGTTCATGCCTACCCTTTTTGCTAACACCGTTAACTTGCTTGACGGAATTTGCTTACGTGAATGATGAATGTGTATCTCATTTGCCACCTCACTGTCCACCTCATTTTCCACCTCATATTTAACTTTTAACTTATATAACCTAATCCAAATAAAAAAAAACAAACCAAACTAATTTTTACCGTGAACCTAAACCCATTCCATTTTTACACCTTTTTTTTATTTGGATTAGGTTAATTTCTTTTAATAAAAGTTAAAAGCTAAATGTGAGGTGTAAATGAGGTGGCAAAAGAGATATACATTCATCGTTCACGTCAACAAATTCCGTCAAACAAGTTAACGGTGTTAGCAAAAAGGACAGGCATGAACAAAATTGAAAGTTTGGGAGTAGGCATGAACCAAAATAAAGTTTAGGGGCAGGAATGAACATTGCAACAAAGTTTGGAGGCAGCAAGGGTACTTCACCCTAAAAGTTTTATACTGCCATTAAATTGCTTTTGATATAAGATGTTTAGAGTGTACCGTGAGAGACGTTCTAGCAGACTTTGATTAGAGCACTTCAGAGCACGATCATATACAATTTCAGTCCTCTTGGCAACATCATGCCAGTTATAGAGTTTCCTCATCTGCATAAAATACAGGAACAATAAGGAGCTGACTTACTCACTAAATGCATCAGTAAAAGACCGTTTAAAATTAGAATCTCACTCGATTGTGCATGACTTGTGGATCGATATCTGGCAGCATAGATATTGCCTTCCCAATTGCTTGCACCATATCACTAGGATCAGGTTCAGCCAAAACAATCATGTCATCTGGTAAAACCTACGAGTGAAAATGTAAAATCTATCAAAATCCCAGTTAGACATTATTCGAACAATGCTGAATTGGTCAGAAAGTGAAGCACATAACAGATATCCTAAAACATCTATTATTTAAAAACATCTATTCACGTTGCAAACAGGTAAAGAAAGAATATCACTACTACATACCTCAGGGACACCTCCAACACGAGTGCTGACTGTTAACAATCCACAACTGGCAGACTCCAATATGGCTATACAAAATGCTTCAGTTAAGGAACTGTAACGTGAAATTTTCAGTACGGATCGGAAGTATATAGGTCGGTCAGTCCTCCATCTAACCGGAGGTGTGCATAACGAGGCCAAAACCAAAATATACAAACCCACAGAAATACTACACAATACAGCTCCTGTCCCTAATATTTTAGGTCAAAATTAATGCTTTTGAAACATTAAACCATACTCGTCAACTGTGATACACCCACACTTGGATCTGGATTGTTTTAACTTTTAAGTGGATTTATGTCATGGCTTGGCATGTGCATTGTCCCACATAGTGTCTATGCTAGGCAAACAAGGAGTAAATAAGCAAATAGTTGAAAGTGCCAAATGTGATTAGTCCTTTTGAGGTTCTAGATCCAAGGTCCAACACAAAACATGTTGCATATGCTGTGATATATGTTGCACAGGTACAGGTGTGTAATACAATGATAGAGCCTACTAATCTGAACCCAGAAAAATAACAAGACAGCAACAATATAGCACCAAAAAACAGAGAAGGTACTGAATAAATACCAAAATACTGATATTACTCAAACTTTAGATAAAAACAGCCCACCCTCTAATGGAGAATAGGAATTTCAGAAGACTCAAGGTAGGTAAACACTCACAAAACACACCTAAAGACTAAGGACCTCACAAAGATAACATAACATAAAGTTGCCTAGCTTTCGAGAGGCTAGACTCTCTCCCAAACCTTTCCCAATATTTTTCCTCCCCCTTCCCAATTGCTATGCTCTCCAATATATAGAAGTTGCTAATGTGGTCCCCTGCCCTCTATATTTCTTCTTGAAACTTCTAGAATATTGGGGGTCCATCATACAATAATTTTTTTTCGAAATAGAGTATCAATACCGTAATAAATAATAAATAAATAAAGAATATTTTGTAATATATAAGTCTCACAACAATAAATAAATAATGATCATTCTGTCATATATAATCAATCAAACTAAGCATACAACTTTCTTAATATGATCTTAAAGTTCATATAAACCTAACAGAGTGAGCAACAATAATGTTTGATATCGAAGTATAGTTTTTCATTGTCAAAATAATAACAGGTAATTTTAGATCTTTAAGATTAAAAGTTTAAAAGTTTGTAGGCACACACACTTATTATTTATCTAATATTTATTAAAATCAGAGAATGACGGGTACAGGGTACTGATATGTATTGGTATGGATATGACTAAAATCTAGAAGTACTCATGCTTCATAGATTGTGATACAAATGCTGTCAAAGAAAACCTAGTAGCCAGTACCACAAGGCATACAAGTCCATATGAATGCAGATAGTGACAACCCTAGATTGGATTAGAAACATACAGATTTGTGTGCCAGTTCCACATTACAATTTACATGTGTGCTACTCAATTTTAAAATATATAAAACCACTGCTAATTAACACAACAACAATCATTACTGCCAATGGCATGTTATTTAGTCCCTTGGAGTGTGGCAATAGCTATCCCTCATAATATGTTCTTAATGGTCCAACAGCATTGGCCATATTTAACACCAAAAATCTGTTTACCCAGAAAACATTGCAACTTCAAAGCCCTGAGAAAATCGGGTAAATTCACCATCACTTTCAAACAAATGAAGGGAAGGGCTAAAAAAACTCCAGGATCGCCCCAATGTTTTAAAGACTGAAGTCCACTAACAGACATAGATTTTTCGTTTGTTACTTCTTGCATATGCCATTATGACCAAGAAGCAGCAGGAATGAAGAAGACATTTTTCCAAACCAATATATCACCCTCCCTTTTTCTCATGAAATAAAAAAATTGAAGGGAAGTACATGAGGAAACATCAAGCAAAACAAGATGTTCTTAGGACCTAAAGCCCTGTTTGGTTTATGGTTTTGAGAATGTAATGTGTGATATAATCCAACATTACCTCCAACATTCTTCCTACCAAACATACCTTACTTTTTGCAATGTGATGAAATTATATTTTTGCCCTTACTTTTTTATCCACTTTTATTCCATTCCCATTTTTAATACCCACTTTTATTCCATTCACATCACATTCCCATTCCCATTCCCTCAAACATTCCAGTAACCAAACGAGCCCTATGTACCCTTTCCTTTGCCAAAAGGCATCAAAATTTGAAATTTTAGCATCATCCAGCACCTGATAATATTCAACCAAGACACATCTGACATCCTAGGATAAAAACCTTAACACATCCTTAATTCACACGACTTAGTCATGACTTTATGCTTAAAAATTTTAAAGTAACCAATCCTACACGGAAAGATATCTGACTTTTCCATCTCCTTTGCATTGGAGACGTATAAAAATGGATCAGTAAACAGTAATCACATTATTAATATTCCTAAATCAATTCCTCTGCCTACATAAAAGTACACTAACGAGTTATGGCAGTATGACAAGTCAATCTTGAGTTAAAACCTAAGAACCTCAGTACCCATCTAAAAGGGAAAAATCGTTCCAGTAAATGAGTGTCAAATTCTAATATTCCCAGACCACCAGAAACACCACAGAAAAAAATAAAATAAAAAAGGAAAAAAATCTGCAATTGCTAAACTCTGGCCTACCAATTCTGACGAAATTACAAAAAGAATTTCAAATTTTAAAATGGAGCCAATTTCGAGGGAAGGTGCACCTGTTTAAGAAAATATGTCCAGAAATTAGAACGGATCGAACTTGTGCATGTGGCACAGCTCCCAACATTTCAACTCGATCTTGAAGAGAATGCTTTTCTCTCATCTCTTCCAACCGTACCCGCTTAGGTCCATCCCCTCCAATAATGAAACGAACCTTCAAATTATATATTTAAGTTATTCCTTTGAAATGCTACAACTATGCAACCATTCTAAATATATAAATTTACAACTCATGCCTGCATATTTATATGGGAGTCATCATCACCTATGGCTCCTGCACATGTATGCCTTAAAATATACAAAGCAGACCTTAAAATCACCAAATCCATTGTAGCACAGAATCAGTCAACATGAAATTTTGCATCCCATGGGTCATGGCCATAGCAGACATACATCTGAACACCTGACTCCATGACAGAGTTCTATACCATTGCTTAAGTCAGCACCAAAGCTTCTAATAATTCTGAAAATTGCTATATCAAAAGTCAAGAAACATATAGTGCTCATTTCTAAGACGTCTTCTCTTCCACGTTACAATTGTCTGGGATAGGGTGGTTTTTTGGCCTCATTTTGTTGTCGACCACATAGAGTTCAGCCTCACTCCATGCTTGAGCCACTTTGATTTTTTCTTTTTTCTTTTTTCTTTTTATTAACTAAGCTCTAAGGATGATATCCTATCCTCCTAACAATGATATACTTTTTCCGTTCTAAAATAAAACTTATTTTGATAAAATAAAAACTTTATCTTCAATTTATAACTGAATGCTATAACACTGTCTGAAAACATCTCCATGTAACTCTTCCAATTCACTCATCAGTTTATTTTCAGGTTTTCCAAAATAGGAGGTTCTCATCGATATTAACAGTCAAAAATTGGTAATTATTAATCAACGCTAACAAAAAAAAAACTATTTTCCCCCTCTTTCCTGTGCAATCCTATTCATTTTTATTTTAATGTTGCCAGTCAATTGAAGCAAATATTCTCTAGAGGACTAAATTGATGGACCAGAAAAACTCTTCCTTTTATTGAAGATGCATAGGGTATCAACTACTTCACCTACTGCCATTAACTCTACATTAATTTAAAAAGAATATGACCAAACAGAAAGAGTGACAGGAATTTCCTGAATTTTAATATGCAAGGCAAACTAATAGTGATCTAGTCAACTCACATTGGGATGTAAGCGGCATACTTCTGGAATGACTTCAACAAGCAAATCAGCACCCTTCCGGTAAACCAATCGACTTATAACAACGATAACAATTTCTTCTCTGCTTGGACGCTTTTCAGCTGGCTTGAACATGGCAGTATCAACAGCATTAGGTATGACAAAAACCTTTTCTGGTGGCAAACCTGACCGCAACACAGTGTTTTCCTTGCTTGTATGGGAAACACAGATGGCTTGACTCAAATCTGCCAAGGTAAACTGCAAAACTTTGTTCATGTGGATGCTTCCAATGTCTGCAAAACCATACAGTGAATGATCTGTAAACACAACCTTGTACCCCATGGTTCTTGCATGCATCAGAGCTTCATGACAAAGTGTTGAAAAGGCTTGATGTCCATGCACTATATTTATTCTTTCTCGAATGAGAATAGTCCTTATAATTGGTAATAACCCATAGATGGTTGGTAGCGTATTCTGCATAAGAAATGGTCTCCATGGCACATAGTAGACCTTCAGGCCTCCAGTCATATATCTAATCCCAGATCGATTTCCATAAGCATGAGTTACAACCACCACCTGGAAAAGCATATTTTTTAACATGTTCAAGTAATAACTAATTTGAGACAGTTTATAAGATAGAAAAATATGAAGTATGGATAAGAAATCCTTCCAAAGAACCCGATCTGATAGTGTAAATAAAGTAGATTGCCCAAATGGTCTGAAGAACCTATGCACAAGTTGAATTCACAAATTCAATTTAGTTCTCTAACCTTGTGACCTAACTTCAGCAGGCATTGCGAGAGATAATATATATGGTTCTCCACACCACCAAAGTTGGGATAGAAAAAATCAGAGACCATCAGAATTCTATGCTTTTGATGATCACCCATTAAACCACCTTAGCCTGTATAAAAATAAATAAATGATTTTTTTTAAAAAAACAAAGGGAAAGGAAAAACACAACCAATCTGAATCGGAAAATGACTCTCAGCTGGTCAAATGATAAGTTGTGACACAAAAAAAAATGGAAGAACTTCAGACGTGAAAGAAAAAAGCTGATGAATTCAAGTTAACATTTGAGTAGGCTATAACAATTCCACAGTCCATGCTACAACAATTTAAGGGTTATGTACTGTATGTATATCAACCAAAACGAACCTAAAATAATCTGATAAGATTATAAATGGCACAACATCAAGCTAGTGGGGACCAAAAGTCCTGCTACAACTTTTCATGGCAGAGTAGAGTACCACGAAGAGATTTATTACTCCTTTACTATGATGGTTAAAACATCAACTAAAACAGCAAACTCAGACAAGGTAAATTGTCACAAGTTCAATCATCTTTGCTGTCGTTGTAGTTAAAGACTCTGTTGAAAAATTGCAAAATGATTTATTAAATCTGCTGAAGACTCACAAGAACAACATAGTTATCCTTCAAAGTGCGAACATAATAAGAACAAGATCACTAATAATGAATTTTCTGAGTCGCAAGCTTACTCTTAATAAATAAAAATGCCTAGTTACATACAAAACATATGTTTGAGTAAGAATTAAATAAAATTACAATAGAAACTAAACTGCTCGCAGGTTGCATACCAAGGAGAAAGTCATTTTGTTTATCACCAATATAATTTAAGCAATATCAGTCAAAAGAGTCTATTTCATCTGATCTCCCCAACTTGGACAAGGTACAATAGAACATAACATAATTTTCATAAAAAGAAAACTCTACTATAGGGTGCCCAATTACTACATTACAAATTTCAACAGCTGAAAGCCAAAAAGAGGCTTGAACCTCACAATAAAAGCATAAACACAATCTTAAGTATCCCTGTGCTAAAAATTCAGCTCATCTCCAGGAGCCACCTAACCAGACAACAACCTCAAGGAACCACAGGCAGGTTATCAAATGCTTCTCTTGCCTCCAATAATTCAGGAGAATATCTCTTCGAAAGAATCTCCACCTGCTCAGCAAATGACTTGTTCGCATGCTCTCGAAGATGACGGACCATTTGTTTCCATCGTTTTCTGCATGCATCACCAGCCCTTTCCTCAAGCAAATTGTCCCAGTCCACCTCCTCCGTGCAGCAGGCATCAATAGTAATTAAAGCATTAATAAGGCGGTAGTCATCAGCATCAGTCCATCCGCCATCAATAACCATAGGTGATGTTAATTGGTCATACCACTTAACACAACATTCTTGACTGGTTCTAGTTTCCAGCTTCTCACCAATTGCCTCCCAACAAATATTATCACGCAGCATACCATGCTTTAGTTTTCTACAATCTTCTAAAGCCCTCAGGCGTAGATCAGTGTTCACTAAATCAAATAATTTCTGATACTCCTCTTGTGTCCACCTTCCTTTGTTTTTATTGCCAAATTTTATCCTCCGCCATGTATCCTTTACATGATAACGATGTTTCCCCATTGCATCAGCCAATGTTTTCCAATTAGATCCATGTTTTTCCGTATACTTAAGTATCATCTCGTATTCTTCAGGAGTCCACTTATGAGATTCATCTCTTTCAAACAAACAATGAGCCCGGTTATATATGCTTTCACGAGGCCTATGAGGTAGAGCCAGTGCAATTTCTTTCCAACAATTTTTAACCTTAGAATGATACTTGCAATTTAGAACCATATCTAGGCCTTCATCACCCAAACCATGAGACTCTATATAGTTGTAAACAGCCTCTTTAATCTTCTCATCTTCTTCTGGCGTATACCTTTTCCCTCGCACTAAGTCATCACTGAAAACCTCAACATGATCAGAAAAAGTTACTCGCTTAGAAGCTCCTTCAGGTGCAAGATGAGGAGAATTATTAGCATCTTCCATGGAATCACAAACTTTTCCTCCGGAGTCACATTTATCTTCCTTGCTCTTCTTCTTCTTCTTTTCCTTCTTCTTCTTCTTCTTCTTTTCCTTCTTCTTCATGCATTGATCATCAACTTCAGTAGCAATAGAATGTGCACTAGCATCTCTCATATTGATACCTACAAAATTCAAATCACCTTCATTACTTTCATCTAAAACTGGATCACCGCCATGGCTTTTGAATTCACTATCTTCTGTTCTTTTGCTTTTGTTGCTCAGTTTCTTCTTCTTCTTTATTGGGTTCCCTTGATCATCATTGTTATTCCTCTCCTTCTTCCTCTTCCTCTTACTTTTCTCATTCTCTTCTTCCTCATTCCTCTTAAATGTAAAATCCTGTTCAATGGTGCATCTCTGTCCCTTAGCTGAGATACCTGTAGAATCTTCCTGAGCAACTTCATTTGAATTGAACATTTTATCAGTCTTGCATTTTTTCTTTTTATCCTTATGCTTCTTTTTCTTTTCTCTATTTGGCTCCACCTCTATACTTTCATCTAAAACTGGATCACCGCCATGGCTTTTGAATTCACTATCTTCTGTTCTTTTGCTTTTGTTGCTCAGTTTCTTCTTCTTCTTTATTGGGTTCCCTTGATCATCATTGTTATTCCTCTCCTTCTTCTTCCTCTTACTTTTCTCATTCTCTTCTTCCTCATTCCTCTTAAATGTAAAATCCTGTTCAACGGTGCATCTCTGTCCCTTAGCTGAGATACCTGTAGAATCTTCCTGTGCAACTTCATTTGAATTGAACATTTTATCAGTCTTGCATTTTTTCTTTTTATCCTTATGCTTCTTTTTCTTTTCTCTATTTGGCTCCACCTCTATACTATGTCCAAGATCCATTCCATCATTCAGTGGCATATCCTTGTCCTTATTTCTGTCAAATTTAGATCTTTTCTTTTGGACTTTCTCATCCATGTGATTAGTATTATTACGCCAGATTTATTACAGGTAACACCCCAAGGCAAAGCTGAAAACAAGAAAGAGAAAATATGGAGATAAATTATTGTTTCTGCGAAGGAGATCATAGTTACTAGTTAGCCACTTAATAAAAATAAAATTTCGAACTTATGGTTGGCACAGGATATGGTGTCATAGAAAAATAGATAGTACATTTAGTCAGGGAATTAACTTTTTTCAAACGGATTAAAACAAAAACAAAACAAAAAAAACAACTTTGTAGATCTTGCTGCATCCAGCAAAATATCTACTGTCCTCTCTAATGAGACTATTAGACCCCTATGTCTAAACTAAACTTATTCCTATGACAAAATGCCATTAACCCGGACATGATAAAATCCACATTCGCTAATACATAAAAGTCAAGGCCAATCATTTGTTTGCAAGCAAAATTCACAAGCTGAAATCACGAAAAAAAAAACCTAGAGAAGAAGCACATTCAAAAGTATCAATACAAATGAAAATATGAAAAAGGATAGCAATCTCCTTTATAAATTATGATTTTACAGGGTGAAATCACAATAGAAGAGAGCAACATACCACCAGAATGGAGCTCGAAAACAAGGCCACAGACCACCACCACGTCAAATGGAGTTGGATTCACGGCCACAGCAGAAATCGACGGCAGCAACGTGACGGGTGAACGGAGGCGACGAGACGAGACGAGTGGATGGGAGCAGAGAGATAACGAAGGGAGGAGGAAGAGAGGGAAGCGTGCGTGAGTGAAGGAGTGAAGGTGGGTTAGGGTTTAATGAGATTGAAAGAGGGAACCCATGCGTCATGCGTTAGTGAGATTGGATAGAAAAGTAGCAGCTAGAGCGGCCATTTATGTGTCATTTTTTTTTAATGTTGGGCAGTATAAATGACAGGGCGTTTATAGGGTCAAACAGTTAACTCTGTAAAAATTCAGCCACCTTTAAAAATTATCTACAGATATATACCATTTTTACTGAGGGCGCTTTTCTTAATTTTTGACAGGGCATTTATAGGGTCAAACGGTCAACCCTATAAACGCCCTCACTGATGGCGTTTTTAACGCTAATATATATTTATATAAAAACAAATGTGATAAAATTTTAAAAAATGTCCTCACTAAGGGCGTTTACCTGGTTGACCATTTGACACTATAAACGTCCTCACTAAGGGCGTTTTTCTTGTCAAAAATTAAGAAAAACGCCATAACCGAGGGCCTTTTTCAATGTGCACAGTAAAAGTGATATATATCTGTAGATAATTTTTTTAAAAGTGACTGAATTTGTATATATATTTTTTATTTGGTATATATCCGTTCAAAAGCCATCCACTCTAAGGTGGCTATGGTATTATGAGATTGAAATATTAGAGTTTATTTATTTTGGGAATTTTTTATTTTTATTTTAAAGGTCAAATACCCATTTTAGTCCTCTATGTTTCACCCAAGTTTTAAATTGGTCCTTTATCTTTTAAAAATTTTATATTAGTCCTTTATGTTTTCCAAAAGTTTTATATTTGTCCTTTAGGTTTCATGAAAGTTCTATATTGATCATTTATGTTTCATTGAAGTTCTATATTGATCATTTATGTTTCATTGAAGTTCTATATTAGTCCTTTATGTTTCATTGAAGTTTTATATTAGTCCTTTATGTTTTATTAGAGTTTCATATTAGTCCTCTTAGCATGATTTTATTTTCGGCTTAAACGACGCCGTTTGGGTGTTTTTTGTGTGTCTAAGGCCACGTCAGCTATTTGATACACGTATGAGAGATTATGTGTTCACCTCGGCAACCCACATTAGCAATTAACTTAAGAAATTGACGGATTTGGACGGAAGGACCAATTTAGAACTTCTGGGAAACATAAAGGATTAATTTAAAACTTCTTAAATATAAAGGACTAATTTGAAACTTGAGTGAAACATAGAGGACCAAAATGAATCTTTTGACCTATTTTAAATAAAAATAGAAAATAGATTATGTGTTTAGTTAAATTTTTAGAAAATGATTTCAAAAAATATTTTTTAAAAATAGACTTATTTTTGAAAACATATAATGTGTTTACTTTGTCTATTTTCTGTTTTCATTCTCAATGAAATCAAAAAATAAATTAGAAAATATGTTGGTTTGGAATTTAAGGAAATGATTTTAGAAAATATTTCTTGAAAATTGACTCATTTTTGGAAACATCAAAATGATGTTTTCATCATTTTTTATTAAAATTATATTGGTATCCGTGCGATGTACGGGATGTGATTATAGACTATTTTATAATTAAACTTAAAAATTATAAGTATTTATTAATCTAATAGCATATTAATAAGAATACATAGTACAAAATAATACTCTAGCTTTGCCCCACAAATAGAACGATATTGATTGTTTATATGTATATCCATATGGGTTGATGTTACAATTAAGTTTAAATAAAAGATATATACGATGCAAATACATGAAAAATATAACAAATATATACTAATGTACACATAATGTACATGATACAAACTATTTAATATTTTGGAAAACTTCCTTATCTATCATGCTTACACACTAGTACTTTCAATTATAAATAACTAGTATTCGACCCGTGCGATGCACGGATATGTCAAAAGATACTTATATATTATTGTGAAACAAATTAAAAAATAATTAATTAAAGATACAAATAAAATATGTTTACACAGTAATTATATATTTATAGATGTTTAAATATGAATTTTTTATACATATTTACAAATAAAATATGTTTGTAGGTCTATCTATTTACTAGATTTTGAACCCGTAGCACGAATTTTGACTAAAGTTACTTCTATACGATTTGACAATAAACATAAAAAACTAATGTGTCGTTGTTGAAAGTATCAACTGAAGCAAATAGACGAAGCATAAATCGATGTATGATCTCTATTAGCAACGAGATGTCATATAATATGATTTATTGAATGAGTATGCTCTAAAATATTACAATAGAAAACCTTGTTGGTGCACATGAATTTCAAATGCACTGAACTTGTTACTTTAATTTAAAATTCATGTAAATCAATTCGTTTAAATAAATTCCTCATACTAACATTTGACAAAAATTATGTTGCTACCGATTTAAAGAGAACGAATTTATTTGATGAGAATAAATATATCGTCCAACCAACTTAGTCATGATGTTAATTCTCCTTTTATAGATTTGGTCATGTTCTTTACATAGAAATAAATAGGAGTGTACAGGTGACCTGGCGACCCGGTCCAATCACATTTGGGGCCATCAGGCCGAGTCAGTCGGGTCACCGGGTTGGTCTGCCCAAAACCCAGCCCGACTCGGGGTAGGTCCATTTTCCTTTTTTTTTCTTAATTTTTGTTATTTTTATTATTTAAGTATTTTTATATGTAAAATATATAATATTTATATGTATAATTTTATTTTTTATTAATTATTAATTGAAAATATACAAAATATAACCTTAACTTAATTAAACCTATTTTTTAAAATTATTAAATATGTCAAATTTAAATTAAAATAATCTTATTTTTTTAAAAAAAAAACCCCGACCCGACCCCGGCCCACCTGACTCAGCAAATGCCAGGTCGGGTCCGGGAAAAACCCGACCCAATTCGAGGTTTGTACACCCCTAAAAATGAGGAAGGAATGAGTGGGGTCCACTGGGCCCCACCTACTGTTTCATTTTTCATTTCCATCAACTTTTTTAAAAAAAAAGTAAAAAGTAAAAAGAAAATACAAAATACAAAATATCTATTATACCCTTTGATTTGACACAATCATAATTTTTTTATTATTTTAATATAAGGGGCAAAGTAGTAATTTTAATACATTCCAATTCCATTTTCATTCCCAATTTTTACTACTAAACACAGCAAATACAATCACATTCCCTTTCCATTTATGCGTAAAGAACGTGCCCTTTGAACTTTGAACATATAAATACCCAAAAAGGTAATTTAAGTAAAACAATTCGCCCCTAACGTTTTTCGCTGTCAATTGTACCCTTAACGTTTTACGTTTCTGCCAATGTCACCCTTTTCACTAACACCGTCAAATATTTAGCACTTTTTGCTGACGTGGCATCCTATGTGGCAAAAAATCTGATTGGGCATATTTTTTTCCACATTAGATTTCTAACGTTTTTCTTTCTGTCAAATGTACCCCTAACGTTTTACATTTCTGCCAATGTCACCCTTTTCACTAGTACCATCAAATATTTAATAGTTTTTGCTTACGTGGCATCCTACGTGGCAAAAATATCTGACTTGGCATATTTTTTTTCCACATCAAATTTTTTACTCATCTTTTTCCCATCAAAATCGTGTCGTTTTGGCATCACCCTATTTCTTTTAAAATATAAGTCAAACACACGTGCCCTTTTGCAGACAAAAACATCGAAGACGTTACCCATTCTCTATCACGGAAAGACGTTGTTGGAGAGAAGTCGAAATCGGTGCTCGAAAACTTTCACGTTTTCTCAGTAATCGAAGGTCGAATATGTCTTCCTAAAATAGAGAATGGATAACGTCTCCAATGTTTTTATGAACAAAATAGCGCGTGCATTTGAATTATATTTTAGAAGGAACAGGCTGAGGTCAAAATGACACAACTTTGATGGGGGAAAAGATGAGTAGGAAATCTGATGTGGAAAAAAATATACCAAGTCAGATATTTTTGCCACATAGGATGTCACGTAAGCAAAAACTATTAAATATTTGATTGTGTTAGTGAAAATGATGACATTGGCAGAAATGTAAAACGTTAGGGGTACAATTGACAGAAAAAACGTTAGAAATCTGATGTGGAAAAAAAATATGCCCAGTCATATATTTTTGCCACATAGGATGTCACGTCAGCAAATACTGTTAAATATTTGACGATGTTAGTGAAAAGGGTGACATTGGCAGAAACGTAAAACGTAGGGGTACAATTGACAGCAAAAAAATGTTAGGGGTGAAACTGACAGAACCCCCAAACGTTGGGGGCAGGAAAGGTACTTTTGCCTAATTTTTTAATATAAACCTTATATACATAACTTTATTTCATGATACTAAAGAATCACATATATATATCTCTATATCTCTATATATATATGGCTTTGGACTTTTTAGTGTCACAAAATCAAAGTGTGACACCAAAAAATAACTTCCCCCTCAACTTCCCAATAAATAACCAACTTCTCACAAAATAGTTATATTTTATAATTAAAAAATACAAAAAAAATAATATGATTGGAGGATGTGAGAGAGAGAAAACAAGTATGATATAGGTGGTTACAAGTGCATGACTTCTCTTTTTTTAATTTTTTATTTTAAATTATGATAACAATTCTATTTAAAAATTTTAAAATATTTAATTTTTAATATTTTAAAATATAATAACTCTTTAATATTATATTTTAAAAAAATTTAAGAATAAATTACATGTATGTACGTAGGTGCATGCGAAACTTCTAGTATATATATATATGACTTTGGAGTTTTTGGTGTCACACAAGCAAAGTGTGACACCTAAAAAATAACTACTCTAACATACATGCATTATGAGTAGTTACTAAAACAATGGAGAAGTGCATAACTTCCTATTACTTCATTTAAAAATATAACAATTTTATTTAAAAATTAAAAAAATATCAAATATTATAATTTGATATTATTTTGAAATATCATTATTATTTTATATAAAATTCTTCAAAAAAAGAATAAATTGCATGCCCGTATGTGCATGCGAAGCCTCTAGTATATATATATATATATATATATATATATATATATATATATATATATATATTATAGACTTCGAACTCGTGCAATGTACGGGTTTTATCCACACGTATTTATATATATTTTATCTAGTGTTCGACTCGTGCGATGTAGGAAATATGTCTAAAAATGTTTATATATGGGAGCTTCTTGTACTGTTCATAGAGAAGTCTTAGTTAGCCCTCATACTGAACATTGTAATTTAAAAAGTTAATAATATCCATCAAGAGCCAAACTCCGATTGTGAGTTCTCCCTGCTCGATTTGCCAGTTCATCTTGTTCATCTTCTCACTATTTCGATAAAAGACTTTAAACCCCTATTTAATTTGCCATAAACTATACTTGTTCCTCTAAGTTTGTTTTTCAAGGATCAATCATACCCCTAGTTTGAACCCTAGGTCTCGGATATCTTATCTTCTATCCTATTATTCACTCCTCTGAACAAATCTTCAGCAAATTTGTAGCTTCATCCTATTTGCTAGCTCCTCCGTCTATACAATTTCTACGGCTGGCGTGATAAGATAAGTAGCTTATATCTATACGCCTATTTATTGCAAGTTTTATAGTGTGTTTATCAGAAGCTTATCTCTGTCGTGTGTGCATTTAATTCGCTTCGGGAACTGTTGCTCAATATCTGATTGGAGTTAACCAATTAACTTTCCCTTAAGGCATGATTACCCTAGCGTAATTACAAAACCGGCTACCCTCCTTATTCCCCAGGCCACGATTTTCTGCTCTGTATCTTATTTATTGATTAAGGGTGGATTCGTTTATATCCGCAAGAGGTAGCGTGCTTAAGCTCCATTAATTATTACTTATTGTTCTCTTTTCCCGAGTGTTTGCATGAGGATCACGGCTCGTATGGTTAATCACTATTTAAACCAACCCATGGCAAGGAAAAGGCAAAGAGAGTTTCCATCTCAAATTAACAATACTGAGAATTCCTACTCTAAAAAACCCAGACTTCCTATGGATCGCAATACACGTGAAATCGGCTGGGTTGATTCCAGTGATTCTGATGTGAGTGGGGAAATGGAGGAAATAAGGAACCCCAACAATATTATTGATAGGCCTCCACCATCTCCGAGACCTACTAGAGCCCCTTTGGTCTATGTCAATCAGGAGCATGTCAACGCCAACCGTCAATTCTGGGAGAACTGCCTCATTGCTGTGTTGGTTGATGAGCGACCATTCAAAGTTCAGAGACTCCAAAGTATCATTAATTCCTTCTGGCTTTTACGTGGCCCAGTTCGTGTGGTAGGAGGAGATCATAATCAGTTTGTGCTTAACTTTGCCTTCCCTGAAGACATGGCTCACATTCTCAGTGAAGGGCCTTGGTCTATACAGGGTGGCCTTCCGGTGGTCTTTCCTTGGGAACCAAACTTGGTCCTTGGAAGGGTACTTTTAACAGAAATATCAATATGGGTGCAGTTATGGGATATTCCTCTAGAATATCAAACTCATGCGGTGGCCAACCAAATAGCTTCCCTCATGGGCGCTGTTCGTGAAGTTGACTGGGCTCCCACTATCCCTCAGAATCTTCGTTTTATGCGTGTCAGAGTTAGAATTCCTATTCACCATCCCCTTGATGATGGGAATCATTCTAGTTACTGATGAAGGAGAGGAGCTATGGATTCAATTCAGATATGAGCGCATCTATAGATTATGCTGTGGATGTGGCAGAGTTGGTCACATCTGTGAAGAATGTGATTGGTCCAGAGAACAAGTGGACTTAGCTTTAGATGCTCAGCGACAATGGCTCCAACACCGATTCAATATAGAATATGGACTGATGATGGAAAGAGCTTACTTTCTTCCTGAAGCTAGCCGTTTTCGCAATCATCCACACAGACGTACTACCTTTGTCAGAGCCCTTCATATTAGAGAGGGCTATGAGTATCGACCCAGAAGATCTGATCCTATCACCATCGAGTTTGACCCGTGGGCCCCTCTAGATACTCACGGTAATATGTCTCCTCCTACGCAACATGAATCATTCACGGAGGATGACTCTCTACATACAGAATCTATCCCTGATCATGTCATGGAGACTCAACCTGATCTGAACTCTGAGGGAAATCCTAACCATCAACAACCGCTAACTGTCCAACTTCTAGATCCTTCACATCCTGACTCTTATGACCCAGAGTGGGTTCAACTGGTGGAGCGTTTTTGTCCACGCTCAAACAATATTCAACATCCTCTCCCAGGTATCTGGATCAATGACCAACACTCCCCTGATGAAAGGCACAATCAGTTGTTGAAATGGGTGGAATATGCCCCTGGAGAATTTGGTCTGGCCACGGGCTGGCCTAGTGAAGACCCTGTTCTTTCTTCAAACGCTAGAAATAAGAAGCCCATGATGGAGGACGCACAAAGCTCTTGGCAGGACATCCTTGAAGTGCAATACTATTTGTCCAAGACTCAAAATCCAACCCAACAGTTTGAACTTGGTGAGTCAAGCAATACTAAAATGATCCCTCAAGTCAACCATGTCGCAGAAGTGGAGTCTATGACTGCTGGCACCTTAACCAGAATGCCTTCTTCTGCTTATGATTATCCTGTCAGGGACCAAGAAGTCCCTCTTCAAATTATCATATCCGAGAAGACACAGGGAGATGAAGACAATATGACTCAGGAAGATGAGATGCCTGCAGAGATAACAGATGTATTAACTGCTGCGACAGAAATGCAAATCATGGAAAATAATGATGTAGTTCGTGCTCAGGATGAGCAGCAAAATGATGCTCTGAATCTCTCACTACAATGGAACGGAAATTACTTTCAGTTGACCCAACTTCAGGATAAGGAAGCGGCCACCTCCCCAACTATGCAACAACATATCACACTCTCTAAGAATGATATCCATTCTATTACTGGATATTCATACTCTACTGCTAGAGACTCTGAACTAGATTGGCATAGCACTAAATCTGATGATGTTCCCTCAATATACTTGAGTGTTGAGGACAATGACGGAACCCTGAAAAACCGAAAAGCTTGCTCTGAACAGGAGGCATCCCAGTTAATTTGTAAGAAAGCTAAACAGGGGGCAATTGGAATATCTGTCCAGATTCCTTCGGGAAGGTAACAAGGAAAGAAAGGAAAAAAATGGAAAGGACATACAACTGAAGAGACGTCTCAGAATTTCAACCTCAAAAAGAAGAAAAAGACTATCAGCAGTACCAACACTGAAGAGGTTCCGAATGGAAATGAACTGCACAATCTCAAAGTCACGGAGGTCACCCAGCTACATCAAGAATGCTTTAAGGGTTCCAGGGAGGTTGTCCCGAAACAACCTGCCCAATCCCCATGAGTATTATCAGCTGGAACTGTAGAGAAATCAGAGGTGCCTCTACAGTTCGAAGGCTTAAAACCCTCTGTAGAAAATTTTCTCCTGATATTTTGTTCTTAAAAGAAACTAAATGTAAAAAGGAGAAAATGAAATATTGGAATAAAGCTGGTTATTTTGAGTACTCTTTTATTGTCGATCCTGAAGGTTCTAAAGGAGGCATTGGTCTATGGTGCAAAGCCAATATTCAGATTGATATTCTGAGTGCTTCTAAACATTGGATTCATGCTCACGTAACCTTGTCAAACCAACAACAATTTCTATTTACTGGAGTGTATGGACCATCTGTCCTAACTGACCGTAATATCCTTTGGGACTTCCTAAATAGTATCAGACCAGGCAATTCTCCTTGGATAGTACTAGGAGACTTCAATCAAATAATTAATAGCAAAGAAAAGTTAAGCAAAAATAAGGATATTCGAGGAGGATCCCTTCTAGTTGATAGTATCAATTATCTGGGTCTCATTGACCTCCCTACTTTTGGCAATTGGTTTACTTGGACTAATGGTCGGCAAGGTGATGATCTTGTATGGGAAAGAATTGATAAAACTTTTTCTAACGTTAAGTGGCTCCATTTATTCCCTGAAACCTGGGTTGAAGTTCTTCCGATTGCTGCTTCTGACCACTCTCCATTAGTTATCCATGTTAACAGAGCTCAGCAGAAAAAACCTTACTCCTTTAAGATTGAAATGATGTGGCTTCAACATCCTCAATTCCAGGACATTATTCGATCTAATTGGTCTCGAACTAACTCAGGTTCTCGAGCTCTACATGTGAATTCTAAACTTAATGTAATTACCAAGGAAATTGCTCTATGGAATAAGCATGAATTTGGTAACATCTCGACACAAATTCAAGAAATTGAAGCCTCTTTGCAAGCCATTCAAGCCCAGATTCATTTACCCCAAAATCAGATGATGGAGGTACATTACCGGAAGAGGCTGGAATTCCTTCTTAACTGTGAAGAAATTATGTGGGCTCAAAGAGCTCAACAGATGTGGCTCGTTAAAGGTGATAGGAATACACGCTACTTCCACACCTTGGTCAACCATAGAAGGAACAAAGCTACAATCAAAATTGGATTCAGGACCCCTTTCTCATTAAAGAAGCAGCTAAAAAGTATTTCATTGATTTGTATACTTCAAATAGCTCTATGGATTTTGACCAAAGAAAGGTTGTTGTCACCAACTCAGGAATCCCTATTTTGAATGAAGACCAGATTCAACATCTTACTAAACCTTTCACGAAATTTGAGATTGAGACTGCATTATTTCAAATGAAAGGCTCTAAGGCTCCTGGCCCTGATGGCATGCCCCCTATCTTCTTTCAACAGTTCTGGGACACAGTGGGAGATGATATTACTGGCATGGTTGCTTCTTTCTTAAATAGAGGGCATCTTCTGCATACTTTTAATCAAACAAATGTTGTTCTTATTCCAAAGATAGACAACCCAGCCACTTTCAAAGACTATAGACCCATTAGTCTTTGCAATACCACCTACAAAATCATCTCCAAGACTTTAACTAATAGACTCCAACCTATTATGAAGGATTTAATTCTTCCTTTCCAGAATGCTTTTGTGAAAGATCACTCCATTCATGACAATATCATCCTTGCCGAAGAAGTTCTTCATTATATCAATGGTTGTAAGAACAGGAAGAAAGTTTGGGCAGCCCTCAAAGTTGATCTTCATAAGGCTTATGACAAAATTTCGTGGAATTTCTTAGAGGAAGTGCTAACTCATATGAGGTTCCCTGTCCATTGGAGGAAGCTCATTATGGAATGTATCTCCACGTCTACCCTTCGAATCAGAATTAATGGGGATTACTCTGGTTGGTTCCATCCCACGGCAGGGCTTAGACAAGGGGACCCCTTATCCCCTTACCTTTTTGTGCTATGTACAAATGTTCTGTCTAGTTATCTCGTTCAAGCTGAGCAGCTGAAGCACATTCAAGGTCCTAAACTTGGCAGACATGTCCTTCCTCTTAATCACCTTATGTATGCAGATGATCTCCTTATTTTCTTTAAGGCTAATCAGGAAACTTGTGCGAATGTGGACCTTCTGCTTAGTATTTTTGGGCAAGCCTCCGGGCTCTTCATGAATAAGGACAAATCTGAGATCAAATTCAGCCCAAATGCTTCCGCGAATCAAAAAAATCATTTACTCTCTATCATCAACTGTAAAGGGACTGATTCTCTTGGTAAGTATCTGGGGGCTTTTATTGATGGTCCTAAACCGGACAGACAGAATGCTGAACTTATCATAGATCACCTTCAACAAAAGCTTTCTGGTTGGAAGGCTTCTTTGTTGTCTCAAGCGGCTAGACTTACTTTAATTCAGGCAATCCTTTCTGCTATCCCTCTTTATACACTCCACTTTACTAGTCTAACAGATAAATATGCCAAGAAGTGTAATTCCCTCATGAAAAATTTCTTTTGGGGTAATGGGGATGCTGGAAAGAAGATTCCCCTAATTGCTTGGCGTAAAATTTGTAGGCCAAAAGCTGAAGGTGGCTTGGGTCTCCGAAGTATTCAAGGTCTGAATCACGCTATTTTAGGCAAACAACTTTATAGGATCATGACCTCTAAGTATGGGCTAATGGGTACTATCATGAGAGCTAAGTATGTGGATCCTTACCCCAATGGTAACCTTACTTGTAGGCCTTATGATTCTACCCTTTGGAAGAAGTTATTCAAATATAAGCACTTGGGCACGGACCATCTAAAATGGCGAGTGGGAGATGGTTCTTCCATTCATCTTTATGATCGTTACTGGGTTCCCCCAGACTATCATACTCACCCCTTTACCCACGTTAGTCAACTTATGTCTGGTGGTTTCTGGGACTCTGCCAAACTTAGAAGAGTGTATAACCCTCGGAAAATTCAGCTAATCTCACAAATGAACACCTCTTACACTAATCAAAAGGATATTCTAGTTTGGGGAAACAGTTCGTCAGGAAAGTATGAGCTTAAGGATGCTTATCCCATCAGTATGACTCCACAGAATGACAGACCTTTTCGCAACTGTGAGTGGCAGGCTATTTGGAAACTGAATCTCCCTTACAAAATCATTCTTTTCTGGTGGAAAACATTGCACAAGGGCCTGCCACTACGATATAACTTAAAGAGGCGAGGTTTTAATATTGAGGATACTTGTTTGTTCGTTTGTGATGAAAGTGAAACAGAGAGTCATGTGTTTAAAGATTGGCCCTTTGCTAAGCTGGTTTGGTTTGAGTCTAAGTTGATGATCAGAACAGAGAACATCAACCAGAACTCTATTATTGATTGGATCACCCACTGGGTCCAAAATCAGGATCCACTTCATTTTAATATTCGTAATTCTCTTATTCCGGAAGCAATTGTGATTTGTTGGAGCATTTATACTCAGCGTAACCAAGTGTTGTTTCAGGATGGAAACAGAGATCATAATGAAGTCCTTCATCGTGTGTCTCATATCATGAACAACACAAGACATGCGTTTCAGCTGGCTACTATGGATCCGTTCTTTGCTCTTGATAGATCCTATCACCACCTCATTCCTTCTCCTAGTGGAAATAAAACACACTCCTCTGAGGTTACGATTTATTGCAGTTGGAAGAAGGATGTCTCGAGACAGACGAAGAGTGTGATCCTTTTCACAAATCACAACTCTCATATTTATCCCCTCGTTATGCTGGTGGTTCATCTGAAGAATAACATACTCTCCTCAGTGGCCCAATGCTTGCAAAGATGGTTGCTCATGCCTCATGACCCTCAACTCAAAGCTGCTATTCGCATCCCTAATCGCACCTTAATTAGTCAACTTCAACAACGTTCACTGGCCCCCCAAACTTACAGCATTGTCATTGATGATATTTTTCTTATTAATTCCCCCCATAAAAATTTCACTTTCACGTTCATCCCTTAGGTAATGTTCCCGCCCCACACTAGCCTCAATACAAATATAGGTTGGCATTTCCTCAACCCTTTGTAATTTGTTGCAACTAATTCAAAAAAAAAAACATTGTAATTTATTTATTTTATTTATTTTTTGATAAGGAACTTTGTCATTTATTAGTTGCTAATGTAGCTAGCATTTCTTTGCCTTGCAATGTTTTAGTGTAGTTTTGTTTCTTGTTTGGGCTTCGGCCCTCCCTAATTACTAAAAAAATTGCTTATATATATATATATATATATATATATATATATATTATAAATGTTTATATGAATTTTTTACATAACTATATAATTTACAAATAAAATATGTTTGTTCGGTATTATATATGTTTATATGTTATCATGCTTAATTTTATATTAACTACAAATTCTATATCTTTAATTTCTTTCTCATTACTTTTTTTAAATACCTAATATCCCTACTTTTTTTCTTACATGTTATGAACTCATCTAATCACATATTTTATTAATTATTAAATAAATATATTGTGAGACCAAAGATAACATAAAATAACTATAATTAAAGTTATAATCAAATATAAAGATATGTTTTGATAACTACTGTAACTGTCGTTTTTGATTCAGACAATTGTAATTTGCAATTAGGACCGCAAGGGCTCTTAACCTTGGGGGACTTGTCCTTAGGTGATGCACCTAGGTGCCTACGTACCCTTCGGGAGGGATCAAAGTCCACGTAGTTCGTCATGATGACGTCTATAGGAGCCGTTAGGTGAGGTTGTTACCTGTATTGGGCCGTGTGCGGCTAAGACGTGCCTAAGGTACTCCGAGCGGGCGAGCCGCTCTTAGGAGGTTACCTTAGTGGGAGAGAGCTAGGGTCTCTAGGGGCTGCTGGAAGCCCTGTAAATGGTGTACTCCGAGAGGGAGGTGAGCCTGCCGGAGGTTGGCCGGAGCAGGGCCTGCAGTGGAGCTCGCAGGCGTGTAGAGATTGCGTAAGGTATTTGAGGGTACTCAGATCACTGAGAGAGTGTGTGGAATGTCACAGAGGAGGTGTAGTAATGCTTTGGGTTGCGTATTGTTATGCTAGGATCGATCCTTTAGTCCCCCCGAGTGAGGGTCTATTTATACTCGAGTGTGAGGAGATCGTGCTCGACCGCTTGTGAAGTTCCCACGTCTGGTTGAAGGGATGCACCATGAGATAACGTGGGTGAGGTCCACGTATCTGGTAGATGAGTGGTGCCACCTAGCAGGTGCTGAGGCCGGACTTCTAGAATGTCAGGGCCACGTGTCCCAAGGCGGAATATTCCGTAGTTACATAAGTCCCTCAAGTCTACGGGTGTCGGGCGCCCGTGGACTTAAGTTCCCTTGTTTGTAAGATACTTAGGAATTTTTTGCTGCCTCTACTCATAGAGGAGCTCATCCGCTTAGAGTCGCGATTATGGGAGGTGGTCGTTTGACCCGCGGAGTAGGTTCTCTCGTATCGTTCCGTGGAAAAGGAGACTTCTTGGAGAGGAAACGTGTCCCGCTTCGGGTGGCTGGACGCTTGACTTCCTCAGCAAGTTTTTGAGCCGTCCCTGCAGGAAGTACACGACTTACCGAGGTGGAGTCATCATTGCTCAGAGGGGCATTTCCCGAGATACCATTCGAGGGCTAGTGGGAGAAATCCAAAGGTCAAGGGCCGTTTGGTCATTTTGAAAGGCTCTCCTCTGGCTATATTCGTCCGTGGTCAGTACCTGACGGTGAATTTCTTGCTGAGGGTTGTTTGTTAAAGGAGCGGGCTTGTAGCGGGTGCCACTGTCGCTTGAGTGATTTGCCGTTGTTTCTCCTTTATTAAATGCAGGTTCGTTTCCGAGGGTAGCCATCATTAGCCTGGGCAGAGAGTTTCACGGAAAGGCCCTCGGGTGTCTCAGGGTGGCTCTTGGATTTCCGAGGGTTTTTCGGTCTTAGCATCTCCGTTGTCTCGGCTGTGCATCTCGTCCGTCCCTTCTTTCCATATGTGCGGTTGAAGTGAGCGGTTGTAGCTGGTCTTGATTGTAGAGGATAATAGGTTTTATCCGTTACGGGATACGAGGGGGTCGATGTTTTTGAATCGTCGCGCCTCTGGGTACCCTATATATGTCCAACGTTTGAAAGTTTGTGACTTTACATTTGCATTCACCTTTCTCCGTCGCCTCTATTTTCCCTACCTTTGCTTTGTTCTTTCTGATTCTTGCTTCTGTCGAGCTTTCGCAATGGCTGGTGGAGGTGATCACTATAGCTATTACCCCTTTGACTTCACTGACTTGAAAGATCTTTCTTCCTCTTCTCCTCTTCCTCCTCCTTTGAGTAGTACCCGCGACGCCGGTCAGAGTACGGGAGGAAGAATGGTCAACAGGGCCTGTCTCTGGGGGCTGCCGCCGATGTCCCTGTTCTGGTACCTGTTGTGGTGCCTACTGGTGATGAGAGGGAAGGACGACATTCCGTGCCCCCGTCTTCCGAGAGGGAGCGCCGTCAGGAGGTTCTTCCGCGGGAGAAGAGGAAGAAAGACGGGAGAGTTGGCGCGAGCGGACCCCGGGAGGGGGAAATAAGAGGAGACTCTGCGGTGGAGTCGTCCAAGGGCAAGGAAGGAGGGCTTAAGAAGCGGCCTTCCGGTGTGGAGCTGCGGCTACCTTCACAAGTTGCACGGCGGAGTACTGACCAGGGGCATGTACAGGCGGAGGCTCCGGTGGGAGTTGCTGTTCCTGCCTCTATTACCGCTTCCGCTTTTGTTCGTCAATCACCCATGAGGATGATTCTATCCACTCGTCCTCCCGTCCTCAACCCCGTTGAGGGGGTCGATCAGCCTGTTGCGAAGAGGGTCAGGGTGATCGTTGAGGAGTCTGTTGGAGACTCTCCCATGCCGCAAACTGTGGCGTGCAAACCTGCAGCTGAGGAAGTCGCAGAATCTGGTGATGCGGCCGTGGATGCCAGAACCCTCTCAGATAAAAAGAATGTAGTGGCGAGTCAAGCGGCTGCCACGAGAGATCTTGTTCCTGGGTCAAGAATAGGCCCTTCTGAACCCCTTGGGCCACCGGAGGGGGGATTGTCTTTTGAGCTGGTGGCGCTGGGCAGGTGCTTCCCCGTTGAGATGCGGGAGAGGGAAACCAGGGGTTGGACACTTCTCCCCTGAATCTTGCTGTTCGAGGATTCAGCCGGGTTGCTGAGGCGTTGGCTAATTTCCACCAGGCTGGTTTTGAGTGGGAGAAGCGTGTGGTAAGCTTCTTCATCCTAGTGTTGTGTTTTTGGGTTATTTGCGTTTCTGACTCTCGTCTTTTTGCAGGGGGAGGTTCGTCGCGACTGAGATTAGTTTGCTGGTGTCGTGTCCTTCAAGAGCCAGGCTCTGAGGTCTCCCAGAAGAAGTTGGCGGACGTGCGTGCTAAGCTGTCCGCAAAGAAGTTGGTGTGTGAGGACCAAGGATACAAGGTTGAGTCCTTGAATCACGAGGTTACCCGTCTTAGGGCTAAAGTTGGACACCCTACCGAGGTTGTATTCCTTCGCTCGGAGTTGGAGAGGACTCGCAAGGAGCTGGCCGTCTGTTGAGATGACGCTGAGAGGCGTCAGCAGGAGCTGCATTGACTCTGCGAAGCCTTGTTGGGTGCGGAGGTTCCCGCTTCTAAGGACCTTTCTGGTCGGCTAGCGGCCGAGGGAAAGGTTGCTGACGTTGCTGATCTTTAGGGGGAGTTGCCCGCTCAGAGGATGTACGGCATGCTCCTTGCGGTCGAGCAGCTCGGGCGTCTTCAGCGGGAGAGATTTCCAGTGGAGTGGGTGGCTTCCTTGCATCCTTCTTTGGAGTTTTTCGAAGGTGAGCTTCGCGGTCGGATGGAAACAGACCCTCCGTTGAATCTTGCTTTCCTTCGTCAGATGACCGATCACTTGGTGGATTACCAAGTGTTGTCTCAAATTGGCGGGCGAGCTCCAAGGATTGGACCTACTTCTCAGCAGCTAGCTGAAGCGACCAAGCGGGGGTCATCGGAAGGTGTTGTCCATGCAGAGCCTGCTAAGGCTGGGGCCTTTGTAGATCTTGGGAATGCCCAAGAATAGGTTTATGTAATTTTTAGGGTGTTTACCCTTTGTAATGGGCGGACGCCCTCTCATTTTTGGCATCCAATGAGAATGATTTTTTTGCAAAGAGTTTTTCCTGCTTCCCTTTTTACTTCTGGGCAAAAAGTTGTGTATGGTTGCAGTTTCTCTTTTTGTAGTCATCTCTTTACGTCTGGGTAAAAAGATTTTTGCATGAGTACCGTGTGATCAGGACGGTTTGTATGCGATTTGCTAGCATGGTTTGTCGAAGGTTCGTTTTGTGTTTTCCGCACCCAAGGGGTTTTTACCGCGTTACTGGGGGGAATTTTAGCTTGGCCCTAGGGGCGTTTTAGCGTTTCTTAGGGTGGTCGAGCCTATTTTCCTGTGGCAGGACTTACACGAGTACTTTGCAAATTTGAAGCCTTGTCTCTAGCTGGAAAGAAGTACTTTTAATAATAGAAAAAATGGTTACATTCGTGCAGCTTCAGTCGGGCTAGCCTTAGTTAGGCTGAAGGTAATCAAAATGTTTACATTCGGATTGCCTAGGTCAGGTGAGCCTTAGTCAGGCCGAAAATCCTAAATTCAAAGTAGAGACGTATGTGACTTGACTTACAGACGGTGTGATAGCGCAAAGTGCGTTCGAAGTCTAAGCGGAGGTTAGGTCCGAGCGGGCGGACTCTGGCTTCTTTTCTCCTGACTCTTTACCCTCGGGGGGTTCCTCGCGTGTTTCTTTGGGACTAAGAGGGGCGACCTTGACGGTCTTGGTTAGGCTCGCTGCGTAGCATGCTCGCGCCAGTTTCTGGTCCGCCATAATTTCTCCAACCCCGTGGGGTGATGGGAATTTCATTGTGAGCTGTGCGGTAGACACTACAGCTCTGAGTTTGTTTAGGGACGGTCGCCCTAGGATCGCATTGTATGCTGGTGGTGCTGAGACAATGATGAAGTCCACATCAAGGCTCGTGACCTTTGGTAAGGTGCCCATGGTTGTTCGGCGGTGATGATTCATTCTGCTGGAACCTGGGCTCCTGAGAACCCTATGAGTGTGCTAGGGAATGGCCTCAGGCCGACTTCATTCAGCCCGAGTTTTCTGAAGGTGTCGAAGTAGAGAACGTCTGCCGAAGACCCTTGGTCGATCAAGACTCTCTTGACTTCGTAGTTGGCGACTATGGCGGTCACCACCATGGGGTCGTCATGGACTGGTCCCTCTAGGTTGGTGAGGTCGAAGGTGATGGGGTCTCGCTTGGTTTCGCTCCTCTTTTTGTGCTTCGAAGCATAATCGAGGGCGAGTATGGAGCGTTCCATCCTTTACTTGTTTTGCGGCAGCGAGGAGGTCCCTCTCTACATTCCGCCTGCTATGACGTTGATAACCCCGCGGGTAGGCGCTTGATCGTTGGCCTCTCGGGGGTGTTCGATATTAACCCTGCTTTCTTCCTTAATGAATCTGCCGAGCTGTCCTTTCCGGATTAGGTCCTCGATCTGATCCTTTAGGTGGATGCAATCGTTGGTTTCGTGCCCGTATTCCTTGTGGAATCGACAATATTTGGACTTCTCTACCACTTTTCTGGTCTTCCGTCTTTTGACTTTAGGGAGAAAACTGAGCATGTCCGAGTGATAAATTTCTTCTAACACCCCAACATGGGATTTGTTGAGGGGAGTGTAGCTCGTGAACCGTCCCTTGGGGGTGTTCGCGATCGAGGAGGTGACCTCTTCCTATTGCTTTTCTCCTTGGGGGCTTGGGTCTCTGTCGTCATCTTCTACTTTTTCTTTTCTGCCCGTTCCATGTCGGCCCTGCTTATCAGGAACTTTCTCATCTTGTACTTGGCAATCTAAGCGTTCTCCTCTTGAATGAACAATTCTGCACGGCTCATAAGCTCCTGTAGGGTGGAGACGGGGCATCTTTAAGTTCCCCTTAGAATTGTGAACATCGAAGGCCTTGCTTTATGACAAAGATGGCAACAGCGTCCTGGAGGCCTCAGACTTGGAGCGAGAGCTTGGTGAAGCGAGCCAGGAAGGCTTGCAGGGTTTCTCCTTCCTCTTGGTGAAAGCCGATGAAGGAGTCTTCATTTTTCTGATACTCCTTACTGCTGGCGAACTGTATGAGGAAGTTTTGCGCCAGTTGTTCGAAACTGTGGATCAAATTGGTAGGCAGCAGTGAGAACCATCTTAGGGCGGCTTCTTTGAGGGTTGATGAGAAAACTCGACACTATTGGCCGTCCGTCATACCCAATATCGACATGGCCGAATTGAAGGTGTTCAAGTGATCTCGTGGATCGGTTTCTCCACCATAAGGTTCTATGTGGAAGGGCATTTTGAAGACCATGGGCACGTGCTCATTCATGATTTGCTGGGTGAAGGGGTGTCTCCCCTTTCCTTGGAAGTCGAACGTGGGTCACTGGAAAGCATTTGCGCCGCAACCGGTGTACGGGTTATAGGTCGCTGCCCATGGCATATGGAGGTAGGATCCCGGAGGATAGTTTGGGACTGGTGGTCGTGGATAGTTCGTGACGGGTCGTGCTACTTGTTCGGTGACCATGGTTGGTTCAGGTGGGATCAATGCCGGAGGTGCTGGCGCCGTCAGCGATAATTGCGCGAACTCCATTGGTAAGGTCCCGAACTGAATTGCGGGCAAGCTGGTAGGGTCGCTGGAGGTCCCTACCGTCGTGCCGTGTGGCATTAGTGGTAACTGGGTGCTAGCGCTTGCGGGGGCAAGGTTCCTGTCCTCTTCCCATCGTTGTTGGCGTAGAGCTGCTATTTCCGCTTCGAGGCGAGCGATCTCAGCGTCCTGTAGGTTCCTTGCTGGCTTTGTCATCTCCTGACCGCTGGTTGCGGGGCAAGGGACGTGCGGCATGCCATACGGGTGTTGAGGGCAAGTTTCATCTTTAGGTGCCTGTTCTGGACCACGGTTTCCGTGACGGCTACCTGCGTCATTGAGGAGCTTTGAGGCTGGGTTGCACTTTATCCGCCTGCCTTAGTTGTGGCCGCTTCGGCCGTTCCCTGTCGGTTCCTCGTGATGCGCCTCAGAGCTCTAGCGTCGGTCGTGGTTGCGGGGACGTTTGAGTCGGTCATGATGTATCATGTATCTGTATTGGAGATCAAGACAAAAAAAAATACGGGTTTCTAAGCGTTAGGTATATACTCCTACTCCCCGAAAAAGAAATACCGTTTAGCGGCAGAGTGCACAAGGCATTGTGGTCTGGATAAGACCACGGTGGGCGCCACTGTAACTGTCGTTTTTGACTCACACAATTGTAATTTGCAATTAAGACCGCAATGAGTCTTAACCTTGGGGGACTTGTCCTTAGGTGATGCACCTAGGTGCCTACGTACCCTTCGGGAGGGATCAAAGTCCATGTAGTTCGTCATGATGACGTCTATAGGAGCCGTTAGGCGAGATTGTTACCTGTATTGGGCCGTGTGCGGCTAAGACGTGCCTAAGGTACTCCGGGCGGACGAGCCACTCTTAGGAGGTTGCCTTAGTGGGAGAGAGCTAGGGTCTCTGGGGGCTGTTGGAAGCTCTGTAAATGGTGTACTCCATGAGGGAGGTAAGCCTGCCGGAGGTTGGCCGGAGCAGGGCCTGCGGCGGAGCTTGCAGGCGTGTAGAGATTGCGTAAGGTATCTGAGGGTACTTAAATCACCGAGAGAGTGTGTGGAATGTCACAGAGGATGTGTAGTAATCCTTTGGGTTGCGTATTGTTCGGCTGGGATCGATCCCTTAGTCCCCCGAGTGAGGGTCTATTTATACTCGAGTGTGGGGAGATCGTGCTCGACCCACGACCTCGTGGGATGTGGGTCGTCCCACGAGGCTGGTGGAGTTCCCACGTCAGGTTGAGGGGATGCTCTGTGATATGACGTGGGTGAGGGCCACGTATCTAGTAGATGAGTGGTGTCACGTGTCCCTAGTAGGTGCTGAGGCCGGGCTTCTAGAACGCCAGTGCCACGTGTCCCAAGGCGGAATATTCTGTAGTTACAACTACCATATCCATTATCTAAACTTTCTCCCTATCTCTTATATCTTCACATCATAAATTGGTGTCAATATGGTCCCTAATATTTGTAAACTCTCATTTTAGTTCCCTATATTTGCAATTACCATCAATTTGCTTCCTAACGTTTGCTTATTCTCAATTTAGCCCCCATGTTTACAATTGGTAGCAATTCGGTCCCTCCATAATCTAAAGTGAGGGACCAAAATGAAATTTTTGTCATTATAATTTAGCTTTATTACAATTTTAATTAATGATTTTGGAAATCTAAATGTTTGTCTCAGGTTGCGAGGATGACTCTAATTAACTCAATGGTTAATTCATCTTTTTAATTAATCATTTGTCGCATTTCTTCGCCAAAGACCATTGTAGGAAGCTTGAAAGTCTCATAGCTATTTTTTTTTGGGAATACAAGGGGGAGAAGCCTGGTATGGATTTGCAAAATTGGACAGATCTTTGTGTGCCCAAACTGGGGTGGTCATGAGTCAGTTTAGTTCGGTTTTGAGATAAAAAAGGAACTAATCGATCAAAGTTTCGCGGGTTGGGTCGAGTTTGACAAAAATGAGTATTGAACCCGAACCAAATAAACCCGCGCAATGGGAGGGTTGGATTGGGCTGGCTTGGATTCCACCCGTCAAATGTATTAGTATTTTTTTTTCTTGTTTTTTGACCCTTTTTTTTCATTTTCTTTGGACTTTTAAGCTATTTTCCATCACAAAAAATGTTTATTTTCATTTTGGGAAAAGTCAAGAACTTGAAGTAAGCTAAAATTGGCATATTGAAGAGAGAAACAATTTGCATTTGTTGCTTCTGTATTAATGGTTTAATATTTTAATGTGTTATAGTTTTTTTCTTAATAATAATAATATATACTTGAGCGTGTTGAGAGTTTGGACTGAACCAACCCGTACACCCAACCAAAACTGGCGGGTTGGGTTGGATTTGGCGGGTTGACCCAAACTGGTGACCACCCTAGCCGAAGCAATGGGGAGTAGGGGAAAGCATAACCCAATTAATCCATTTGAACCCAACCGAACCCGATGAAAATTATGTGTTCGGTTGGGTTTAAGTGGATTAAATCGGATTGATTAATTAGGCCACATTTTTAAGGAAAAATCAATTTTATCGGGTTAGTCAAATTAACCCACCCAACCTAACATAACCCTACCCGACCAATAATTGTTAAATTTTAAGTTTTTAAACTATAATATATATATATATATATATATATATATATATATATATATATACTAGAGGCTTCGCATGCACGTACTGCACATGTAATTTTTTTAATTTCTTAAAAAATATAATATAAAAATATTATTATTATATTTTAAAATAATAAATTGAATCATGAGAAATTATTTGTTTCTCCACTTTGATAGTAACTACTCACCATGTCTACTTTCTCTCTCCCACTCCCACATCATCCATCATTTTTTTGTATTTAATAAATTATTAAATATCTATTTTGGGAGACCATTGACGAGAAGGGTCCACAGCCATACAAGGGGGAGAAGCCTCGTATGGATTTGCAGAATTGGACAGATCTTTGTGTGCCCAAGCTGGGGTGGTCATGAGTTAGTTTAGTTCGGTTTCGAGACCAAAAAGGAACCAATCGATCAAAGTTCGGCGAGTTGGGTCGGGTTTGACAAAAATGAGTATTGAACCCAAATCGAATAAACCCGCGCAATCGGCGGGTTGGATTGGGTTGGCTTGGATTCCGCCCGTCAAATGTTTTGGTATTTTTTTTCTTATTTTTTGACCCTTTTTTTTTCATTTTCTTTGGACTTTTAAGCTATTTCCCATCACCAAAAATGCCTATTTTCATTTAGGGAAAAGTCAAGAACTTGAAGTAAGCAAAAATTGGCATATTGATGAGAGAAACGATTTGCATTTGTTGCTTCTGTATTAATGGTTTAATATTTTAATGTGTTATAGTTTTTGTAACTACGGAATATTCTGCCTTGGGACACGTGGCACTGACGTTCTAGAAGCACGGCCTCAGCACCCGCTAAAGACACGTGGCACCACTCATCTATCAATTACGTGGCCCTCGCAACCTGAAGGATAACCACACTTCCTCCGTGATATTCCACATACTCTCCCGGTACCTGAGCACCCTCAGATACCTCCCGCAAGTACTCTTCATACGGCGAGCCCCGTCGCAGGCCAACCTCCGGCCAGCCCACCTCCGTCCCGGAGTACACCATCCACAGGGCTTCCAGCAGCCCTCGAAGACCATATCTCTCCCCTACTAAGGCAACCTCCTAAGAGCGGCTCGCCCGCCCAGAGTACCTTAGGCACGTCTTAGCCGCACACGGCCCAATACAGGTAACAACCTTGCCTAACGGCTCCGATAGACGTCTGCATGACAAACTACGTGGACTTTGATCCCTCCCGAAGGGTGCGTAGGCACCTGGGTGCATCACCTAAGGACAAGTCCCCCAAGGTTAAGACCCCTTGCGGTCCTAATTTCAAATTACAATTGTTTGAGCCAAAAACGACAGTTACAGTTTTTTTCTTAATAATAATATATACTTGATCGGGTTGAGAGTTTGGACTGAACCAACCCGTCAACCCAACCAAATCTGGTGGGTTGGGTTGGTTTTGGCGGGTTGATCCAAACCAGTGACCACCCTAGCCGAAGGAATGGGGAGTAGGGGAAAGCATAACCCAATTAATCCATTTGAACCCAACCGAACCCGACGAAAATTATGTGTTCGGTTGGGTTTAAGTGGATTAAATCAGATTGATTAATTAGGCCACATTTTTAAGGAAAAATCAATTTTATCGGGTTAGTCAGATTAACCCACCCAACCCAACGTAACCCTACCCGACCAATAATTGTTAATTTTTAAGTTTTTTAAACTATATATAACACACACACACACACACATATACTAGAGGCTTCGTATGCACGTAACGTGCATGTACTTTTTTTAATTTTTAAAAAAATATAATATAAAAATATTATTATTATATTTTAAAATAATAAATTGAATCATGAGAAATTATTTGTTTCTCCACTTTAATAGTAACTACTCACCATGTCTACTTTCTCTCTTCCACTCCCACATCACCCATCATTTTTTAATATTTAATAAATGATTAAATATCTATTTTGAGAGACATTGACGGAAAGGGCCCAGAGCCATATCTATATACTAGAGGTTTCACATGCACCTACGTGCATGTCAAAAAAATTTTAATTTACAAAATATAAAATAAATTATTATTAATTATAAAATAATAAATTAAAAATTATTTGTTTGATAACTACCATAATTATTATTTTTTAAAAACAAAATTACCATTACCACTATTCTCCTATTTTCTCTCTCCCATGATCTTCTCACATCATTTTTTATTTTCTTTTTCAATTAATTAAATGACTATTCTGGGAGACCATTGACGGGAAGGGTCCACAGTCATATAAATATAGACTAGAGGCTTCGCATGCACATACCGTGCATGTAATTTTTTTAATTTTTAAAAAATATAATATAAAAATTTTATTATAATTTAAAATAATAAATTGAATCATGAGAAGTTATTTATTTTATCACTTTGATAGTAACTACTCACCATGTCTACTTTCTCTCTCCCATTCCCACATCACCCATCATTTTTTAATATTTAATAAATTATTAAATATCTATTTTGAGAGACCATAAATTATTTACTTTCATATTTTTTTAATATTAATTTTGACATGCACATATACGTGCGTGTTATCTGCTTTTTCTATGTGTGTAATCTAATTTCTTAAATATGTGCGCGTTTAAAAAACATGCATATTATTCAAAACTTATATAAAACTGTATGTGCGTGTCATTGGTGTCACAAAATAAATATTTCTTAATTAAAAAAATCATAACTCACAAATCATAACATGTGCGTGTTGAAATATCTATTTTTTGACACCAATAATTAATTAAATATGTACGTGTGTAAAAATCATACATTTTTATATAAGTTATTCTTTAAATATGTGCGCATGTAAAAATCATACATCTTTATATAACTTTGAAGAGTATAACTCACAAATCAAAATTCAAAAGAATAAAAGAAGTATGAAAATTTAAAGAGTGTCAAAGTAAATAATTTAAACAGAACAAATAATTATTAATGACATGGGATCCTAAGGCTCACAGTAGAGTTGAAGTTTTTTTGGGCCATTACACAATAGAGTACATTGAAATTAGATCTACTCTAAATGAATTTTTTCAATAGAGTAGAAGTAGATAGTAAATGAGGGTAGTATCAAAGTAATTAAATTAAAAAACAAAATAAGAAAAGATTACTTACACTGGATCATTATGGTCATAAAAATATTGAAGTCAATTATTAAATATAATCTGAAAAAACAAAGAATTCATAAAAGTAAAAATCTAGAAGACGGTGATGTGAGTTACAGGATATATAAATTTTTTAAAGTAGTATTACTTTCTATTGGGATCTATCAGATGAATTTTGTAGATTGGAGTAGTAAAAGGCATAAAAATTCAAAGAGTATCAAAGTAAATACTTTAAATGGACCAAAAAAATGTGAAAATTTTAAATATTTTTTTACTGTTACTTACACTGTACTGATGAGAGAGTTGAAATTAGATCTGCAATAAATACCTTGTTTTAATAGAAGGAAAAAATTTAGGTCCATTTCCTTATGTCTATTTCATCCAATTCCACCAATCATATATTGTATTTACACTCTCTTTTATGATTGGTCATATAAAATGTGGTCTTCTATATTCTCTCTCTATTGTGATTGGTCATTTAAACACTTTTTGCCACATGTCATAATTATATTGGGAAATTAGATAAAATGGACATAAAGAAATGGACATAAGAAAATGGTCCTAAGTTTTTTCCTTAATAGAATAGAAGAAGGTAGTAAATGAAAAACGTATTGAAGTAAATAAATTAATTAAACATAACAAAACAAAATAAATCTAATCTCCGGAAAGTCAATAATTAAATTTAATTTGAAAAACAAAGAAATATAGCACATATGAGTTTCGATTGTTCATATATAAAATGCTTTTGAAAATGGAGAACCAATATGAACCCCTCTTTCTTAGTTTGTTAATCTTCTTTCAACTTTTATCCATCAAACTCTGGATGTATTTGTGAATTGTGACAATAATACTTTTCACTCACCCACCTCAATTTGACAAATATATATAGCACACTAATGAACTTGTTCTGGTTGCAAATATATCACCAAAGCATTAATATGATTAGAAAAATCTTTAATTTTATGTAAAAAGAATTGAAAAAATAGTTGTAATACTGTATGTAGAAGTAGCCAAATCATTGCAAGAGAGGTTGTGGTTTTTGTGCAATGAGTCAAGTGCCTCCTTTGTGATTTGTGATAGTATGGTTGAGCAAGAAATAACCATGAAATTGATCGTGGGTTGTTTAACTGCATTGTTCAAAAGTGGAAGTAATATTTTATTCAAAATTGATAGTGGGGTTGGGTATTATGTTGTAACTATTTTAACTTTGAATTTTAAACTTTTTTTTTTAAAAAAAACCTAGGGAGTTGTCATAGTAGTGGATAGTTTTTTTTTTTTTTTTTCAACTGAGTGGATAGTTTTTAAGTCTTTATCCCTAGTTTTTCTCAAAACTTTTTCATTAACTTCCCTTTGTCTCAATTGTCTCTCATCTCTCACCCAATTAAATATTTTTTTGTATTTTTTAAATAAAAAATTATCTATTTTGTGACACCAATGACTAGAAGGGTCTAAAACCATATTAATATACTAGAGGCTTTGCATGCACCTACGTGCATACATTTAATTTATTTTTAATTTTTTTAAAAATATAATATAAAATAGTTATTATATTTTTAAATTATTAAAAATTTTTAAATTTTTAAATAGAATTTTTATCATAATTTAAAATAAAAAAATAAAAAAAGAGAAGTTATGCACATCTCCATTTTTTAGTAACCACCTATCATATTTATTTTCTCTCTCCCACGTCCTCCAATCATATTATTTTTTTATATTTTTTAATTATAAAATATAGCATAAATATAGATATAGATTTATTGAGAAGTTGTTTATTTATTGGGAAGTTGAGGGGAAAGTTATTTTTTTGGTGTCACACTTTGGTAGTGTGACACCAAAAAGTCCAAAGCCATATATATATACTAGAGGCTTCGCATGCACCTACGTGCATACATATAATTTACTCTTAAATTTTTTAAAAATATAATATAAAATAATTATTATATTTTAAAATCATTAAAAATTTAATATTTTTAAATAGAATTTATATCATAATTTAAATTAAAAAAATTAGAAGTTATGACCTTCTCCATTTTATGAGTAACAATCTATCATACTTATTTTCTCTCTCCCACATCCTCCAATCATATTATTTTTTTGTATTTTTTAATTATAAAATATAGCTATTTTGTGAGAAGTTGGTTATTTATTGGGAAGTTGAGGAGGAAGTTATTTTTTTGGTGTCACACTTTGCTTGTGTGACACCAAAAACTCCAAAGCCATATATATTGCTTGTGTGACACCAAAAACTCCAAAGCCATATATATATATATATATTCCATTATTTTATACATTTCTATGTAATATTTATTCTTTCTTCATGTTTTTTTTAACCAATTCACTCTTTTATTCTTTATTTTCTCAAATTTTATTAAAAATGCTAAGAGAAATTATTGTTATATAATATTTTATAATGTTTAAGCTAAATTATTATAAGTAAACAAAAAAATTGACTCTAATTTTTCTTCCTTTGTAAATTTTGAATATCATGTTTTAATTTTGAAGTCTTTTATTTAGAAAAAAAGTTAATTTTGAATATAATGTGATTGATTGGTATGTGTATTATAATTATTTGTATTTTTTTTATCATTTTAAAAAATAAAAAAAAAATAGAAGTCATAATCCAATTGAGCCCAACCGAACGTGTAGGGTTGGGTGGGTGGGTGGGACAGTCGGATTCAATTTTTCGAAAAATAACCCGATTCTAACAACTGATCAATCCGACTCGGATCTCACTCATGCTCACACCATCTCACCCCTTATTGGAGAGGATTGGGTTTTCCGAAGTTGCATATTTTAAAGTTTAAACAAGGTTTTGATGGCTAAACACTTGTGGCGCATGATTGACAAGGCCCTATCTATTGCTAGTACTTGTTTAGCTAAAAAATACTCACATAAACTGTTACAATTTTCAAGGAACCTTGATTAATCGGTCGTCCAACTCTTTCATTTGGAAAGGTGTTAGGAAGGTTAGAGGTGTGGTCCTCCAAAATCTTCAGTGGAGGGTTGATAATGGTAAAAATATTCTTTCAAACCACCCACTATAGTGGTTGATGTTTCAAGGTTGCTCTATAAATCTTAAAGTGAGTGACCTTATAAAGCATAATTTGTTATCATGGAATTTGGAAGTTCTCAGACCCTTTTATGATCCAACGACTGTCAAAGAGATTTTCAATGTGTTATCTCAATCACAGATATAGAAGATCGCTTGATTCTTAATAAGGCTAAAAATGGTTCCTGATACGATACTATTATATTTACCGACCGAGCCGACCTACCGATCAAGATCCCTCGGTCAGTCGACCCTAATATCACTATAAGGTACAAATAACTTAAATACTCTCAATAAGAACACTATAAATATCCACTATATCCCAGGTAGTATGACTAATGAATCTTTGTCTGGCTTTCCTATATTTTCTCTTACCCATACTGACTTGAGCGTCAGAGTTCAACTGAGGAGGCCAGCTCCCGCCGTGATTCCCTTCGTGTAGGTCACCGGAGATTTAGGAGAGCTTGAGGATTTATCAGTTCCAATACAGTTAAAGAAGCGTATAGTCTACTTATTAGAAATCATCATCATATAAATCTGACCAATTAAAGGAATGATAAGTGTAGTTACATAATATTTCCTCGTCTTGACACATGACCCTAAGCTTCTAGAAACTTAATAGAACTCGGATAAACGACACGTGTCACGATCCGCTGGTGTCGAACGTGCCACACACCCGCGTCTCCCCCAAGCTCTCCTGCACAAGAGACGTGGGGTGAGTATCGCAACATGGGGCATGCACTAATCAAAAGAATGTGGGGCGACCATGTTCTTTTCCCCTTCAAGTATAAATAATCCTCACTCGAGGGACTCAAGGAGAAGGGAACCACAGATAGAATACCACATTGCAACCAAAGCATTCACTGCTCCCCAGAACCTAGTACCATTAACCTTTACTCACATAACTTCCAACAGGTGGCTCGCCCGCCCGGTGCTGTTACATGTCCTAGCCACATACGACAATCACAGGTAAATCCTTAGTCTAACGACTCCCATGGACGTCTTACCAATATCGAACTATGTGAACTTTGATATCTCTACAAGGGTACGTAATCACTTAGGTCTTTACCTAAAGACAAGTTCCCTAAAGCAAAAACTCCTCGCGGTCCTAATTTTTATTATGAAATTGTCCATGACAAAACCGACAATTACAATAAGAAACTTTGGAGGAAGCTCTAGCGTTTGGAACTTCCTATGAAAATTATTTTGTTCATATGGAAGTTGCTGAACAATAATCTCCCCAAGCTAGTAAATATGAAAATTCACCAAATGGAAGAGATAAAAGAAGCCCGAATGTAAGAGAGTAAAAGTACGATTCCTCATACTTCGAATCATCAGCAACATTGATCGGATTGGACAGTGATTCACAGAGATTTCATATTTTTTTTTTTGGCCTTGAGATCATCATATGTTAGGTCAAGACATAGTTAATTTAGTTCATCATCTTTCATTATTTTCTCTCTCATTCTCTCGTATTAGTCTAAAATATTATATTTTAATAATTTTTTTTTATAATTAAAAGTTTTAAGTGTTTCAAATTTATCATTTCTCAAAAATATGAGTGATAAATAAATAGAGAAATTGAATACCCTACATTAATCGCGATTTACCATGAATGGATAAGATTTGTATCTATCTCATATTTTTTTAAAAAATTGTCATTTTTTAAATTTAGAGACAGTTTGAACTCCAAAATTTGCTCATCTCAAATATATTTCGAAGCACCTAAATTTTTTTATTATAAAAAATTTATTAAAAAGTATTATATTAAATTAATAATAGAGAATCACATAGAAAAAAAAAACTGAGAATTTACTCTATTAATTTAGCTAGTAATTTGAAGTATTTTTCTTGTCAGGACTTGTAATTCTATTCCTGTGAATTCTCATTCTAGTTTTGAGTTAGGTAGCAATGTTATTAGGATCAAATTAGATCGGACGGTCCGATTGGTCCAACCGTAATAGAACGAGTCAGTTAAATCTAAAAGATCAAATAAATAATTGAATCAGATTTAATCGGATCCAACCGCCGGACCCTCCGGTCCAATTGCTTATTTTCTTTGCAACGATAGTAGGCTCCCACCAACATCGTTCCACTCTTTTCTTCACTCCACATCTGCTGTTTGTGCAACGATAGTAGCTCCTGTACACCTCAAAATCATCTCTACTTATTTTCTTTCTAATTTTCATTTTTATAATATGTTTAATTAATTATTTAAAGAATTTTTGGAAATTATCTATATATACTAACCTGGGGAATGGACTATACATATCTTATCTTATTCTTCTTTTGGGTTTTTAGCAGTGAGATCTTTAGGCATCTCTTATATGAATCACAGTTCTTATATGAATCACAGTTCTGGATTTCTTTGGAACTGAATCTTTAAAATTTTGTGTTGAAACTTGAAAATTGTCATTTTATATATTAAAAATAATTATTATTTATTATTTATTAAGTCATTCGATTTGATCGATGGTTCGACCGGTTAAACCGATCAAACCGTAAACCGAAGACTTGTCTGAATTGATCCGAATAGGTAGGCCTTAGGATAATCATGTCAGAACAATACTGTAATTTTTCCTAATTTTATCTAGTTCTTACCGTTTTTAGCAAAAAAAAAATGGTAATGCCAAGTAAATTAAGTCTGTATAAAACTTTCATTTTGACTTATTTGGCATGTTCTTCAATAAGAACAAAATCTGTGAAACATTTTTGGCTAAAGGTTTATTTTGATCCTCAATGTTTGTATGAAGTTTAATGTTGGTCCTCAAAGTTTTTTTTTTGGTCGATTTTGGTCCTCGAGCATAACACCGTTAACTTTTTGCCGTTAAATGATGACGTAGCATACTTATATGGCACACCCTCTCTCCTACGTGTCATATTTTAATGATGTGGCACAACACATCACTGCCACGTCACCCCACATTGCCACATCATCATCTTCTCTCCTTCATCATCATCATTATCATCATCATCTGGGGTGACGTGGCAGTGATGTGTCATGTCACATCATTAAAATATGACACGTAGGAGAGAGGGTATGCCATATAAGCATGCCACGTCATCATTTAACGGCAAAAAGTTAACGGTGTTATGCTCGAGGACCAAAATCGACCCAAAAAAAAAACTTTGAGGACCAACATTAAACTTTTGAAACATTGAGGACCAACATTAAACTTCATGTAAACATTGAGGACCAAAATAATACTTTAGCCAACATTTTTTTCTCTTATTTAACACCATATCCGCAATTCCTTCACAATAATTTCTCTATATTTCATTATTTAACAAAGAGTAAATTACTCTTTTAATTCCAAAAGGATTCTATTTGTTTTAATGTAATTCTCAAATTATAAAAATATTAAATTTAGTTTTTAAAAGATTTTATTTGTCTCAATTTAATCTCTAAATTATAAAAAAAAAATCAAATTTAATCCCTAAAAGATACCTTACATTACAGTTTTGTCACAGCCACAAAAGGAAAAAATATAAAACACAGGCACGAAATTGTGATATAAGGTATTTTTCTGTGACTAAATTTGATATTTTTATGATTCAGGGATTAAATTGAAACTAAAATATTTTAATAATTAAATTTGATATTTTCATTATCCAGGATTTAAATTAAGACAAGTGAAATCTTTTAAGGACCAAAAGACTATTTTACTCTTAAATTAAGGAATCCAATAGCTTAACTGCATATGAGTTTTGTGCTTTTATAGTAGCTATGCTCATTATGCACACTTGCACAAAACATGGCAGCATATATACTTACATGGTGGAGAAGACTACATAAATGTATCCATTGAAAAAATATAAAGCTTCAAGCTAAATATATTTTAGGTTAAAACTCCAAATTGGTCCCTTATGTTTGCACAAAGTTTCATATTGGTCCTTTATGTTTCAAAAAGTTTAAATTGATCCTTTATGTTTGCAAGAAGTTCTAAATTGGTCCTTCCGTCCACTTCCGTCAATTTCTTTAGTTAAGTGCTGACGTGCCCATCAAAGATGACATGTTATGCCACGTCATTGCCACATCAGCGCATATGATAGTAGATGATGACTTGGCGATGACATGGCAATGACGTGGCATGACATATCAGCTTAAATGGACACGTAAGAGAAATGATATGTCCACCTTAGCATGCCACATCAGTACTTATCGGAAGAAATAAACGGGCTTGGACGGATGGACCAATTTGGAACTTCTTGCAAACATAAAGGACCAATTTAAACTTTTTGAAACATAAAGGACCAATATAAAACTTCGTTTAAACATAAAGGACCAATTTGGGGTTTTGATCTATATTTTAAAAAGTTAAGAACCAGATGTTACTAAATATAGTCTTGAAACTTCATTGAGGCACATTGGTTGATTATAATTATATGTACTTTATTCTCACTCCATTAATAAATCAAAGGATAAACCACCCATCTAGCAATACATGGATTTGGATTGTTTCATGGGAGAGAATAATGTGATAATATTGTGTGATGAACAATAAGAGATATAAACACAAAATTAATTGAATAGTGGGTCTCATATATAAAATGGAGACCATGAGATAATGTTAAATTTTCCGCTGTGTCTATCTCTATCTTTATATGATACTGTTATGTTATTTTTTTACATGTGAGGACCTGGTCCTCAATACATACTTCTATCATAAAGATTTGTATCACATATTGGGGAAATAGGAAACTATGATATAATGTAAAGTTCATTTCCTCTTTCACTAAAGAGATTATTACTGAAACAATTAAGTGCTAAGTTCCCACAGTCGGTAGATGTATGTATGGCTAAGCTACAAAATTACTTTAGAGTGAATTGAACTTCTGATTTTTCAAAGATACATCTGGTCTCAATTTGGTGGGTCAAAGCTACTAAACATTCCATTTTAGTCCCTCCAAGACAAAGATTGTTTCTTTTTAAAATGGTCCTCACTTTAAGTTGATTTAACATTCAATTAACAAGTTAAATAATGTGGCCTAACGAAGTTCTTAGATTCATGTATTGTATCTCATCTCATTTATACATTGACCAATAATATTCATTCAATTCATTTTTCAAATTAAAGGGCCCACATGATAAATAAAATAAGAATAAATATGTAAATTTTATTGGTCAATGTACAAATGAGGTGGCACAACCTATATCTGAGAACTTTTCACTTTGAATCATCCTTAAGAAATTCTTGTGTACATAGGTTGCGCTATGTCATTTGTGCAATGGCCAATAACATTCATCTAATTTTTAACTTTCCAGACTAAAACGCCCACATGATAAACAAAATTAAATTAAATATATGAATGCTATTATTGATCATGTACAAATGACTTGGCACAACAGATGTATTTAAGTAATTTTCATCGTTCTCATGAAGTGTTTTGACCACATAAGCAATTAAAAGCTACATCTCCCATTCTATTAAGCCACATCACCTATCTTGTTAATTATATGTTTGCAAGTTTAAAAAGAAAACCATTTTAAAATAGAAACACTTCTAGGAGAACTGAAGTCTAAAATGATACCCTTATCTTTGGAGGACCCAAAAATCAATTATCTATTTATTTTACACACATGAAAGCCACACCATTGTCATTATTGTCAAGCGCATAATGCTGTTACTTGTTAGTACTGTGACATTAATCTGCATGCGAGAGCTCACCTCCAGAGTTCTGCCAAAACATCATTGCAAAGCCAGGAAGATGAAATGGATGCAAATATTGAAAAACAGCAAGTAATTATGACGGTTACCGGATGGTCGCACCGCGGAACAAGGATCAAGACGGGTCAAGTTGTAAAATTATGTTAAAGCTAGGTTAGAATGAATGCTTCCTCGATCAATCCAGCAGAAAGTTTGACAGAGTTTATCAAGGTGGTCTCTACATTATAGCACAAGCACAAGATTCAGAATCCTCATCCTCTGAGTCACTAACATCACTGCAAAACAGAATTAGGACACCAGAAGTGAGATGATTTACAATTACCTTCATTTGAAAAGAAATCGTTTTTATTTCCTTAATCTATACTAATAGGAGCTTATGAATCTCATTAATCAGATAAAATGACCTATATATCCTCCCTCTAGCAGTAATTGGTGATCCTTTGGAACCCAATCGGTGATTATAGCTTTTTTCAATAATCATTTTCATTGCATGGTGCTTCAAAAAGGAAGCCTAGTCAATGTTCTACACACTCATATGGACTCTGTGGGAGCCTCGTACAGTGGACTGTCCTTTTTGACCCTGCTTTATCAACCAATTTATAAATTGGTATACCTAACATTATTTTCATTCCCCTTATTTTTAACAAGTCACTCTGGAAAACAAGTTTTCTTTGCCTTTCATTCAACCTTATTGTGTAACAAGCTATAGACATTAAAGACAATTGCCCCTTCTATCTAGCTCTCAATTTCACTTCACCAAAAACAGAAAAGTAAATTGGATTACTCAAAATTCATGACACACCTTGGTTCTGTGATTTCAGTAACATCCCTTTTGTTCTGAAGCTAAAAATGAAATACATTTTATTTTTCTAGTTGAAATCTCAAGCTTAAATTCAAAGTACTTAAAATTGACACCGTCCAAGTTTCATGTTTTCCAAAATGTGCTAATAATACAAATATTCTATATTTTGGGGTCTCTAAACAGAATATTATTTGAGGTATAAACCAAGACCAAAACACCTTGTGCCAAAAAAAAAAAAAGATTTTAGGAGGCTATGTTAATTGCAGGCACAATTGACGTTAAATGTGAGCAATGAATCTAGATCTAATCTAGTTTAATGCTAGCAATTTACAATGACATTTCCCCTTGTAGTACAACTAAAACTTAAACAAATCAATAATTATTGAAGACTAAACTTTTAATCCGTTGGATTTGACACAGAGAACAAAATATTGAGAAATGCAAATGAGAATTGTTATTTGTAGGACAACAATTATCACACGATACAGTTAGCTTAATATAATTTTGCTTACTTCTATTCAAGTATCTAACAAAATGCATATATTATTCTTGCAGGATCTCAATTTCAAAAAACTATCATAAAAGACCAGACTACCATGTACTCATTGCTCCATTCACAAAAATGTATTTCACAACAGTTGTATCTTCCGAAAGTATATCTAGATGGCTCCTTGGCAAACTATTTTTATAGTGAACTATTGCAAATTTTATAGCTCTCTCCCAGTCAAGAGCAAGAATAGAACATAGTTACTCTTCCCAGCATCATTTTGATTGGACCATAAGAGAATATGACCATTTTCTTTAAAATTTTTGTCTGTTTCCTGGTTTATGGCTAATTTAAGAATGTCAAAGAAAATAAATTATGGCATCATAGTGAAGGAGGAAAAAGAAAGAACAAGGAAATCCACGAAAGAAATTATAGGCATAAAAGAAATTTAAATAAATATAATCAAGGAGTTACAATTGATAAATGATAAGGGGCAAACTGCCCAAATTAACTCCATAAATGTGGACTATCTATTATAATAACAGTGTGTTTAAATTGAAAGAAAAGTAATATGCTTGTTAACTTAAAGAAAAGTGATGTGAGCTTTCTTATTAAAGGATCAAAGAAAATCCTAATAGTCGTCAAGAAATATGCTTTTTTTTTTTACCGGAAAAATATGCTTGTTAACTTCAAGATTTCACATTATTTCTTCCAGAAATGTTGGCCTACTCATGATTAATGCCTCATTTAAGAGCCTGAGTAAAAGACCATGAGCCTAAAATTCCTCCATTTCCTCTAGAATAAGATCTGGCGATTCTAACCTATGCATGCATGATGCATCAGGAAATTTCATGGGAAAGTGCTGGCTACGGTGAACTGAATTGCCCACAAATCTTGGAAACCTTGGATTTGAAGCCCCAATTCACAGTTATTTGATAAGCCTGCACAAAGTCTTAACTAAATTCATACCCTTTTATGGTTTATACTTCACAACATTTACGTCCTTCAACTTTTTAAAGTTTTCCACAAGTTCTAAGAAGGAGAACACAAGTTATAAAACACAGATCTCCCATCCAATCTGATTGGACAACTGTCAAAGATAAACCTCCAAAATTTCATTTGTAAAATACCAGAAAGCTGACATATAAATAAACTATCCTACTCAAAGCAAACTTTGTGGTAGAACTATCCTTCAGCTTTTTTAAGTTTTCCATAAGGCCAGTCTCGGATTAAATTTAAGGCATATATGATAGAAAGGCTAATATGCAAAAGCAGTGGTAATCGTTTTCGAGAGACCCAAGCAATAGGCAAGGCATCAATTAATTTGAAATTGATATTTAAAAAAGACACAAAAGTCAGGACCATTAAAGCAGAAAAAGAAGATGGAAAATAAATATAGTTCCAATTACATACCTTGGAAATTGTCAGAACTAGAGGAAAAAATTGAAAGTAAAAGAAAACAAAGAATACAAAAAATGTAGAAACCAAGAAGGATATGCTGATCCAAAGAACTTCTGAAGACACAAAACTAACTAAGCATTACCCACTCTGCCACTCATTAGTAACTGAATAGATATCATATTAAACAAAGAGATAGAGCAAGATGAGGCAATCCACCCAGTAAGTTCTCCTTTCTCACTTCAACTAGCTGTATCAGACAGAGACTCGAAAGCTGCATTACCATAGTGTACCGGTATGGGTATGGTATTTTTTTTATTCCAAAATATAGGATACAAGTATGGCAATACTTGCTATATAGACAATATTTTAAAATATATGACCATTTTTACAATATAAAAAGTAGATAATGAAACTTCTATAGTATATAATCAGTCAAAATAGTAATTCAAGTTTTCTAATATGACCTCAAAGTTCATGTAACTTATTAAAAGTAAGATTATATATATTTAAGATTTACCAAATATGTATTTAAACTAAACTCTTTAAAACATAAATGATACTTAATTTGATGTACTCAAGAGTACCCAAAAAATACCAATATCAGGTACATAACCAGTTTAAGTGCAGCTTCAATCTAGCTTTCGAAGCTCTTGATAAAAAATTTGGGGAACTAGAATGACGGATGATTGTCATTCATCAGCCATACATATGCACTAACTTGAAAAACTCCCTTGGCCGGATGTTTACTGGAGAGCTAATAAATGCAAAAACCGTAGACAAGAAAGTTCAATCCTTCATCTAACTAGGAAAAGATGTTTTAATTTTCTTTTTTTGGTATAGTAAGTGGTAGTAAGGGAAAATACTCTCAGGTAAGGTCCAAGTGGCATGTGCACAGGCCTAAACTGCAAAAAAATTTATCTAGTCATACCCTTTGAGTGCTCATCAATCAGGATTTTGGATGGCTTCAGGAGGATTCGAACCCTCGCCCATGAGTAAAGGTAGAGTTTTCCTACATATCCTTGTCCATTTGTGCCAACCGTTGGCAAAAAAGTCAATTACTTTGTGCAAAAGCTATCCTAGTACAATCATTATAGATCCCATTTGCAAAAATAGACAAACTGGCATGTCTTTGCTATTATTTCACACAATACAAGCATATCATATAAATTTAGTAATTTGCTATGAATCAAGGAAAAAACAAAACAGAACAAACTGATAAACATAATTTGAATTTCGGCTGCAGTAAAGAAATTGGAAAATCATGGGAAATATATCAAAGAAAAACATTCAAATTGCCAATTTAATCTATTCCAAATCCAAATCCAATTCATGAGTTAAGTTATTAGCAAACAAATTACCTTGGCATGAATTCCAACACCTCTGTAAGGTTATTTCCATTCTTATCGTTCCACTGCACTTTCCTCCGTGTCTTATCGGACTTCATGGACATACCTCCATTACGAGGCAGCAATAACGATTTGGAATCACTATCATCTTCTTCACTGGTACGATATTCAATCTTCTGAGCATCTAAAGAAGCCACAGGCTTATTCTTGTAACCATTAACATCATTGGAATTCGTATCCATCAACAGATAGATACACTTTTCCAGATAAAAACGAAATCCAACCCAAAATTCAGAGAAATTTTGGAGTTCAAAAGAATTGCATCTGAGCTAGTTGACTCAAAATCACTCTTAAATCCTAAATCCTAAAAATATCACGATTCACGAGGTCAACGCTTAGCCCACGAGCAAGCTATCAGTTAACAGAGTGTAGAAGAACAGGCGAAAAATAAAAGGAAGAAGAAAAAATAAAAACTGAACTCCAATTAACAATAAGCTCTGAGAAAATCTCAGTGTCGAAAGAGAAAATTTTCCCGAGAAAATGACGGAAAATTCTCCGTTACAAAATAATAACACACACCAAGACTTGAAGTGGAATAAAAAACTGATCAGAATTCAGAAGTTAAAAACAAGAAATAAAAATTTCACAAAATACTGTTTAGTCCCTGAATTGTTGGTCAAATTATTATTTAGTCTTTAAATTTGGCAAAATTACTATTTAGTCCCTAAATTTGCAACTCTGTTAACTCTTTAGTCCTCGAATTTGACAAAAATATTATTTAGTCCTCGAATTTACAATCCCGTCAACTATTTAGTCCCCAAATTTGACAAAAATACTATTTAGTCCCCGAATTTGCAACTTTGTCAACTGTTTAGTCTCTTGACTATTACCAGTTAGATAACCAGGCACCAGCTGATGTGTCTGTTAAATGTTGATGTGGCACCGTTAAATGCCTGGGCACATGCCACCTTAGATGCCACATCAACATTTAACAGCCACGTCACCTGGTAACGGGTAACAGTCAGGGAACTAAATAGTTGACAGAGTTGCAAATTTGGGGACTAAATAGTATTTTTGTCAAGTTCGGGGACTAAATAGTTGACAGAGTTACAAATTCATGAACTAAATATTATTTTTGCCAAATTCAAGGACTAAATAGTTGACAGAATTACAAATTTAGAGACTAAATAGTAGTTTAACTAACAATTCAAAGACTAAATAGTAGTTTGCCTTAATAAAAATAGAACACTATTGTTATCAATGAACATATCACTCCAGCTGAAAAAACAAAGTTTTTTTTTATAATGAGAAAACAAAGTTATAATACTTAAAATAAAATAAAATATCTGAGAAAAATTTAATAATATACAAAGATTCAAAGAACAATAGCAAATAATGTATGGCAAAATATGTTTTATGTTAAAGTTTCAAATAAAAGGTGTTTTTGTCATATGTTTTAAAGTAAAGAGGAATTTTACTTTTTGGATATGAATTTTTTTATCAACCTATTATTTAGTCCATAAATAATAAAAATAAATTATTTAGTACTTGATAAATCACGTCTGTCAACTATTTAGTTTATAGAATATGTGTTAGCAATTTTCTGTTTGTGGACTCACATATTAATTACTAGAGATTTCGCATGCACCTATGTGCATGCAATTAATTTTTTAAATTTACTATAAAATTATTATTATTATTATTATATTTTAAAATATAATAAATAATTCAATAACTATTTATATTTCTAACTTCTCTCTCACCACTTTTATTAACTACCTTACCCATGATCTCTTTCTCTCTTATATCTCCTCCAATCATGTGAAGTTGAGGGAGAAGTTATTTTTTTGGTGTCACACTTTGCTTGTGTGACACCAAAAAGTCCAAAGCCATATATATATAGATAATCATAATCTTATATAATGAGCTATTGAATATTTTATATAATTAATCTATTTAATTATTGATCTCTCTAAGGATATTTCATTAGGCTAATTATATGTATTTTGTGAAGTCTGGATCTAATATGTAGAAACCAAATAGCCTAACCATGTTGATGGGCTAAGCCGTAGGGGTGACAATTTTGACTCAAACCCATTAACCCAACCCAACCTAACTGCATTTTGACCCAACCCAATCCAACTCAATTAATAAATGGGTCATGTGGGTCAGGTCAGAATTGACCCATGCAAATATGGGTTGAGTTGGGTAAAACTCATGGTTAATCCAATAACTCATTTAATGTATTTTGTATTTTCATTTTTTTTCCTGGTTTCAACTTTTCAAAATTATAGTTTTGCCCCAAGTTGCATTTTAGTCCCGATTTTCATTCCTTCTTTGATTTTTGACCCAGAAAATTTTCATGTTCATATTTTCTCCCTTATTCTAAAATTTCTAAGATTATAGTTTGACCCTAATTTTTGTCATAATCACATTTTTGTCCCAAATTGCATTTTAGTTATTCCATTTCAATTTTATTCATAGAAACTTTTCAAAATTTCATTCTGACCTCAATTTCAAATTTGTGGAAATTACATTTTGACCCTAATTTTTATAATAATTGCATTTCAGCCCAAATTTATTTTCTTTTTTGAAGAACTATATTATTTTATTTTTAATTTATATTACTACACTTATCCTAAATCTATTCAATTTTTAAATCACATAATAATTTTTTTTCATTTGTGACATTTCATTTTTTTCGTATAAATTTTGAAATCACATAATAATATCATTTAGGCATTTAAGTTACATATAAAAACTTTTAAAAAATAGGATAATTGCAGTAATAATAAATTAAAACTATAAATATAAATAAATAATAAATTGTGATTTCTAGGCATTTTTCCACTATCCAATCTCATTAAATGCCTCCTTAACTACTGTTCTTGGTTAGCAAAACCCAATTTTAATTACATAACAAAAGTATTGGCTAATTTTTTGAAAGCATGTTTTTATGCTAACTTTGTTGGAGTTAGATTTCCAAGAGAAATCAATAATTTTTGACAAGTAGTTGTAAGATTTGATTTTTATTGTTTCCTATGTCTGGTGGAGAATTGTATCAGTGTTGAACTTTATACTCTTTGTCTAGTGGTTTTGATTTTTATTATCTTTATTGATATAAATATAAAGTAGAATGATTGGTAGGCCAAATTAATTAAAATAAATCAAATAAAACAACAAAAGGAAAATTAATGAGTTTGTGGGTTATGTGGGTTTGACCCATAATTAATGGGTCATGACCCATATAACCCATTTAAAATTTGACCCATTTATGTCCCAACCCAAATTTAACCCAACCCACCCACCCATTTTGCCACCCCTAGGCTAAGGTAGTTATGGCTAAAAACTTAGTGAGTTGTGGTTCTCCAAGGTGAGGTAGTTATTTTCTAAGTGGCTAAGTGGCTATAAATTCACATTGAGGAGTCACTTTTGTATCCATCTGACAAAAGAAAAACTAACTGCTATCTCACACTTTGGAAGAAACTAAATTGTCATTTTTGTCATGGACAATTTCATAGCCAGAATTAGGACCGCAAGGGGTTTTTGCCTAGGGGGACTTGTCCTTAGGTGAAAACCCATGTGCCTATGTACCTTGTAAAGGGATCAAAGTTCACGTAGTTTGATATTGGTAAGACGTCCATGGGAGCCGTTATGCTAAGGGTTTACTTGTGGTCGCCGTGGGCAGCTAAGACGTGTAACAGCATTGAGCAGGTAAGCCGCCTGTTGGAGATTCTTTGAGTAAAGGTTGATGGTAATGGGTTCTGAAGAGCAATGGATGTTTTGGTTGTACTACGGTATTCTGTCTGTGGTTCACCTTGTTTTGAGTCCCCTAGGTGAGGGTTATTTATACTCGGAGGGAGAAGAATGTGGCCGCCCCACGTCCTTCTGATTAGTGCATGCCCCATGTTACAATACTTGCCCCACGTCTCTTACGCAGGAGATCTTGGGGGAACATGGATGTGTAGCACAATCGAGGCCAGCGGATGGTAACATGTGTTGTTTATCCGGGTCCTATTAAATTTCTAGAAGCTTAAGGCCATGTGTTACTAAGAGGGAATATTATGGAACTACATAAGTCCCCAAGTCCACGAGTGTTTGGTCGCCCGTGGACTTAGAATAAGTCGGGGTCGCGTGACAGTCTTCACTTATCGGTTGCTCGAGCCACCCGCTGGGATGGATTTTCGAGGCGCATTGTGTTCTCTTGAAGTATAGGATTTGAATCCACAATCTCAAAATGACGGTGGGGTTGAAGGTGCCACGTGTCTAAATCTCGTTGATTGTCAGTTGTCTTCTCCCGCAAGTTTTCGAGGTGCCGTAATCCCGTCCCTTCGTCATTCGATCGCGCCTTTTCGAGGGATGCCAACATTACGTCCAGGGGGTGTGTTTCCGTTTTTGCCCTTGGGAGTTATAAGAGAATTTAAACTGCTCGGGGGTCTTTTGGTATTTTTCTTTCTCGTTCCTTTTGATCTTCCTGTTCATCCTTTATTTTTGGGGTTCTTGCTTTGCTTCGGCCTTGTTTTCGTTTTTTCATTTTCGCTTTGCCAATTCTATGCTTCATCTCTTCTTTCTCACGAGATTTTTCGGAGCCATGATGGCCGCTTCTACTTCCTTCGGCCCCCATCTTGAGGCCATAAACCCAAACTTGGGATCGGCGTTACTGAAGATTGCAGAAGACGAGATTAGGATAGGGGTGGATTCTCTGATCCAATTGAGAGATTTTGTCGACTTGAGGATCGTCTTAGCTATGGGGGGTCAGGATCCTGCGACGGTGGTGATGCCTGAGCAAGCCTCCTAAGGCTGGTATACCCCGGAGCCAGAGTTGGATCAACTGCCAACATTCCATCACTCGAGCGGAAGAAAGTTTCGTTGCTATCGCTATGTCACAGAATAGGAACGGTCTGGGAAGAGTGTTTTGCTTCGTCTCATATAAGGGATACGAGATACAAGCCATGGGGGATGGTGAGACCATTACTTGGAGTGACGGTGTTAGCTTCGTGTTACCCAGTTGTGTGCCGTGCAATGCTTCCATCATCCCCCCGTTCTCTTCCTTTGTGAAGGCAATGTTAAATCTTCTCAACGTTTGTCCGGCTCAGCTGATCACGAATGCCTGGTATCAAATGAGCACTTTTGAGTGGTGTGTCAGAGGAATAATTCGGTAGCTTTACCTAATGCCTTCTTGTCACTGTATGGCGTGCGTGAAGGGAATGGTTGGACTTACTTCTAGGCTAATGTGGGGAAGTTTGCTATTACTGATCTTCCAAGTAATAACAAGGTTTGGCGATCATATTTTTTTCAAAGTTGTTCAAGCCAAAGGTGTTTGTCCCTGTTGGGTGCGCGCCGAGGATTGACGTCCTCGCTTTCCTCTTAGATGGTTGAATTTGGTCACCCGGATAAGATTTGAGCAGGAGGCGTACGAGGAGACTGTTTACCACATGATTAGTGGCTCGGAGGTGGTCGCCACTAAATTAGGTGAGATTTTTTACTTTGTGGCGTGTTTTCTTTCATTGTGCCATCTAACTGAGTTACTGGCAGGATTGGACTTAAGCGGCATAAAGGGGAGGATAGGTGCTCCTCCCGGAGAGCGGAAGAGGAGAGCGGTAGGAGGCCTTTAATGCCAAGCAAGAAGCGGAAAAAATCGGCTGGTGTGGAGCAAAAGTAGACTGAGAGGTCCCCGATTGTTGAGGAGAGAGGGGCGGTTGATCAGGAGGAGGATCCTCGACCTCGGATCCCTTATACTCCCATACCCCCTAAAGAGATACCCTTTCATTTTTCCTCAGAGGGTATATCTTATAAAGATTAGTTATTCTCTTTTGATGTCGACCGCATCATTTTAGCGCACCAGCACTTCCCGTTTAAATATGGTGATGAATTTGTAATGAAGAGCTTGGCAAAGGGGGTGGCTCACATGTCGGGGCATCTAACTGGCTTAGAGTACCAACGACAGATGGAGAAGTTGCATTTGCTTTGTATTTTGACTTTGTGATTTGCATTAGCTGAGAGCGTTTATTTTTGCTATGTAGACTATTTTTAATTGTGTGGTGGATGAGACTGAAGACCTTGAGAAAAATATCAAGGACTTGGAGGCAGAGCTTCAGGAGAAAGATGCAGAGTTGAAGAGAAAAGAAGAGGATTTAAAGAGAAAAGATGTGGATCTGAAGAAGACTTCTCGCTATGACTTTTTGTGCTTCACTAATTATGGAATGAAGAATGGCATAATGCAGTTGGAGGATCTTATGAGTATCAAGCTTCCTCTAGAGATCAGGGCGCAACTTCATCCTGCTTGGGAGAAGTTTGGGGATGACTTCTGTATTCATCGCCATACTGACTCGCCCCTGGACTTGGATGCCCATTATATTGTGCCCAAGGCTTCTCGTCCCATGAAGGCGGCCCCAGAGGTCAGACTACCCGTAATGGAGCGATCCTCTGAGCCTGTCGTAAAAAAAATTGGGGAGCTGGTGTTTGTTCAAGACTTTCCCGAAGGCAAAAACCCTCTTTAGGAACCCTAGTCGCCCTTTTTTTAATGTATTTTGTTGAGGGATATTTTATCGCAGATGTAAATCTGGGTTAGATACCTGTATTTTATAATGGAAGTACAAATTTCTTTTTGCAAATGATGAAACGAGACATTTACGAGACATGTACTGAGTAATTGAACGAAACATTTACTAGGTAAATTTTGAATTACACCAAAGTAAAGTACTTCTTTAGGCTGGCAATGATTTAGGTGTTGGGAAGGGGTTCCCCCGATAGGTGGGCTAGTTTGTAGGCGCCGTGCGAGGCGACTCCGATAACCTGTTAAGGGCTTTCCCAATTTGGGGCCAACTTTTCGTGGAGGCGATCTCGCCTGTTGTTTATGGCCGTTCGTATAACGAGCTCGCCTTCCTAAAAAAAATGGGGGCAGACTCTTTTGTTATAGCTTCGAGCTAGGTATTATTTGTAGGCTACATCTTTAAGGGATGTTGTTTCTCTTCATTCGTCAGCTATATCTAGGCTAACCAGAAGGTTCTGAGAGTCTGAGTCAGAGTAATTGATGACTCGGTCAGAAGGTACTCCGATACCCGTTGGGAGTATCACATCTTGTCCGTATGTGAGTGCGTACGGGGTTTCACTAGTGGCTGTGTGGATGGTCATTCGATAAGACCACAGGATGGAGGGGAGTTCATCTACCTATTCTTCCTTGGCTTCCTCCAAGTGCTTTCCTAGTCTTTCTAGTATTACCCTGTTGGCTTGTTCTATCTGTCCGTTCATTGCCGGGTATTTTACTGAGGTTGTCAGATGGTCGATTTTCCATTATTTGCGAAAATCGTTGAATTTTTTACTGACAAACTGTCGGCCTTTGTAAGTTATTAAGGCGTGCGGTGGCTCGAAACGAGATATTACATTTTCCCAAAGAAATGTTTGGATGTTTCGAGAGGAGATGGTGACCAATGGTTCTACCTCGATCTATTTGGTGAAATAGTCTACTGCCACAATTAGGAATTTTCTATGCAGGGTGATCTTTGGAAGGGGCCCTAGTATGTCCATCCCCCACATATCGAATGGCCAAGGGGATTCGAAGAGTTTCAGTTCTCCTAGAGGTAGGTGTATGAAACTAGCGTGTCGCTGAGTTGCAATTCATGACCAACTTTTTGGAGTCTGCTCTCATAGTTGGCCAGTAGAATCCTGAGCGAACTTTTTTCGGAGGGCTCCGACCAATTGATGAGTTCCGCACACTCCCTCATGGATTTCTCGGAGTACATAACTAGGTTCTTCTGGAGGAATGCATTGTAGATGCGGTGAGGAAAAGCCTTTTCTATACAAGTCTTCTCCCCAGACAAAGTAAGGGCAACTTGCCTTATTATCTTTCTGTCTAGCTCTTTATCTTCGGGCAGTGTTCCTTCCCTCAAGTATGTTATTATTGGTGTCATCCAGGAGTCGTTGATGGCTATGGGGAGCACTTCTTGCGATATGCTGGGTGTCTGCAAGGTGGTCCAAAGGATGGTTTTGAGGCCTTCTTGGCCAGGCGCAGTTGCCAATTTGGAGAGAGTGTCTGCTTGTCGATTTCTTTCTTAGCGCATTCCAAGTGTTTGGTAATCGTGTCATATTTGGCTTCAACCTCCCTATTGAGCTGGCTGACCACGAATTGAGAATCACATAACAGCTTGACCCGTAAGGCGCCTAGGTCACGAGCTAGCATTAATCCAGCAATGAGTGTTTCATATTTAGCTTGATTATTAAATGCAAGGAATATAAAGCGCAAAGCTTGTTCCACTTTGACTCCGTCGGGGCTTTTAGTTGATTCCGGTGCCCGCGGATTTTCTGGTTGATGGGAGACTCCCAAAAACAAGCCCTTCGCTCAGGATTCTACTGGCCAACATTATGGATCACACATTTATCTACTATGACTTTTCATGGCCTTAGGATTCTAACCTGAGGCCGTGGGTCGCGACCTATCATATTATAGGTCGCGACCGCCCTAACTCTTAGAGGCAGAAGTGCTTCTCTTCCTTTTTCATTACGTTTTATAAATACAAAATATTTTATAGTAACAAGTGTAACCCTAGTGCCACCAAGGAGCCTTTGCTTCTATAGGAGCACTGGTATTCACGTCATCTGGGTGCGCTTCCTGATGAGGACCACATACACACATTTTTCCTTGTCTTGTTTGATTGTGAATGTATGGAAGATAGGTGTCGAGAAGGCCTTTGTCTCTTTAGGCACATTGCACTAGGATGCCATCTGAGCCTTTGCTTGATGAGCATCCCCCACTCACACACTTGTGTGCCACACGAACTATACATGGACTTTGATCCCTCTATGAGGGTACATAGGCCCTAGGCTCTTATCCTAGGTTAAGTCCATCTTTGTTTTCTTCTATGTTTTGTATTCTTTTCCAATTCTTTTAAGGCCAAACAATTTAAGTATTAGTTTTTGGGGTAATCGTCTTCGGATGGGGGAAGAGGGGTGCCTAAGACCTTCCCCTCATCTCAACCAGACTCCCGAACCTAATTCTTTTAAAAACCCACTTTTACTTAAATTTTCAACTATTTTCCTTTTCCAAGTTTTGTGGAAAACTTGGTGGCAACTCCGCAAAGTAACTCGCTGAGCGCGTGGTCTTCACAACTACCTTTGCATCCCATGGTTCAGACAAGAACCAAAGAATTTTCCTATTCACATCCTCTGTTTTTAGCTTCCTCCCAAGAGCTGCTAGACCATTGAGGATTTTGCCAATTTTTTAAATAGGTTCATTAGGCTGCATTTAAATGTTTTCATATTCTCTCATCAGCTTGTCAATGCGAGCCTTCTTTAACCTGAGGTTCCTTCATAGGTTAGCTCCATTTTCTCCCAAATTTCTTTGGTTGTATCACATGCAGAGAGCTTATTGTATTCTTCTTCATTTAATGCACAAAAAAGAAAAGTTTTAGCTCTACAATTACGTTCAACTATAACAAATCAACATTTGTCCATTCATCTTCTGATTTAGGGACAGTTTTGTCATCAACAACTTTGGTTATAGCAACTGGTCCATTTTCGATAACTTTCCATATTTTAATATCTGTTCCTTAGATCCAATTCTTCATTCTATTCTTTCAGTAGCTATAGTTTTTCCCATCGAAGAATGGTGGTATTTGGGTAGATTGACCTTCGGCAAATGTGGACATCTTGGTTAATGGATCTCTCTGAGGTGGTTAATCCTAATACACAGAGACATGTCCTCAGATACCAATTGAATGAACCAAGAAGGGGGTTAATGAAAAATATACTCAGTTTTTCAAATTAAGCTACTTTTATAAAAAGTTTACTCCTGGTTAATTTGAAAAATAGTTTAAGTGACTGTTAAAGGCAGTAAAGAAGTAAAAAACACAAGCAATTATTTTAGTGAGGGGTTCGAATCAAATATCATACATCCTCTCACTCCCTCTTACTAAACAAGTATGAGGAGTTACTTCATTAGCTTGAGAAATGTGAATTACAACCAGGCAACATTCAAAACACCAAAGGATCAGCGACAATAGCTTTTACTACCTAACCCAGGTAACCCTTAAAGACAAGATCAGCTAGCCACTAGGGCTTTTACAACCTAACCCAAGAAACCTCAACCGAAGGTTCAGCACAAGTGCTTTTACAACCACTCTGTGAATTACAACACTCCCAACACTAAAACCTGACCAGTAGCCCATTGATCAATTAACCTCCCTGTCCTAGGTTCCTACCCGGACTCTAGATAGAAAGGGAAGAGATTAAGAAGTGAAATGAAAGGGGTACAGACTCCAACTTTTCACTAAGAGACAAATAAACTCATATGAACGGTTGAAGGCTGAATCACACTCTCTTGGAACACTTAGGCTTGTAGATCAATCTCTTAAAATGCAACTGTGCAAGTCTTGAGTTCATATAGGCTTGAAGCTTTTGAACGTTGGAGAGCTCTTCAATGCAGCAAATCATCTTCATTTAAGTTGGTCTTTAATCCCTTCTTCAATGCTATCTTGATTGACAAATATTTCTTCCATTTTGGTTCGGGTCATTACTTGACAGCTTACTGGCAGCTCCCAATATGGAAAGTAGGTTAATGGTGAATCAATCTGATTCATATCCACTTTCATGAAATCAAGCTAAATTCCTTTTTGAGATTTGCCAGCAATAAAAGCATTTAAGGACAATATATATTCAAATAAAACATTCCTTAATTCAACTTATATGCTTAAGATCCGAAATTAATTGTATAACTATCTTGATTTCTTTCCCAATATATGTAGTCACTGATACACTATTCAATCAGCCTTAAGTGCAAGATCAGCATTAAATGTAGAATCAACCTTATGACTAAATCTTTCTCTTTGTAATAATTTCTTTAGTTTGTTAGCATATGAAACATGTGATAATATATTCATGAATGCACAATCATTTTATATGATATAAAAAATGAATTAATAGATTTGATCATGAATTAAATACTTGATAAAATCTTTCCTAAAACATTTGGTCAATGGTTCACTATTCAACCATAATTTAATACATGATCAGCTTAATGACCAAATCCTTCCTTTTTCATTACTTTACCATATCAGCCCAAGATCTCCATATATATATTAATTGATTGATATAAATTATCTTAGTTAACACTTCATCAATTAAATTAGGATATCTCAAATATTAAAATCTTATTTTTGTAAAACATTATCAAAACCAATTAATTTATAATATGGACAAATATTGTCCCAAAAAAGATTAACCTTACTAACAACATCCAGACTCTAGTTTTCAGGCTTCATGATGTTTTTTTGGATGGCTTTGAAGACAACTTCTTGAGCACAATTACCAAAACTACATGGACTGAAATCCCTACTCATAAATCATGAATTAACACTAAATAAAACTATAGACATAATGTTGACTTTTCTTTTAATAAGCATCTGAATCAACAAATAATATAGTGACTATTAAGTAGACTAATTTTGTGGTTCACATATGGGTACAACAAAGGTTTTAAAGATGTAACCATACCTTTAAACCAAACCAATACCCCCTCTCCACGCAACCACAACACAATAGCCGAGTCTTCGCTGTAAGCAGCAACACAGCAACGATAAAGTTCATAGCGCAGTAACGTTCGATAGAGATTTGAGAGTAAGAGTAGCAGTATGCTAATCTACATAGTCCACGGTGCAGTAATGATGATAGAGATTTGAGACTAAGAGTGAGCGACAGTAGGGTTTTTGAAGTGATGAAGTCTAAATTGTGTGAAAAAGAGTGGGCTAGATCGAGTTTAATGTATAAAACAGGGTTTGGACCTTAAGACAAAAAAATTGGACCTTTTTCATATCAAATTATAAAAATGCAAACTCGCTGCCTAACTCGCGAATCTACACGAGTTCACCTGAGTCTACACAAGTTTTTGGCATGTAGAAACATAGACACGAGACGAGTTTACGAGTCAATTCGCGAGTTTGACAACAGTGCTTGACAAGCGGGAGACCCCAGGGAAGAAGATAAAAACCACCAAACACGAGGGATCATTAACGTAATTCCAGGAGGAATCCAGAATGGAAAATCCTTCCAAACACTATCAAAGAAGAAGATTGAAAGGTCAATTATGACCTTAGACCATTCGTCCAAAAATAGAAAACATAGGGAAGAACCCTGATCGGGCGAGGGCGACCCCATCATTTTTAATTTTTCTGTTTTCAAGGAGATCAATCCAGACCACGATGACTCCCATCGTAGTCACAATCACAATCTCAAATTTTGAGGTAAGAAGAGTCCTCGTAGACCCTTTATTGTGGGGCATTAAAGAAGCAAGGTTCATCACCCGAACTAAAAACAGGCAAAGTGGCCTCTCAAGTTGACGAATCTTTGGGTAATCCCGCCCATGGTCTCCATCTTCTATGATTTTTTACAAGAAGTTTCTTTCCATTTCGATGTCTCTACAATTTTAAAGCCTTGATGAACGAATAAAATGAGTATTCCTTTCTTCACATATCTTGTTTCCAAATCTGAATATTACAAATACCAATAAAGGTTCAAAAGCTCTTACTCCTAATAAGAATGGAGAAACAATACGTAAGGAACTCTTCCTCTAAAAGAGGCAAAGCTCAAAAGCAACAAAATGCTAAGCTATCCGATCACAAGACGTTAAAACACCCTAGTTTCATTTATAAAGAAAGTAAATTCCTACGCCACTTGCAGGCACCCCTGCATTGAGACAAAAATGGTGAAAGACACCTCATGAACGAGGGCTCCTTATCCACGAGCAAAAGGATGAAAGACATCTCCAATGAGGGCTCTTTTACATGTTGGCCGATCGAAAGACAATCACTTAACACATGAAAGCCTTTATGCAACCCTGCATACAATTGCAACCATTTAGAGAGGTAAATGACTTGCACGAGTTTATGGCAGAACCCCCCCAATTATAGGCCTTCGGCCACTATCGAAAGTTCTATAAGACCAAAGATCTCTGTCTAGAAGGCACACTCTCCAAAGGTCAACACATGATAGCTTTTAAGCACCCTGCACACAATTGCAAGAAGTCAGAGAGGTAAATGACTTGAACGAGTTGGGGCCTGATCCCGCTCAACCATATAGGTTGTCAAACACTTTCAAAAAGTCTATATAACCATAGACCTCCGTCTAGAGGGAGCACTTGCCGAAGGTTCATCAAAACAAAGGCCCTCTAAGCCAAAGAAGGGGCACCCCGCTAAAAGGTTTATAAGACCACAATCCCACAACAAAAAGGCAGAGCGCTCTCAAAAGGCAACCAAGGTTAAAGCCTGTAAGAAGCACCTGAGGAAAGGCAGCCCCAGACGAACTCTCCCATATGTAGAATAATCCCTATAAGAACGGGAAACGGGTAAAAGGCACCTTCAACACAATTGCAACACAAGATAAAGCGACATGGACATACTAAAAAAAAGGTAAAATCCTAACATTTCTTTTCAAATTATATGACAAAATCCCCAATAGAAAAGGCAAAATATCCAAAACAAAGCCAGAAATGGCCAAATGTTAGAAAAATAAGGGGGGGGGGTCAAGAACAAGCTTGGGGCTCCTCAGTGGCCTTCTCCTTTCCCTTACCGGTTGAAGGCTAAGCAATCTTGTAAGTACAAATGCTAATCCCATCCTTAGTTAGCACAACCACACCTTTTGAAGGATGAGCAAGCTTGTTACCAACACGATCCAGATACTTTCCTGTTTCTTGAATGGCCTAATTCTGGTCTTTCGCCAAGAAAGCTTAATAAAGAGCCTGCATTACTTGAAAATTCTAGACAAAATCTCCATCTTTATGTTCATCTCTCGCTTGAATCTCCTCGTGAAAAACCTTCTTCTAAAGTCGGAACTCCCTAATCAAAGGGAAGGGTTCTAAAGTTGAAGTATTTGATCAGCGTTCCAAAAGTTCCTCTCGCACATAAGGACAATGGTAAGAACAAAAAAAATTCTCCCTTCATTGAGCCTGTCAAGAGACGCACTCAAACTCTTAACTTCCTCCATCAGCAAAGAAATTTGAGCACCTTGCTCCACCAAAGCTCTTTCCTTAAGCTTTAAACTCTGCTCAATCTTAGAATGAGCCACCAATACTTCCTCGTCAGCTGTTTCAAGTAACTCCCATTAACTCACCTTATTTTGAAATTCCAAGCAGAAGTGATCGACCTCGTCCTGAAGAGAACGAGACATAGCCTGCACAAAATGAAGTAAGTCTCGTAATATGCACATACAAGATGAATAACGATGAAAAGAAAGACAACAGTACCTCTTGCTCTGAGTGCTTCTCAAACAAATCCTTTATCAAGGTAGCCACTTGGAGACACATCTTTATGCCACGCTATGACACCCCGCTAGAGTCAATCTCCTCCACATCAGCCCCCACCCTTTTCTGGTGACCTTTTCTAGAAAAATTGTAATTGAGGCATCAGTGTCGTGAAAAACGACAAGGTCGTCACCCTTCTTTTTCTTTGGATCGCTTCCTCTTGTAAAGGTGCTCACGCTTTTTAGAAATCTCTTTAGCCGCCTCTCCAACATGGCTAAGGACAACGACAAACACCGTCTCAAAAGCCACCTTCGACCAAGTATGCCTGACTAAATCATGGGGAGGACTCTCAAGTTCAGCCCTTCACATATTTCAAATGTTGGAGTGAGTCGCCACACCAGCAGGCAGCTGCACAACACCAATCGACCCAATAGCGGAGGCAAATGAGCTGCTCGTTGCATAGTTAGGACACAAGACATTCTGCATAAAAAGAAGTACATCAGGTACATTCAATAGCAGACAAAAACAATAATAAAAATGACAAAGAAAAATAAACCTACTCCAAAGGGTTTTCACGTCCACAGGCTCGCCAGCCATTGCCCGCGCCGCAGTTAACTCCTGAGGAGACTGCAGATCCCTAGGAATCAAGGGAACACTCATAGGATTCTTCCATGTAAGAGGAAAAAGACGCTTTCTTCCCTTTTCAGGAGTTAACTTGCTAGACAAATCCTTTCTTGAGGGGAACAACCCTCACAAATGAATCTCTCTAGCCTCTTACCGTACTAGAAAAATCCCTACAAATAGCCTTTCCTTTCCCTAATTTTTGGAAATGCAAAGGCCGCCCTTTGGCCCGCCCATAGCATATCTCAAGCTTTCAACTCTAAATCAATAGAGGAGGGATTCGCAAAATAACTAGTGGTTTTCTCATTCCATCACACTCAAGAAAATCCTCCTCGTTAGGATCATACACAGAATAAGTCCACTGAACCCTAGATAAATTTAACAACAGATGACGTTGAATCACATTTCTAGATAAATTTAACCCTAAAGGAGAAATTCTTCACAACAAAGGAGGAAGTAGCCCCAGAAAATCCTTCTTCCACGGGTTTCCCCAATTTGGAAGCATTAGTCTACGGTTAGAAATCTGACGATACATGACTCGGTTGGGAAGATGAATCCGTGTAACCAAAAATCACCAGGCGACAATGAACTCGATGTCTCGGCACTAATTCCTCCAAAGAACTCTAAATCAAAGCCTGAGAACCTTCGCCTACGTGCACTAGTGTGCATGCCATAAATAAAATTCTAGAAGAAAAATAACAGCAAAGAAGATACTTGAGGACATGGAAAATTAGGAACAAGTCAGCAGAATGCCTACAAAGCCTACAAAAAAACCAAATGGAGCATAAATGAGGAATTGCAAAAATAAAACAATCAAAACAAGGAAAACCACATACCGCAAAGAAGGAAAAGACCAATAAAAAAGTATGCTGCCATGAACGCATGATGAACCAAGGAAATTTCTAGCAAATCCTTGTCCTCTAAATAAAGGAAATTTGAAAAAAAAAAAACTCCAAGTAATCAATTTGTTTGAGCTCCAAAAGCATAAGCCCTATAAGCGGCTCGGGAAAGAGCATTTTGCCTTTAGAGAACCCCATTCACATGATGACACATGTCCTAGAAGCGTGCCCTTCCTTTTTATTTGATAAATGAAAAGGCAAGAAGGGACTATAAGAACCTGGCGGACTTTTCCTCAAGCGCCTATGCTGATCGAGCCTCTTGCCTTTCACCAATGAATCTTAAAAACCCAAAAGCACTTGTTCTCTTGGGCTTGGGGGACTTATGGTATTTTGACAGTGCCTCGATTGACGTTCAACCCTGCCTATATGATCGGCACCATGCTGTCTTCCTATAGCCTAGTCAAAACCCTGCATGTCACTCCCTAACTAACTTTTCCACTTATTAGGCATAACGGATCTCGCTCGTACAACCTATATAAGGAGCTCATTCACCCTCTCATATAAGCCCATTCTCAAGCCAACTAGCGCATACGGTAGTATACGTTGCCTAGTCCTTCCCACTCCCTTGTTCTCTACAACAACGTGAGCACTTACCAATTACGAATCAAGCGGACTCTAATCTCGCTTCGAGTACGTAGGCGTTGGGTGAAGAATCTAGCTCTAGTCCTCTTTCTCCATACCTCTAACTGTTGTCCTCTCCCTTCTATTTCTGACCGCCCATCGAATCCAGAAATATCAATTGCGTAAATTAACTTTAACTTGTAAATATTAATTTAATTTGGTTTATTTCATTAAATATCCACAATTTGAGATATATTAATAAATATATTATAAAATCCCAATACTAATATTTCTTTATTATTCATGTCATAATAAATAAAAATATATATTGGAGGGGCTCAATAGTCAATACTAGTTTTTTATTATATGCATTGTGTATCTTATAATTTTGAATCTTATAATATGATTAGGGAGTAACTAATATGGTCCGTAAATAGTATAAATGCTTTTATTATTATTATTATTATTATTATTATTATTATTATTATTTGAGCCTATTTTTTTCATATATATAGTTGAATCATACAAATTTACTCATTATTTTTAAAATTCATGAATAAAAATATAATTTTTGTAATATACAATATATGATTGATAATCAAATTATTATTCTTCTTATATGTATGAAATCATTTGATTCGACCACTGGTTTAAACGGTTTCAAATGGTTAGCCCTTGACCCAAAAGGCTTTTCGGTTCAATGACTGGTCTGTTTTTTAAAACATTGGATTCAGGTATTTAAAAGGATCAATATGAATTTTTTTTGGTATCGATATGAGTTTGGGGATTCATATAATTAAAAGGGTGACTTCAAATTTTGTTTCAAATTATGGGTTTGAATTTGGGGATTTAGGTATTTAAAGGTCAATATAAATTTTTCTAGGTATAGGCCTGAGTGTGGTGATTCAGATATTTAAAAGGATCAATTTGAATTATTTTTTGGTGCAAGTGAGTCTAGGAATTCAATTATTTAAAAGCGTCAATTTGAATTTTTTTTAGATACATGTGAGTCTAGAGATTGAAGTATTGAAAATGGTGCAACTAAGGATGATAATTGATTTCAGGCAAAAAAAAAGGATGATAATTTTTTTTATTTACAAAAACAACATTACAAGTTCAGAACATACATACTGGGGAACAGGGAATGAGAAAATTGCAGCTGACATATTTAGCTAGATCTAACCAATTAGAGCTACAAAAATTAACCGACATATGATAACTAGACACTACATCCCTAAAGTCAGCTATAAGATTGCAATTATATGACCTGGCCATCTCCTTCTCACTCATCAACCTAAGTCTAGTTGCTACTACTAGAAGATTCAAAGAGGAGACATAACCTATATTAGTATTCAGTTTAACCAAACACGTCCAGATAAATTGTACTAAGTACTTGATTGGATTACCATGTTCCTCCGGCCATAAAATTAGAATTCTCTTCCAACAACCATCTATACTATGTATTCCTTGTGAAGACTGTGACTTTGGCGGGTTTTGAGGAGTCACCACCAAGTTGTCCCAAAATTTGGAAAAGGAAAAATAATCCATTTTTTTATAAAAATGGGTTTCAAAAATTGATTAGGTTTAAGAGTCCATTTGAGATGAGGGGAATGTGTTAGGCACTCCTTTACAAAAAGCAACACATAGAAAAGAAGAAGATTTAACCAGAAATCAACGGTGGCTGCAACCACTGCAAGCAATCATAAGAATATGAAAACAGAGTTATGAGTCAGGGACTCAAGATCCAGGATGTTGAGAGTGGATTTGATGGACTCTCGGAGTGGCGCTGGCCTGTCTCCTATCCCCTTTGATCCAAACATAAATTAAAAGAAAAGCATGGAATGAGGTGCAGCAGTATATAGAAAAGAAATCAAATACGAAATCTTACCAACTTTCTCTCACTATTTTAACAGAGTTTCGGCTCTCCAAAATTTGTCCCCTACAACAGTGATGGGGCTCGCTATTTATAGCAAGTCCTGAGGGTTCTATAAAAGGAAGGTTGAATCTAACTCATGGCCATTAAAGAGTCAGAGGTCATGATCATGCTTAACACATGGTCGCGACCACAAAAGCCCCAGACAATCATAAATTTCCATAAATGACCTAGTGGTTGCGGCCACAGTTCCTTCATAGATAAGGGCAAAATTTACATCATCATGATGTCAGCTTGGTGGTCGTGACCACCTCTGCTCGGGGTCGTGACCTCTTATCATTGTTTAGGAATTTTCTTCCTTCTCTCTCTCTTGTTTCATTCGAAAGAACTAGACAAAATAGGGTGTTTACACTCCTAACCAACATTCCTTCTTCTCTTCCTGAACAATTGATTACAGATAAGGAAGAACCTTGTAGAAAAACATCAGTATCAACCATTTTCATCATAGACTTTTCCTTTCCAATCTGATTTTCCATCTTCATGATAATTCCTTTCCCAGCCTTACACGCTTTCGGATCATCCAAAACCTGGTTCTTTATTTTATGGATACAATTAAGATCGGAGAGTACCACATTTTCCTAGAAATTTTTATTCCTACAAAATCAAATATTCTCAAGCATAGTGAATACCAAAATAAGTTGCTCAGAAGAATTTGTCCTTCCTAACCTTCTCATAACAAGAAAATTTTTCCTTAACCATGTGTCCATGTTAGAATACCTTCATTCTGAAGTTTAAAAATGCGAACCCATGATACAAGTCCTACATTGGGAAGGTTGCCTTCAAGGAAGGGCCTTATAAGGCCTTGGGCTCTCCCACTCCAATAGCTAGCTTTTGGGGTGTGGTTCTCCCAAGGCCTTATAAGGCCCTTCCTTAAAGGTAACCTCCCCAATGTAGGACTTGTATCATTACCACCCCCTTCGAAAGCCGACGTCCTGACGGCTGCACGCCACTTCACTCGGTGGCGCTTCACTTGATCACAGTCAGCCCCTCCACCGGTCAAAACCCTCCGCAGGTACTTTTCGGTCGACTGGCTCTCAATGAAAGCACCAATTGATACGAGCACAAGACCTTGGGAACCACACCCCAAAAGCTAACTATTGGAGTGGGAGAGTCCAAGGCCTTATAAGGCCCTTCCTTGAAGGTAACCTCCCCAATGACTTGTATCAACCCCACACTCCAACCAAAACCACACAGCTTTAGCAAACTCACAGTATAAAAACAATTGATAAAGCCTCATGTAAGAGTTTCCAAATAAAAAGAAGCGTTCGATGAGGCATCTTAAACTTCCAAAACCATGTCAAAGGCATCTAATTTGCCCAGGCAGAGGCAACTTAGAAATTTCCTGAACTTGCTGCCATGTATAATTCATGCGCAATTTTTGCAAATCCCACTCCTTAGAATTATTTTGTTTAAGCAGCTCAATCACACATGTATCTCCAAAACACACATTTGTTTTAAAAGGCATAAACCTCAAATCAACTCTAATTCTCTTGCCATTACAAACTATTCACATGAGATCTTTCATAACCACATCCATATCCTTCACAATTCCTCTCTAACAATTCTAGTCCTGAGTAATTTTCCTGAAACTTAAATCACGTTGCGAACTTTGCTACTTACCAAGAACCCAATTGCTACAAATGGAATTTAGGTGTTCCACAAACCTCCAAGCCTGCTGATACGAGCACAAGTTCTTGGGAGAACTACACCCAAAAAGCTAGCTATTGAAGTGGGAGAGCCCAAGGCCTTATAAGGCCCTTCCTTGAAGGTAATCTCCCCAATGTGGGACTTATATCATTACCACCCCCTTCGAAAGCCGGTGTCCCGGCGGCTGCAAACTGCGACACTTCACTCAGTGGTACTTCACTCAATCATGGTCAGCCCCTCCACCGGTCATAACCCTCCGCAGGTAGCCTTTTCCAGTTGGCCGGCTCTCAATGAAAGCACCAATTGATACGAGCACAAATCCTTGGGAGAATCACACCCCAAAAGCTAGCTATTGAAATGGGAGAGCCCAAGGCCTTATAAGGCCCTTCCTTGAAGGTAACCTCCCCAATGTGGGACTTGTATCACCTGCTTAGCTAGAAGGGCCTTGTTGAAATGAGACATATTTCTTATATCCAAACCCCCCTCCCACCTTGTCCTTTTCAGATAGCTTAGCTTGCCTTAAGCAGATGAACCTTATTTCGCTGACCATTACATCCCTAAAAGAGGTTAGTGGTCACTGATTCAATTTTCTTCTCAACATTTCAAGGTACTTCTATATTACTCATCTGATATATAGGGAGGGCATGCAATACTAATTTAATAAAAGTATGCTTGCCTAAGATATTAATTTAGACTTGGTCAAAACCCCAAATTGGTCCCTTATGTTTGCACGAAGTTTCATATTGGTCCTTTATGTTTCAAAAAGTTTAAATTGGTCCTTTATGTTTGCAAGAAGTTCCAAATTGGTCCTTCCGTCCACTTCCGTCAATTTCTCAAGTTAAGTGCTGACATGTCCATCTAAGCTGACATGTCATTGCCACATCATTGCCATGTCAGCGCCACGTAGGGATGATCATGGGTAGGATTTTGGTAGGGTATTATATTTCTCGGACCCAGACCCAGATTTGAGCGGGTATCAAAATCAATCCTCATCCAATACCCTATGAATAGTCAAATCCCCATATCCGGACCCAGACCAATAAAAATTTTAAATAAATTATTATTTTATTAATATAAAATTTATTTTTATTAATTTTTTTATCTATAACCACAAAAAATAAAAAAGCTAAATCATAAATATAAATATATTATTAAATTACTTTAATATTTTTTCTTAGAATTATATATTTTCTCAACACAAAAAAATTTTAAATATTACTTTTTATATATAAAAATAAATAATTACTATTGCGGGTAGGGTATAGGTAGAATACCTCCTTATTCGGACCCGGACCCATTAACTTTGTACCCAGACCCATTAACTTTGTACCCGGACCCATACCCATACCCACAGGGTAAAATTTCAGGGTACCCATTGGGTATGGGTATTCTGATCATCCCTAGCGCAACGCATCACATATGATAATAGATGATGATGTGGTGATGACGTGGCATGACACGTCAGCTTAAATGGACATGTAGGAGAGATAATATGTCCACCTCAGTACGCCACGTCAACACTTAACAGAGGAAATAAACGGACTTGGACGGAAGGACCAATTTGAAACTTCTTGCAAACATAAAGGACCAATTTAAACTTTTTGAAACATAAAAGACCAATATAAAACTTCGTGCAAACATAAGGAACCAATTTAAGGTTTTGAATTTTGACCTTTAGACTTCCCACCTGTTAATTTAGATTGAACCTTGTCTAGAAGCTCTTCAAATACCCTGTTGGAATTAATCTGACCACATATCCACATATGTACCAAGATATTTACCAAGAGAATTCCTATAACCCATACTCCATTCAGCCCGAAACCATTATTTTAAACTAGTTGGACTATTTAAACTAGTTGGACTATTCGAGCTAAAAACAAAATGAGAATTATTATTAATAGGCCAAATTATTCTTTTGGTCCTTAATATTTGCACGAAGTTTAATATTGGTCCTCAACGTTTCAAAAAGTTATTTTAGTCTTTTTGTCAAAATTAGTTCTCTGGCGTAACATCCGTCTAGTTTTGCCATTAAATGATGACGTGGAAGGCTTATGTGGCACACCCTCTCTCCTATGTATCATATTTAAATGACATGGCACCCTCCCTCACTCAAAATCAGCAAAACGACGCCGTTTTGATTCATTTAAATGTTCTTTTTTGGTCATTTAAATGAATTTTGGAGTGAAAGAGGGTGTCATGTCATTTAAATATGACACATAAGAGAGATGGTGTACCACATAAGCTTTCCACATCAGCATTTAATGGCAAAACCAGACAGATGTTATGACAGAGGACCAATTTTGACAAAAAAAAACATTGAGGACCTAAAATAACTTTTTGAAACGTTGAGGACCAATATTAAACTTCGTGCAAACGTTGAGGACCAAAAGAATAATTTAGACTTATTAATTTTTGGACAGGTAACTCACAATACTCATCCAGGAGTTGCTTAAGCTGATTACCGGTACCATCATTAGCTTTAAAGAAGAAAACTGTATCATCCAGCAGTTGCTTAAGCCTACATTAAGTACGAAATTTGAGGGGTCTATTTGCAAATTTTATACCCTTTAACCATTTCCTTTCTTCGGCCTGATGCGACATAGCAGAAAGACTATATTCTTAGAACTTGGATTATAGTAAATTAAAAAAAAAAACGCAATGACAGTGTGCTAAAGATAGTTAATTTGTATAAACTGAAATATAATTTATTATAATAAATATAAATTTAAAGAAATTTAGGCAAAAAGATACAGTAAGAGAAAAACAATCATCTAAAATCCACCCATTCTACAAGCCTCATACCAACGTTAATACTTATTTCAAAGCTTTCTATTTTTTCCTTCAATGAACAATACAGATTCTGCACTATGAAATATATCACACAAACTAACACGGACACGACATGAACACGGATACGGGGCACACTAATTTTTAAAATCTTAGTACATGACACGGCATATATATATATATATATATATATAAATTGATATATATTGTAATTCTAATAATGAGCTATATTGAACAAAATTTATAGAGAGATATATATTTTTTGATAAAAGAAAGATGCATATATCAAGAAATAATTTCTATCCATATCCAACAAATCATATATATATAGGGTTTTTGATTTAGCCGACTTCAATTTTTTTCTAATGTATTTTGCATCTACCGTGTCCTGTTGAAGTATCCGAGCCGTGTCCATGATTGAGCCGCCGTGTCCGAGCCAAATTTTTTTTTTTTACGTTGGACACGCACAAAAACGTGTCGAACATTTGGACACACCTGCACTTAGACCTGCACTTAGACTTGTCCGTGCTTCCTAAATTCTGCATCATTTTAAACATTGAATGAAATATTTGATATGATATAAAATTTGAGTCATTTAATATAAGATAAAATTTGACCATAAAATCACTAATTGGTCTAGAAATCATGTCTTTAATTTCATAAGATTTTGAATCCATCAAGCTCTGTTTGTTCATTGTTGATGATGATATTTTTTTTATTGTAAATGTTGAAGTTGTAGCCCTACATATGATATATCAGGTATTATTATAGTAAAATAAATATAATAATGTATTTAAACTACAACTAAATGTAGATATTAGTTAGGGCTAAATTATTAAAATATAATTTTAAAAAATTTTATATATTAAAATACAACAAAAAAAATCTTATTTTCCAACATACAACAAAATAAAAAAAAAAAATTTTTAACGGGTAGTGGGCTAGGTGGCGGGGCCTTCGCCCTATTACAGGCGAAGGCCTGACACATGTCAGGCCTTCGCCGTGACAGGGGGCGAAGGCCCCACTGATCAATACCCCATCATACCCCACCCACCCCACCACTTCTCCATATCCTCACTTCTCACACTTCTGCTTCTTTCATCTTTCTCTCTTCTTCTCTTCTTCTCCTCCTCCTATTCTTCTTTAGTTATATATATATTTTTTTTTAAATCAGTGGTCCAGGTGCTTGTTGAAGCTAACTATTGTGGTCCCAGATTCAAGTAAGTAGTTGTATTATTTAATTTTTGAACTATTTTTTTTAGAGAATATTTTTTAAAAATCTTGTGTGGTCCATTTTTTTTCTTCAGATCAAGAAACATCCGGCCCCAACAATATCTGATCTGGTGGTGTGATTCCAAAATTTTTATTGAAATAAAAAAATATTCAGTATCAAATTTCAGATCCAAGTAAGTTGTTTTTTTAATTTTAATTTGTATATTTATTATTTTTACGAATTTTATTCCTTAATTTTATATCTTGTAGACATTATTGTAGTGATAGAGATTAATTTATATTTGGTTGATTATTTTATTATAGTGATAAGGAGAATACTTAATTTAATTTATTTTGCAATTTTGTTGTTATGATATATAGATAACTAAATTAGTATAATTTAATTTAGTTCAGTTTTAAATTTTGTAGTTGTTGTTTTTGTTTGTTATTGGACTCTTTAACTAGTTAAAAGTTTATGTTGACATGAATTAAAAAATAAAATCTATGTGTATATATATATATTTGTAAGTTTATTTATGTTTACAAGGAAATAAAATCTATGTATATATATATTTATAAGTTTATGTTGACATAAAAATGATCTTTTAGTAAAAAAATAGTTATTAAGATGAATTAATTAAAAATCATTTTATAGTTGCTTGTTTTTTAATATATTAAATTGTAGTTCTTAATTGAAGTTAGTATATATGAAATTTTCTTGTAGGCGTTAAAATGAGGAAGGTTCTGTTTGCGTATTTATATAGTAATGGAAGAATTTATAAGGGTGAAATGGGGATTACATTTGAGTGTGAAAGACCTAGAGGTATTAAAATTATGGAGAACGTTACTTTAGAAGAATTAAAGGATTTGGTTGCTGAAAAATTAAAGCTTGGTACACAAGAAAATGTGTCAAAATTACTTTACAGGTTGTTGAAAACGACGTGCTGCCAAAATATACTCCATTAAATCACACCATACATATAAGATGTATTTGTCAACATCAAAAAATGTAGAATATCGATGCATTCACTATGGTGAGAATAGTTGTCTTTGGAGGCTTCGGGCATTGTATAGAAAACCTTGTGCCGTTTGGGAAATTACAAAATATAAAGGGCCACATACATGTTTGTCAAAATCATTGACTCAGGATCATCCTAAGCTAGACTCTAGTTTTATAGCATCCACTATTGTGACCATGGTGGCTGATAAACCACAGGTGCCCATATCGCAGATAATAGATAGGGTGAAAGCTATGTTTGAATACACAGTGAGCTATAAGAAAGCATGGAAAGCAAAGCAAAAGGCTATAGCTCGAGTGTATGGAAATTGGGAAAACTCCTATAGATTGCTTCCCAGGTGGTTGGCAGCCGTTTCACATTTTGTACCTGGTACGATAGTGAGGTACCAGTATAAAGAAGATGATTAATCTGCACAAGTAGCTAACTTCAAACGAGTATTCTGGGCATTTAAGCCATGTATTGATGCACTACCTTACTTGAAGCCCATTGTTCAAATTGATGGAACATTCTTATATGGGAAATATAGAGGAACCTTACTGATAGCTACTTCACAAGACGGTGATACACATGTTGTTCCCTTTGCCTTTGCGATTGTGGAGGGGGAGAATAAAGAGGCATGGTCATGGTTTCTTTCAAACATCCGACAACATGTTGTAAAATAAAGGTAAAATTTGTGTTTAATATCAAATAGACACGGAGGCATTTTATCTGCTGTTGCTGATGAACGTGTACAATGGCATCCACCGTATGCACATCACGTATTTTGTATACGTCATTTGGCAAGCAACTTAAATAGTGAACACAAAGATCCATGGCTGAAGAAAACGTTAATAAACAATGGGTACAAGTTAATTCATGCATTTCAATACTATTTTCAAATTGCTTTAATTCTGATAAATTTTGATTTCACTTTCTTTAATACTGTAGGGAAAGGCCCGGATCCACATGATTCGACCCGACCCAGGGACCTAAATGAAAAACCGAAAATAAATACAAGCAAAAATAAATATTGCGGAAGCTACTAACCTGGAAGCCATTGCTAAAACTTTGGATCTTGCCAGTGCCTCTGTTCCACCAGGGCTGACCTCCAATCGATGACCTCCGAAAAAGGCCGCACCAAACGGAGGACTCTACCTACGAGAGGTAGAGCCACATGTCCACGACTGATGCGCGGAAGAGGACTCAAGAGAAAGAGAAAATTTATACTATGTGGGGTTTCCCAAACGGGACCCCCCTTTCCAACACATGGAATGAGCAACTAGAAAGGGGTGGACTCACTCCTATTTATAGGAGGATGAGAGAGCTCCCATCATTGACGCAAGCAATGTGGGACTTGGAATGTGAACAAAATATTCACTTCCATCATGATCACCTAGCCCACTTTGGGCCACGAGTACGGGCTCGTGTGACCTCCGATGAGAGTCATTTTCGTTTCGTTCTCTTCGTCTCTCTGTAAGCTTTCCAACGGATCCTCACTCGATTCGATCAGACTCCCACATGGGCGGATATTTAGTCCCGAAGACCCCAATATATCCAACATACTCCCACTCGCACATGGTGGGAGGCCCATGACTATCCTTATCACAAAGGACTTCTCTAATTCTCTTTCTCTCGTCGTCTTCTTTCATACTCCGTGTCAGTCGTGAGCGCTTGGCACGATATGTGGGAGCCTTATACTAGAAGCCTGTTAAGGCCCAGCTATAAGTGATGCTACAACCCAAGTGTCTGATGATTTGACCACATGTCTCACCGAAAAATAGTGCCATGGGTTCCCTAGACGTGTTCATATACATGGCTAGTCCAATCCCTCTAAGTCTACAATAAGACTAGGACTTCAGCCACACTCAGTTGCGATAGGTATCCACATCCATGAGAACCTCAAAGGGATCACATAATGGGTCGACCTCAGGATACTATCACACATGCATATGTCAACACAATCTTCCTTTTGACCTCTTATCAGTTCAATCAAAGATAGCTGCTTTCCTGACAGTCTTCCATCGGGCCGTATTTTTCCATAGCCTCTTGGAAAGATATCAAAGTAGCAAGCACTACCTTATCTCTTCATGACAGAGTCAAAGTGCATAAGGGTACCCTTTGAAAGGATTGATGTATCCTTTCAAGGACTCACACAGCATTGAAGCAGGGATTCTTTCACATGCTTCCCTTACGGTTCTTAAAGCACATGCGGTATGAAACGCACGTTGTGGTGTTCTCGAACGTATGTCGATTTTGATCCTCAATCACTTACACCACACAGACCTTAGTCCAAACTCACTTAGAATTTGACCTGAGTTTGCTACCACACTTCGCTCGCTTCACACAGCGCCAAGTGGAGCACTCACGTCTGGCTACAGGCATTATGAATAGCGGGAATTCATAATTCGATCATAAGACCTCATCATCTTAGCGGATCTCATCCTAGTACACTTACTAGGGCGACTTATCAGTTCTCAATGGTGTTTTCCTGTCCAACACTGCCTCTGGATATTCACACTATATCCCATTTTGGTGTTCAAGGAAAAAGCACCCAAGTCTCATCTTGGCCCACACCACCTGCGTGTCCAAGGCGGTTGCTCGTGTGAGAGAGCCAACCTCCAAAGCCTGTACGACATACTTTATATATTGTGTAATAAGTACTTCTACTTCTTGATCCACACAAAATAAAGGTAAAGCCTAGGCATTACACTTTACTTATGATTAAGAAATAAAGCTTTCACAAAGCTTGTCCTCATGACATAAACTATGTTAAATCACCCTGGTTCTAAGCAATCTTGTGTATCTAAAACACTAGTTTTACGGCTTGTATCTCTATACAGTCAACCCATCAATGCGGGTCCGTGAGGGTATAGAGCCAATGCTCTATCACAGGTCATACTGTGAGAACCCTCTCTCCGGTCACTTGATGCTTAGACTGACACAACAGGGTAGTTAACTACTGTGTAACGATGTCTCATACAACGTTGTGTTGCGTTCTCTTGTGGTACTTAGGCTTTATTTGGTATAAACCATAGCTGTTTGACTTGATGAGATCAATGTCACTTGGTCAACAGCTCTGTCTGTGATCTATAAGTGACTTTAGATCTTCCAATCCAAACTGCCTTATACTGCTGATAATCATGCAATGACCTCCATGTCCCTAGTGAACAGAGAAATGCATAATCCTTACTTGCCTCTCTGTAAGATTGTTTTCAGTGCTTAGCAAAGCACACCAAGACGTGGATGTTCTCTCATTCAAGTCTCTTGCCCAATCGATATCAATGTCTGGCCCGCCGTTTGCGGATCACTAATATGATGAAAACAACCAATTGTCAGCAGCGCCCTACAAGTACCTCAAAAACACTCTAAACAGTGTGTTTGACCTAGGTTTGACTGATAACGGCTCATAAAGCCGACTACAAAAGGCACGTTGGAGCGAGTATAATCCTCATTATACTTCAAGCTACCAACTACATTTATGAAAATTCTATCCAATGACTCCATCTCTGACTTAGTCTAAAGACGTGTAGCAAGACTCAAACTCTTGCCTCTAGCTACTAGCACATCACTCGGGTTCAGGTCCCCTCAAATGGAATCCACCTAGAATCTCTTCTTCATAGGATTCTTGTGACATAGTGAGTCAATTCTTGGAGCATTCTCCATGAATCTTGACTCCCATTACCTAAACCTTTTCCTTTATCTTAAAAGATGAAAGGATAGCCATCCTTAATTGGCTAAAGCAATTTTGTGTCATTTCTAACTAGCTATATGTCTTCTACATAGAGCGTGAGGGTAATGAAATACTCTCAGCTTTCTTGAAATGGACTAAGTGGTCAATTTCCACGAGTCTAGATGAATATGTGAGATCTTGACAGATTCTTGGAGTCGGCATACTCTGCGCTCCTGACCTTTTGCCATGAGACCTATGTGCTCGTGCACGTAGATCCTTTCATCTAGTTTGCCATACAAGAAAAACGGTTTTGACATCCTAATCGATGTACCCCAGACTTAAACTGGTGACCAAAGCTAGAATCAGACTCTGACCACACAATGAACGAGAAGGTTTCGTCACAGTCGATACCTTCTTGTTGTGTGTTCTTCTTCACTGCTTAATGTGCCTAATAGTGGTCGATTGACCCATCTGCCTCCCCTAACTTTTGAGAGCACATTTTTTCTAAAAAATGCCTTGTGACGCAGGGCAGAGCCACCAAGTCTTATAGTTGGTATGTCCTTATAGACTTCGTCTTTTCTTCTTCCATCGTCTTAGTCCAACTTTTACTAGTAGGGCCGGAGAGAGCCTTTTGAACTATCAAAGGCTCTACTTGATAATTTAGTACTCATCTAGTACTCCTCTTGGATTGTGCTTTGTGGAGATATGCTCCTCATAAGCATTACTCCCACTGGACTCAGCAACTGGAGATGCGTCTATACGCTCCTCTCAACGTGTTGTAGGTCCACCTTCTTTCAATAAAGATGCACATCCCAAAATCTGTCTCCCTTGCTCTAGAAAAGTTTGTCTTAAGGACCACTACATCCTTAGACTCAAATTATGTTACTGGAGTGTCTTCATTCTCGCTAATGAAGACGTATCATTTTGAGTGATCAAGCTATCTTACCAAGACACGCTACTTGCCTCTAGGGTCAAGCTTCTCATACTCATAGGAAGGATCAAGTATGCCATATACCCTCATGGTCTCAGCATACTCTAATCAGGTCTTTTATCTAACTAGAACTCATCAGGAATCATTCACATAATTTGAAGAGGGCATATGGTTAAGTACGAAAGTGACTGTTGGCAAAGCATCTCCCCAATGGGAACGTTCACCTGAGTCATTATCAACTTAACCAACTCCAGGAGCAACTCATTTTGCTGTGGAGTTTGTGGAATAGTTAGTTGTCTAACAATTCCAATTTCATCACGTAACTATGAGAAAATACTAGGCCACTTGCCTTGCCCCCACGCTTATCGGACCACTGATGTCCGAGTGGACTAATTTGATGAAAGCGGGTTTTCTGATTTCATGACTGAATGGTTCTCAAGTTGCTTTGTCTGTAAGGCAACATTTACAAACTAGCATTGGGAATTTGTCCTCACAAATTCTCCTTTGCTAATACGTAATTGCGTCCCACACGCACTAGCCAAATAGGTGTATCAACCACAGAGAAAGACACAGCAACAAGTTGCTTTGTCTGTAAGGCAACGTTTACAAACTAGCATTGGGAATTTGTCCTCACAAATTCTCCTTTGCTAATACGTAATTGCGTGCCACACGCACTTGCCAAATAGATGTATCAACCACATAGGAAGACACAGCAAAGCAACTAGTTGAATTACGGGAATGTAATCCAAAGTGTATCACAACACAACCATTGTCATAAAACCAGAACTAACACTACGGAGTCATGATAAACATGTAGATCATATTATATCTTAAGTTCTCTCACGGAAAAACATCTAATAATGAGTTCCGTTCAATATCTAGAACACAAAATATTTATAAAGATAAAGAGTGGCCACTACGTAACTTCGTTTTTGTAGTTGCCCAACCTCTTAACTTTAATAATTCTTTGTTCCCACGAGGATACTTCTGCTCCCATTGGGCAGAGGACGGAACTCTATGAACCAATGTTCATGGGTGAGAGGAAAATGATTGCTGCAAACAATTTTTTGTGCATAATGCCTTATGGAATGGCACAAGCAACATTTGACCTTTGCCAAAATCTCTTTTCCTCTCTTGCTTTTCCTTTGAATTGAGGTTACTTACCTTACACTTACCCTTTCTCTTCCTAGCACCATATCTCTTGGACACATTGCCCTTGTTCTTGGAGCCTAGAGCTCTAAGAAACTTTAGCCACTTAGGCTACGTGCTCGATAGATTTCACAGCCTTATGCCAACAATCCTAGAGCACTAGGTGGTGTTTAATATCATCAAGAAACTTGATGATATTAGTGGAGGTCGGAATGACCTATATGCACTCCCAATAGGAGGGAAGAGATCTGGCAACAGTTTGAACTCACAGTTTACCAGTGGGGAGTCTTCAAGCTTTCACATACTCTCAAATCATGTTTGATTTTTCCCATAAATGCGTCTTCATGCTCTTGTCAGAGCGCATCTTGGAGGAATCAAACTTGATTGTAAGCTGCCTCAGTTTGGTGACCACAGTGTCACCAAAGCGATATCTCTAATTTAATCTACGTTTACAAGTTTTGTAGTTATGTTATCAGTCAATCCTAAACGCTAACACTAATTACACAGCTCCTTATTACACAACACACAACTCTTGAAAATTGTAATCAACGCAAGACGAGTGTAGATATAGTCAGTCTCTACATTCGAGAAGTGGGGTCAACCACTCTCATCACATAGAGAGCCTATATATGTACACCTTTCTCTGCTTTACTCAACAATTTTCATAGAATAGTCACATGCTATTCAAAATCCCTTATGGATTCCCACTATGTAAGCAATCAAGAAGAACATCGAGTCGCCACAGGCACGACCTCGAACTTCCACTTGATTACAACGCTTATGATCATTTAAATAGTCACTTACTATTTAAATTCCCACATGGATAAGAATTTACACCGAGTTATGGGTTTGCCACATGCTGTCCCTAGCTCCCACTCGAGGAAAACACTTAAGGTAATTTAAACGATCCCAAATCGCTTAAATATTCTCTCTCGTTGTGTATGAGAATGAGTCAAGAGATGGTCATATTCACTCTTTAGACTCCAATTCACCCTAATTTCTCCCCATATTTGGATTCGTCTCACTAAAACGAGAAAAACGACTCAAAAATCGTCGAAATCGGAGCTAAAATAGAGAAATTATGCGCGACAGAAAATTTCGCGACGCTGGTCAACGGTCAACGGACGGCCGGCGCCGGATCACTGCTGGCAGACCACCGGCACTCGCGGCGGCACTTAACGGCGGCGGAGGTCGCCAGACCTCCGCCGTCACCGGCGACCATCGACGGCGGAGGTTGCCGGACCCCGCCGTCACCGGCGACCCTCGGCGGCGGAGGTCGTCGGACCTCCGCCGTCGCCGGCGGCGGCGGTCACCGGACCTCCCCCGGCGACCGCGCCGCTCGCCGGTGAACCACCGTCGACGGCTGCTGGGCCTTCGCTGGTCAGGCACCGTCGACAACTTGCTTTGCCGGTCAATCTCTTCAGTCAACGTTCCCCATCCCCAAAGCAGTAGCATACATTCACAGATATATATCTAATTCGTAGGGTACACATACCTTAAATAATATATATATATATATGAATGCAAATTAGGGTCTTTAATTTTGAAAGGGGAACCTAAAAATGTTTCAAGGTTTTAGGGTATGGATTTACAATCAATATTGAATTAATAAATTAACAAATAATTTAAATTCAAAATATCATAGGACCCTACCCTACAATATATGATTTTCACATGTTTTAAATCAAAATTAAAACATTTAAATAAAACTGGGAACCTAAACATGTTCCTAAGTTTTAAATAAAAAATCATACAAGACCTAAACATGTTACTAACCCTTTTCGGTTCATCAATCCCTGGAGAACAGAGCTCTAGCATAAACCTGCCTCTGATACCAATGTAGGGAAAGGCCCGGATCCACATGACCCGACCCGACCCAGGGACCTAAATGAAAAACCGAAAATAAATCCAGACAAAAATAAATATTGCGGAAGCTACTAACTTGGACGCCATTGCTAAAACTTTGGATCTTGCCAGTGCCTTTGTTCCACTAGGGCTGACCTCCGAAAGGGCCGCACCAAACGAAGGACTCTACCTACGAGAGGTAGAGCCACATGTCCATGACTGATGCGCGGAAGAGGACTCAAGAGAAAGAGAAAATTTATACTATGTGGGGTTTCCCAAACGGGACCCCCTTTTCCAACACATGGAATGAGCAACTAGAAAGGGGTGGACTCACTCCTATTTATAGGAGGATGAGAGAGCTCCCATCATTGACGCAAGCAATGTGGGACTTGGAATGTGAACAAAATATTCACTTCCATCATGATCACCTAGCCCACTTTGGGCCACGAGTACGGGCTCGTGTGACCTCCGATGAGAGTCATTTTCGTTTCGTTCTCTTCGTCTCTCTGCAAGCTTTCCAACGGATCCTCACTCGATCCGATCGGACTCCCACATGGGCGAATATTTAGTCCCGAAGACCCCAATATATCCAACAAATACCATGTTGTATAGGATATGAACTCATGCCCAATCATGTGGAAGAGATGTTGGCTGAGGTGCGAAGTCATAATCAACGCGCTGCTAATTGGATTGTAAACATCCCAAGACATCAATGGTGTCGATCCCACGATGAAGGTCGTCGATATGGTCACATGACCACAAATTTATCTGAGTGTATAAATGGAATACTCAAAGGTGCTAGGTTCTTACCAATAACTGGATTACAGCAACCACAAACACCGTATACTCAAGTTGTGAGTCAAACTTGTAGGAATGCACTTCGAGCTTTGGGGGACCAGAGAGATGGAACTATTAACGTGCATGCGCCTCAAGGACAGACTTTTGCTCACCCAGAGGTACCGGTGGGCAAACCTGGAAAGAGGGCCCATGGATTCATGACGTATAGGAATCCCCTTATAAATGATGACGAAGATAATGATGATAATGACAATGAAAATGAACAAGCTACAGGTCCTACTGTGGTTAATTCATTTGTTCCAACAGGAGGTGCATCATCATCATCATTTACTCCACTGCCACAACAGGGATACTTTGGTAGTGTCGGTCCCTCATTTGGCTTTGGGGTGCCTGGACCTTTTCCCTACAATCCTTCTCAGCAGCAGTATATGTCATTTACTCCACCACAATACAATTTCTCCACCCCTGGGCCATCACAACAATATGGTGGGTTCAGGTCATTTACTTCATTACTTAGTGACCCAACTATGCTAACTCCAGATCAAAATAACCAATTCTTTCAAAGACATCAGATGTCACAGGAATTAACTCAAGATTTTGTCACTCCTAATCAACCAATTATTCCTGCAAATCAAACATCTGAAATAAATAACCCACCGACTCCAGAAGAAGAAAATGAAGGCAATATACAAGAAGAGCCAAGACGTCGACGAACACAACGAATAACTAGACGGACAGTTTGTGGCACAGGGAGTCATTTTATGTAAACTTCTTTGTATAATATATGGACCTATGTAATTTAAGTTTAATTTCATGGATATTATTATTTATTTTATATATTCTTTTTATTATTATAAATTAAGTTTAATTATTATAAATATATAGAAAATAAATATTAGAGAATACAAATATATAAAATATAGAATATTCCAATAAAATTGAATATATTATAATTAATTATATTATTAATATATATATATATATATATATATATATATATATATATTAAAATTTAAAGTGAAACAAAAAAGGAAAAAAAAATTGGGTAAGGGGTTTGTGGGGCCTTCGCCGTGTAAGACGACGACACATGTCAGGCCTTCGTCGTCTGTCACGGCGAAGACCCTGCCACCTAGCCCACTACCCGTTAAAAAAAATTTTTTTTTTGATTTTGTTGTATGTTGGGAAATAAAATTTTTTTATTGTATTTTAATATATAATTTTTTAAAAAATTATATTATAATAATTTAGCCTATTAGTTACCTTCTAAAAAAATGTAGATATTATCATTGTTTTGAAAACCGGACCGGACCGGCCAGTTGGACTGGAAAACCGGTAAATTGGCTGCCAGTCCGGTCCGGAATAACCAATAAACTGGTCAAGTATAAAACCGGTGAAGAACCAATCAAACCGGTAAGAACCGGTGGCTTAGACGGTTCGACCGGTTGTTCTTTTTTTTTTTTTTAATTTGTGTTGTTTATGATTTAATATTTATTGAAAATTTGTTGCGACTTGTAGTTGTAAGGATTGTTCTATTTCAGTATTTATTGTTTGGTTTGTGATAAGATTTGAGACTTAAATATGTTGATCAACTTATTTGAAGAGTTTAATATGATATTGTAGTAATTTGCAACTTGTTCTATTTCTTATCATGCTTAGATCGAGATGGAAACATATAATTATGAAGTATATAAATTTTTTATGATATATTTTAGTATATTTAATTAAAAATATATATTTTAAATGTCACCGGTTCGACCACGGTTCGACTATTGAACCGTGAACCAGTGTCTCGACCGGTCCAGTTTTAAAAACATTGGATATTACCATTAATGGTGATATTGACTCCATGGTGATATGGAGGACTCGGGCGGAATTTCCAGCGTGGCAGGCATCACATGTCGTGATACCATCTCCCATGATGGATATATGCTCTTACATTCATATGATCATTATATTTTTTGGATCCGAATTTAGATTTGAGCGGGTATCAAAATCAATCCCCATTTTCAGACCCTACTAATAGTCAAATCCCATACCCGAACCCGAACCCAGACCCATAAAAATATTAAAAAAATTATTATTTTATTAATATAAAATTTATTTTTATCAACTTTGTCATATGTAATCATAAAAAATAAAATAAAAAATTAAATCATAAATATAAATATACTATTAAATTACTTTAATATTTATTAAGTATTTAACATTTTCCCTTAGAATTATATATTTTCTCAGCACAAAAAAGTTTAAAAATATTAATTTTTATATATAAAAATAAATAATTACTATATATTGCGGGTAGGGTACGAGTAGGGTACCTCCTTACCCAGACCCGTTGACGTTGTATCCGAGCCCATAACCAAACCCATAGAATAAAATTTCAGGGTATCCATTAGATATAAGTATTTTGATCATCCTTAATCCCAGCCTTATGTCTTCTTGTCCTGTCCAAATCCAAAGGAGTCAATACCGACAGTGTTTGGTATGATTACCAAATAGTACATTACATGTAATCTCACGATTCCCAAAAAAAATTTATATCATATTTTATATATATCAAACACACTTTTTCTCTCTCCTAATTTTTCTCTCCTAATTTTTCTCTCCATCTCTCTCCTCACTTTTCTCTACAATACTTTCCTTTATTCTACAGTACTTTACATATGTGCATTTAGGGTGAGTCTATAATACAATTTATTGTATCATGTAATGAGTTATACCAAGCGTGCCCTAAAGAATGATAGGAGAGTAGGTTTTGTGCTTTTGTAAATTGATGATGGTGATTTATTTCTAGTGATGTCATTGGTAGGGGTGTACAAGTGACCCGGCCAACCCGATCCGACCCGGTCACATTTGGGGCTATCGGGCCGGGTTGCCCAAAACCTAGTCCGACCTGGGGTAGGCCCTTTTTTTTAATTTTTGTTATTTTTATTATTTAAGTATTTTATATGTAAAATATATAATATTTGTATGTCTAATTTTATTTTTTATTAATTATTAATTGAAAATATACAAAATATAACTTTAACTTAATTAAATTTATTTTTTAAAATTATTAAATATGTGAAATTTAAATTAAAATAATTTTTTAAAAAACAAAACAAAATCCGACCCGACCTGAAAGGTATAACATGATTGACCCGATCAATGCCGGATCAGATCTCGGGTCCGAGCAAAATCCGGCCCCCAGAATTTGTACACCTCTAATTGTTGGTAGTGAAGTTAGAGATAAAGCACGTAATCACAAAATTTTAATTAGCTTTTCTTTTTGCATTTCAAACAATATTTAAAATAAACTTAAATATAAATGTAAATATAATAATAAATTTAAACTATTAAATGCTATACAATTGTATGTTACCTTTATAAGGTTGAGATTTTTTTAAAAGAAATTTATAAAATTGTACTTTCGCATTAAAATGAAATAAAGGAGACTTATATATAGACATACAGATGCATAGAAGTAATTGAAACAAAGGAATATAGTTGGGATAAAAGTTCAATGGTACTGTACCACTGAACTTCAGTGCATCTTTCCAATTATGTAGTGTCATTTGTTAATATTAATAAAAACTCACATTAATTAGGGCCCACCTTGAATGGTTTGGGGACCAACTAATTGGAGGGATGTACTGAAGTTCAATACCGTACCACTGAACATCTACTCATACCCACTTAGACTACTAAGTCACAAATGAGTCCACTAACACTATTGACTTAGTAAAATTAATTAAATAATAAATAATAAAATCAGAAAAAAACGGATAGTAAATCTTAAAGACTAGATCAATACATCTTTTGAATCACAATTAATATTTAATTATTATTAACACTCTCCCTTGATTCAAAATTGTAGTAAGGTAAAAGTACCTTTCTTATCCCCAACGTTTGGGGGTCCTGTCAGTTTCTCCCGTAACGTTTTTTGCTGTTAATTGTACCCTTAATGTTTTGTGTTTCTGTCAATGTCAACCTTTTCACTAACACCGTCAAATTTTGGACGGTTTTTGCTGACGTGGCAGCTTATGTGGCATCATCTTTCCTTCTTCTTCTTCTTCCCCTGTCCTGACGCTCTTGCAGCTATCAGAATATCCAAAAAACCCATATTCTTTACTCTTATTCATACTCGAAACATGTTGAAATGTAAAATTTGCCACTGATTTAAATGCTGCATAGCAAGCTATCTCCTCCAATTTTGTTTTGTAAAGCCCATTTCTCTCAACTATTTCATCCCAAGCCTCACCTTTCTTACTCATCCACTCTTCTATATCAAATTCTTCCCCCTCTTTATATTCCACGTATTCAACATCAAACTCTTCGCTCATCACCTTCCACGTAAAAACGTCACCGTTTGTGCAGTTAAACGCTTTGTTCTTTGCCACGTCCATTACTGCAGCCCACACGTGTTGTTCTGCTAGAATCCTAGCGTCTGTCATATCGCAGAAATGCTCCCACGTGTATCTATTCCCCGAGTACCGCCACGACATCCCTTCGTGGCGGCAAACTACGGCGTAAGCCGCCAGCATCAGCATCATGCTGATTTCACTCCTGGTAGTCGCGTCGACTATGATGGAGGAGCGGTGTACGGAGTATGTGACGGAGGGCGCGTAGGAGGCGACGAAATTCTCCAGCGCGTAGTAGAAGTTAGGGTAAGGGAGGCGCAACATGGACTCGTGGAAGGGAGGCTCGTGGGGAGCGAATTGCTTTGAAAGTATCGGGTCGAAGATGGGGCCCATGTAGAGAAGAAGAAGAAGAAGACAGGGGAAGAAGAAGAAGAAGAAGGAAAGATGATGTGGCAAAAAATATGTCCAGTCATATTTTTTGGCCACATAAGCTGCCACGTCAGCAAAAGCCGTCCAAAATTTGACGGTGTTAGTGAAAAGGGTGACATTGACAGAAACACAAAACGTTAAGGGTACAATTGACAGCGAAAAAACGTTAGGGGCGAAACTGACAGGACCCCCAAACGTTGGGGGCAGGAAAGGTACTTTTGCAATTGTAGTAATCTTTAACTTTCCAAGGACCATTTATTCAAAGCACTTTTCTACTTCTCTTCATTAATTTCTATAATATGCTGATGCACTTCTCATAATTTTTTTTATGATGCACTTCTCATCATTTTTTTATTGGAGCATATCTCTCCAAATTCAAAAAGTCTTGATGCACATCTCACTAAAGAATCTCTTCATACAGAAATCTTCAAAGTTGCAAGATCCCTTTTGAGATTTAAGTTTGCATTTTTTTTCGGTCTTTCATTAGCTTGATATAATTTATTCGGCATATATCAAACTTCTTTTGCTTCTTCTTCTTCTTCTGTCATAATTTTCACTCAATCTTACAGACTCTCAAGAAGAATGTAACTCTGATACTATGTTGAGAATTTTTTTTAAAGAAGCTCATAAAATTGTACTTCACATTAAAATGAAATTAATGAGCCTTATATAAAGGCATACAGACTCACAGATGCAACTGAAACAAAGAAACTTGATACCCACTAGGCCACTAAGCCACAAATGACTCCACTAACACTATTGACTTGGTAAACTAATTAAATAATAAATAATAAAATCAGAAAGTAGAAAACAAATAATAAATCCTAAAGACTAGGTCAACACATCAATTTGAATCACAAATAATATTTAATTTTTTTTTGGTCAAAATAATAAATAATATTTAATTATTATTAACACATAAATTGACAATTTGACCTAAAGTTTATTATTTTTTCTAGGCAAAAGTATTTTTTCTACCCTTAACGTTTGGGGGTCCTGTCAGTTTCGCCCCTAACGTTTTTTCGCTGTCAATTGTACTCCTAACGTTTTACGTTTATGCCAATGTCACCCTTTTCACTAACACCGTCAAATATTTAACAGTTTTTGCTGACGTGGCATCCTATGTGGTAAAACGTTTTTTTTTTCTGTCAATTGTACCCCTAACGTTTTACACTTCTGTCAATGTCACCCTTTTCACTAGCACCATCAAATATTTAATAGTTTTTGCTTACGTGGCATCCTATGTGGCAAAAATATCTGACTTGGTATATTTTTTTCCACATCAGATTTCCTACTCATCTTTTCCCCATCAAAATTGTGTCGTTTTGACCTCGGCCTATTCCTTCTAAAATATAACTCAAACGCACGCGCTATTTTGCTCATAAAAACATCGGAGGTGTTATCCTTTCTCTATTTTAGGGTAACGTCTCCGACAAAGTAGAGAATGGGTAACATTTCCGATGTTTTTGTCTGCAAAATGGCACGTGCGTTTGAGTTATATTTTAAAAGGATTATGGTGAGGCTAAAGCGACACGGTTTTGATGGGAAAAAGAAGAGTAAAAAATCTGGTGTGGAAAAAAATATGCCAAGTCAGATATTTTTGCCACATAGGATGCTACGTAAGCAAAATCTATTAAATATTTGATGGTGCTAGTGAAAAGGGTGACATTGGTAGAAATGTAAAACGTTAGGGGTACAATTAACAGAAAAAAACGTTTTGCCACATAGGATGCGACGTCAGCAAAAACTGTTAAATATTTGACGGTGTTAGTGAAAAGGATGACATTGGCAGAAACGTAAAACGTTAGGGGTACAATTGACAGCGAAAAAACATTAGGGGCGAAACTGACAGGACCTCCAAACATTAGGGGTAGGAAAGGTACTTTTGCCTTTTTTTTCTAACAGCAGACCTCCTCACCTCCATTTTGTGTAAGGTTATGTGAATAACAACAATATTGAAAATTGATTATAGAATTTTGTAGCCAATAACATTAATTATTTATATTAACTTAAAAATATAGATATTACGATTTACGATAATTACTCTATGTCCATTAGCCTTTGAACAAAATTCTATGTGATTATATTTTTGGGAAGAAATAATTGGTTGTACATAGCTAGATTACTAACCCGGGAATTAACATCCACACAAGAAAATTTTGAATTAACAATTTACATATTATATATTTGCAGAGAATTTCAATGTGTTTTATATATATATATATTGAAAAAATGAAATTTCTAACCGATCTGTCACCCTTCCTTGAATTTCTTTCCATAGAACAAAATAAGGATACCAGACTTTTGTTTTGGTTAGTTTTTATGACAATTTAATCAAGAAAATAAGGAGTTAAATTGAAGCAAATAAAAAAGAGACATAAATATAAATTAAGAAGAATATTACTGCATGATTATGAAGTGGAGGATAAAAATGACAGTGAAAAAGAAAAAATTAAATGCAAAAATAAAATATGAAGTGATATATTCTAATTTATGTCCTCCCTCCAAGAAGAATATATTGCAGTAACAAAAACAATAATATAATTGAAAGTGGGAATGGTTTTAAGTATTAATTGACAATGAGGATGGTCCTCTTGTTCCTGAGAAGATATTGATTGCTGTCAAACAGTAATGGGTTACTGGCGGAAATTCCACATCTACACAATAATAAACAACATTGAAAACAAGTTGAACATATATAGGATTGGCCTTAGGCTGTCAGTTTCTTTCTACGAGTCAGAGGTACGGTAGTACTGAATTTCAGTACATCCCTCTAATTAGTTGGTCTTTAATCCATTCAAAGTGAATCCTAATTAATGTGAGTTTTTATTAATATTAACAAATGACACTACGGTGGCGTTCGTTTACGAGAAAATTAAAGACGCTGGAAAAGCTGAGGGAGTCGTCTTCTCCCACGTTCGTTAGCTGGAATATGTGCAGGAATGGAATGCAACATTCCATCAAGCACAGTGCGGGACAGAGAGAAAGAAAAGGCAAATGTCTAATATGCCCCTTGCCCGATTTTGTCATACACGCACGCCAGAAAGCTCCGTCTCGCTGGAGGAAATAACAGGAAGCAGAGCTCCGTCTCGCGGCGAGAGCGACGTCGGAGGAAATAATAGGAAGCAGAGCTCTGTCTCGCCATCGTCGCGGAGATTCGTTGCCATACATTCACAAAATATGAGCTCCTCTGTGTTTCCGGACTCACCATTGCTAGCCTCTTAAACAACGTGTACGATTCTGCCTCCGTGAGGAACTATATTATTTTATTTTCAATTTATATTACTGCAGTTATCCTAAATCTATACAGTTTTTAAATCACATAATAAATTTTTTTCATTTGTGACGTTTCATTTTTTTAGTATAAATTTTGAAATCACATTATAATATCATTTAGGCATTTAAGTTACATATAAAAACTTTAAAAAAATAGGATAACTGCAGTAATAATAAATTAAAAATAAAAGAATATAAATAAATAATAAATTAGAGTGATAAATATGAAGAAAAATATAAAAATAATTACTATAATAATTAAAAATAAAGAGATAGAGATGTAATTTATATAAGTGTTTATTAAAAGTAAGTGAATGACATTTATGTTTTTAAGAAAAAACAAAAAACACATTCATTACAAGTTGTGATTTCTAGGCATTTTTTCACTATGCAATCTCATTAAATGCCTTATTAACTAGTGCTTTTGGTTAGCAAAACTCAATTTTGATTACATAACAAAAGTATTTGTTTTCATGCTAACTATATTGGAGTTAGATTTCCAAGAGAAATTAGTAATTGTTAACAAGTAGTTGTAGGATTTAATTTTTATTGTTTCCTATGTCTGGTGGAGAATTGGATCTGAACTTTATACTCTTTGTCTAGTGAATTTGATTTTTATTATCTTTACTGATATAAACATAAACTAGAATAATTGGTAAGCCAAATAAATTAAAATAAATCAAATAAAATAACAAAAGAAAAATTAATGGGTTAGTGGATTTCACCCTTAATTAATGAGTCATAACTCATGACCCATTATAACCCATTTAAAATTTGACCTATTTATAACCCAACCCGAATCTAAATTTAACCCAATCCAAACCCACCCATTTGCCACCCGTAATTAACTAATTTGTACCAGAAGCTAAGGCAGAGCTCTTATTACGATCATCTTTGCTGCCCCGTTACAGATTTGCTTCCCTTCATTGCAACTGGAATCAGAGGTGTCACTACCAATCCTGTCGTACTTAATTACTAATTTCTCCTCTCTCTCATTGCTATCCTATCTTTATCTTTAAGCAGTCTTTCGTTCACCTTCAGTTGTTATTTGTCATGAAAGTAAATTTTGTGATTGTATTTCAGTCATTTTGCATTTTGGCGACTCTAAATTAAGGGTTCGTTTGTGCATGCTTATAAAAATTACTGATTTTCAAATGATTTTTTTTTAAAATAGAGTTTCTTTAAAAGTGCTGTGAAAGAGTAGCAATTTATGTTTGGCAAATTGAGTTGAGAAGTACTTTTATCAGTAGCTGAAAAATATTTTGTGTTTCGCAACGTTGTATAAATAAGTGCTTTTGACTGTAAAATTACTAAGAAGGGCATGTATAGATTATGATGTTATTAATGTTATTAAATAAATAAATAAATATCAATATTTAATTTGTTAATTATTATTAAATAAATAAAAATACAATTTTAATTTATTTATTAATATATTAAAATATTAATTAAATAATTATTAATTTTACTTAATGTAATTTTGTTATCTATGATTTTTTTTTATTAATTAATATTTATTAATATATTAAAATGTTATTTAATATCTATTATTAGTGAGACGGTGAAGAAAGAAGATGAAGACATGAAGTGAAATGGTGAAGGAAGAGGAGGAGCAACGTTGAAGAGACTGATTGTAAATTATAGTTGTATAGGTCAAAATTAGGCTTAAAATAATAAAGGGTATAATGGAAAATATTAAATTTTATTGAGGGTATTTTTGTCATAAATTATTTAAATTTCAGCTTCTGCTACTAGCTAGAAAAAGAAGCTCTAATTTCTAGCTTCTGCTTAAAGCTAAAAAAGTGCATTGTACTACAACTATGAATCACTTATTTTATGAAATAAGCATGTACAAACATTACACTCACTACAAAAAATCTGACATTCGGTGGCGACAAATGCTAAATAGTCGCCACTAAAAACTTTGGTGGCGATTTTTAGGTCGCCACAAGTCCGCCACCTATATATAACTCCGTCACCGAAAGTTTCGGTGGCGACTAAATGTGGTCGCCACCAAATATATACTTTTTAGTGGCGACTTTTGTCGCCACTGATGTAGCACAAATAATGCCATGGCATATCTTTCAGTGGTGACCAAAGTCGCCACTGAAACATGTCTTTCAGTGGCGACACTTGGCGCCACCAAATGAATAGTTTTCAGTGGCGACTTATGTCGCCACTGAAAGACATGTTTCAGTGGCGACTTTGGTCGCCATTGAAAGATACCACATGTTTCAATGGCCGGTGAAGACCTCTGCCATCGCCCGCCGGACCACCGCCTCCGACCGCCAGACCTCCGTCCCCGGTTGCTGGATCTCTACTTTCATGACCACCTCATATTTTTTTTTAAAATTGCGCATGGACGGATTCGAAGGCGGAACATGATGCATAGTATTGTCCACAGCAACCATAGAGCCATATATTACTTTTTGTTATATAATTTCATTCTAATATATTTATTATGTTTTCTACCTTCGGTGGTGACTTTCCAAGGTCGCCACTGAATGTGTTGAAGGGTTAAACGTTTCGGTGGCGACTTTCCAAGGTCGCCACTGAAGGTGTTGAAGGGCTAGACGTTTCAGTGGCGACTTTTTGAGGTCGCCACCGAATGTAATGAAGGGTTAGACGTTTCGGTGGCAACTTTTCAGGGTCGCCACCGAATGTAATGAATGGTTAGACGTTTCGGTGGCGACTTTTCAAGGTCGCCACCGAATGTGTTGAAGGGTTAAACGTTTCAATGGCAACTTTCTGAGGTCGCCACCGAATGTAATGAAGGGTTAGAAGTTTCGGTGGCGACTTTTAAAGGTCGCCACCGAATGTGTTGAAGGTTTAAACGTTTCGGTGGCGACGTTTCAAGGTCGCCACCGAATGTGATGAAGGGCTAGACGTTTCGGTGGCGACCTTTTGAGGTCGCCACCAAATGTAATGAAGGGTTAAACGTTTCGATGGCGACTTTCCAAGGTCGCCACCGAATGTGTTGAAGGGCTAGACGTTTCAGTGGCGACTTTCTGAGGTCGCCACCGAATGTGTTGAAGGGTTAGACGTTTCGGTGGCGACTTTTCAAGGTCGCCACCGAATGTAATGAATGGTTAGACGTTTCGGTGGCGAATTTTCAAGGTCGCCACCGAATTTGTTGAAGGGTTAAACGTTTCAGTGGCGACTTTCTAAGGTCGCCACCGAATGTAATGAAGGGTTAGACGTTTCGATGGCGACTTTCCAAGGTCGCCACCGAATGTGTTGAAGGGCTAGAAGTTTCAATGGCGACTTTCTGAGGTCGCCACCGAATGTGTTGAAGGGCTAGACGTTTCGGTGGCGACTTTTCAAGGTCGCCACCGAATGTAATGAATGGTTAGACGTTTCGGTGGCGACTTTTCAAGGTCGCCACCGAATATGTTGAAGGGTTAAACGTTTCAGTGGCGACTTTCTGAGGTCGCCACCGAATGTAATGAAGAGTTAGACGTTTCGGTGACGACTTTTCAAGGTCGCCACCGAATGTGTTGAAGGGTTAAATGTTTCGTTGGTGACTTTGCAAGGTCGCCACTGAATGTAATGAAGGGTTAGAGGTTTCAGTGGCGACTTTTCAAGGTCGCCACCGAATATTGTGCATTGGGTGGCGACTTCCTCTTGTCGCCACCAAAAAGATATAAGAAACATAAATGGTGGCGACTTTATTTAGTCGCCACTGAAAAGTAACTTTCAGTGACAATGTTTTTAGTCGCCACCTAAAGGTCGTCACCTATTGAACAGTTTTTTGTAGTGACTTTTTAAAAATAAGTGATTATTAAAAAAATACGTGCTTCTTTTTTAAAAATAAGCATGTACAAACAGGCTCTAAATGAGTAAAAGTTTAAAACTACTAAAATAACACTATAATGTTTAAATTACCCTCACAAAATATGCTCACATAGTAAATAACGACTAAAATAACTTTACTGAATATGCTTACGTGGCAGCTAATGGCTGAATGTGGATGAAAGTCTGACGAAAGGGTACTAAGTGCCCCAAATTAAAATATCAAAAGTTTATCCGTAAAATTTTGAAACTCAAGTTTGTATTTTGGTGCATTTTAGCTTATTTTATTTGCTTTTTATTCATTTTCTGTTGTGTCTGTGTGATAATAATAATTAATAAGAAATTGTCCTCATTGAAAGTCGACTTTCAGTGGCAACTCCTGTAACTGAGAATTGACTTTCTTGTAGTGAGTCAATGACCAAAATATCTATCTAATTGTATTTTCTTAAAATATATTCTTTTAAGTACTTGAGAAATTATGATACCCATATACTAAATGCCACTAATTAATAATAGATATAAAACGAAAAATAAGACTTTAAACTAAACTATTAATTTGGATTTTACCTTATCCTTTTATATATACTTTCTAACTGAGCCATATATTCTACATATATAATTTAGTCTTTGAACCTTTAAATACCAAATTACATAGAAACTATCAGACTTTTTTCTTAGATAGATAGTTGTTGGAGAGAAGATTGCAAGGCTGTGTAGACTCCTAGCCAACCATTTTGAGAAGGATGAACTATGTCCCAAAAGAATGATAACTCTGGTTTCTCACACACTTTGTATTTCTTTACTCCTTTATCATCCACACTCCCACAAGAATATCCAGCACTTGATCCAACACAACATGGCTCTAATGGATTCATCAACGTGGAGTTTTCTACAAAATGAAAAAGAAAATTTAAGGTCATGCTTAATAATAATAATAATAATAATAATAATATCATAAATCAATCTTTAATTACTTTCTTATCCCTAGTTTTGTGATAGAAATGGACCAATTTTTTTAGTTGTGATAGTGAGTCTATCACGTAGACAAGTTCGGTACTATGGTTGTGCTTGTTAAGAAGAAAAGAGGAGGGAATGGAAATGGGAAAAGATAAGGGAATGAAAATGTCATATCAATGTTATGTGATATGATGTGAATGGAATAAAAGTGAGTAAAATGATTATTTTACCCTTACATTAAAAGTGAGAATGGAATAAAAGTGGGTAAAAAAGTAAGGGCAAAAATATAATTTTATCACATTGTAAAAAGTGGGGTTTGTTTGGTAGGAAGAAAAGAGGAGGAAGAAGTGGTCTCCCTCCTTTTTTCCATCACAATTTCTATCTACCAAACACAACCTATAAGAATTCTGAACTTTAGTATATTACTCTAATAAAGACCCTTCTTAAATAGCATTGATGGCAGGTGGGAAGTTTTGAAGAGAGTGGGGTGTGGTGATTATTAATAGAGTGGTGCGAATAGAGTGGTGCGAAGTGGGGTGGGGTGGAATGGTTCAAACAAACTATTTCATTGATTGAGAGTCTTAAAAAAATTAAGAGGATATTGGACAATATTAACCTTATAATGAATGAACAATAATAGAATAAAAAGGGTTTATAATGAAATTAAATATTGTAAACTATGCAAATCATCCTAAACCCCCCAATTTGGAGGGGTTTGAAAATTGAAGTGTTGGATGATTTTGAAGGGTTTTAAAACGATCCTAAATCATCTCACTCTATCACTTAAATATCCAATCAAGAATAATTATAAACTCAAACTATCCTTCCAACCAAGCCTTAATGATAGAAGGGTTTGACCAACCCCTTCTTTGAGGGAATGTCAAAATCTTAGAGAGCCCAAAACTTAAAACAAACAAGGGTATTCTAACCCCAAATCCCTTGTTTGTTTAAAAAGCGAATGAAAAACTTAACGGTTAGCCTTATTTGAACACAATGAAAAATTCAAAGGATTTTCGTTGAAGTTAATTCAGAGATTACGCGCAGTTGTGCATATACCCTATAGTTGAGGAGACTCCCTAAATTTTGGCCAATACATAATCATATAATATACTAGATGTTTACATGCACGTATGTACATGTCAATTTTTTTTTTAATTTATAAAATATAAAATAAATTATTATTATTATTAATTATAAAATAATAAATTAAAGATTAAAAAGTTATTTTTTTATAACTACCACAATCATTATTTAAAAAAATACTACTATTACTATTATCCTATTTTCTCTCTCTCATGATCTTCTCACATCATGCATCTTTTTATTTTATTTTTTAATTAATTAAATGACTATTTTGAGAGACCATTGACGGAAAGGGTCCAGAGCCATATAAATATACTAGAGGTTTCACATGCACTTACGTGCATGTTAAAAAATTTTTAATTTACAAAATATAAAATAAATTATTATTAATTATAAAATAACAAATTAAAACTTGATAACTACCATAATCATTAATTTTTAAAAACAAAATTACCATTACTACTATTCTCCTATTTTTTCTCTCCCATGATCTTCTCACATCATATTAATATAGATACTAGAGGCTTCACATGCACGTACATGCATGTCAAACTTTTTTTTTTTAATTTATAAAATATAAAATAAATTATTATTATTATTATTAATTGTAAAATAATAAATTAAAGATTAAAAAGTTATTTTTTTATAACTACCACAATCATTATTTTAAAAAAATTTACCACTACTATTATTATCCTATTTTCTCTCTCCCATCATCTTCTCATATCTTTTTTTTTATTTTTTATTGTCCAGAGTCATATAAATATAAAAGATATATACCGAGAGGGAGAGAGATGGAGAACTTACCAGCATGTCTTTTCTGCATAGTAGTGATTGTGGAGAGGAAAGCATTGTAGAGATCTAGCGTTATGAAAACTGGGTGTCCCATTTGGTGGTTCATGTCTTGTACTTTCTGGAGCATCATTTTGTTGTGATTGGCGGAGACTGTGTTTGCTTCATCAATGCATTTTTGGTACGAAGAATACACAGTTAGCAGAGGCAAACAACCCAAAGGCGCCATTAACCCAATAGCTATTTTGCTTACGCCCAAGCTCTGAATACGTCTCAGATCCACACTGATTTGGCCCACAAGAGATGTAGTGAAGGCTGGTAAGTCCTATTAGTGAAACAATGAGGGATAGTTAATTAGGCCTCGTTTGTTTGGTAAAGGAAATCAGAATTAGAATTAAAATATAATGTGAATGGGATAAATTTGGATAAAATGATTATTTTACCCTTATATTAAAAGTGAGAATAGAATAAAAGTGGATAAAATAGTAAAGACAAAAACATAATTGCATCAAATTGAAAAAATAAAATAAAATCTGTTTGGTATAAAGAATGTTGAAAGGAATGATTGATTACAGTCAAGATTACACCCTTAAAATAACAAATCAAACGAAGCTCAAGGCACGTTCTTTACGCAAAAATAGAAATGGAAAAGGAAACGGAAACGGAAACGGAAACGGAAACGGAATGTGTTTACTGTGTTTGTTAGTAAAAGTTTGGGAATGGAAATGGAATGGGAATGTATTAAAATTACCACTTTACCCCTTATATTAAAATAATAAAAAGAAAAAAAAGTTATGATTGTGTCAAATCAAAGGGTATAATAGATATTTTGTATTTTTTTTAAAAAAAAGTTGATGAAAATGAAAAAGTAAAAAATAGATAGAACCTAGTGGACCCCACCCATTCCTTCCTCATTTCTAGAGCTGTCAAAACGGGTCCAACCTGGTGGGTTTGTCCGTTTAACCCACCAATTTGGTGGGTTGGGTTGTAAAATTCCAACTCGTTTATTAAACAAGTTGGAGAAACCCGACCCACCGGGTTAGGTGGGCGGTGGGTCGACTCGCGTGTTAGATGGGTTGGCTCGCGGGTTAGATGAGTTGGCCCGTAACCCACTTAACTTAAAAAAAATTTATATATATACACATATATATTAAAAAAAACCTAATTCCTATCTGACTTCCTTCTAGTTGTCTTTAGAACGTTTGTCTCTAAATTTTATGGCTGCTAGTTCTTTTCTTTGCATTTAATTTGGAATGTAATATTTAATCATGTTTCTTTCTTTTTGTGATATTTTCACCATATTTGCAGGACCTATGAGGAAATGAAATGAGGAATGTTGTGATATTTATTTTGACTATGTTTCATACTTTCATTGTTTTATTTGTAACTATTTGTGAGTGACATGATGAATGATAAATCTTTTCTTTCATTTTATCATATTAAATTTCTTAGTTCATGAAAAAAAATGTATAAAAAAATTATAGATTTCTTTTTTGTAAAAAAAGTTAGAATTAAACAAATTAACAATTTTTCTAAAAAAAAATTCAAAAAAAAAGTAGGTTGACTCGACCCACCACCTTAGTAGGTCGGGTTGGGATTTCCAACCCGTTAAACGCGGCTAACCTAAGTGGGGCAACCCGTGGTGGGCCGGGTTGCCCATTTTGACAACCCTACTCATTTCCATCCCTATTTCTTCTTAAAAAACAAGCCCTCGAAGTCTTGGAGCTTTCAATTAGGATTTAGGACCGCATCAATAAAATTCTTTAATTAAATGCAAATCATAAAATCAACACGTTATTCAATAAAAAATATTGATAAAAACATCTTCTAAACTTAAAATCAATTTTCACTTTTGTCACTACACATGTTTTGTGGTTTAAACCAATATAATAATCTTTTACTTTGGGTTTTTCATTGGTCTTTTCAACGTATCATTGATAACGTCTTGTTCGATAATACTTGAGAATATCTTTTTTTATTGTCAATTTTTGTCACCACAAAAAAAAAATCGTCCAAACACCAATGGCACGCCCCGTTTTGAACATTTCCAAAAATAAAAAGTCTTATTTTTGTAATTTTTTAAGAAAGTAAATTATTTTATTATATAAATACTATATTTTAATTATAATCAAATCAAAAAATTATAATTGTTAAATTCATTTGACTTAAAATAAATGCGAAATTTTTTTTAACTTTACATAAAAAATATTTTGAAAATATTAAAAACCTAAAAATTAAAATGAATTTTGAAAAATGAAAACTGAAAGCTGAAAATGTTTTCCCAAACTAAAACATAGAGATTGGATCTGGTGCAATTCCCTTCTGTGCTATTCCGATGCAATTTCTTTAAAATGCACATTTTTACTTCATTTTTGAAGTACTAATATGGGCTCATACTAACAATAATTAACCATGAATAGATTAGAGACCAAATTATTATCAATATTAGCAAATATCATCACCTTAAATGAATTAAGGACCAAATTGTTATTGATATTGAAAAATAGTCTCACAAGGCTATTTAGTGATGACATTTGTCAAAATGAATAATAATTTCGTACCTAATCCATTCATAGTGGGTTATTGTTAGAATAAGTCCGTATTAGTGCTTCAAAAATGAAGTAAAAATATACATTTTGAAGGAATTGCATCAAAATTGCACGGAAGGGAATTGCACTGGATCCAATTTCCTAAAACACATATCCTTAATTATTTTGTATTTTCTGTTTCCAAAACGCATATTCTATTTTGCTTTATTTTCAGACAAAATCAGTAAATCAAACAATTTTTAATATTCTTGTTTCCAAAAATAAAAAAATATTTTAAATTTTTTTAAAGAAACTATATTACCAAACATGCACTAATATTTGTGTACATAATTAAGTAGCTTAACTAATCAAACTCCAACAATAGAATAAATCAAAATTAGAAGAACTAAAACTGGAAGAAAAAATTTGGGTCAAAACCCTAAATTGGTCTCTTATATTTGCACGAAGTTTTATATTGGCCCTTTATATTTCAAAAAGTTTAAATTGATCCTTTATGTTTGCAAGAAGTTTCAAATTAGTCATTTTGCCCACTTCCATCAATTTCTTAAGTTAAGTGCTAACGTGACGTGCTGACGTATCCATCTAAGCTGACATGTCATGTCACATCAGCGCCACGTCATCACATATGATAGTAGATGATGACATGGCATGACACGTAGGAAAGATGATATGTCCACCTCAGCACGTCACGTCAGCACTTAACGGAAGAAATAAACAGACTTGGACGAAATGACTAATTTGGAACTTCTTGCAAACATAAAGGACCAATTTAAAATTTCTTTGAAACATAATGGATCAATATAAAACTTCATGCAAACATAAAGGATAAATTTGAAGTTTTGACCAAAAATTAGAAGAACTAAAACTGGAAGAAGTAGATGAGGTTATGTAGAAATATTCAGGTAAACTACTACTGACTCACCTTGAAGGTCCCATTTTTTGCTGCAAAAGTTGCATAATCATTGGAAGCAGCATTGACCAGAGCAAGTGAGGACTTAAGGTCTTGTTTGGTGTAGACATTTTGTTCAATTAGCTTCTGGAAAAAGTCGATTTGGGTGGTCAAATTTGGTCCATCCACCAAAGTCTTGAAAACACCAGTGCCTCCATGACCAAAGTTCATCCCATATGCTATCATTGATTTGTTCACAGAATCTCTCTGCATATATGGTATTGGGGATCTTATCTTCATGTATGAAGCTAGAAGGAGACATAAAAAACAAAATATATCAGTGAATCAGTGCTTAATGAATGGACTAAATTTAATAAGGTTTCTTTTATTTTTGTTAGGTCAAAGGTTCATTTTGGTCCTCTATGTTTCTCTCAAGTTTCAAATTAATCCTTTATGTTTCAAAAGTTTTAAATTAGTCCTTTATGTTTTTAAGAAGTTCTAAATTGGTCCTTCTCGTTCAAATCCGTCAATTTTTTAAGTTAATTGCTGACGTGGCGTGTCGAGGTGGACACATAATCTCTCATACGTGTATTAGATAGCTGACGTGACTTTAGACACACCAAAAATACTCAAACGGTGTCGTTTAAGTCAAAAATAAAACCATGGTGACAGGACCAATATGAAGCTCTAATAAAACATAAAGGACTAATATAAAACTTGAATGAAACATAAAAGACCAATATAGAACTTGAATGAAACATAAAAGACCAATATAGAACTTGAATGAAACATAAAGGACCAATATGGAACTTTAATGAAACATGAAAGACAAATATAAAACTTTTGGAAAACATAAAGGACTAATATAGAACTTTTGAAAGATAAATGACTAATTTAAAACTTGGGTGAAACATAAAGGACCAAAATGGGCATTTGACCTTTTTGTTATAAAGTTTTTCAATACAAAGATAATATGTGGCCAAATTTTTTTTTCTTTTATGAATCAGGAAATGAATTTAGATCCTCTCTGTATCTGTATGGTATAAATAGGGGTGGTAATGGGCGGGTATCCGCTCATTTTTTCACTATCCGAATCCGAATTCGCCAATTACACCCAATACCCGAACCCTAACCGAATCCGGAAAAAATTACATTTTCAATATCCGTATCCGAAATTACCCAATACCCGAAATACCCGAAAAATAACAGATATAAGATACCCAATATCCTATATCCATTACCCAATATCCGATATCCATTATCCAATATCCATCCACTAAATAAATTACTATAAAAAAATTAAATTTTCTAAAAAATAAAGATAATTTTTATAAATTAAAATTAACAATACTAATTTTATTAATTGAACCATAAAATTGTATTTAATAAAATATATTTTATTTAATATTTAATATTATATTTAATTAATATATTATATAAAAACAGATATCGGATATTGGATATCCTATCCGTCCATTCAATCAGACGGATATAGGATATCTGAGGCTAATATCCTAATTCGATCAATATCCGATGGGTATTTTAAATATCCGACATCCGAAATACCCGATATCCGATATCCAATAGATATCGGATAATTTTTCAGACGTGTATCCGCGGATACCCAAAATACCCGTATCCATTGCCACCCTAGGTATAAATAGGAAATAGAAATGGAAAAAAGAAGAGAGAGAGATAAATAATATAGACTTACCGGTTTAAGGCTTTAATTTAGTGTTATTTAATCTTTCTTTCATAAATTAATATTGTTAATTTCTTAAGAAAGAAATTGAGAGAATTCAAATCCATAATTAATACACATTAAAAATTTGAACATGGATATCCTTGAAAAAGTCCGGGATAGTGAAGTTTGGTGACCCAATTGAATGACTAAGGAATATTTTTCTTTTTTTTCCACTTTCCCTTTAACTTTAAAAACTTCACAGCCATTTTATTTGTTAGGTATCCATATCAATGCAGACTTCGAGTACTATAAAGTTTATTATTTGGAATTATTCTTTTAATGAATGACGCTTTATTTTTATCTTTTTAAAGATAAAACTTCAAAAATAATAGTTAAAAGAATATAAACTCTTTATCATCTGTGTTACATAAATTACATCTTTTCTATTTCAAATTATCCAAATTCTAGCAATTTTTATCTTATCTTGTTATCAAATATTTGATTTTGTAATTATAGAGAATTAATAAAAGAGAGAAAAGTGTTTTTATTAAAAAGTAAATTTAAATATTATTTATGACCAATTTTATTAACTATTAGAGCTTAAGACTATCAATTACATCCATCAATAAAAATTTCTTTTAATTATTTAGTTTCCCTATTCAATTGTCTGACACCAATTAGTACCATCATTTAATTTCATTTACCTAACTATATTTTTTTGGAGTTTAGATTGTTTGAAGTCTAAATTTTTTGAACTGTGTTATTTTTGTATTTTAATTAATTAGGTAATAATTACGCAAAATTAAATTATCATTTTATTTGTTAACTACTCTTCCAATTCACAATATTTATTTCGTTGGGTAGATGCTCAACAAATCAAGAAAATTATTAGTTTACTTTAAATTTTAAAAAATATGAAATAAAAAGACTAAATTACCTTTACTAATTAATTACTTCTACTTATTCTTTCTCTATTAATCTTGTCTTGAGAATAGGTATGAGTAAATTACACTGCCCTCCCCTCAGAGATGCTGAAATTACACTGCCCTCCCCTCTCGTTTGCAAAATTACACTGTCCTCCCTTGAGAGATCAAAAGTCATTACACTTTGATCCAAAACACCATTCTCCAATAAAAAAAAGTCTAAAAGGTCAAATTTTTTCAACTTCCAATACAATAAATATTTTCATGACTAAATTACCCTTCACAAAAGAATAGAACTCTATAAAATATGACTTATACATACTTTCATCCTCTTATAATAACATTGTTTCATTTTTTTATTGTTTTTTATTATTTTATTAGTATTTATAGTAATTATTATTGTTAACAAAATAAAATTCTAAAAAAAAAGTCTGTAACTTAAAATAGTTTATAGATTTTTATATTAGTAATGTAATGTAATATAAAACATCTATTATTTTACTTCATTTTCGATAATTAAGTTAATATATATAATAATAATAATAATAATAATAAAATATATAAAAAAATTTTATTTGGTGTACTAGAATTCAGTTTTATAAATTTTTTTTGGTGAAGATTCAGTTTAATAAATTTCGATGAAGCATAACGTTATACATTTTTTATCTTGTATGAGGGTCAATTTAGTCATGAATATTTATTAGTCATTAATATTTATTATATTGACTTTTTAGACCTTTTTTTTAGTGGGAGAATAGTGTTTTGGATCAAAGTGTAATGACATTTGATCTCTCAAGGGAGGGCAGTGTAATTTTGAAAACTAGAGGGGAGGGCAGTGTAATTTCAGCATCTCTCAAGGGAGGGCAGTGTAATTTACTCAATAGGTATTAGTAGGGAAAAATTACAAAAAAATAATTAATATTTTCTTGATTTTGTAAAATAGCAAATATTTTAAAATATAAAAAATCTCCCATCAAAGCAGATATTATGAACCAGATGGAATAATTTATAAGTTGACCCATAAAACAAACATATTTCAACACTTCAGTTACATTTAAGAGAATTTGATTTCATTATATGGCCTTCAATGAATCGCTCAAATTTGTCAATTAAACAAATGGTGGGATAAGTGGTACCATACTACTGAAGTTCAGTATATCTATTTATTAATATTAATAGAAATTCACATTAATAAGGGCACTTGAATGGTTTAGGAACCAACCGATTGAAGGGATGTACTGAAGTTCAGTACTACCGTACTATTAAACACCTGCTCCAAATGGTGACACTAAAATATAGGGATGATCAAAATACCCGTACCCAATGGGTACCCTAAAATTTTACCTTTGTGGGTCTGGGTATGGGCCCGAGTACAAAGTCAACGAGTCTGGGTCCGGGTAAGGAGGTACCATACCCCAACCCTACCCGCAATAGTAATTATTTATTTTTATATATAAAAAAATATTATTTTTAAATTTTTTTGTGTTGAGAAAATATATAATTTTAAGAAAAAATTTTAAATATCTTATAAATATTAAAGTAATTTAGTCGTATATTTATATTTATGATTTAATTTTTTTTTAATTTTTTGCGATTATAGATAAAAAAATTGATTAAAATAAATTTTATATTAATAAAATAATAATTTATTTCAAATTTTTATGGGTCTGAGTCCGGGAACGGAGATTTGACTATTCGTAGGGTTCGAAAATAGGAATTAATTTTGATACTCACTCAAGTCCAAATTCAAATCCGGAGATTGTAGTATCCTACCCAAACCCTACCCATGATCATTCCTACTAAAATACTGAAGAAAATTTACTACAGATCACAGAACAAAAAATAGTAAATTAATAGAAGAACAAATATTAAATTAATTACTTCAAACAAAATCACCTATATAGTCGGGAAGAACACGACCATCGCAGAATCTGCCGTCAGGTTTCCCAGGAAAAGTGATGCCACTGGGTGGCTTGAACGATGGAGAATTCAAGAAATTTCCTGTGTCAACATAGGAATCCCCAAACACAAAGAGCTTCTTCGCTGAGCCTATAAAAATTCCACCTCCTTCAACTACTGCAATTAATATTGATGAACCAAAATAATAAAAAAAAAGATATATTCAATTAATTAATGCTATATATATATATATATATAGGATTTTGAATTTTGAATTCAAGTTCAAGAATATATGTGGGTAGTACCTGTGAAAATGGTGATGATGAGGAAGAGACTAAGGAGAAGAGAGAAAAGAGATGGAGTTTGCTTCATCTTTGATGCTGTGAAACCGAAGATCATTGATGAAGTTAAGGAATAGGGAGGTTGAGGTTTAATTTATATTAGTTTTGTTGGGAGAAAGAGACAAGGGCCTAATTGTGCATATCTATGATCATGATGTCATCTATACACTATACATATATTTTGCCATTTTTATATGGTGAAGTTAATAAGCATTTAATCACGCGTTGATTATGGTTTTGGTAATTTTTATCTCTTAATTAAATGGTAGGGTTTCAAATTTTACCTTTAGACATGAAAAATATTCTGTAACCAATTGTTTATACTTTAGTGGAGAATCCGCGACGAGAACATTAGTCACTGCTGTCGACAATAGAAACTCATCTATAAAAAAAAAGGTTAATAAGCATTTTTTTTAAGGAATATGAGCCATTTTATATTAATTTTGTTGGGAGAAAGACAAGGGCCTAATTGTGCATATCTATGATCATGATGTCATCTATACATTATACATATATTTTGCTATTTTTATATGGTGAAGTTAATAAGCATTTAATCACACATTGATTATGGTTTTGGTAATTTTCTCACTTGATCCCTTAATTAAATGGTGGGTCTCCAAATTTTACCTTTGGACATGAAAAGTATTTTGTGACCATTTGTTTATACTTAAGTAGAGAACCCGTAGCGAGGACATTAGTCACTGCTGTCGAGAGTGGAAACTCTTCTTTACAAAAAAAAGTTAATAAGCATTTTTTTTAAGAAATGCGAGCTATTTAATATTAATTATGTGTTTATATATATATATATATATATATATATATATATATATATATATATATATATAGGTTTTCGACATTGAAGTGAAAATGAGATGGATTAGACTCAAGAGTACTCTACCACCCAACTAATAACAAACTAAGGGGTATGTCATATTGTCATACTGAATATATTTTTGTCTTAGGTAGGAATGATCAAAATATTCAAATCTTATGATCACTCATCAAATTTACTCGTCGGGTTCGAGTATATGTATTCAAAGAATAGGTATGAGTAGGTCTAAGTCTAGGAAATATGATACTCAACATGGATCCCACTTGCTCAATATATAAATTTGTAACTACGGAATATTCTGCCTAGGGACACGTGGCACTAAGCTTCCAGAAGCCTAGCGGCAGCATACTCTAGCGACATGTGGCACCACCCACCTACCACTTACGTGGCCCTTGACCGCATCTTTCCACGAGGGATCCCATCCAAGAGACGTGAAGACTCCTTGAGCATCGTGGGACGACCCACGCCCCACGAGAACGTGGGTCGAGCACGTTCTCCCCACACTTAGTATAAAAGAACCCTCACCCGGGGGACTTAAGGAGAGATTCAATACACTGAAGGAACGACACCTACAGTCGTTTAAGCAAATACTCTGAGTACCTTCAGACACCCTATTTCCAAACTTACATCACGCATCCCAAGCTCTGCCCTCAGCACCGTCAGGCTTCGCTGTCGGCAGACGCATCTCCGTCCCGGAGTACTCCACCTACAGAGCTCCCAGTAGCTCTCAAAGACTCAAGCTCTCTCACATTAAGGCAACCTCCCACGAGCGGCTCGCCCGCCCGGAGTACCTTATGCACGTCTTAGCCGTACACGGCCCGATACAGGTAGCCTAACGGCCCCTATAGACGTCACCATGACGAACTACGTGGACTTTGATCCCTGCCCAAGGGTACGTAGGCACCTAGGTTCCTCACCTAAGGACAAGTCCCCCAAGGTTAAGACCCCTTGCGGTCCTTAATTGCAAATCACAATTGTCTGAACCAAAAACGACAATTACAAAATTATTTAAATATTTTTTTTTATTTTATAAGTGCAACTATTTAACCATAAAAAAAGAAGATATTATTTGCTTCAACTTTCTCAATATGATAATTTAACTTTATTATTAATGTATAAATTATTGTATTTTCTAATTTTATAAGAATAAATTTATTAAGATTTTATATTGATTATATATTTGATGATTCAAAATTACCTTTTTTTTTGCCTGAAAATTACCGTATTTGATGTAACTTGTATATTAGTAGATGAATAATAATTTGAAGAAAAAAATAATTATTTTAAATTTTTCTAGGTCTAGGTGAGAGTACTGGGATTGAGGTACGTATTTGAAGGGTCCAAGGATGTGGATAACCGCTTGAGTGAGGTCCGAGGACGGGGACTATAATACCCCCTGACCCTATACCCATGATCATTTTTAAGGGTCGATTATAATACCCCGTAACCCTATACCTATGATCATTCTTAAGGGTCGTCTGGCTGTCATTTTAGAAATTGTTTATTTTTATATAATTTCCTTTAATGGAATTTGAGGAAAACATTGTGAGAGATAAGCATTGTATGGTTGAGAAATTTGTATAAAAAAGTATTCAAACTGTAAAATTATTAAAGATATATATAAATTTTAAGTATTTTTTTTTGGAATAAATTTTAAATATTATTAATGTTATTAAATAGATAAAAAAGTGTTATTGACAAAAAAAAAATTAGTAGAAATATTTATTATTCTTAATTTTAATTAATAAATAAATAAATATAACATGTTAATTTGTTTATTAATTTAATAAAATAGTAGTTAAATAAATTATTAATTTTAATTGATGAAATTTCATTATTCATTGATAAATCAATCGACGATATATTTAAGTGAGGATAGACTTACCCTTAGGTACCTAGATGCCTACGTACTATGAAGAGAAATCAAAGTCTACGTAGTTATAGATTGTGAAACGTCTATGGTAGCCGTTAGGCGAGAGAGTTACCTGAGTAGGTATATGCTGTATGTGGCTAGCTCGAACGTGGTGGCTCTATGCGGAGTCATAGATGAGGGAGTCATAAGGGGTTCTATGGATGTGGAGCCTTGGAGATAAGCAACTACTTGAGAGTGGAGGAGGCCCGTATGTAGGGTGATACGAGCACAGAAGGCAATGGTGGAGCTAGAATAATCATGGAATCTTTGAAGGGGCTTATAGGAGTGACTTGGACAAACCAAATAGCAATCGTGTCATCAATTGTTGTTGGCAACATCATTTACACCAAGTGGGCTGAAAATGGAGCTTCACAACATGTATTGGGCTTGAAAACATTAATTTGGAGAGCTTGGACCAAGTACTATACATGTGGAGACTTATTTAAGCCTAAATCATTATATTTTTGGCTTAAAATGCTTATTTTAATTTGGGTTTATTATTTGTGTGAAAATCATTATATTTAGGTTTTATTATTTAAAACCCATTAGTGATTTAAGACAATTATTTCATATTTAATGTTTTAATTAGTTTGGACTTAATGTTTAAAGGTCCAATAGGGTTTATTTTATTTTGGGCTTAAGTATGAGTTGTTTGAAAGAGTGAAAGACATAGTTTCTTTTAGGGTTTTCTTTTGGAGTATAAATACTCATTTATTTTCTATTGTAAGGGACAAGTTGAATGAAATTTGAATGAATGTGTTTTCTTTATGAAAACTTCTATGTGTGTGTGCAAGTGGGGATGGATTTCTTTGCTTGTTGCATCAAGAGATTGAATCTACTTATCAAAGGTTAGTTTATCTTTGTGGCGTTTATTCAGTCTCTTCCTTTTTAGCTCTATTATCTATGTTTCTAAAAACGAGTTTCTTAGGGGTTCAGTATGACGGGTGTTTATTTTAAGGTTTGGCTTGATTCAAAGCGGGTGTTGGCGTTTTAGTCTCGATCATAGGTTGGGGTTCCGCATCATAGGGTTACATGAGGATGAGCATGGGGAGCTTCTGTACGAGATAGAGAGGAGGAGTTTTCTTCTCATTGAGTTGTGTTGTAACTAAGTTTAGGTGAATGAGGCATATTTGTAGCCAGGAGGCAGCCTTGGTATAACACCCCTTATCCTATTGTCCATTTTAGTTAATTAATAATATGGATAATTATAATATTATAAGATAAATTTATTACCACTTTTCTCTACTCGAGTAAATTTTTACTTTTACCAAGTTATTATCAAATAGTGATTCCGGTTCGGGTTATTACTCTCAGTTTTGTGGACACCCAATTTTATCTGGTCCCAAAAACACAGCTAAGCCAATAGAAATAAAAGAAAATAGAAAATAAAAAAATAATAAAGCCCAGAGGTCGCGACCCTGGCCAGGGCAGGTCGTGATCCCCCACGTCATCATGACATCATCATGATGTCACCAACGAGAAGCTAGGTCGCAACCCCCGTAAGCTAAGGTCGCGACCCCCAGCCATGAGGTCGCGACCTCCCCCGTATCAAATCAAAGGATATTTGCGAAATCCGAACTTCTTCCTGCTTTGTGATCAGTCTGAACACTATAAATTGAGGCCTCGCCATACAGTTTAGACGGGAGAAATATCTGAGAAATACTATGAGAGTACCCTGACAAGTGCCGAAACACTAAGAGTGAGAGTAGAATCTAGGAGAAAAGTTACTTTGTCTATGGAGACCCTTGAAATTCCTATTATCTCTAGAATTAAGGTGTAAAGGGCCCTCCGACATCAATTTCTTTCATCCTTCATCTCTTAATCTTTGTCTCTATTTCTGGTTGCTGCTCATTCTCTGCTGTTAATATTTCCAAGGTCGTGACCCATACACTCACAGGTCGCGACCTTGGCCTTTAATCCCCACGTTTATTTCTTGCCTATTTTCAAATTAAGGACTTGTCGAGGTCACGACCTTAGTACCTACAGGTTGCAACCTTGGTCCACTTTTCCTATATATTTTCATCTTTGCTTTTTGGATTTTTAACCCTCATGGTCGCGACCTCGGTTTCTTTGCCCTTTTTTTTTCTTATTTTCTTGTTTCTGGGTTCTTATGACAAGAAGTCGTGACCCCTGCCTACAGGAGTTGCGACTGTCACCAATGCTTGGCCTCTGGATTAGAGGTTGAAGGAGCTTCAGGGTTTGCAACCCCTAGCTGATTTCACTATTTATTTTCTATCAATTTACACACCTTCAGTATCACTGGGGAACTACTTGTTCCTTCATGCACTTTGTTTGATTGCATTGTAGATAGGGGTCGGGGAGCCTTCATTCTTACAGACCCACCCCACGTAGGGGCGGTGTGTGAAACTCCAACCACCATGGTTTGAAATCAAGTCTTTAGGCTTTAAAACCTATACCATGGCATAGAGGACGGACAATGGCTTAAGGGATTAAGTGGACTTTTGTTCATTTTTCAGGACATGGATGAAGTTGTTGTTACATTGACACTAGTCATAGTGTTTTACCAACTCTTCGGAGTCTGACCTCATGGTGGGCTAATAGTATCTTGCTCGAAGTGCTTTTCATCATAGGGTCCCGGTAGACTAATGGATCTCGTAGATGCTTCGTGGAGCTCCCTAACAACATTGCCTGCCTCAACAGGAGGAAGACATCGGATATGGGGAGAAGAGAAACCTCTTTTGTACAGGTTTTCGACCCATATAAAGTACCTGGGTGCCTGCCTCAGTATTTTTATTGCTTCCTCTTTTTCAGAGGGGAGAACATCACTCATGAGATATGCTTTTATTGGCGTTATACAAGATTTGTCCACCTCTGTTGACAAAGTTTCTTGGGAAATGCTAGGCCATGTGAAGGTCACTTTAAGCACAGACCTGTGACATGAGAATCCAGTTACATGTGCCATCTTGGATAAGGCATCCGCCCATGTGTTCAGAATGTGCAATATCCGTGTGATTAGGATGGATTCTAATCTATTAAGTAGTCGTTGGACGTATTTCCAAATATTTCAATATATTGGGGTCCATTGACATTGTAGTCTTCATGGAGTTGGCTTACTACAAGCTGGGAGTCGCTGAAAAGCTTGACTTGCGCCACGCCTAGGTCTAGGCCGAGGTGTATTACGAGGGTTTCATATTCTGCCTGATTGATGGAAGTTGTGAATGTGAAGAGGATGGCTCATTCAATTGTCACATCTTGGAGCTTTTGATAATTACACCAACGCCCAAGGATTTTCCTGTAGTGGAGCCGTTGACATAGTGATAACGCACAAAAATCATAAGAGTTTTGCACTCCAACCCTGTTGCAAGATATGAATAAAAAAACCTAAGTTATGCAGTATAATGTACAACCAAGGATCGATCTCTCGCGGAGCCTCTAGGTTAAGCTCTACAGTCAATCGTGTTCAAGTTAAGAAATAGGTTAAAATAGCAGGTATTATTAGTATTGGCAAGAAAGATTCAATTCAGAATTAATAAGAATCTTCTTAGACTGGTAAGCATACATTCCCTCCGACCGATAGCTTAAGTATGAAATGGGTAAATCTAGATAGTGATAACGCACAAAACACATAAGAGTTTTGCACTCCAACCCTGTTGCAAGATATGAATAAAAAAACCTAAGTTATGTAGTATAATGTACAACCAAGGATCGATCTCTCCCAGAGCCTCTAGGTTAAGCTTTACAGTCAATCGTGTTCAAGTTAAGAAATAGGTTAAAATAGCAGGTATTAGTATTGGCAAGAAAGATATAATTCAGGATTAATAAGAATCTTCTTAGACTAGTAAGCATACATTCCCTCCGACCGGCAGCTTAATTATGAAGTGGGTAAATCTAGATAGACAAGTCTATCATGACCCAAGGTCATAGCACCAACAAAGCTGACAAGTACACATACAACCCGATCAAAAATTAAGAACACAAGTGGGCAAACATAAATAAACATAGGCTAAAATGCACAGAACCCCCCTGAACTATAGGGTGTTTGCACATAACCTCTCTGAACTTTAAAAAGTTGCATAGCACCTCCCTAAACTTTTCAACTTTTGCACATAAAGGATTCTGTTAACTTTTTCATCCAATTTTTAACACTCAATGCCACATCAGCTTCCACATCACATTTTAATTCCATGTCAGCTGGACAAATAAATAATTTCTCTACCATAAACATAATATGAAAAGTAGTCCTTGGTTAAAACATCGTAGCTCATGCCCTAATGGTCCTCCTCAAAGAATCGAGGATTTTAGCTACTCATGAGAACTAAACTACACAAAACTAAATAGAAAACTTTGTTGCTTACAAATGAAAACCTTTGGGCTTGTTTATAGCCCTAAAAAAGACTACTCGAATCCTACTCCTACTGAAAACCCTATCCCCATGAGCCATTTAAATTCAAAATCAAACACGCCCACACATGGGCCATTTAGACACACTCGTCGTGGCGAGCATATTCATACTTTTCATGGCAAATTATCTTTATTTAATGAAACTATGCGTTTTTTCTTTCCATTTCTTCCCTTGCTCCAACTTCTAGCTTGAAATTTGTGACATCCTACCCGAAATACCAACTTATATTGATTAAATTAGTATTTATTAAGCGTTGGACTAATGATGACAGCCCTCAGAAACTTAAGAGTCTCTTGAATGACTCGAAGGGCCTTCAGGGAAAATCCAAAACCGCTAATGATGACAGCCCTCGGAAACACGCAAGCATTAATTAAAAGAAAACGGCAAGCATAAGTTGTAAGTCATCAGAAGTGACAGTAACCGGCCAAGTCATGATGTGTGGCATCAGTGACAGCCTACTCCTTCAAAAAGTAACTCACCAGAAAGTACCAGAAAATACGCAAGCCTTCTTGCCTATATGCTTGACCATCAGGGTCCATCCAAATAGCAGAGGACCTCATTAGGACACGGCGGGTGAACTTGCCCCCGAAAAGCTTGCGAGAGACACTTCGAATGGTAAGTAATACTCTTGACCTTTAAAATTCCCCCGCATACCCTCAGAGGGCATCTTCAGAACTTTCCTTCCTCGCAATGATGACCCCTCCTCGGAAAGACGCGTACCTTTCTGCAAAGACGGCTCGAGAAACTTGCCAAGGAACCCAAGAAGTCAATAGTCTGGATTAGGACGCATGGCACCTCTGACAACCTATTTCTTTGAGATCAATCCTTGAGAAAAATCAGGCCAAGTCTTTCACCCGAACGTTTGACCAACTTACTCCGTCTGACTAACAATCGAGCTCGTTTGGCCAAAACCCTTGGCGGGAGACTTTTCCCCGAATAGCTTGTCAAAGAAACTTAAGTCAATGGGCGCCCAGCACCCATAGACTTAGACGACTTATGTAACTACAGATTATTTCTCCATGGGACACGTGGCACTAACCTTCTAGAACATTGGAAGGTACGCAAGTCAGTGACACGTGGCACCATTCTCTGGCCTCGTACGTGGCTTGTACACATGACTTCCCACACATGCTATCGTACTAGAGACATGTGATACGCTCAACCATCGTGGATCGACCCATTACGAGCAAGAATATGGGTCGACCACGTTCCCTTTTACACTTAGTATAAATACCCTCACCCAAGGAACTTGACCGGGACAAATAAGAGATAATACTCTAAGTACAATATCACCTCCACATCTAAGCCTGATCAACCACATCTTGCCGTTAAGCAATCAGAGCTCGTATCCTTTCTGGATATCTCCATCCACAAGCTCCAAGCTACCCAGAGGAACCCTTGCTCTCTCCTTCCTCTGAGGAAATCTCTAACTGGTGGCTCGTCCGCCTGGAGTACTCCATACACATCCTAGCTGCACACGGCTTTTATTGGTAATGCTCCTACCTAACGGCTCCTATGGACATATACTATTCGAACTACGTGGACTTTGATCCCTACGCAAGGGTACGTAGGCACCTAGGTCATCACCTAAGGACAATTCCTCCAAGGTTACGACCCTTTGCGGTCCTAATTTCTGATTTAGAATTGTTTGAACAAAAAATAACAATTACAGAAAGCATGAGTATAGTAGAACGTGATGCTTTGTTGGTATTCCGCACAATTTTCCAGGAGTAGATGTTCAGTGTTACGGTAGTACTGAACTTCAGTACATTCCTCCAATCAGTTGGTTCCTAAAGCATTCAAGGTGAATCCTTATTAATGTGAATTAATATTAATATTAATAAATGGCTCTACATGATTAGAGGGATGTACTGAAGTTCAATGGTACGGTACCATTGAACTTCTATCCATTTTCCAGATGGGTGTGAAGGAAGATAATGATGAAGTCACAACCAAGACTTGGATATTGTCTTTTGAATTTCTTTAGTTTCATTCTACACTTATCTCACCTGTATATTTTCGGTTTTGATGTCTGTAGTCACATTTTTCGCAATGCAGGATAAACTTTTCGGATTTTGTTATACAAAATATATCAGAGCTAAACTAGAGGAAATTGCCTAGAAACAAAATGCAGAATAATAAAAAAGAAGGATATGGAATCTGGAAACGGACCTCCGATGAGCTCTACTTGAATCAATGCATTAATCTTTTAATAATGGAGTGTGTGTGATAGCTATTTAATTGGTTTATTTTTTTCATGAAGCATTTGTGATACTTTCTGTGGTTCTTTCTGTTTGATATGATATGCCTTTGTTTTTGGGTCTATGGATAATGTGCATGTGTGGTAAGTTTTCCTTCAGCTATGCCTTCTCTCACAATCTGAAGCAAATTTTGGAAGCCAACGCTCGCATGCCATAACGTCTAATTTCAATTTATTGTGATCCACCTTATGCTAATGTGTAATTGGAATTAATTTGCGTCTTATTTCAATATCTGTATTATGAATCTGTAAAATTTGAAACAGGATCTTCTACTGTCCACTTATGTTGCTGTTGTTGCTGTCCAGTAGAAACGACACCGTTTAGCGTGCTAAATTACTTCTCTTTGCTTTACATCTACACGGCGTTTTGATGAGGAAGATTCTAAAGGAAAATATTATATTTGTGTATTTGAGGTAAAAATTGTCTTTCATTTTAGTCCCAATAAAAATATTCTTGCAATATATAAAAATTATACCTGTATTTCATTTTAATCCTTAAACATGTATTCTTGTTGAATTTTATATTAAAAAATTATTTTTGGTTTTTTAGTTTTTAGTTTATATATTTTTTATTAATTTTAATTTTTCTAATCCATCCATGATAACCATAGGTCTTTATTAGTGTAAATCCCTTTTCTTCCTTAATACTCAATCTAAATATACCCTCTAAGTTTTTATCAATGGTTGAGAAAAATTAAAATTAACAAAAAATATATATAAACTAAAAAATAAAAAACCAAAAATAATTTTTTTAATATAAAATTCAACAAGAATACATGTTTAAGAATTAAAATGAAAGACAAGTATAATTTTTATATATTGCAAGAATATTTTTTATTGGGACTAAAGTGAAAGACAATTTTTACCTAAAATACACAAATATAATATTTCCCTTTAAAATCTTCCTCAACAAAACGCCGTGTAGATGTAAAGCAAAGAGAAGTAATTCAGCACGCTAAACGCCGTTGTTTCTACTGGACAGCAACAACACCAACATAAATGAACAGTAGAGGATCCTGTCTCGTAAAATTTGGACAGTAAATGAAAATTCACATGCATAGAGAATCAATGACATATTGACATATATTGGATTGGCAATTTTTAAACCTCGAAGTTCCAGTGAAATAGATATTCAATGGTACAGTAGTATTGAATTTCAGTAAATATTTTCAATCACTTGACTCTTAATCTATTTAAAGTGGACCCTAATTAATATGAATTTTTATTAATAGTAACAAATAATACTACATATTTGGAAGAATGCACTGAAGTTCCGTGATACGATAATACTGAACTTTTATCCGTTTCGGTGATTAGAATTAAGGATATATTAATATTACGTTTATATAGAATGCATTAATTAACATATCTTAAATGGTGAATAATTCTTTCCCGTCCACACAGAGGTCAATGAGGCCAATTAATTCCATCATAATCATGTCATTTATATATAAATCTGCCTACTTAATGCACATGCCTAAGTTTCCCTCATAAATAATATAGTTGACTGGTCCATGATTACATTCATTCCTTATTGTCTTGTAAAGTGCACATCAATTGGTATCTATATATATATATATATAAAGGAATTCCTTGCAACATATGTTTGACAATTAGGATTGAAGACTGCTTTGCTCATCTGACACATCATTACCTCAACTTTTAATCTCATGTATTTAGTCCACATGTCAAGTCATGTTACAAGTGCTAAATTTCTATTGGTTCACATAATTTATAATAATCCATCTTGGTATTTCTGTCTTCCATGGAGACCCAATCAAATTGATTCATTTTAATTCAATGCAATAATAATATATTGAAAAAATCACGCGTGCTTTAATGGCAAAAATTGGTCAATAGGATTATCAATTAATTTGGACCGAAATTATGCATAAATTGATCAATCCATTATTAATGCAAATACAATATTTAAAGTATGCCGCCATTGTTTGCATTACCTTTTAAATATGCAGCTTTATTTTGCTTCCCAAACTACTCCGCTGCTCGGAATTAATTGATAAATAAATTTTAGATTAATATAAAATTATTATTATATAGATATAGTTATAAATAAATATATTTAGTTATTTATTGAAAAGTTACACTTGAGAAATTAATTTTTTGGTGTCATACTTTTCTTTTGTGATACCAAAATTCTGCACATAGAAGTATTTTTTTAGTTATTTGTAAGTTGGCTATTTATTGAAGTTACACTTGTGAAGTTGAGGAAGTTATTTTTTTGGTATTACACTTTACTTTTGTAGCACCAAAAATTTACAAAACTATATTAATATAGATAAAAGAATATACATGGCCTCAAATAATCTGCTATATTAATACAAATTGGGGAGGATTTTCTTGCCCCTTACTGGTTGTGGTCACATCTTTTTCATCAAACATAATTTATCAAGTTCAGTGCATCTCATAACCATTTTAGTTTACACTTTTTCTCAATTCCTTTTGTGGCTTCTAATCATTTTTCTGCATTTTAGTTTGCAATTGGATGATTTAGATTGCCGCATTTGGACACCACACCTTCACAATCACAATGTTTTTTTTTTTTGATGGAAATTCACAATCACAATGTTGCTTCTCGATATACAGTGACAACAATTATTTTCAAAGGTCACATATGACAGTTGTTGGATAATGTAATTTTTATTTATTTATTTTTAGAATTCAATCTTTCCAAGTTTTTATTGGAAAAAAAAGGGTAAAATACTATTTTGGTCCTCAATGTTTGCATGAAGTTTAATGTTGGTCCTTAATGTTTCAAAAGTTTAATGTTGGTCTTCAAAGTTTTTTTTGGTCGATTTTGGTCCTCAAGCGTAACACCGTTAATTTTTGCCATTAAATGATGACGTGGTATGCTTATGTGGCACACCATCTCTCTTATGTGTCATATTTTAATGACGTGTTATGACACATCAGATAAAGCTGATAGTGAAGGAGAGAAGATGATGATGTGGCAGTGATGTGTCATGTCACATCATTAAAATATGACACGTAGGAGAGAGGGTGTGCCTCATAAGCATGCCACGTCATCATTTAACGGCAAAAGTTAATGGTGTTATGCTCGAGGACTAAAATCGACCCAAAAAAAAACTTTGAGGACCAACATTAAACTTCATGCAAACATTGAGGACCAAAATAGTACTTTAGCCAAAAAAAATATTTCCAAGTTTTTATGCAGAGGTTGGTACCAAATTTATAGACTTTTTTGTCAATTCTTAATCATAGCAATGGTTGCTAAGTTTATTGTCTAGGTATTGAAAATTCATTATCATTTTTGCAAGATGATTTTGCTTATGTACGTGTATTCGTTCATGTATGGTGTGATTTCTTTAAAGAAGAGACGATAGAATAATGCCAATCTATATCTATATAATATATTAAAGGAGAATACATGAAGCAACTTTTGGACATGTGGCAAGAGTGTCATCTTTTATAATTCTGCCATGTCATCATTGGAAGAAATCTAGCCTGCTTCTAAGTCAACGGTCGGATCAATCCTTAGCTATATATAATTACTCATCAAATAAATGTTTTGATTTGAATTACTATTTAAGATTAAATTAAATTGAGTTGACTTCAGATGCTAATTGATTTGAATTAAAAATCTTGAGATTTACAAATTAGAACATGATTATGTACACATATGAAATTTTATCCTCATCGAATATATGGTAAGCTTTATCAGAAATCTTGAGATTTACAAATAAGAGAATGATTATGTACATATATATAAAATTTCACGGATGATTCTCTACGTAATGATTTCATTATGGAGATTTATAAACTCATTCTTACTAATCCATTTTAATATTGTGATGATGTTGCATTTGTGTCATTTTTTATATTTTTGAATTTTGAATCTTAATCCAACCGAATTTTGTTTAGAAATTATATAGTGTGATGAATTACTTCCAATTTATTTACACATATTCTGTGTCCATAATTAATTTTTCTACATTACACACTGGTTTTTTTTCGAAATACAGTATGCATTAAAGACGCCGACAAATTCGTTTTTTTATTCTCATGAACTTAAATAATTAGATAACGTAAATTAATTTTTGAAAATATATAATACATTAAATAACATTAGTGAAATGTTGCAAAATAATAATAGATAAAAGTCAAATACATGTTGCAAAATCCTATTTTGAAAACGTAATTAAATGTAGTATATAATAGATATAATGAATATTTGAAAACGTAATTCCAAAAATAATGTTGTCTATTTGCACAAGAGATTTTGCATTATTATTTCACTGTGGAACATATTTAATGTATTAATAAAAATAATAACCTTTTTCGGGTCTAAATTAATTGTCATATTTTGCATTACTATTTTCTAAATTAATTTTTTTAAAAAATAAATTAAATATAATGAATATTCGACTGGACAATAGCTTCTGTAACCTTCAATAGCGTTGAGATTTATGTGTAACATATACGATATTTGTTACGAACGATCGGTGATGAAGCTGCATCTATTATATATATATATATATATATATATATGATCACAAGACAAAGAGTAACAAACATGAGCTTATGCGAATGATGAGATGGGAGCTTCTTCGGCATTCTAAAGATACGCTTATAATAATGGATGTGACATTTGGAGCAACTGGTAATGGAGTAGAAAAACATTGACGGAGTTTAATTTTATAATAGAGAAATAGTAGAGAGTGAAATAAATTGTGAATGAAAACAAGATTGTAGGTTTAGAATTAAAATTATAACTTTGTATATGAATTATAATATATGAAATTACTAAAAATCAATAAAATACATATAGTAAATAAAAGTTACACTGAATTATATTTTTTAAGAATTTACATTCTCCTAAAATTTTTATTTGATTGAAATTTAAATTCAATTTTTAATTTTTTTTAAATGTAGACAAAATTAAATTAATGTTGATGCTAATAGTTCTCACTATGGTGAAAGAGATTGATTTTTAAATTTATGGTCGACATTTGTTTCTTGTGCTGAATTTCTTGAAATTTCTTTTGATATTCATCCTCAACATTCATTCATTTTTTTAATATTAAAAAAATACGACTACGGGTATGACTTGATTTTAATATTACCATGCATCATAAATGGTAAAACATTTCAAATATAAATTCAATTTCTGGAACATATATATGTCATGAAGGACATAGAGGCGAGCATTAGTCGTATTCGGGTGAATTAGTCAAATAGAGTAATTAGGATCAAGTTAAATTTTTAAAATCTAACTTGCTCACTTAACGCCAACTAACCTGATGTATCAAATTATGTCGGATAATTAGGACGAGATCAATTGGGTTGTGATTTCAATGTTTTTCTTTTCATAAATGATAAATTGAATACTTTTAGATTGAGCACTTACCACAATGGAAAAAACTAAAGTTGTTAGTTAAGTTATAACTCTTTCTACTTAACTTAGCCTTGCCTTAGCATAATGCAGTTGAACTATCACTTGGTCTTTACCCAGAGCTTTATCATGGGACAATTGCTACCACATCTTGACCAACAATTCCCCCTTCAACTATGCCTTCCTGGAAAAAAAACCTTGACCTTAGCTCTAATACCAATTGTTGGATCAAGTGTTTACCAATATGCCAAAAGTTATACTTTTTAGTGATTAGAGCCAAAATTTTCTACTTAACTCAGCACAACCCAAATACCATACAGTTTTTATGGTTATATATGAATCGACAGAGGGAATCTAAAAGACACTTCTGGCCTTTTTTTTTGTTATATATGAATTCTATATGCTTATAAACTTTTTATTAGAAATAATTATTTATGTTGATGTTATGATTTTATTTTCTATAAAATAGAAATATTATGTTTTAATTTTGAGTAGACATATAAACAAGAGGTTTTTCATGTATAGAGTTACATGCATGGCCCATTTGGTTACCAAAAAGAATTTTGAATGAATGAGAATGAGAATGGGAATATCATTATCACGGTTCGTTAGCAACAAAAAGAAAAGTAGAAATATTACCTCTGTAATGGTTTTGTTGGTTGGCTAAAAAACAATAAGAGGAGTTTATACTCTTCTCATTGCATGAAATGTAAAAATATTCGCTAGCTTTGGCTGAGGTTTATACTCTTCTCAGATGAAGAAGAGTTTCATTTAAAAATCAATTTATAAGCCATTAAATTTTGTTTGATAAGATAAGCCATTAAAATTAAAATAAGGATATTTTTTTCTCTTTTATATATTTTTTTAATTAAATAATGGGACAATTTTTCAAAAAAATAAAAGGAGCAGTTTTTTCTCTCTTATCTATATATATTTTTAATTAAATTGTGGGGCAATTTTTAAATAAAAAAATTATATGGAGCAATTTTTTTATAGAGATTGGGTTGTGGCTAAAAAATGTAATGAGATAGTTATTTGTAGAGATAGAGTAGTGGGTAAAAAATGGGGTATATTTTTTTCAAAACAAATGAAAATTGAGTAGTTGTTGAATTTTAAACTCATAAATCAAATTTAAAATTATTTTACAAAAAATTGGGGCAATTAATTGATTTAATTTATTATCATTTGATTTTATATATTTAATTTATGAAAAAAATAATATTTAAAAATCAGTTTATAAAGCCATGAAAATTAAAATAAGAATATTTTTATTTTTTGTCCCTCTTTTATATATATATATATATATATATATAAATTTATAGTTTTAAAATTATTTTACAAAAAATATGGGACAATTGACTAATTTACTTTATTATTATTTGATTTTATTTATTTAATTTATGAAAAATAATATTTAAAAATCAGTTTATAAGCCATACAAAATTAAAATAAGGATATTTATGTTTTTCTAAAAAATGGGAGATAGTTATTTTATAGAGATTGGTTAGTGATTGAAAAATGTAATGAGGTGGTTATTTGTAGAGATGAAGTAGTCGATGAAAAATGTGGTTTTTTTTAAAACATGAAAATTGAGTAGTGACTGAATTTGAATTTTTTTTTTAAAAAAAAAAGTGACAATTATTTTATTTGTCAAGTTGTAGTACTTTTTTTTTGCCATCTTTAAGTTGTAGTACTAACATAATTTTTTTGTATATAATATTAATTGATATTGATATAACGATTTTTATATGAACATCTATAAATGCATCCCGTGCAAAGCACGGGTCACACACTAGTCTATTATAACTAAAATTTATTATAACAATGACATCATTAATTATACAAACAACAATCAGAGCCTTTTCCCACTAGGTAGGGTCGGCTAATGACATCATTAATTATATTCAAATAATATTTAAAATTCATATAATAATTATTATACTTTAAATTAAGTGTCAATAGTTTGAGAGTTGGCTTCTAAAAAATTTTAGATTTCAAAAAAGTGAAGAAAAATTATAATTAAGTTAATAATTATAATGATAAAAACTTCATTTTGATCCCTCATCACTTGGATAATGGAGTGACCAAATTGATACTAAGTGCAAACATGGGGAACTAAATTGAGATTGAACCAACGTGAGGGACCAAATTGATACCAATTACAAACATGGGGACTAAAGTGAGATTTAACAAATATTAGGGACAAAATTGATACCAATTGCAAATATAGAGGACCAAATTATATTGAGATTGAGCAAATATTAGGGACTAAACTTTAAAAAATGCTAAATGTATGGGACCAAAATGAAGTTTTTGTCAAATTATAATACCTTAAACTATTAATAGAGGCATGAGTGCAAGTAAAATCGTAGAGAGAAAGCAACTTGGGTTGGAAAGAGAGGCAGTAGTGCACGTAAACAGAGAGAAAACAGTACGACGCTTGGGTGGTGAATTTTTAGGGCACGCTTAATCTATATGCACGAATGTAAAGTACTGTAAAGAAAGTATTGTGTTAGCTAGAAAATAAACCAAGAGGAGGGGTGAATTGGTTTATTCAAATTTTAACTCTTTGAAAAAACTTCATTCCGATTAGGACTCTTAGTTAATTTAGGACTCTTATGAAAATCATTTTCTTTGAGTTAAGGAGTCAGAAATAGGGAAGGGTTGCACACACAATTTTGCTGGAGAGGTTCACTACCCAAGTTTGCTTGAATAGCTACGTCCTCTCCCCTTCTAACCAAATAGTTAGAAGGCCTATATTACTCAATTCAATTCTTACAACCAAGTAACCCAGACCCTTTTTGGGAAAGCACACTTGCTTTTACACTTCCCTTACAGCAATATAGGACTCAACTCAGCAACAAACTTATAACCTAATATAATAAGTTTCTCCAGGAACCTTCCTCAAGGATCAGCCTCCTTACTTAGATTTTACCTCTAAGAAACTTAGTATATTAAATCCTCCAAAATCCAATCCTATGATTCAGACCCAAGAACTTAATATTTGAAGTTCCTTTTAGAACCTTGTTTCACCACAAGGATCAACCTCCTCAAGGCTTTTACCATTAGGACACTCCAAGTATTAATTCCTTTTTCAACCAGAATCCTCACCAGGACTCTGACTCTCAATACACAAAGAATTTAATATAAAGAGTTCCCTCTTTGCAACCTTGCTTCACCTTGCAAGGATCAGCCACCTCAAGGCTTTTATCGCAGGAGACTCAATATATTAACTTCTTCTAACAACCTCAATCCTTAGCAGGATTCACACAAGAACTTAATGGTTGAATATCTTTTTGTAACCTTGTTCACCCAACAAGGATCAGCCCTTACCCAGGCTTTTACACCCAAGATACTTCAAACACTAAACTCTTATCACAAGCAAGAGAAGAAGAAAAATAAATCCAGTCAACTAATGACTATTACAAATTACAGCACAAGGACTCACATAGAAATCGCACACAAGAATCGCACACAGGAGTCACTCAGTCTCTTCTTCACTCAGAAGATTTTTGCCACTCTTGAAAGCTTGGAACACTTAGTTGAAAACTTCAGCTTCCTCTGTCATAGCTTTAAATAGGCAGAGCTGAGATCTAAACGTTGGAGCCAAGCATTTGAACTTCTCCATCTTTTTCTAGCCGTTGGAGCCTTCTGTATTTAATGCACCTTAGAATTTCAGTGCAGGACTCAGAGAAAGAGAGAGAGAGCAGGAAGCTAGCCGTTACTCATCCATTTTGAATCTCCTTGTTTTCTTTCTTTCTTTTTATTAAATGTGAGAAGCTCTTTGCATATTTCCGGCGCTGAACTTACAGAGAGAAAAGCTAATGGATGAAGTATAAGCATTTTGGATATGTTTTTTTCTCTTACTCCTTTTATGCATGGTTTCTTTGATGGAGTAAAGGTTACACTTCTTCTTTATTTCTACAAGGTCTGCACAATAGTTACCTACTCCACCTACTCCACTTTTTGTGGTCAGATTCATGAATTAAGGGAAAAGTAGGTACATTTTTTACATACCCATGTGATAAGCATAGGATGAGACAAGGACAAACTCATGATTCAAAATGTATGGGCCAATTCTTTACCTTTTTCTAATTTGGGCCTTATGATATATTTTGGGCTAAGACCATACAAGCATCACACCAAATACCCAATATTATCAAGCCCATTTACCATACATGCATCATACCAAATTTAATACCCAATATTATCAAGCCCACTTGATCAAACAAAATTAGTTGACATATTAAAATAATAACTTAAATCCATAAATGTTTTTGGTTCATCATTCTCCCCCTTTTTGATATGTCAACAATTTTGTTTGTGTATGATGCTCCCCCTTAGTTTATGCATCCAAAAAAAATTTACCATGTAGCAAATCAGTCCTGGAAACAGATCCAGTAAAGTTGAAAATTGGAAAAGTTGGAAAAGTTATTTTTAATTTCAGTCGTCCATTGCCTTAACGGTCCAGATGCTGCCAGATCACCATCTTCTCAACACTCTTTCATTTTTTCAATTCAGCCCTCTTCTACAGTCCCGCGCGCGAGAAACTCCAACCAAGTTCTTTTTTTTACTCCATTCTCATTTGCTGATTCTTCATCTTTAAGCTGAGAACCCTCATTCATCCAGCCCCCTTCTTCTTCATCCATATTCATCCAGAAGGCCGGTTTTCCCCTCTTGTATATTTGAAAATGTAAGGTGTCTTTGCTGTCTCTGTTTTTGGTCTGTAAATATGTTTTGCTACTGTCTCTGTTTTTTATTCAGCCTCCAATATGCATAAGTCATGTGGACATATGAAATGCAAGCTACAAGATCTCTTAAAACCTGTGAAGAAAGGCACCATTTTCTTATTGCTTTGTTTTTCTAGTTCTGTTGTTGTTTCTATTGTACATGTTGCTTTGTATCCAATGTGCACGTTGCTATTCTTTTCCTCTATTTAAAGGCATACTAATGAATGAAACCAAAACTTCCATCACCCTCACAATAAATTTACATAGGAGAAACAAAAAAAAAATCACAATTTAGATATATTTTGAAGGATAACCTTTACATTTAATTGTGTGAACTTTTCAAGGATAATCTCTTTGTCTAACCTTTGCTTTTAATTTGTGTTGAATTTAGATATATTCCTTATAATTAAAAATAATTTTCTTTATGGTTTGTAGGGAAGGAGCATTTACTATTGCCTCCAATGAAAATGATAATTTAGATATGGATTGGAAACCGAAAATAGGAATGAAATTTGAAACCATAGATAAGGCTTGGGAATTTTGGAATGCTTACGGTGGAAAAATGGGTTTTGGAGTAAGGAGGTTATTTACAAACAAAAGTAAGAAAGATGGATCAATCACTACTTGTAGGTTCGTTTGTTGCAAAGAAGGAGTAAGAAGAGCAAATAAAGGAGTTCATAATGTTGTGAATCGTCGACAAGAAACAAGATGACTCAATTGGTGGTTTAAATTATGGAAATACTTATACAAGATCTCAGATTGAAACTAAATTAGGTAAGATTTGCAAATTCACTAGGTAAAACTCCAAATAGATTGAAACCAAAAGTTCCACATAACTTGATGAATCATTTACAAAATAATAGCCTTAATGCATTTGAATGGCTTTCAATTAAACAAAACAAACACAAAAAAACCCTAATTCAAACACTACAAATCAACAAAAATCAGCCCTTGCATCAAAGAAGAAATCAGAAGGCATAACAGAGCACAAATGGAGAAATCAAGATGCTTATTGCTACCTCTCAGATATACGAAGCATAGAAACGGCGGCAGTGGAGTCCGATGGCGATGGTAGCGGCGGCAACATACGGTGGCGACGACCATGGAGGCTGACGAAGGCTGGGCGACGACCACGGAGGCTAACAGAGGCTGGGCGACGGAGGCTGGGCAACGGAGGCTGACGGAGGCTGGGCGACAGAGGCTCACAGAGGCTGGGCGAAGGCTGCGATGAAGCTTGGGAGGCAGGAAGAGAATACGACTGATGGAGGAGGCTATAGGATTTGAGCGTGAGAGTTTACATTTTTTATTTGTGCAGACGTGGCTAAATCTGGACCGTTAAGGCAATGGACGGCTGAGATTAAAAATAACTTTTCCAACTTTTCCAATTTTCAACTTTACTGGATCTGTTTCCAATCAGTCCTATATGCCATCAACAAATAATCATAGGCACATATGCATAAGCATTCACATAACCATTTCTTATAATCAAATCAAAATCTAATTCTTCTCCCCCTTTGACATATCAAAAGAGGGGAGGAATCAATGAGAGTGTCATCAGTTCATAAAATACTAAGCTACTTTTCAGTTTACCATAAAATTCCATAAGCATTATATATACTACTAAACTCATCTTCCCTTTGAAAATCAAAAGTGGGAAGGAATATGAGAGAATGCACAAAGGTCGTATATATATAAGGCTTTCCAAAATATAATAGATGTCATTATCAACAATCATAGGCGTATATGTATAAACAACTCTGTATTCATCAATCACATCAAAATCTAAAGCTTCCTTTGACACATTAAAAGGAGGGGTCCAAAGATCAACAATGACTTTTCGAAGGGGCCAACCAATGGCCAAAAGTGTTCACAAATAGAGCTAAGTAGCAATAGATGAAAGTCATATGCAAAATATAAGTAGGAAGCGGAGGAAGATATTATGATATCAACAAACAGGGCTCAGAGGAATCAATAGCACTCAGTAGGAATCAGCAGCAACCTAGCAGGGAACTTTTAAACTGACTACTTACATTTATTTTTATCGAACTCTTAATTCAAGACCAGACTTGATTACATCTTTAGTAGGATTTAAAGTCAAACTAATCAAGACTTAATGCATGATTTGATAGGGCTCCTATTAGTTTGTGCATTGCCTTGAAATTGAGTTTCCTGTATCTTGCTTTCAATAAGCACAAGTGTAAAGTGCAAAGCTATTCATAACATGCCATTCACTTTTGTTCAACATTTATTTTTATTTCAATCATTATGCTTTTCTCCTTTTGTCACAATTAGAAATCCATAAGCATATGAAAGAATCATGCATAAGGATTGAAAAGTTGGTTAATGATCCCCCTCAATTAAATCATATGATTTGTTCAATCCCCTCTATATCTCTAATAAAATTTTGTTTTATTTCAAGCATTGAATGCAGGAGGTTCCCAAGCTCATGATTTAGCTCGTTGGTTCAATAAATCAAGGAACCTGATTCTTCCTCCCCATCTTTTTATATTCTTCATACAAGTATATCTTATCATGCGTGTTCCCTTCTTACCACAATAATGTGTGCAATCAATATTAGATCATGTTGGAAAGGATGAATTTCCTAGAATGAATGTACATTAGCATGATAAGTGGATTTCATCCAAGGATAGGCATATCAAAGCATAAAGTATTCTACTTCATAGAAGAAATTCAAGTATGTTCTTGCACGAAACATGTTTGCCTCAGATCCTACTCTCATAAGCCTTACGAGTCCTGCTACTCTATCAAAGCTTCCTAAATATCCAAAATTGCAAACTTCGAATGAAAACTAATATTTTCATGAACTTTCTAGATAAGTGTGGCGGGAAGGAAATTTCACTTAAGACAACAATTTTTAAACCTCACTTCCCTAATTTCCACATGTGTCCTATTGCTCTATATAGCCTCTCTAGGATCTATAAAGCTGATTTCTTTTCTTAACTCAAGGATTTTTCTGTAACTAGTGGCTCAACGAATATGTCTGCTAATTGATTCTCAAAGGCCACGTACTCTATCTCAATATCCACCTTTAAAACATGGTCCCTAAGAAAATGATATATAATCTCAACGTGTTTAGTCCTAGAATGCTGGACAGGATTCTTAGGCAAATTGATTGCACTCGTGTTGTCACATTTAATAGGAACCTTAGAGAGATTTACCCCGAAACCTCTCACTTGCTAGATCATCTAAAGTAGCTGAGCGAAACAGCTTCCTGCCGCAATATACTCAGCCTCAGGTGGAAAGGGAACCAAAATTTTGATTCTTACTATGCCAAGAGATTAAGTAGTGTCCTAAGAATTTCCAAGTTTCACTAGTACTCTTCTTGTCTATTCTACATCCACCAAAGTCAACATCTGAGAATCCTATAAGTTCACATGTGTTGTTTCTAGGATACCATAAGCCTAACTCTTTGGTTCCTACTGGACACCTTAGGATTCTTTACACATCAGTTAAGTGTGACTCCTTAGGACTTGACTAATAACGATCAAATAAGCACACAACAAACATCATATCTACCAGAAGTTAAAGATAGAGAATATATGATTATACCTCTGTTGTATTTGGAATCTACATTTTTACCTTCCTGATCTTGTTTAAGTTGCAACATTGATAGAAGTCATATTTCTTTTGTATTTTGCATTTCACACCTCTTGAGCGATTCTTTAGCATACTTGGACTGCGAGACAAATGTTCCCTCCTTTGTTTGCTTCACTAGTAGTCCAAGAAGGAATGTCATCTCCCCTATCACGCTCATTTCAAACTCCTTTGTCATAGTATTTGCAGATTCCTCACACAATATTTTGGTTAGTAGATCCAAATATCAACAACATACACTTGAACAATAATATTATCCCTCTTAAGATTCTTTGTAAAAAGTGTAATATCATCTTTTCTTATCTTAAACTCATTTTCAGTTTAAGACTTACTTAACCTCTCATACTAGGTTCTAGAAGCCTATTTTAGGCCATGAAGAGCCTTAGTTAACATGATATAAAAAATTCACGTATCTCAAATCCAGGAGGTTGTCTTATATAAACTTCCTCATTGAGAGAACTATTCAGAAAAACACTTTTGACATACATTTAAAGTTCATAAGGCAAGAAACATCCTAATAGATACCAACCTTGCTACAGGAGCAAGAATTTCATCATAATCAATAATACCTTCTACCTGATCATACCCTTGTGCCACCATTCTTGCTTTATTTCCAACCACGTTTCCTAGCTCATCAAGCTTGTTTTTTGAAGTCCCATTTGGTTCCTATGACAGACATGTTTTCTGATGCAGGATTCAGCGTCCATACTTGATTCCTTTCAAACTGATTTCGCTTTTATTGCATGGCTATGATCCATGAATCAACCTTTAAGGCATTTTCTATCGTTTTTGGTTCAACTTGTGAGACAAAGGTCATGTTGTTCATTTTTTTCAATGATGAGCGAGTCCTCATGCCATCATTTGGATTGCCAATGATAAATTGCATGGGATAAGCTGAGAACTGTTTCCATTCTTTGGGGCTTTCCCTTTGGTGATGTTTTCACCCTTTACAGGTTCCTCAAAAGACTCAGGCAATGAAGAGCTATTGGGTTCAGCTTCCTGAAATGCTGTTTCATGTTCAAATTCCTCTACTGATTCCTGTTCTGTTTGAGGAGATGTTTGGATTATGATTCCCTCTGGAATGTCATCATTAACACCTATCTTATCAATACTTTCACAAGATGTGTTAGATTCCTCAAATTTCACATGAATACCCCTTTTTTTCTTTTTTTTAAACAATCCTAATTTTAGATTGTGAATCCTATAAGCTTTACTAGTCAAAGAATATCCGAGTTAGATTCCTTCTAAAGATCTAGGATAATCTTTTCTTGGATTTTTCTTTCATTATTTAGGACACAGCACTTTTCTCTCGAAGGTATGAAAACTTCCAATGTTTGCCCTTCTGCCCTTTCACACTCATGTGGAGATTTCTCTAATTAAGACTCTTATTTTGAATATAGCATGCAGTATTTATAGCCTCAGCCCAAAGATTCTTAGATAAAGTATTTTCACAAGGCCATGTCAGTTAGTGACATATTTTTTCGTTCTACAACACCATTTTGTCAAGGTGTCCTAGAAGTAGAAAAGAAATTGTGACTAATTCCATGCTTAAGTCTCAAAAACTTTATGTTTTCAACTTCCTTGCCATAATCACTTCTAATGCTTGTGATAATATACCCTTTTTCAAAAAGCCTCAAAATTTTCAAATATTTCATTTTTATGTGCTAGGAAGTATACCCAAGTAATCTTAGAAAAACATCAATTATTACCAGCCCATAATATTCGGCTCCAAGACTCTGAGTCCTAACAGACCCAATAAGCCAAAGCGACTCCTTGTCATTAATTGATGACACGCATTTTAATTTAGTATTAGTTTCTAGATGTAACAAGTAAACATTACTTCACTTTATTAGTCTTGCTATCAATGACCATGCACTTTGAATCATAGAAGGAAACATGATGACCTATGCCACATAATTAACTAATGTTAAGCAAATTATGTTTGAGTCCTATACATTTCTAACAAAACATTTACCTTAACCTTACCAATACCTTTTGTCCTTCATTGACTGTTGTCCTTAGATGTTACAGTAGCAAGAGACTTAGGAGTGAAGGGTGCAAAAATTATTTGAGTTTCCTGTCATATGTCTCGAGCATCCTGAGTCAATGAATCAGGGCTCTTTTGTTCCCTGCACTCAGCAGTTTCTTTTTAGGTCCCAGAAAAAAAACTTTTGGGTCCTGGACAGGTTAGTTGCAGTTCCCTTAGGAACCCATACTTGTCTCACAATTTTTCTATTACTCCTGCATGTATAAGATAAATGCCCTTTTTCTCTGCAGATATAACACATCTTATTTCTATGTGGATTAAGTCTAGGTCTCCTATAATTTTGAGAATTAAATCTAGGATTTCTATTATATTTTTTAGGGTTAAATCTCGGTATCCTATTATATCTTTGATATTTATCTTCGGATTTCTGTTGACCTATAATAACCTCTTTATTCTTTTTAGTTCTTGAGGACTCTGCCTCAAACCCTAGTCCTGATTTATCATTAGGATTCCTCTGACTTCCTAAGATGAGACTTAGATTTTCTTCTCCTTTTACAAATTGTCCTAAATCATAATTAAGTTTATCTTTTGTATCCTTTAGCTCCCTATTTTCAACAATTAGTGCTGACATTAACATAATCTTCTCTTCTAAAGCTTCATTTTCTAGTTTCATTGAGTTAAAGGCCTTTAGTACCTTAGAATGTGAAACTTTTAGTTCTCCATATTTTTCTAACACTTCCCTAGAATCCTCTAACAAGGTATTATGTGTTTCAAGAATTTCATCAAAATGAGGATTATATTTAGTTACCTCAAATTCTCCTTCTTCTTCTGTTCCTTTGGCCATAAGACAAAAGTTGGCAGTCTCCTTTTGTGGTGACTCCTTGACTTCTATTGCCACTGATTCCTCCTTTAATTTATGCTGGTCATCTTTCAGGAAAATGCTTTCATAGGCCATGAAATTTCCTCTTAGTTCGTCATAGGTGATATCTTTCAATCTACCACTCTCATCATCTGTTCCTTCATATGTGACCACAAGTTTGTCCCATATCTCCTTAGCCGATGTGCATCTGGATATTTTTTAGAATTCTTTTGCACTTAAAGAACAATACAACATATTAATAGCACTTTTATTTAAACTAGAGTTTTTCTTATCTGTTTCAGTCCACTCCTTCCTTGGCTTAGGCTGTTTGTCTCCATCAGCCTCCTTGGTGATCTCTATAGGACCCTCTTCAATAATATTCCATATGTCCTCATCAAATGCCTGAATAAAAATACTAATTCTATTTTTTCAGTAGGCATAGTTGTTGCCATCAAAGAGAGGAGGACGCTGGAAGGATTGTCCTTCTCTTAGAATTACTTGGTTCTCCATTTTCTGACAAAGATCTTTTCCTCTAAGGTAGTTAAACCTGCAAGACAAATAGAGGCCTGCTGTGATACCAATTGTTAGCCAGAAAATAAACCAAGAGGGGGGTGAATTGGTTTATTCAAATTTTAACTCTTTGAAAAAACTTCATTCCGATTAGGACTCTTAGTTAATTTAGGACTCTTATGAAAATCATTTTCTTTGAGTTAAGGAGTCAGAAATAGGGAAGGGTTGCACACACAATTTTGCTGGAGAGGTTCACTACCCAAGTTTGCTTGAATAGCTACGTCCTCTCCCCTTCTAACCAAATAGTTAGAAGGCCTATATTACTCAATTCAATTCTTACAACCAAGTAACCCAAACCCTTTTTGGGAAAGCACACTTGCTTTTACACTTCCCTTACAGCAATATAGGACTCAACTCAGCAACAAACTTATAACCTAATATAATAAGTTTCTCCAGGAACCTTCCTCAAGGATCAGCCTCTTACTTGGCTTTTACCTCTAAGAAACTTAGTATATTAAATCCTCCAAAATCCAATCCTAGGATTCAGGCCCAAGAACTTAATATTTGAAGTTCCTCTTAGAACCTTGTTTCACCACAAGGATCAACCTCCTCAAGGCTTTTACCACTAGGACACTCCAAGTATTAATTCCTTTTTCAACCAGAATCCTCACCAGGACTCTGACTCTCAATACATAAAGAATTTAATATAAGGAGTTCCCTCTTTGCAACCTTGCTTCACCTTGCAAGGATCAGCCACCTCAAGGCTTTTATCGCAGGAGACTCAGTATATTAACTTCATCTAATAACCTCAATCCTTAGCAGGATTCACACAAGAACTTAATGGTTGAATATCTTTTTGTAACCTTGTTCACCCAACAAGGATCAGCCCTTACCCAGGCTTTTACACCCAAGATACTTCAAACACTAAACTCTTATCACAAGCAAGAGAAGAAGAAAAATAAATCCAGTCAACTAATGACTATTACAAATTACATCACAAGGATTCACACAGAAATCGCACATAGGAATCGCACACAGGAGTTACTCAGACTCTTCTTCACTCAGAAGATTTTTGCCACTCTTGAAAGCTTGGAACACTTAGTTGAAAACTTCAGCTTCCTCTGTCATAGTTTTAAATAGGCAGAGCTGAGATCTAAACGTTGGAGCCAAGCATTTGAACTTCTCCATCTTTTTCTAGCCGTTGGAGCCTTCTGTATTTAATGCACCTCAGAATTTCAGTGCAGGACTCAGAGAAAGAGAGAGAGAGCAGGAAGCTACCCGTTACTCATCCATTTTGAGTCTCCTCGTTTTCTTTCTTTCTTTTTATTAAATGTGAGAAGCTCTTTGCATATTTCCGGCGTTGAACTTGCAGAGAGAAAAGCTAATGGATGAAGTATAAGCATTTTGGATATGTTTTTTTCTCTTACTCCTTTTATGCATGGTTTCTTTGATGGAGTAAAGGTTACACTTCCTCTTTATTTCTACAAGGTCTGCACAATAGTCACCTACTCCACCTTCTCCACTTTTTGTAGTCAGATCCATGAATGAAGGGAAAAGTAGGTACACTTTTTACATACCCATGTGATAAGCATAGGATGAGACAAGGACAAACTCATGATTCAAAATGTATGGACCAATTCTTTACCTTTTTTTTAATTTGGGCCTTACCATATATTTTGGGCTAAGACCATACAAGCATCACACCAAATACCCAACATTATCAAGCACATTTACCATACATGCATCATACCAAATTTAATACCCAATATTATTAAGCCCACTTGATCAAACAAAATTAGTTGACATATTAAAATAATAACTTAAATCCATAAATGTTTTTGGTTCATCATATTGTAAAGTAGTGTTGTAAGAATCGGACCGGACCGGACAGTTCAACCGGTTCAACCGCCAACCGAATACAAAGGCGAATCGGTTGGATCAAAAAACCGTTTTTCTAGTTGGACCGGATTTAACCGGGGTCCAACCAGTGGTCCAACCGGTCCAATTTTATTTTTTTTAAAAAAATAAAATAAAATAAAAATGAAAAATAATATAAAAAAAGAAATTAGAGAAATCTTAAAAATTAAAATTATAAAAGTCTTGAAAATTAAAATTTAAAAGTCATGATTATTAAGGATTTCATATTTGGTTTGATTAAGTTCTTTCAAAGTTTGACAAGTCTTGAAAATTAAAACTTTGAGAAATCATGTAATTTAAAACTTTAAAATTATCTACTGTCATACGTGGCATGACACATCAACTTAGATGGACACGTCAGCACACTACGTTAGCACTTAACTTAAGAAATTGACAGAAGTGGATGGAAGGACCAATTTGGAACTTCTTGCAAACATAAAGGATCAATTTAAACTTTTTGAAACATAAAGAACCAATATGAAACTTGATGACAACATAAAAAACCAATTTGGAGTTTTGATCGAAACAATAAATCTTGGACTACAAGTTAAATTTACAATTGGCCCCCTTCCTATGCCTATCCAAATCTCATTAGGCATTGTACTATATCCGAGTATTAAACGGAATTGCCTGATGCAAACAACTGCTAAAACACTCCACTACCGACCCTACCACATTCACAACACTGTACTGATCACAACATATAATGTTGAAATTTTTTTAATATTTTTACTTCCTTTAATCTAAAAATATTACCAAGTCCAAAAAATACAAAATCTAAAAGTATTACATTTTTTCCTCTCCCTTTGAGTAATTTAATGATCTTTAATATTTGTTGTCTTACCAAATACTAGCTTGTGACTCGTGCGCACGGAAAGTTTTAATTTTGATTGATTTAAAAGTTTAAAAAATTTATTATTAATAATTATTATTTTTGAATAATAGTTGTTTTAAATTCTATGAAGAAATTAATATATTGTACTAATATATAATTATAAATAAAAAAATTAATTTATAAATATCTATAATACATAACTAATTGTGTGTGTATATATATATTGTAATATTACAAAACAAAATATTAGTTTATACATCTTGCATTATAAAAAAAATAAGTACTTTTAATAACTTATATTTTGATGGCTAATTAATTGTTGAAAAAAAGATAATTTTGTCAATAAGGTTTACAAAACAAATAATAAGGTTTGTTGATATTTAAATCAAACCAATCATTTAAAACATTTATATTAGTTAACTAATTTGAATAATATATAACACATAATAATTAAGTTTTATCCATGAAATAACAATGTTGAGTTTACTATTCTTACATCAAATTGACAGAAAATAGTAAACTGAAAAGAAGAGCAAGAATAAGAGGGAGAATTGAGAAAGAAGATAAAGAAGTCCAATGAGAGAATGAAAGTTTGATGTGTGAGAAAAATATGAGAAAAGAGAATAAAAAATACACAATTGTTTGAAAAAGAAGAAGAAAAAATACATAATGATGTGAGAAAGAGATGGTGGCAAAAAAGAAGAAGATGGTAACTATATAATTTTTGTTTACAAATATGTTAGTATGATCAATTATATATATGTATAGATATAGAATGATGACTTTATTATTTTTGAAACAACTAATAAATTAAATCTTATCAATCAAATAACAATATTGAATTTATTATTCATACATCAAATTGACAAAAGAAAAGCATCAATTTTTTTGTTTGGTTTCCCATAGGTATCATTTTATTAGAGGTAATCCTGTTCGAGCTAGTTGAGGTCCTATAACGGGGGTAGAGCTCTCCCAGCAGAGGTTTTTCCATTCACAATCAATTCTATTTTTACATAAATTCAACAAAAACAAGACACTTCATATCATATAAGTCATGAGTAAATAACAAATTGCATAATAAAAATCTTCTTAAATATTATTATACTTAACAAAACTTTACTCTTTTTTTTTTTATAAAGTGGCTGGTTTGGGGGTTGGTTTAGGTCAACCGGGTTAAAAAGTCTTAAACTTGTTACCCGAACCAATAACACAACGGGTTGAAAATTTCAGGTTGAACCAACCTTTGATCCAAACCAAACAACCCCAATTTGACAAGTTGGTTTAGATTTAGCGGGTTGGCGGGTTAACCCAACAGAATTGATTCTGATAAAGTTGTGATTAGGTGAAGTTCAAGAGTTGTTTCTATAGGTGTAGAATGTATTATTTTTTTTCTTCGTAGACTTTAGACCAATCAAAGGCTAACATTTAGACAACTTCATGAACTTTATCAAATTCTAACTTCATAAATCATAATACCCCTAATAATCATTGCCTATATCTTTATGTACTTATTTCACGAATAAATAATTATTGTATACACACGTATGTAATCAAATAAGAATATACTTACAAAAGTTAGAACAAATACTTGCGGATCATTGTTGCTATTATGGGATGAGAATTTACTTACAAGTTATAGCTATGTCAAATACAAAGAGGCTCTCTCATGATACTTACAAGTGTTCAGAGATGCTTTTTTTTCAACAATTAGATTTTGGCCTTCAAAATAAATACTTTGTTTTTTTTCAAAAATTCAATTTTGGTTGTCGAAATAAGTTATTGCAAAAAGTCAACAATATATTTTTGATGGTCCACAATTGTTTATATCTGTCAATAATATTGTCGATGACGGCCTTCGAAAAAAATATCGTTGAGAAAAGTATTATAAAAAAACTATTATTGACAATTAGTGACCGTCGAAGATATTATTATTGCCTTTTTCAACAATATATTTCAACGGTAAAAATTTGATTATTAACAAAAGTATTTATTTTTAACAATTAATTAGCCATCGAAACATAGGTTATTAAAAATATTCATTCTTCTTATAATGCAAGATGTATCAACTAATATTTTGGTTTGTAATATAATGAAAAGATATATATATATATATAAAGTTATTTATTTATAATTATATATTAATACAATTGTAAGAATATGGGCCAGTCCACCCTTAGTGGATTGGACCCAAGCCCATTTATGTTTAGGGATCTAATGCAAATAACATAAACATATGGGTTTATGAAATGTAATATTTTCCTTTTATTCAAATTGAAAGTTAAGGAGGGAATAATATAAAAAGGTGGTTTATTTTGGTGGTTGAATGAAATGTATGAAAGGTTGATTTTTCATTCATGAGACCATCAACCCTTTTCTCTGCTCTTTGCTCTTCCTCTTGGTATTTGTGCATTTGCTGTGAAGAACGTAGATCCGAGTCCGTCATCGTGACCGGGTCTTCGCGTGGGTACCTGCAGACGAATCGGATTCTTCACAGGTACGCCCGATATCTTTCAGTGGCATCAGAGCATGGTTCATTCCGCTGCGAAAATGCTATGTTTGCAATAACATGATTCTCACATTGCTTGTATGCCATACCCCATGAACATATATATGTATGTATGAATACATAGTAAATTGCGTTTTTCTGAAATTGACAAATTATGCTTCGCAATTTGTTTCATTGTATAGAGGGTGAAACAACGAGAACATACATATAAAATTTACGTAAAACGGACTTCGAATGACAGAGTAATTGTGAATCGAAATTTCGGTTTTGAAATTCGGGTTCCCGAAAACTACAATTTTAGGCTTCGAAATTGCTCCCATTGCGTAGAGCACGAAAAATCGTGCGAAATCGACATAAAATTTGTAGAAAACGGAGTTCGGACGGCTGAGATATTGACGTCCGAAGTTTTCCGGCGAGCTCCACCATTTCCGGTCGCCGGATTTTGGAAAACGGAGGCTGAAGGTTGAAGATGACGGTTAGCGACAGTTTTGGAAACTGCTGCTAAAAAACCGTCACTAAAACCGTTTTTTTTTGGCGCAGCAGTTCAAAAAACCGCCGCCTAAAATCAAATTTTGAAAATTCAAAATTCAAAAAAAAAAAAAAATCGGACCTGACCCAGAAAATTTTGGGCCTGACCAAAAAAAAAAGTTTTTTTTGGGCTTAAAAAAAAATAAATAAATAAAATGGGCCGTTTTTTTGGGTCTATTTTTTTTTATTTTAAAGCTTCTCGAGGTCATAATGGATTCGTTTTAGATCCGATTGAGGCGCGGTTTATTTCTAAAAATCCGTAAAATTGAGATCTTTAATTTGATATATAATGTGACTACATTTGAAGTTATTTGGGATCTTATTTTATGTTTTTAAGTGCTTTTTCTGGTATATTTTTTATGTAAAAAAATTCCAGAAAATTCAAAATAATTTTTTAATTATTTTGTTTTAGGTAAATTGAGGCAAATGGCTTCTAATAGCACTGAAAACACCGATTATAGTGCGTTGGAATACTCATACCTAGATGAGGTAGTTCCTGAATACGTACCTATGGATGAAGATCCCGAGGAGGATCCTGAAGAGGATCCGGAGGAAGATCCCGAGGAGGACCCTGGAGAAGATCCTGAGGAGGATCCTGAAGCGGATCCGGAGGAAGATCCAGATGAGGAACCTATGGAGGATCCTCAACTAGAACCGGAGGAGTTGATGATTTCCGGACCAAAGTCGGAAACACTATTTCCTATCGAACCCCTCCATGTAGATTCTCAATTAATTTTTAACGACCCACTTAATCAAATCCGGGTAGCAGAAACCATAGTAGAAGAAGACGGAGAAGTCAATCAACCTCTAACCCCTGAATTAGCTATGAATATAGCTGAAAGGGATGCAACAAGGCTAACGGACGTAAAAGACATTTATAGTGTATTCGTCAGCTACGTCCAAAACATGACCGATGAGGAAAAACACTATATTTTACCTTAGAGTCATATTAGAATACATTAGAGCGACAACACTTAGAAAGAAACTAGGTTGCCGCATCCCAAGCAGATTTCACTAGTTAACAGCAATCAGAGAAGCAATGCAAAGACGATTTTTGCCAGAGAAAGAGAAAATCTATTATGAAAACTTAATGCTTGAGGCATTTAAGTATTTGTGTTCTCATTTGTAAAGATACAATGTTTCATTTTTATATCATTATTGAACATGATTCATGCATTATAAATTTTTGTTGAACATTTTAATTCTATGAGTAAATGACGTTATTTAGAATTAATTATTCTATGAGTAAATGTATGAATATATATATATACTTGTTATAAGTGGGAGCTTTTTAGAAGATGAGACTTCTAAGAGTCATAATTCAATTTAAGGCACTTATATAGAATTCTTGATAGAGTATCATGATCATTGCATGTATCTATGTGATGGGAGATACAAACGTATGCTCTTGATCATGGATCTTGCAATGTCATTATTTTCTGACCAAGAATAATATAAGTGCATGACATTGTATACTTATCAGTGCTATATACATTATAAATGTTCTATGGTACGTATCTCTGGTAGAGAGAACGTAAAATAATGTGGGATCAGTTTGTCACAGAACTGAAAAGTGAAACCAAGAACATTATTAAGAAACCATAACAAGGGGGAATAACTTAATGGGGATAATTGTGATATCTGACATTGTAAAATACAATACATCTTGAAGGAACAAGATGTTATTGGGCCTCTCACAAATGTTTGGTCGAACATGAAATTGAAAACATGAGCCAACATCAGAGAGACCACAAGACCTACCAAACTTGGAACAATAAAAATAGCATAGCAAGGATAATGCTTCTGAGTGTCCTAGCTAATAACTTATTGTGCAAATTTGAGATGCACACAACTCCACAAGCTGTGTGAATAGCTTTAAGGAATAAGTTTGAGGTATTTCTACCACCAAACTTATGAGGTTGACGATTAAGTTTGACTCCGAAAAACTTAAGCTAAGCACTCTTATAAAGCATTATCCAAGAGAGATGACCAATAAGATCAGGGAACTAAAGAAAACTGGACAATTTCTTTTGTTTGATGAACAACAAGTGTAGGTTGTCATCAGATAGCTCCCTAGAAGTTGGGAGCATATGAAGGTGAATCTAACCCATAATAAAAAAAAAACATTGTTACTTTTAACAATGTAGCTGAGCACTTAAAGTTGGAGGTAAACGCTTGGAGGCTTACAAGACTTTTGGACAAGTTTATTACACTGTGAATGCTAGCACTTCCCGTTCGATGCTTGTTATATAAAAGGGCAAAAAGTTTCATGCTAAAGGGAAGAAGGGCGTTCCTAAACCCAAATAGGGAAATAAACAATTCAAAAGGAAAAGAAACAAAGGCTAGAAGAAGAAGCTAGACCTGAAGGGGGTCAAATGCTTCGCCTGCCAGAATTTAGACCATTTCGCATATGACTGTTCAAAACAGACTGAGGGCGAAACGGTATTAGTGAATTATGTGAATTCACATGTTTCTCGTACTATTTTTTTACGACTTTGTTTCTTCTTCTTGGATTATTAACTCAGAATCCATAGACCACGTAACTTAGGGTCGAGGATCCTTTATTGAGTACCATCGATTGTCATATCAAAGCATATGGTTTTACGTTGGAAACAACACGACAATCGAGGTAAAAGGTTTTAAGCACCTGTAAATTACTCTACGTGGTGAAAAGAACTTCATACTCCATTACATGCTTTATGCTCTTGACATCCGATGAGACTTGTTTTCTGTCCTATGTCTTTTAAAATTTGGGTTTCATGTGAACCTTCATAAAGTTATAGACAATTTTAGCAACTTTGTCCTTTATGGTTCCGCTTTCCTGTTTACAAAGGTTCTTTTTTTTTTTATAATTATTGGTGAATGCTTTGCTATTTCTTCGAGAAATGTTGAAACAAACTCCTAGCATGCTAGACTAGGACACATTAATGAAATGATCCAATAAACCAACGAACGGTTGTTTGGTGTCATTCCAAAAATGGAAATGTCACTATGAGAAAATTGTCTAGTTGATTAAGGCCATGCGAAAGCCTATAATTGGAGATCCATTGCAATTATTCTATTCCGATATACGCGGTCTAATGAATATGAGGGAAAAACACAGAGCGTGGTATTTTATTACCTTTATAAATGATTATTCACGATAAGGTCATGTCTATTTGAACTCGTATTTTTTTGAAGTTTTTTTTTTGGGCTTCAGATGATACCTAAAAGAGGTACAAAATCAAATAGACAATAAGATTGAAATTATGCGTTGATCGAGGTCGTGCATATTTGTCTAAGCATTTTAAACTGCTCTGCGAAGAAAAGGGATAATTAGACAACTAACAATCCCTGACACTCCACAATTAATAGAGTTGCCGAAAGAAGAAATAGAACTCTTCTAGACATGGTTAAGTCTATGATAACCCAAGCAAACCTACCAATTTCATATTGGGGTGATGCTTTATTAACGGCAACCTTCATACTTAATCGTGTGCCCTCAACATCAGTCGCTTCCACATCCTATGAGTTATGGACAAAACGCAAACCAGATTTAAGCATCTTAAGGCCCTGGGGGTCAGCTGCGTACATCCATGACAATTCCCATAAGTATGGAAAACTGGGTCCCAGAGGAAAGAAATGTATCTTTATTAGATACTCAGAACAATCAAAGGGATACGTTTTCATAGGTGAAAACGAAGATGGCACGGTGACTGAGATAGAATCAAGAGATGCAAGATTCATTGAAACTGAATTTCCTAATCGAGGAGATGTTGACCGCACTGTTTCCCTTTATGAAACACCAGAACAAGACAGTGCAGAACAAATTGACAAACCAGAATCGTCTAGGTGTGTCAATCTGAGTGGGAGCGAAGAAAGGTCAACATTGAGACCTTGAACAAAGAAAGAAAGATAAGCAAATTACTCTAGTCAGAAGGAGTGATAGGGAAAGTGTTCCCAGAAGACGCTTTCAAATAGAAAGCAAATCTTTCTTAGTTGTTCCAGATGAGAATATGAGCCTAATTCTGTACGAGAATCCTTGTTAAGTCCTACCAAGGAAGAATGGAAGAAAGCGATGGAAGAAGAAATGGACTCGATGGAAAAAGAGCAAAGTTTGGGTGTTAGTTGATCTACCAAAAGGGCGTAAAGCCATTGGGAACAAATGGGTTCTCAAAATTAAAAGAAAAGTTTATGGATCAATTGACAAATATAAGGCTAGGTTAGTAGCAAAAGGTTACACACAACATGAAGGCATAGATTACGATGACACGTTCTCGCCTGTTGTGCGTTTTAACTCCATTAGACTTATTCTGGCAATAGTAAATAGTTTAGACCTAGAATTACATCAGATGGATGTAAAAAAAAAACCGCATTTTTGAATGGTGATCTGGATGAAGAAATCTATATGGAACAACCATTAGGTTTCATTGAAAAAGGAAAAGAGTCAAAAGTTTGTAAACTTAAAAGATCCATTTATGGATTAAAACAATCATCCAGACAGTGGTATTTGAGGTTTCACAAAGCAGTAACCTCATATGACTTCCAAATGATAGAGGAAGACCATTGCGTCTACATCAAGCGGTTTGAGGGTAATTTTGTTATTTTATCCTTATATGTAGACGATATACTATTGGCCGGTAATAGTCTAGGTTCTGTAACAACCATAAAAGAATGACTTTCATCGAACTTTGAGATGAAAGACATGGGTGAAGCAGAGTACATACTTGGAGTTAAAATCCAAAGAAATCGTTCGAAAAGAATCTTGTCTCTTTCACAAGAGAATTACATCAACAAGATTCTTGAGCGATTTAACATGAAGAATTGCAAACCTATGAGCACTCCTGTAGCTACTGGATTAGCCTTGAGTCTTGACATGTGTCCCAAAATCGAATCAGACAAGAGGAAAATGGAAAGAGTTCCATATGCCAGTGCAGTTGGCAGTCTGATGTACACAATGATGTGTAGAAGACCAGATATCTATAATATAATGAGACTGGTAGGTATATTCTAGTCTAACCCTAGAGAAAACATTAGAAAGTTGTGAAGAGGATCTTGAGATACTTAAAGGGCACTTCCAATTATGCACTGTGCTACGGAGGAAGTGACTCATGCCTTGTTGAGTACTCCGATACTGGCGTAGTGGAGATGAAGAAGAAAGAAGGTCATACCTTCTTACTCAACAATGGTATCATATGCTGAAGCAGCATGAAGAAAATGTGCATTGCCTTACATGCAATATAATTGAGTTTGTGGCATGCACTGAAGAGGTACAAGAGGCTTTATGGCTAGAGAGACTTATAGAACATCATGAAATTGGAAATGAAAGTAACAATATGGTGTTTTTATCTTGTGACAATATTGTAGCCATAGCCTATACCAAAGATCCTAAGTATCACAACAAGACCAAGCATGTTGGCATCAAATATAATTTTGTTAAGAGATTATACAACAAAATAAAAAGAAAGGTTGTTGTTGTATAATACACTTCAACAAATGTATGATAACAGACCCCCTAATAAAGCGAATAGGCTAAAAGTTTTTTTTTTGAAGAACATATGGAAGCCATTGGCATGCATGAAGTGTAATATGCAGACATTATAAAATGTGTTTTATAATTATCTGTCATCACTTTATGTGTTTGTTTAGTAGTATACAATGTCTAGTATGTCGTACAGGTTGAAAGGTTGGCTCTCTCACGCGGGAAACCGCCTTTGGCACTCAAGTGGAGTGTGCAAAGATGAGACATTTGTGTTCACCAGTAAAGCAGCCAAGAGTGCTGATATGGTAGAGAAGAAACACAAACTATATGTCGCCTTGACTAACGTGTAGCAAGTCAAGATGAGATCCGCATAAAATAAAGTTGGATCGAAGTTTGGAATCCCACTTCCAAAATACCTGTAGTCAGATAACAAACTCTTCAACGTCGACGTCGTAAATGAAAGTAGAGTTGAAGAATTTGGGCCTAGATACTGGGTGTATCTAGACTTAAGTCTGTACAGTGTTATGATAAGAATAAAACGACATATGCTCTTATAATAAAAGAGTAACACCGTAGCATGTGTTTCATACCACATGTACTGAGAGAACCGCAAGAGGGAAGCAAGTGAAAGATCCCTGCTTCATTGCTGTGTGAGTCCCAGGGAAGAACAATCTTCCCAGTGATGTCCTTTGAACTTTGACAGTATCACGGAGATATGCTTCAGTGACTGCTACTTTAGCATTTTTTCTATGATCATGATTGATGCGATCTAAAGTATTATGCTAGGAAAGCGACTGATTCATATTAATGTGTTATATGGGCGAAAGGAAGATTAACTGAAATATACACATCTATGCTAGCATCTGTGACATGTCCCTTATGACATCTTGTTGTCATAAGTGTGGATACTAGACATATGTGAGGAAGGCAATCTGAATCAAACATTGATTCGAGAGGGATTAGTTTTGCCATGTGAAAGTGTATATAGTTAAATCTAGGACATCGGAGGCATATTTTTTAATATTTTAGCTACACGAAGGAGAAGGTAACTTGTGTTGGTCCTATAAAAGGGATTTCTAGTACAAGTACCTAAATCAAGACGTCATGCCCACGCGGTCACGGCAAAGCACTAAGTATGAAATTGAGAGGAGGCAGAGAGATTCAACCCATGACATCTAATCCACCAAGTGTGAGTGGGAGATGTAAGAATATGGGCCAGTCCACCCTTAGTGGATTGGACCCAAGCTCATTTATGTTTAGGGATCTAATGCAAATAACATAAACATATGGGTTTATGAAATGTAATATTTCCCTTTTATTCAAATTGAAAGTTAAGGAGGGAATAATATAAAAGGTGGTTTATTTTGGTGGTTGAATGAAATGTATGAAAGGTTGATTTTTCATTCATGAGACCATCAACCCTTTTCTCTCTGCTCTTTGCTCTTCCTCTTGGTGTTTGTGCATTTGCTGTGAAGAACGTAGATCCGAGTCCGTCATCGTGACCGGGTCTTCGCGTGGGTACCTGCAGACGAATCGGATTCTTCACAGGTACGCCCGATATCTTTCAACAATATATTAATTTCTTCATAAAATTAAAAATAATTATTAATCATGAGTTTTTTAAACTTTTAAATCAATCAAAATGAAAACGCACGGGTCGCAAGTTAATTTTTATATTTTAAAGATTAATTTAAGATAAATAGAGTATTGTTTTTAGGAACTAAATAGTAATTTACATTTTTTTAAGAAAAAAAAGGCAAAAAAAGAAAAGAAAAGAAAAAAGAAGATAATCGTTGGAAGTGGGAGTGTATGGCTAGGTGAATTTGCTTCAAAGCTTACCAAACATGATTGCTACATTGAACTTTCATCTTACTCAAAGTTGATGCCTCCAAATACAACTAAGAGAGCCTCATCACATTCTTCTTTTATTTCACTTCACTTTGATATTAACAAACCCAATATATTATTAAACCTCTCAATTGGAAATATCAGATCAGAAGTTCAAAAATTTCTCTGTTTTTCATCACAATGGCATTCATAGAGAGAGCTTCCCCTGCTCTCATGGAAATCCTGCTCAAGCTGTATCGGTATGAACAGTTTATGTACAAATTTTTCATTTTATGATGAAAATTGAATGTCCTTTTTTTGTTTTTGTTTTTTAGTTTATATATATATTAGGGGTGTGCAAAATCGATCCAAACCGAACCGATCAAAATCGACTACATAATTGGGTGGATTGATTTATTTTCTAACAACCGATTTGGTTCGGTTCGGTTCGGTTGATGAATGAGGTTCAATCCCAACCGAACCGAACCAAACTAACCGATTATAATTTTTTAGAAATATTAAAAATATTTTATGATGTTGGTTTTTATGGTTTTATGATGTTGGATTGTAATTTGAAGTTTGTAATGTTGGAATATTGTACTAATAACTTTTGTTTGTTGGTTTTCATGGTTAGGAATAGCTATTTTTATTTTTTAGGGTTTAAATTGAAGAGAAAAAAATAGTAAATTTTTTTAAAAAAAATTTGTCAAAAAAATGATCAAATCGAATTGATTATAATCGGTTTGGTTTGATTCGGTTGATTTCCAACGAGCGAATTGGATTGAATGACTTTTTTAGTCATTAAATTAGATTGTTTCGATTATTTAAATCATCCAAACCGAACTAATTCGCAAATTTATTCACCCTAATATATACCATTTCAATGTAAGGATAAATTTATGGGTCAATTCATTTAACAACAAGAAAAATTACTTTTGTCTTAGATGATTTTGTGTTTTTTCTCTCTCTGTTTTTCCTTTGTTTTCTTCTGTTTTAATTGAGAATGATGGAAGTTGCTTTTGTTTCAGTACACTAAGACAGTATTATATTTATAAATAAACAAAACTCCCCATAATTATATATAAAATTATGAATTATGTGCATATAAATTCTCTTAATTATAAAAATTGATCTATAATTCTCCAATCTTTATAAATTGTGTAACGAGTGATAAATATATCAGATTAGTTGAGAGAAATTTCTTTATAAGATCTAAAATTCAAGGATTTTCTTAGGTAAGCCTAAAAGTTAAAAGTAAATTTTTACAATATTTTTTGAAGGTCAAAACCTCAAATTGGTCCCTTATGCTTGTACGAAGTTTTATATTGGTCATTTATGTTTCAAAAAGTTTAAATTAGTCCTTTATATTTGCAAGAAGTTCCAAATTGGTCCTTCCGTCCAAGTCCGTTTATTTCTTCCATTAAGTGCTAATTTGGCGTACTAAGGTGGACATATCATCTCTCATACGTGTCCATTTAAGCTGACGTGTTATGCCACGTCATCAACACGTCATAATTTAATATCATATGTGATGACGTGGTGCTGATGTGGTAATGACGTGGCATGACACGTCAGCGTAGACGGACACATCAACACTTAACTTGAAAATTGACAGAAGTGGACAGAAGGACCAATTTGGAACTTCTTGCAAACATAAAGGACTAATTTAAACTTTTTGAAACATAAAGGACCAATATGAAACTTCGTGCAAACATAAGGGATCAATTTGGGGTTTTGACCTTTTTTTGTGAAAATCCCAAATTGGTCCCTTATGTTTGCACGAAGTTTCATATTGGTCTTTTATGTTTCAAAAAGTTTAAATTGGTCCTTTATGTTTGCAAGAAGTTCTAAATTGGTCTTTCCGTCCACTTCCGTCAATTTCTTAAGTTAAGTGATGACGTAGCGTGCTGACGTGCCCATCTAAGATGACATGTCATGCCACATCATTTTCACATCAGCGCCACGTCATCACATATGATAGTAGATGATGACGTGGCATGACACGTCAGCTTAAATGGACATATAGGAGAGATGATATGTCTACGTCTGCACTTAACGGAAGAAATAAACGGATTTGGACGGAAGGACCAATTTGGAACTTCTTGGAAACATAAAGGACCAATTTAAACTTTTTGAAACATAAAGGACTAATATAAAACTTCGTGCAAACATAAAGAACCAATTTAAAGTTTTGACCAAATGTTTAATAATTAGTAGTTTTCATCTTTCCAGAATTCATAGCCCCACTAACACCATCAAATTTTTTTTAAAAAAAAATCTCAATAATTTATATGAACTTGTCTTTTTCTTTTTCTTTTTTTCTGGGAAGATGCAGATGAACTTGTCTTAAGCAGATTATTTTAATTTTTCTTTTTTCAAAAATTAAATAGATGATATTGTCAATACAGTGCTGAGAAGCCCATGGAGATTGATCATCATCTGTATGAATTTGGATCAGTGGAGTACCATGTTCAGGTAAGACTAGGAAATTTCTCACAATTTTGTAAATTTAGAAAATTATATATATATATATATATATATATATATATATATATATATATATATATATATATATATATATTGATAAGTAGACAATTATATTTTTAGTTAGACTAAATCATGCAAATTTAAATGTTGTAGACTTTTATTTGAAAACAGATCTTTATTTGAAATTTAACAAGTTCGTGTAGTTCATTATTTTACCCATTATGTTAATGTGTAAAATAATAATTTTTTTATATACTAACCTGCATAGAAATTTTAGATTACAGACGGATCCCTTTTATTTAAGGCATAATGATACTTTTAGACCATTAACTTTAAAAAATCAATAAAAGAATGTTCTAACCATTAACATCATTGATTTGTGTGACAAAAAAAATAATAACTTTGTATTTATTTTTATTCATTATTTATGTTAAATTATGCGTAGACTGAAATGAAGTGTCTATTAAATTTCAAGTCAGTATTTTCTGTTAAACAAATTAGCGGTTAATATTTTTTAATTAATTTTTAAAAATTTTGAGACTAGTGAAATACCAATCGAACTTAAGTTTAGCTTCCAATTAGTCATCAAATTTTTTTAATTTAGCATTGAATTTTGAATAAAAAATGGAACAAAAGTAGAATTGAAATATGCTAAAAAAAAATAACATTTCCTGCTTTTAAAGGAGGACCAAATTAAATGTCTTTATAAAATTAGAATGTCCAAAAAATATAGGGTAAAGTACCCTTGCTGCCCCCAAATTTTGCTGCAATGTTCATTCATGCCTACCCCCAAACTTTCATTTTTGTTCATGCCTGCCCTTTTTGCTAACACCGTTAACTTGTTTGATGGAATTTGCTGACGTGGATGATGAATGTGCATCTCTTTTGCCACCTCACTGTCCACTTCATTTTCCACATCACATTTAACTTTTTATTTTTATTAAAAAAATTAACCTCATCCAAATAAAGTAAACAAACCAAACTTTTACCCTAAAATATTTTTTTTATTTGGATTAGGTTAATTTTTTTAATAAAAGTAAAATGTTAAATATGAGGTGGACAATGATGTGGCAAAAGAAATACACATTCATCGTCCACGTCAGCAAATTCCGTCAATTAAGTTAACGGTGTTAGCAAAAAGGGCAGACATGAACAAAATTGAAAGTTTGGGGATAAGCCTGAACCAAAAAAGAAATTTAGAAGCAAAAATGAACATTACAACAAAATTTGGGGATAACAAGGGTACTTTACCAAAAGATTATATTATTTGAACTTAATGTTTAAATAAATAAATACCTTAGACATCACTAATTTGAGTGTTAACTTTTGAAGGGTGATGCCTCAAATCCACAAGTAGCTTTCTTGTCAATATCAACCCCACCTCTTTGCCAAGGAGTTGTACCAAATCAGCTTTCCTCCTACACCATTCAAATGGTAAAGGGTCTTTGTCCTAATGTTGTGGAGATTGTTCAACCTGCCAAACAAGGATACCAACTTACTCTAAGGCTTAATTTTAACCTCATTCCTCCTACCAAAGGTTTGCTATACTTTTCAACTATATTATAATAGGGTCAAACTAGAGTTATATATACCAACATGTGATTAGTTAGAATAGTAGATAATTTAATTTTTTTAAGCAAGGTCTCGGGTTTGAGACTTGCATATGAAAAAATCTTTATTGGAAGTGCTTTATCCCCGTTATGGGATCTCTGCTAATTCGAACAAGATTACCTCTAATAAGAAGATATGCCAATTTTTTATATTTTGGTTATCAAATTTCTTAATAAACATAAAGCATTTTAAAAATACTTTTTGAAAAGAAACAATAATGAAAGAGTTGAATTGTATATATTGAAAATATAGGTCCTCACCTCACCAAAAAAAGAAAAAAAAATATAGGTCCTCTTACATTTGAGATGGTGAAGTTTCATGAAGTGGGAGGACAGGAAACAAATTGGAATTTGTAAGAGAGATAAATAAGGGATGTAACTTAGGATTGATTAGGGCTCAAATGTTTTTTTTTTCTTATTTATCTCTTATATCACTAAATTCACCTTGATTAAAAAATCTGACAGCAAAGTTGAAAAAATTCCACTTAATGGTAAATATTTTACTACAGGAGTACTAAATCTTCAATATACTTCTAATATATATTTAATGTTATTTATTAATATTAATAGGAACCTATCAAGATTGGATTAGGACCAAATTTTTTGAATTTTCAATATAATATTTCCATAATACATAACATCTCTCTTCTCAATAATAATCCAACTTGATGATCACTAAAGTTATAAGGATGGTTTAGATTAGAATGAAGAATTAGGCTAAAATTTGATATTTTTATCTTTTAAATACTAAATTGAGAAAGATTGCATTTTGTAAAGACTAAAATTGATATTTTTATTTTTCAGGAAATAAATTAAGACATTTTACTTCTTTGAGAGACTTAAATTAAAATTCTAGAATATTAAGAGATCAAACTCCCTAATTTGTAATTGTATAATAATTTATAATTCACTTCAAAGGGCATTAACATAAAAAATAGGAAAAGTACACTTTGCTATCTTAGACTATATTTGAATAACATATTACTCACCTATAGCCTTAAAGTATAAAAAAGTATAAAATTATTAAGTCATGATAAATTTTTAATTTTTAATTAAAATCTACGTAGTCAAATTCTAGTCATATGAGAGTGATTGGATTAACTTTCCTTAATCTCACATGAAAGTGTGAATATTGAGGTCCATTAAATTTAACCATAACATAACAAATTTCTAAACTTATTTTACTTAAAGAGGATGATTCATTATAAATGAAAGCTCTGGCAGGTAATATGTTTGATGAGGCACCGCTAAATAGTTGGATGGTTGACCTCCCTAAGTCAGTCTTCTGGTTGTCACCTGTCCTGTCACAATCCTATCACAGTACTCACGTGACACTGTACACCACTCGATTACTTAGTACACTACCCGAGAACAATGCACACCCCAAAGCTTTCAACCTCCAACACGTCCATTATCACGTCTATCATCGCCACTTTAGCCTCCTCAGCACCCTTATATAAACCCCCAACCCAACAAGGGTTCGAGACGACTTTACTACCATTGGAGTTCTCTAGTTCGACACGACTTATACGTGCCAAAAGTGCCAAAATGCACTTGAAAAATGCCCTTACAAGTGCACGAAAAGTACCATCCCTTGAAGAACTTAAATAGACGGCCTGAGCACTACTACCCTTAGAAAGGGAGTCTCTTACACTCCTTTATCTTGTTTAAATTACTGATTATGCACAAGCCCACTCTTATTTTGAAAAGCATACTTATCATGACAAAAAATAATCAATCTGCCTTATGCTATACATCTCTTGATGGTCCCACACTTCATTGAATACAAATTGCAAAAGCAAGTGGAAAACTGGCTTTTGACGAAACGACGAAATGCATGGGGAAACGAAGAGACACACGAGAAAGATGAAGCATATGGGAAAGGTGAAAAGACACAAAACAAAGAAGACACAAAGTGGAAACACGCACATACGGAGAAGCTCCACAACGATAAGAAGACGGCTCAAAAGCATAAAGGTGTAAGACAATAAATATAGGAAGAAGAGAAAAAGGTGGCACTCTAAGAAAATAGTGGATGAACGGATGCGCGACCAAAAAGAGCTGAAAGACGAGCCACTTGAAAATGAAGGATGATAAAAAAAATGGTCGGCCCGTCCCTCAAAGGGACAAACCATCGAACGGACCATCCGTCCTTTACAATGGACGGGATGTCCGTCTCGAAAAAAAAAAGGACGGCTGATCCCTCAAAGTGACGGATCGACCGTCCCTTAGAATGGATGGGACGTCCATCCTGAAAAAAAAAGGGGTCATCCCACAAAAAAAAAATTGTCCATCCCACAAAAAATATAGGACGGCCCGTTGCGCAAAGGGACAGACCACCGGAAGGACCGTCCGTCCCTTAGAACGGACAGGATGTCCATCCCGAAAAAAAACAGTCTGTCCCACAAAAAAAAAGTGATGGACGAACCATCCATTACAAAGAAAATGAATGAACGGTTAACCATGCGGACGAATCATTCCTTACGAAGAAAACATATGGACAGGTTCCGAAACTAAAAACCCAAACGGACACACCAACGAAAAAGTAAATAACGAACAAGCAACAAATAGATTGCAATGATGCATAATAACCTCCGGCGCATCAAAGGTAACACGTACAGAATAACCTATGGTATATCTCAAGTGTCATACATTATAAGTGCAGGTAACATACATCATACAACAATCCATAGTACTTCACGAATTGTCAGAAAGAAGAGAAACACAAGTCACTGCAATTGTTATAATATTCCTCAAATATCCAAAAAAAAAAGGTTCCCAAAAGCCAAAAGCAGAAGGACGATGAATGGGCAAGTAAAACTGAGGGGGAACCCCCATCAGGAATGAAGCATCAAATTCCTCACAAGCTGAAGATCCCTCCAACTTGCAGATTGCAGGAATAGCTCGATCGCCAGCAAGTGCAACCTTTACAACGGTAGCGTATGATGAAGGAGGACTAGAAATAAAAAAGTGGCTAATCTGTGGCGATAGAATTAGGGACACCGGCAACGACAGAATCAGTTATCGAGGGTAAAGCAAAATCGGCAGGAACAGAGCCAGTGGACGGGGGAACATGCTGGGAAACCTGACTATCAGAGTCATCACCTTTTTCCAAGTACATCAGTAAGATAATCACGCCTGCCAACCTCGTCAACATTATCTTCCTCTTGGGGTATCACTGCAAAAACACCATTTACAACCTGCCAATCAATATGCACGGAGGAAGAATCATACTCAAGACCAAGATTTAATTGCCCCAGCTAAGCGCGAAGCTTTCCCAATCGAGCACCATCCCTTTATCAATCTCTTCCTCCACCTTAGCCTCTAAATCAACAACCTCTCCTCCAAACGAACAATTTTGGACGAAAACCAAGCGACGAGGCAAAGACAACGGCACAATGAAATCGAAAGAGCACTGACCAATTGAGGGCACGAGACGCGAGAGCAGCGACAAAATGAAAAGGAAGGAAGAGAGACGGAAGATTAAAGAAGGAGGAAGTGAAATGGGCTTAAAATATAAGTAAAGTGAATAATGGAAGATGGGCTTGAAATACAGCGGAAGCATTTTAAAAAGCCAATACTGAAGCCTTAAAAGCTACTAAGCGAGGATGACATGCACGACCACTAACCCAAACGAACAACCTCCGCCACAGTAGGGGACTGCAAAAGAAAAGTCACATGACCCCACCTTACTGGACTCGTGCAACTTAGGGGACTAGCCGGACTAGACTACGAACCACTAGGACTAGCCGGACGGCCGGACTAAGACGCAAAAAAAAAAAGTCACGCGACTCCACTCTACTGGACTCACGCAACTTAGGGGATTACTGATGGGGCATTACTAAATAGTTGGACGACCGACCTTCCTAAGCCGGTCGTCCGATCGTCACCCGTCTTGTCACAGTACTATCACAGTAATCCACATGAGACATCACTTGATTACACAGTACACTGTCCGAGAACACTGCACACCCATAACTTTCAGCCCCCAACACGTCTATCACTGCCACTTTAGCCTCCTCAGGCACCCATATATAAATCCACAACCCAACAAAGATTCGACACGACTTTACTACCTCTTGAGTTCTCGTTGATTTGTGACCTAAGACGCTCCCCTTTGTAAAGGACTTATCAATGTTATTTGGCTATAGTTTAGTTTAGGTAGTTAAAGTGATATTTTCTTTTTGGGTACAATATAATGTGCTAAATAAAGTATTAGTCTACAAAATATCAAATTTAGGGATGATCAAAATACCTATGCCCAATGGATATCATGAAATTTTACCTTGTGAGTCTGGATACAAAGTAAATGGGTCCGGGAACGGACAAAGAGGTACCCTACCCATACTCTGTCCACAATAATAATGATTTATTTTAATATATAAAAAATATTTTTTTTAAACTTTTTGTGTTGAGAAAATATATGATGATAATAAAAAATATTTAATATTTTATACATATAAAAGTAATTTAACAGTATATTTATATTTACGATTTAATTGTTTTTAATTTTTTGTGGTTATAGATGAAATATTGATAAAAATAAGTTTTATATTAATAAAATAATAATTTATTTTAAAATACCTGTCTGGGTTCGAGTATTAGAGATTCAACTATTCGTAGGGTTCGATGATGGGGATTGATTTTAATACCCGCTAAATCTAGTTCCTGGGACGAAAAATGTAATATCCTACCCAAATCCTGCTCATAATTATCCCTAATTAAATCTAGCTTTAAAAGGAAACTTCCGAATCACCAGTTGTTGTAATTAAAAGAGAGATTTAATTACACTTTTGGTCTATCCAATTTCATAAAAATTTAATCTTAATCTCTCTAGTCCGTGATGTTAATAACCTTGCCTCCTATTTTCTAAAATTATCAAATTTGGCTCTTCTGTCACATTTCGATCTAAAATTTAACTCTAAATCTAACCATTTACAGGGAAGAAATAGTATCATTTAGAAGTAGAGAGAACATGTTTTACGAGGTGTAACCTATTTTTTTTCTTGAATTATTGATCAAATTATTATTTAGTTCATAAATTTTGAAAATATACTATTTGGTCTCTGATTATTTAGTCACTAGGACGTTATCCGCTAAGTCATTGCTGACGTGGCTATTATGTGCTGACGTGGTTTTTTGTCTAGACCAGGTATCCACCGTCGAGCACAGTGACTAAACCCCTCGCTGAATTGTAGGCTCCTCGAATGTGCCGTTATTTTGTCACAATGTTCCCCTTCATCTTGCCACATCATCTAAATTTTTAAAAAGGTTAAAAGCTCATTTTGGTCCCTTATGTTGTCACCAAGTTTCGTATTGATCCTTTATGTTTTAAAAGTTTTAAATTGGTCCTTTATGTTTTCCAGAAGTTCCAAATTGGTCCTTCCGTCCAATTCCGTTTAGTTTTCTCGTTAAGTGATGACGTGACAAGCTAAGGTGGAACACTATATCTCCTACATGTACTGCTTGGTTGACATGGCCAAAGTCACCTTAAAACCAAGGACTAAAATGAAACAAAATAATTTTTCACAAAATAAAAATATAATTTCCCCACCCATCTTCATCTTCTTCCTCGTTGTTGAACGCCATTGATGCCCTGGTTGGTGCTCGTCTTATGTTGCCGGCAGCGTTGACAGTACCTGGATAACGCCTATGGAAGGAAGAGACTCGTCTAGCTCCATCTCCCTTAACTCATCTTCTTTCAATAGCGTCGCCGTTGGCTTCGAAAAATTCGACTCCACCATTAACGTAGTCTCGGAAGGAGACAAATCGACATTGTGACTTCCCTCAATACTCTGTTTTTTATGCTCATGGTGATCGCTCCGTCCCGCGATCACGTCTCGACGATGAGTTGCACCTTCCAGCCGGCGGCCATGGTAGAAACGAACTCTGCCATGCCTGATTCGTGGAAAATTGCACACTGCAAAAATAGAGGAGGATGAGAAATTGAAGAGAAGGTTTCTTTCTATGTGTTTGTGATTATTGGATCTGGAGCATAGAACAATGTGGGGGCAGCTTGATGATTTCTTTGATGAGATTGTGGAAGGGAGGAAGAAGAAGCTTCTCCATTTGTGTAGCCGTAGGTGAACGAACATGTGTAAATCAAGTTAGAATGGAATGAAACAAGTAAAGGAAGAAAGAGAGTAATTATTTTGTTTCATTTTAATCCCTGATTTTAGGGTAACTTAAGCCACGTCAGCCGAGTAGTACACGTAGGAGAGATAGTATTCCACCTCAGCTTGCCACGTCATCACTTAACAGGAAAACTAGACGGAATTGGACGGAATGACCAATTTAGAACTTCTGGGAAACATAAAGGGCCAATTTAAAACTTTTAAAACATAAAGGACCAATATAAAACTTGGTGACAACATAAGGGACCAAAATGGGCTTTTGACCTTTTAAAAATAATACTAAATAATCTATGTATTTGCTACCATATTGCCATTTTTAACTAATACAGAGACTATTTAGTATTACTTTTAACTAATACTTGGGCTATTAGTGTTACTTTTAAATATTCATATGATGTAGTAAGGTGAGGTGGCAACATGGTGGAAAATGTGCCACATCAGCGCATAATAACCACGTCATGCAGTGACTTGATGGGTAACGTCTTAAGGATTAGATACTTGACGGGAATGTAAATTCACGGACCAATTAGTCTATTTTAAAAGTAAAAGACTAAATAATAATTTCACCAATAATTCAAAGACAAAAAGTAATTTACCTCATCTTTTACGCATCTTATATATGCTTGTGTTTTGAATACTTTTGATTGTTCTCTATTATGACAAATGATGCACAATTCTTGTTCCCAGATCATGTTAAGATCATCAGAGAGATTTCCACTGTTGAATCAGTTGTACTGAGCTCTCAACTCAAAGAAATTTTGCAGAATGTCAATTCCCATGATACAGTTAAGGGAATGTACAAACCCATCAAACTTTTCTATCATCCAAGAGAGCCTTTTTTTGTCATCAGGCAGGTAATTCACATCTTGACTCAAAATCTTAATTTGTCAGAGTCAAATGCCATACAAGAGAAACAGAACTGAAAAATAATTTAGAAAAAAGAAACACCATGCATGTACAACTTGTCTATGAATTCTGTGAGAACCATGATTACTAATTAAAAGGGTATAAGTCATACTATCAAAAGTTGTATAGAAAACATACATCTTCAAAAAATTCTTTGAACTTTGCAGAAACTTACATACTCTAACAAAAGCGAGTCCGAATCCTCTGCTGTTAATCGTTCATGCTGTCCGATTAGTTACGGTTATTGATTGGTTAGTCCGATACCTCGTTTTATAACCGTTGCTAACCGATCAAAAAATTATGGCCAAATTTTTAGTTATAATTACTGTGGCTAATCCGGACAACACAAACATAAACAACAGAGGATCCAGACTGAAATTACAGTTCTAATAAATAATATACTTAATTTCGTCCTTCGGATAATAAAATGGATGACAATTCAATTGATAGTATCGTTAATAGGGATAAAAGTTCAGTACTACCGTACTACTGAACTTCAATGCATCCCTCCAATCATGTAGTGCCATTTGTTAATATTAATAAAAACTCACATTAAAAATGACCCACCTTGAATGGATTAATGACCAACTGATTGAAAAGATGTACTGAAGTTCACTACTACCGTACTACTAAACATCTCCTCGTTATAATGCTGATCCATCTTTTAACTATCATGCATGCTTCTTCACACAGCCACAAAGAATAGTAGCAGTATTCCCAATTCGTTTCAGAGAAAAGACAGATGTGATTATTGCAACAACTTTTTTTCAGGTATGAATATTGAAGCTGATGAATAACAATAAATTCATGAGAATGGATCCTATGTTGTACAGCATAGAAAAGTAAAGAGAAGTGGGACCCACTTATGTGTCACTCTCTCTCCTTACTTTTCTATATTGTACAGCATAGGATCCATTTTTGTAAATTCATTCTCAACGTATCAACCAATTTTGCTTTTTGACTTGTTTCTTTGTGATAGGAGCTCATGGAAGTTGGGAGCTCAGATAAATGGGCCAAGGCACCACGATTGAGCTGGTCAGCCATTCCTCCTCCAGAGCTAAGAGGAGAAGCATTAGAGGATTTGAGTACCAATGGAGGCTTCGTCTCTTTTGGTATGTTTTTTCTTTTTTTAAATCCTCCAACTCTTTAACTCGAAAACTCTCGAGTTAATTGGCATTTTGATCCTCAAAAGATTTACTTTATTATATTAGGGGTATGTTTGGATTTTGTATTAAAGAAGAGAAAGAGACGGAAGAAAAGAGAAGTAGGATATTTTCTCTTTGTTTTGGAAGTTAGAAATTCAAGGCAGAATGGAGGATTAATTGTTAATCCTCCAATATCCATGTCCTTTATATCTTTTAAATACCTCAGTTTGAGGTATTTTGGAGTATTTCAAATAAGGGGAAGAGATTAAGGTGATTAATCTCCTCTTCTCTTCTCTTCTCTTTCCTTTCAATTTCTTTCCATCTCTGATCCATCTTAATTGCCAAACATATAACCTATGTTTGAGTGTTCGGTCCTTCAAAGAATATACTCCCTCCGGTTCACAATATCTACTCCATTGGGTAGGTGCACACAGACCAATGAAATGATTAGTTCACCTTAAACCTAAAAAAACATAAGATAAAAAGACTGAATTACCCTTATTGGGAATAACAACATACTTGGGAAAAATATTGACTTCACTAATAAAATTTGGAGAGTCTAAGAGAGAATATGTATGGATAAAATTGTAAAAAAATAATTAATATTGTCTTGATTTTAAAAACAACAGATATTTTGAAACATTAGAATTCCCCCGCTCATGCAAATATTGTGAATTAGAGGGAGTATTTTGCTTCAATATCATTATGGCATATCCATTAACAAAGTTAGCAAACATTGGTGATATAATAACCTAAAGTGAAGGCCATGACACAGTACTAAAATGGTATAGTGTTGGAGAATGGATCCTCTAAAAATCAGCACATTTTGTGAAGTGTTGAAGTACACTTATTTTACACATTAATCAAAAAATGAATTAATAGGCAAAATTAAATTATCGTTTTATACATTAAGCAACGAATATTTAAGTACTTCGAAGAATTTGCACTTCAAAGAATACTATGTCAAGTGGTATTAATAGCTAGCCACGTCATGTTCATGTTTGGTCACATCATCCATTGTGTTAACTAAATGCTCTAACAAGCTTAATTCACTGAAAAAGACATAATTCTCGTTAATCAGAAACAGTGTTGCAGAGGCGATCTTACCGCCTATTCCTTGAATTTGAAATTCAAAATTTTTTGAATTCAAAAATGGCATCTTTACTATCCCGTCTTATTTTCGAGTTATGCATTTATGGCTTAGTTGGCTTTTACCCTAATATGTATTCATGTTATGTTGCGATAGGACTTAGGAATTAGTATGTATGCTTTTGTTTCAAGTTAATTGTTCAATCTAAGCGTTTAGTTTGTTGAGGACTTCTACTAAAGACTTTATGTAATAACCCTTTTATTTTAATATATTTGTGCTTCTTTCAAGGATTGAAACGAGAAGATTATAATTTAAAAGACCAAATTGAGAAAGTCCATATCTTTGAAGGAACTAATTCACTAAAATAAGTTTATCCTCCAGAGATTCTAAAGAACCTATGCATGTGTTTGATATGTTTTTGACATTGAACAGATATATCTTCACATCATATTGAAGGCAAAAGACTAGACAAGACAGTCTGGAATCTATTAAATTTTAATGCCTATGTGAGATACCATGTAAAGGTAAGAATAATATGACCTATATCAAACTCTCTCCATTATGGCTATTTCTACTTGTGAATTAATTAGTATTATGAAATCTATATCTGAAATCTATTACAGAGCACCAAAGGTTTTATTCAAAGAAGGATGAGGAAGAAATTGGAAAGTTTGGTTGAGGTACAGAAAAAAATTTGAAGTCATCAATACTTTTCATTGTTTAAAGCATAACATACTGAAATCCAATAAAAAAAAATAGGTCAAAACCCCAAATTGGTCCCTTATGTTTGCACGAAGTTTCATATTGGTCCTTTATATTTGCAAAAAGTTCAAAATTGGTCCTTCCGTCCAAGTCCGTTTATTTCCTTCATTAAGTGCTGACGTGGCGTGCTGAGGTGGACATATTATCTTTCTTACGTGTCCATTTAAGCTGACGTGTCATGCCACATCATCATCTATGATCATATGTGATGACGTGGCGCTGATGTGGCAATGGCGTGGCATGACATGTCAGCTTAGATGGCCACGTCAGCACTTAACTTAAGAAATTGACAGAAGTGGATGAAAGGACCAATTTGGAACTTCTTGAAAATATAAAGGACCAATTTAAACTTTTTGAAATATAAAGGACCAATATGAAACTTTGTGCAAACATAAGAGACCAATTTGAAGTTTTTACCTAAAAAGATATATCTAGTTGGAAAAATTCTCATCTTGTTTCTCCGACATGCAGGTCCTGCATCATACAAGCTCAGAAGAAAATGAAGAAAACAAAAAACGTCAAGGTTTGCTTTACACATTTCAATATTGATTATATCTTGATCGCAATCTCTTCTATATTCATTAGTACTATTGAATAAAAAAAGGCCACTTAGCGTTAGATTTATGCAATCTTATTCGTATAAATAGAGATTCTGTTTTCATAATTTGAACCTGTAATTTAAAATGATAGTAACCTTAAGTGCTGTTTGGTAGCCGGTGAGTGTTTAGTGGGAAGTGGAAGTGAAAGTTTTTTATGTGTGTTTGGTATGTAGGAAAAGAGAAATGAAAATAAAAATTAAGATTGTTTGGTATGATAGGAATGAGGGAGGGAAGTGGAAGTTAAAATATCCAAAAGACTATTTTACCCTTACCCTTTGTGTAGAATATATGTGGAGAGAAGGGCAAAGTAGTCATTTCACAAAGCTTGTCCTTCTCTCCACCTCACCTTCCTTCCACTTCCCTCCAATTCATCATGGTAGCAAGCTTCCCACCTAGCAAGGAAAGTTCAACTCACCTCACCACTTCCAAAACCATACCAAACACACTTCAACCTCACCTTCCCTCCAACCTCACTTGGGAACCCATACCAAACAGACCATTAGAGTTGCTTCAGGCTCACCAATACCACTGAGTATAGTGGAAAAATAGCAAATACAAGAGAACATGCTTTCTTTCTTAGAATCCTAGCCACCTAGTTATGGTTGTCAAATTCTCTCTCTATGCCTCTTTCAAATCCTATAATAGGTTTGGGCCACTTTTTCCTTAGGGTTTGACCTTACTTCAGTACCCTTCCCTTTCTAGTATAGGTCTTTGGAATAGGAGGCCCATCATATTCTGGCTATGAAAACAATAATATCATATCTGTCTGTAATTTTTTCAAATTTACAAGAGAAAGTGAAGCAAGAAAAACAAAGTTTAGCACCTCATTTTTCATGAGAAATTAATATGTACAGAGAAAGACAAGTAAAGCATATTGCCCGTTTGATTAATGGTTTGATTTTTGAGGGGGTGACAATAGATGAAAAAAAAAAAGTTTAAAACCATATTTGGTATGACACAAAAAAGACGAGAATAAAATTGAGAATAAGAATAAAAAAATGATTCAATGATTATTTTATCTTTAAATTAAAATCATAAAAAAAATCAAAAACTCCTGTCTAACTTTCTCAAACCTTTGTCTTTTCTCAATGTCATTTGTCCATATGGTGTAATTTTCATATTTTCATGAGGATAGTTTTGTCCAAAAAATTCACAAACCATTTTAGCATCCAATCAAACTCTCCTATGAATGAGATCTTCAAACCTAGGATTGCTCAATCCTTAAACCTAACATGGGCTAAAGAAAACCTAACCCATTCCACTTCAAACCATAGGTACCAATATATGTTTTATATGTAGGTATCAACACTATAGTGGTAGTCTAGTAGAGCAGGCAATTTGTATTAAAAAAAAAATTGATGAATCAAAAATGAAGAGAGAGAAAGAGAAGAGTGAAAAGAGTTGTTAGCATGTGTTTATAATATAGTTTAGATAGAATTATTAATTTGGTTTCTGAAAGATATATATTGTTTTAATTAGTCTCTGAAAGATAAAAATGTCTAATTTAGTCCTTGAAAGAATTTTTTTATCCCAATTTGGTTCTTTTAGTCCCTAAAAGAAACCACACATACACTGACAAAACAAAATTAAAAAGACCAAATTGGGACAAAAAAATATCTTTCAGGAATTAAATTATGCATTTTCATCTTTTATGACCAAATTAGAACAATCAATATCTTTTAGGAACCAAATTAATAAGGCTAAAGTACTATTTTGGTTCTCAATGTTTGCATGAAGTTTAATGTTGGTCCTCAATGTTTCAAAAGTTTAATGTTGGTTCTCAAAGTTTTGTTTTTGTCGATTTTGGTCATCGAGCATAACACCGTTAACTTTTGTCGTTAAATGATGATGTGTCATGCTTTTGTGGCACACCCTCTCTCCTAAGTGTCATATTTTAATAACGTGGCATGTCACATCATTGTCACGTCACCTCACATTGCCACATCATCTTCTTCATCTCATCCCCTCTCTCTCTTTACATCATCATCGTCTTCCCCACCACCACCACCCTACCGCCGTAGGAGAGAGAGTGTGTCACATAAGCATGCCACATCATCATTTAACGGCAAAAGTTAACGGTGTTCCGCTCGATGACCAAAATCAACCAAAAAAAACTTTGAGGACCAACATTAAACTTCATGCAAACATTGAGGACCAAAATAGTACTTTAACTAATTAATAATGATCTCGATAGTTTATTAGTTTATTTACAATTGTTGTTCAACATCCAGGATGTAGGTACATGAAGAAACTAGTTAGAACATCTAAATATGACATCCTGAAACGAAGATGTGGCAACTTTAGCAGACAGGTAAAGAGGATCCGTTTCCGACTTAAAATTCATGGATTTGGACGATTTCGTCACCGATGGTTGAAGATCCCAAAATTTTCATCAAAAGGATATACAAAATTAGAGTAGGTTCCTATGTTTTTTTTTCTTACTGATTTTAATGTAATAGAGACTTATACTTGATAGTATGAAAAAGAAATGCCATGGCATACTATACTAATACTAGTATTTCATGAATAATTTAAAATTATTTGATTTTCAGCATTGGTAGTAAACAAAGCAGAATTCATAATTCTTGAAATTTCTCTCATTTGTTACATTGCAATGTAAAATGTGTTGTACTCAAGCTTAAAGGATTCCACGCAAATGAAATAACTGAACAAAAATTTATATGATTTGAGTTAGGGATGTCAAAATAGGCCGTTGACAAGGATTTTTAAGTTGGATGAGTCGGGTTGGACTTGGCCCACCCTCTTGGATGAGCGTAAAATGCTGGCCTAATCTAACCCTTGAAGAGCCATGTGCTGCTGACCCATGAGTTTTTTTATTATTTTTTAAAAAAATTATTTATTTTTTAAATAAATAATTTATTTTATTTTATTAAAATTTAACATATTATGAATAAGTATTACAAATTGACATACAAAAATAGTAATTAAAAAGTTATTCAGTGTACTTTACTTTATAAATAAATATATTATGAATTAATATTGCAAATTGACATATAAAAATGTAATTTTTTTTTATATTAACATATTATGAATGCATATTACATATCAACATATGATATAATATTATATATGACATAATTCTTTTAAAAGAAAATCCCATAGGGCCAGCCCAATCCAACCCTTGGAAGCCAGCATGAACTTAAATGGGCATGGGCTAAAAGTCTTTCCTTAAAATAGTCCAAAATTTTCTTGGCTTAACCCTTGCTATTTTAAAGGTTGACCTGCGCCAGTCCTATAGGCTAAACCCATTTTGACTTCTCTAATTTGAATATTCAAATTAAAATACACTATAGAACGGGAAAATACGCCATTATATTGCTCGCCAAAAGTAAAAAATTCATTACAAATAAAAATTAAATAGGGTTCTAGCACCTATCTCTCCCTCCTTATCCTTGCCTGAAAGATCAGCACCCTCAAATAAGAAACAAGGGTAGCATCAATTGAAGAACCTGACTGCCTTTTCAACCCGGGATTGATCTTCAGCAAGCACACCAAAACGCAGCTCATCGAGGACACATAAGAAATGATAAAAGGACAATCTCTTTCGACATCCCTTGTCCTAATTTCTACACCGAAAACCTCATTTAGGTAGTCGGCACTTCCAAGTCGAAGATCAGAACCCTGAAGATGAAGCTGCCGGATTGCATTATAAAAAGCATGTTCGGCCATCAAGCAAGCATCAGGGATGCCCTTTTCCGTCGTGTCACCAAATATCTCTAAGGTTGCCTTGGCACTATCGAGCTTGCCCTTCAACTCGGTAGCCTAATTTTTAACTTTGAGGAAGCTTCCTCTATTGTATCTTGCTCCCGCTTCAAAGCCTGCTCCTTATCTAATACATTCTGATGCTCCGATTCCAAAGACTCATGGATGCTCTTTGTCGTTGCGACCTCCCTCTGAAGGCAATCAACCACCTTTTGGAGAGAATGCGCCACCGCCTGAAATAAACTAAGGCAATCAAATATAAGGAAAAAAAACCAAGAAAAGAGGAAATAAAAAGGTACAAGAAAATTACGTCTCGCTCTGAATATCTTTCCACAAGTTCTTTAGTTGCCAAAGAAATTTGCAAAAGCGACTTGAAATTACAATCACCCAGGCCATTTGCCCTGAGATGGTCAAAATCTTCTACCAAAACTTTATGATCACCCTCTATCAGGATCTTCTTGGCAACATCATAAATAGCTACAGTACCCTCACCAAAAAGGCATAGCACATTGTAACTATCGTTTTTAGTTCAGACAATTGTAATTTGCAATTGAGGACCGCAAGGGGTCTTAACCTTGGGGGACTTGTCTTTAGGTGGTGCACCTAGGTGCCTACATACCCTTCAGAACACTACAACAAAACATGGATTTACCCACGGAATTTTACCCACGAAATATATTCTGTGGGTAATCCGTGGGAAATCCGTGGGGAAACGGGAAAAAAATAAATTTTTTTTGTTCAAAATTACCCACGGATTCGATTCCGTGGGTAATTTCATAAAATTAGCCACAAATTACTCACGGATTTACAATCCGTGGCCAATCCGTGGATAATTTGTTAATTAGCCACGGATTTAGCCACGGATTTATTTCAGTGGGCAACTTCTTCGAATTAGCCACGGATCCGTGGCTATTTTCCGTAGGTAATTTGTTAAATTAGCCACGGATTAATTTCTGTGGGCAATTTCTTAGAATTAGCCACGGATTTACAATCCGTGGGTAAATATCCGTGGCTAATCCGTGGGTAAATACTTATTATTTAAATTTTATATGTATATATATAAAATATTTTACATTAATTAAACAACATGTAATAAATGGCCTAGTGGTAAATCTAAATTTTACCATGCAAGGTGTCCCGTCTTCGAATCCTCAAAGGATCATTTTTCAGAAATAATGTGGTCGCCGGAGGAGTTGCCGGCAGCGGGCAGACGACGGTGGCCGGTGACCGGAGGAGTTGCCGGCGGCGGCCAGTGGCCGATGACTGACGATCGGAGGGGTTGTCGGCGACCGGTGAAGATCGCCGACGGCCAATCTAATCTATGAAATTACCCACAGATCCCATCCGTGGGTAAAATTGAAATTCCGTGGCTATTTCCCCATGGATTTCCCATGGACCATTCCGTGGGAAATCCGTGGAGAATTCCCCACGGACTCAAAATTCCGTGGGTAAATTTGTACCCACGTCAATTTTACCCACGGACTGTGTCCGTGGGTAAACTCTTTTACCCACGTAATAACATAGATTTACCCACGGATTTGTCCGTGGGTAAATATGTTTTTTGTTGTAGTGGAAGGGATCAAAGTCCGTGTAGTTTGTAATAGTGATGTCTATAGGAGCCGTTAGGCGAGGTGATTACCTGTATCGGGCCGTGTGCAGCTAAGACGTGCCTAAGGTACTCCAAGCCGGCGAGCCGCTCTTAGGAGGTTGCCTTAGTGTGAAAGAGCTTGGGTCTCAAAGGGCTGATGGAAGCCTTATAAGTGGTACGCTCCGAGATGGAGGTGAGCTTGGCGGTGGTTGGACTGGATGGAGCCTACGGCAGAGCTCAGGATGTGTGGAGGATTTGTGTGAGGTATCTGAGAGTCCTCAAGTTACTGAGAGTGTCTGAGGAATCTTAGATCAGGTGTTGTGGTCCTTCACCTTGCATATCTCTAGTCCCTCGGGTGAGGGTCTATTTATACTAAGTGTGGGGAGGTCGTGCTCGACCCACGATCTCGTGGGGCGTGGGTCGTCTCACGATGCCTAAGGAGTTCCCACGTTTGGTTAAGTGGACGTTCCGTGAAGTGACGTTGGCACGTGTCGCTAGCGTGCGCTGCTGCTAGGCTTCTAGAAGCCCAGTGACACGTGTTCCAAGGTAGAATATTCCGTAGTTATATAAGTCCCCCAAGTCTACGGGTGTCGGGCGCCTGTAAACTTAAGTTCCCTTATCTATAAGCTACTTAGGAATTTTTGTTGCCTCCGAACATGGGAGGGCTCGTCCGCGCGAGACCATGGTCATTCGGGCTGATCGTCCGATTCGCGAAGTAGGTTCCTTGGTATCTTTTCGCGGAAGGGGAGACGTTTTGGAGAGGACACGCATCTTGTTTCGAATGGCTAGCTGCTTGACTTCCTCAGCAAGTTTTCGAACCGTCTCTGCAGAAAGTACGCGAATTATCGAGGAGGAGGAGCCATTGCTCAAACGAGAATTTCCCAGAATACCCTTTGTGGGTAAGCGGAAGATATCCAAAGGTCAAGGGCCGTCTGGTCATTTTGAAAGGCTCTCCTCTGACCGGGTTCGTCCGTGGCTAGTGGCTGACTATGGACTTCTGGCTGAGATTTTTCTGTTAAAGTAGCGAGCTTGTTACAGGTGCCACGCGTCAGAGCTTAAATGGGTACCACTGACGTTGGGTGTTTTGCCACCGTTTCTCCTTCATTAAATACAAGTTCGTTTCCAAGGGCAGCATCATTAGCCTTTGCCGAGGACTTTTTCCGAAAAGACCCCCAGGCGTCTCCAAGTGACTTTTAGGTTTCCGAGTGCTTTTCGGTCTTTGTGTCTCTACTGCCCCGACTGTGAATCTCAGCCGTTCTTCCTCTCCACATGTTCGGTCGAGGTGAGTGGCTGTAGCTGGATCTAGCTGTAGAGGATAATAAATTTTATTCGTTGCGGGATACGAGGGGGCTGAGGTTTTTGAATTGTCGCGTCTCTGGGTACCCTATAAATGTCCAGCATTTGAAAGTTTGTGATTTTGAATTCACTTTTCTACGTTCTCCTGCCTTCGTTTCCCCTGCCTCCGCTTTCGCTTTGCTTTCTCTGATTCTTGCCCCTTCTTTTTGCTCTCTGTTCTCGTCGGGATTTCGCCATGGCTGGTGGGGATGACTATAGCTTTTACCCCTTCGACTTTATTGACTTGGAGGATCTTCCTTCTTCTTCTCCTCCTCCTCCTCCTCTTAGCCGTAGTCGTGACGACGATTAGAGTAAGAAGAAGAAATGCGGTCGACAGAGTCTTTCTCAAGATGTAGCGGCGGACATCCCTGTGGTGGTACCTGCTGGTGGTGAGAGGGAGAGACGGATTCCCATACCTCCGTCTTCTGAGAGAGACCATCGGCAGGAGGGTCTTCAAAGGGAGAAGAGGAAGAAGGATGGAAGATGTGGCGTGAGCGGACCCTGGAAGGGGGAAAGGAAAGGAGCTTCTGCGGCGGAGTTGTCCAAGGGCAGAGAAGGAGGGTTCAAGAAACGGTCTTCCGGTGTGGAGTCACAGTTGTCTTCGCAGGAGGTACGGCAGAGTTCTAACCAGGGGGATTTGCAGGTGGAGGCTCCGGTGAAAGGTGTTGTTCCTGCCTCTGTTCCTACCTCTATTCCCAATTCCGCTTCTGTCCGTCAATCACCCATGAGGGTGATTCTATCAACTTGTTCTCCCGTCCTGAGCCCCGTTGAGGGGGAATGATCAGCCTGCTGCTAAGAGGGCCAGGTTGGTCGTTGAGGAGCGTGCAGGAGATTTTCCCGTAACTCGGGTTCCGGCGGGCGAATCCGTGGCTGAGAGTTCAGCCAAAGTTGCGGAGTCTGGTGATGTGGTCGTGGAAGCTGGAGCCCTCTCAGACAGAGGGAATGTAGTGGTAAGTCAGGCGGCTACCATAAAGGATGTTGTTAGGGGGCGAGCGTCGGCCCCTCGAAGGGGGGACTTCCTTTCGAACAGGTGGCGTTGGGTAGACGCTTCCTTGTGGAGATGCGGGAGAGAAAAGCCAGGGGCTAGACACTTCTCCCTTGAATCTTGCTGTTCGAGGCTTCAGCCGAGTTGCTGAGGCATTAGCTGACTTCCACCAGGCTGGCTTTGAGTGGGAGAAGCGTGCGGTGAGCTTCTTTATCCTAGTGTTGTGCTATTTTAGACTATCTTTTGTGTTTCTGACTTTTGCCTTTTTGCAGAGGGAGATCCGTCTCGACCGAGACCAGTTTGCCGATATTGCGACCTCTAAGAGCCAAGCTTTGGAGGTCTCCCAGAAGAGGTTGGCGGACGTGCGTAGGCAGCTGTCCGCAAAGAAGTTGGAGTATGAGGACCAAGGACGCGAGATTAAGTCATTGACTCATGAGGTGGCCCGTCTTAGGGCTAAAGCTGGACATCCTTCCGAGGTTATGCTCCTTCGCTCGGAATTGGAGAAGGCTCGCAAGGAGCTGGCCGTCCACCGGGAGGATGCTGAGACGCATCAGCAGGAGTTACATTCTCTCCCTGAAGCTTTGCGGGGTGCGGAGGCTCGCGCTTCCGAGAACCTTTCCGGTTGGCTGGTGGCCGAGGATAAAGTTGTCGACGTCGCTGATCTCCTAGGAGAGTTTTCGGTGTAGAGGATGTATGGCATGCTTCTGGCGGTCAAGCAGCTCGAACGTCTTCACGATGAGAGGTTTCTTGCGGAATGAGTGTCTTCTCTGCATCCTTCTTTGGAGCTCTTTGATGGTGAGCTTCGCAGTCGGACGGAGGTGGACCCTCTGTTGAACCTTTCCTACCTTCGTCAGCTGGCTGATCGCCTGGTAGAGGACCAGGTGTTATCTCGCGTTGGCGGACGTGCTTCGGGGATTGGAGCCACTTCTCAGCAGCTAGCCGGGGTGAATTTGTAGGAGCCGCCAGTAGTAGTTGGTGACATTGGTCCTGCGGGGGCCAAGGTCATTGTAGATCTTGGGGATGTCCAAGAATAGTTTTATGTATTTTCAGGGTGTTTACCCTTTGTAATGGGCGGACGTGCTCTCATTTTTGGCATCTTATGAGAATTTTAAAAGAGTTTTTGCTGCCTCTCTTTTTTACTTCCGGCAAAAAGTTGTGTGTGAGTGCAGTTTCTCTTTTCTTTATTATCTCTTCACGTCTGGGTAAAAAGATTTTTTGCATGAGTACCGTGTGATCAGGATGGTTTGTATGCGGTTTGCTAGCATGGTTTTGTCGAACGTTCGTTTTGTGTTTTTCGCACCCAAGGGGTTTTTACCGCGCTGCTGGGGGAAATATTAGCTTGGCCTTAGAGGCGCTTAGCGTTTTTCCCGTGGTCCTTTGGCAACACTTGTGCGAGTACTTTGCAAATTTGAAGCCTTATCTCTTATCGAAAGGGAATACTTCAAGAATAATAGACAAAATGGTTACATTCGTGGAGCCTCAGTTGGGCTAACCTCAGTCAGGCTGAAAGTAAACAAGATGATTACATTCAGATTGCCTAGGTCAGGCGGGCCTTAGTCAGGCTGAAGTGAATCCTAAATTTGAAATAAAGAGACATATGTGACTTGACTTAGAGATGGTATGAGAGCGCAAAGTAGAGGAGAAAAATGAATAAGCGACTTAAAGATGGAAGGGAGATTCTCGCAGCACAAAGCTTCCATGAAGTAGAGGAGAAAAATGAATAAGCGATTGATCGCACCAAAAATCAACCTAACTTTAATGTGCTCATTAGTCTAAATTATAGATAAAAACATATGATTTTGCACCAAAAAGGTTGAATAATTTGAAATAAGGTGTAGAGAAAAAAATGTGATAAAATGCACTATTTATTGATATTCTTGATTATTTGCAAAATTCGTGGAATATTGGATAAGTGCATTGATGTTTGTTGAGTGCTGCAGGCTTAACAAGGATCAATGGGAAGACATATTCCAAGTACAAGGACCAGAGCCAAAGCAAGAACTCGTAGCAAGACCCAGGAAAAGCAAGAACAAGAGAAGATTGCAACAAGAATGCAGCATTCGCCATGGCAAGAAAAATAGCTCGCCATAGCTAACGGGAAGAAGGACCCGCCATGGCGAGCAAAAGAGCTCACCACAGTGAGCAGAGTAGCCAGCTCGCTATGGTGAGCCATATTACTCACCACATCGAGTGTGCTGCATAGAGAGAGCAGATGACATGGCAGCAACCTTATAAGCTAATTTTAAAGGACTTCTAGAGAAATAAGGAGTTGGATATGGTTTTGAATTGATTTGAATTTAAATATTAAATCTCATACCAATTAATACTTATCTCCATCTTATTCCTACTAAGATTGGAGGTCCCGGAGGTATTATAGATAGACGTCTCACAAGGTGGCAAAGGCATCCATCCATTCAGTGATTCCCACATATTAGTTTAGAGTGTACAGAGAATATGAGCGGCTAAGTTCTTCTTGGGTTTCCAAGAGGAACTAGCGTAAGCATGAGTTGATGGCTCTTCATTAGGGTCTATTAATTTCATTTTACTTGTATTTATCCTTCCAAGTTTACGATTGTATTTGTTTTATTTCGTATGTCATTATCTTGCTACATTCAACCATGAACAAATGTGTATCAATATGCTAAATTCCTCATAACGAATTATTAGTAAAGACTTGATTTATACGAATAGGTACTTAGGTCTTATGGTTTTCGAAATTCAATACAATTCTATTCTTTGGGTTCTTGATTGCTTGTATCTCTTATTGCGTTAATATTATATTAAATTAATTGATCCGGTCGGGCATTAGTTTGTTTTATAATATCATAAAATCTCTTGATGCATGTTATTGATGTTCCCGGTCGGAGATAACATGAATATTTAGATAGGCTTTCGTAATACATGACTTTCATAAATAGGATAAATTTCGAATTAATTAATCATACATGAATATTTTCTGATTGGCTATGATTGATGAGCTCTATTCTTCTAGGGATCCTATTTTATAATATTCTACACCCATGAACTCCCTACTCATTCTGCAAGTACCTATTTACTTTGAGATACTAACCAATTGCAGGTTCATATGAAGATTCCGCGAGAGATTCGATCCTTGGGTTGCACCTTATACTGCTTAAGGTTTTTATTTGATCACAACTGTGACGACTGATGACCGATTGGAACGTCACTTTTAAGAAATTCGAATTCACGAAAAACGAACATTCAGCAATGAACCAAGAAATAGTCAAAGTTCTGAGGGAAAACCAAGAGACACCTTTTTTCTGGTTTTCCACAGGTATCCTCCTATTGGAGGTAGTCCTATTCGAGCTAGTTGAGATCCCATAACAGGGGTAGAGCTCTCCCAGTAGAGGTTTTTCTATACACAAAACTTGAACTCGAGACCTTGCTTAAGGGGAATGGAGTATCTATTACTTCAACCAATCACCTGTTGGTCCAAGAGACACCTTCGAGCAAGCTAAGTAGGGATTTGAAATAACTCTGGAACTAAAAACATATGCCTCGGGCGCCAAATACAAACCCCTAAAGACAAGAAAAAGACAAAATTACCCTTGCCATCACAAAGCTACCTTCTACGTTATAGCATCACGTGGCAACACAGACGCCTCACTTCTTCCTCATTATTATGAAACTTGGAAACCAAAAACACATGCCTGAACGAGTTGTTCATCTCACTTAGCTAACATATGCCGGCCAAACTCAGGAATTCATAAAAGTCTGAGAGCACTTCGTGCACTCAAGTTTGGAGGAGTTATGGTATACTCAGGGTTGGCGTCCGACACTCTTCCCTAATGATACTCTCGGCAATGGCCTCCCGCTTTACTATCTGAAACATTCTCCCCTTAACAATTTTTCCTCCATGTGCACATGACCACATATGCCTTTCTGTCCTATATATGGAGACATTCTGAGTCTCTCCATATCGCCTCTATAGATAGGCCCTAACTCACACATTAGCATACATTGCCTAATCCTCATACTTTCAGGTTCTCTACAACTTGGAAGTACCTTCCTCTCAGGAACTACGAGAATTCTAATCTCATGTCTTGAGTACGTAAGCTGTCAGACCTTGAACCTGTGTCAAGTACACTTCAAGCCTTCGTCTTCGATCTTCTAAATTTGACCTCTTTTAAGTCCTCGGAATATTAGTTTGTAATCTTATACTTTTTTAACTCTTAATTATTATGAAACATCACAATGTATAGTATATTTCTAAAAAACAGTAATAAAAGTGATATTTTATTAATCATTCCAAAAAAGACATTTCATTGCATACATATAACTAAGCAAATAAATGACATTTACCCAGGTTATAAGCATAACTAAAAGCTATGTTATGAGTCTCGTTTTCACACAAAATAACTTGTGGTGAGTCTCAATTATAAGCGTAGCTAAATAGATGTGGCTAAATATATGATTTGACAATATTGTAGGCCAGTTGAACAGCCACCACGTGTACAATTCCGTTAACTATTTTGACGGTGTTAATGAAAATTACATTACTAAAAAATTAAAAGATTTGGATACAATTGACAAAAAGCAAAGTTTGAGGGCACGACAGAAGCCTCAAACTAAAATTTAGAGGCACCGAAAATACTTTTGCTAAATTAAAAATCAAATAAGTTAATTATCAAAAAAAAAGAAGAAGAATCAAATAAGTTATGATGCTAGTTCACTAAACAAATTAATTAAGATTAAATTATTCTTCAAGCCCCTATCGTTTCACTCAATTTTTAATTCAGTCCTTATAATTTATAAACTTATAATATTCAGTCCCTATAATTTAATTTTTTTAAAAAAATTTGCCCCTAGCTAAGCTTAATATTTTTTCAATGTTATGGTAAAATTTGATGATATACGCTAATTATATATATTATCTAACATTATAAATTTACTTAATTCAAATGAATCTAAATATATTATCTAGCAAAAAATTGTTTTTCATTCCATATATATAAATACTATTTATATTGTTATTTTTTTCACGGAAAAAATAATTTTTATATTGTTATTTAATTTTTTTATTTTATTGATATAAATAATACATATTTAAAATAATAAATGTTGAAAATATTATGTTGTACCAAAAAGAATTAACAAAATTTCATATAATTTCAAAAAAAAAAATTCGCCACCAGTAACTAATTTAAAATTTTTTTAAACTTTATGAATTCAGTTACATACGTTTAAACTATAGGAATCCAATTAAAAATTAAGTAAACGTGTATGGACAACACAAATAGTTTAACCAAAACAATCCATTATGCTAATTAATATATGTACTTAATAAATTGTATAACTAATTTTCAATAACGTATTCCAAAATAAACTCTTCCAATAATTTGTCATGAGTCTTAAATTATGAAATAAAATTATCAAATACTCTATCAATTAAACGGTTTCACAAATTATTAGATGGTTAGAAACTTTTTTTTATTAGTATTCTTTTATTGGAAGTCATGACACTAACAGACATTAAATGTGGATACCTTCTCCAACGAGAATTTGAACTCGGATTCAGCAGGTTGAAAGAGACTAGTCCCTCCTACTAGACTCAATCTTTTTTTTTTATACTTGAAAAGTAGTTTAACACCTACATGTAGTTGAAATGAAGTTGTATACATGTACTTCATTTTGTAATTTTTTTTTTTATAAAAAAAGAAAAAAACTATTTGAAGATGGACGGAGAAGACGAAATTGGATCCAGTGAAGTGCAAAAAGTGTAAAGTGTATGAAGTGTATCATCCAGTCCGTTACATAAAAATCGAGATTCATGTCCGTACTGTAATAATTTCATCCAATGGTCCTTAAGTGTGCACTTCACACACTTTATCGGATCTGGACTTTAGCAGATCCGGATCCGAAGAAGACATACGTACAAGAGCTATCCAATAGAATTTCAGATTCAGATCTCCTCCAATAATCTGGGGTCTGTAGCCTCCAACGTTGTATACACTACAAATCAGTTTTGTTCTCACTACAAAACCATAACTGAAAAATCAAAGCCAACACAATATACGTGTGGCTCCTAATTAATGCTCTTTATTTAATTTCATGTCTATCTCTGTCACAAATGGAGTAGATGTTCAGTAGTACGGCAGTACTAAACTTCAGTATATCTCTTCAATCAGTTGGGAGTTTGGATTCTCTAAAGTTAAAAGTTTATAAAGTTCTTGAAGTTGATTCAATACTCATTTTTGATTGGTCCAAAGTTTAAGAAATAGAAAAATTAAAAATTAAAAAAAAAACATGAAAGAGACAAAAACTTCAGAAAACTTCAACTTTAGAGGATCTGCTCTCATCAGTTGGTCCCTAATCCATTCAAGGTGGGTCCTATAATTAATGTGAGTTTTTATTAATATTAACAATGGCACTACATGATTGAAGGGATGCACTGAAGTTCAGTGGTACGGTACTACTGAATTTTTATCCCACACGATAGCTCATTTAGTTGGTGAATTTATTTGAGGGAATGAAAATGAAAAAAGATCAGAGAATGAGAACAAAAACAAAATAACAATTATACCCTTTATTTAAAAATTATTTATATTTAAAAATTAACATTTCCTCAATTATTTCTTTGTAACAAACAAGGTATACTCCAACTCAAAAACCTTAGACTCTTCAATGGGGATTGGTCTAGTTAGTAAGTGGTTTGGTATATTTTAAATAAAATCTTAGATTCGAGATTTTGTGAATGCAACTATTCTCATTAAAATATTCTCTCATCATATCCAAGTGTGCGACAAAATCTTGTTCGAATTAATCAAGACAAAACATTTGGAAACCCAACAAGTACCAAAAAATAAACTAGAGGCTCTCAAATTTACATCCAAATATCCCTTCTTCCACACAACCATTATTTAACCACCACATCTTAATATATATATCTTCTTCCTTCAGAATTATGAGTTCCTTATTATAACTAGAGAGAAACAGAGAAGAGAGATAGTTTCAAATTAAGTTATGGCTACTTCTTCAATTTGTGTGGGGTCTTCCTTCTATGGGAGCTGGGGGACTTCTTCAATGGTGGGTGGTGAAGATTATAATAGAATGTTGGCTAAAACGGTGTCGTCACGGGTTGACATAATCAACGGTGGAAAATCAGTGAGGTTTGAACCGATGATGAAGAATGTGAACGAAGGGAAAGGCTTGTTTGCTCCTCTTGTTGTGGTTACGCGTAATGTCGTTGGCAAGAAGCGTTTCAATCAGATTAGAGGCAAAGCTATTGCTTTACACTCCCAGGTAAAATTTTAAGACGGATCTTCTACCGTGATGCAGTTGTGCAGTTCGGTTAGTTACGGTGGTCACACAACCGTTCGATTAACTATGGCTAATCGAACCGCACAACAGTATCACGGTAGAGGATCCGAACTCGTAAAATTCAGGTTTCTCATCATATGAATAGGATGTCACTATGTTTTTAGGTAAATTTTCATTTTAGTCATTAAAAGATATCATTTGTCTCAGTTCGGTCAATAACGATAGAAACTAAGGGTGCGTTCGGTACGCAGAAAGGGAATGGGAATAGGAATGAGAATGAGTTTACTGTGTTTGATAGTAAAATTTGAGAATAGGAATGGATTAAAATTATTACTTTACCTTTTATATTAAAATATTAAAAAAAAGTTATGATTGTGTCAAATCAAAAGACATAATAGACATTATATATATATATATATATATATATATATATATATATATATATATATATATATATATATATATTTTCAAATTTCCCAATAAGAAAATTATTTTTTCCCAACCCACCATTTCCATCACCTTCTCCCATTTCTTAAAATAGTACCAAACGCACCATAAATTTCAAATTTAGTCTTTGAAAGATGTAATTCATCTCAATTCAGTCATTAAAATATGGAAGTATCAAATTTAGTCTTTAAAAAAATACAATTTGTCTCAATTTAATCCTCGCAAATTTCCATTAACATTAGAGAAAAATTTCTCATCGACAAAATCGAAAAAAATTATATTTTTCAGGAATTAAAATTAATAAACTAAGACAAATTATATCTTTTAACATTTCTATTTCTCATGACCAAAATAATAAAATATTCTTAACATTAGAGCAATATTCGTTTGGTTTCACACTTCCACCGATAATTATTTTACTTAATAGCTTCAAGAATTTTGTCATTATTTGGTAATAGTTTTTCTTATGGGGATGAGGAAACTTGGGGTATGTTGAGATTAAAAAGAATAAAGAGAGGTAGAAGGAAAATAAAATTTTGATTCTTATTTTTTTTAGGTAAAATACTATTTAGTCCCTAAAGTATTGGTTAAATTATTATTTAGTCTTTAAATTTGGCAAAAATACTATTTAGTTCCCAAATTTATAGCTTTGTTAACTATTTAGTCCCCGAATTTGCAACTCTGTCAACTATTTAGTCCCAAAATTTGCAACTCTGTCAATTATTTAATCCCCTGACTTTTACTCGTTAGATAACTAGTTGACGTGGCCATTAAATGCTGATGTGGCATGTGCCCAAGCACTTAACGATGCCACATCAGCATTTAACAACCACATCAGCTGGTGCCTGATTATCTTACTAGTAATAGTCAGGAGATTAAATAGTTGACAGAGTTGCAAATTCGGGGACTAAATAATATTTTTGTCAAATTCAGGGACTAAAGAGTTGACAGAGTCGCGAAATCAGGGACTAAATAGTATTTTTGCCAAATTCAAGGACTAAATAATAATTTGATCAACAATTCATGAACTAAATAGTATTTTGCCTCTATTTTTTACTAACACACCTCTTAATTGGAGATTTTTTTTTTTGTTGTTGATAGGCCTTTTAATTGGAGAATTGAATGAAAAGAAAAGAAATACTAAATTTAAAAATTTAGCAGATTATTTATTTATTTAATTATTTATCCATTTATATTGCTGATATATATATATATATATATAGGTCATCAATGAATTCTGCAAATCCATTGGAGCCGATGGAAAACAGAGACAAGGTTTGATCAGGTTAGCCAAGAAGAATGGAGAAAGGCTTGGATTTCTAGCATGACAAATATGTATATATATATATATATATGCTTCTATTTCTCAATTGGCATGGGAGAATTTGAAGTTTTATGATTTTCAATTCTCAGGTCAATTAGATTATGAGCTATAGGAACTCATCTCAAGTCTTGGGATTTTTCATTGTCATTTGGTTCTCTGGATATAATTGAAATAAAAACTAATTAAGAAGAGGTTGTTTGTACATGGATTGTGAATGAATGGAATATGGTTAGTTTCTCTTCTCCATCTGGAATTCTTTTTTAGTCATATTCCCAATTGAATTCTGATTTCATCTATATGATTTTTTGTGTGTGTGTCATATTTATAGGTATTTATGTTGCTCTGGACTCTGAATTCTTTATTTTTTTCTTACGTGGTAAACTACATTTTGATCTCTGAATTATTGGTCAAACTACAATTTAGTCCCTAAATTTTGGAAATAGACTATTTGATTCCTGAATTCACACTCACATCAACTATTTAGTCCATGAGACGTTAACCATTAAGTCACTACGTGATATTGCTGTTATGTGCTAACGTAATACCGTTAATTTGCCACATCATTTTTGTCACACTATCTGAATATTTAAAAGTAATAGTAAATAGTCCTTGTATTAGTTAAAATTAATATTAAGTAGTTTCTGAATTAGTTAAAAGTGACAACATGGTGATCAATAAAAATAATATTTAGTATTACTTTTAAATATTTAGATGATATGGCAAGGTGAGGGACAAAATAATGACAAATTAATGGCATCATGTCAGCACATAACAATCACGTCATGCGATGACTTAACGGATAACGTTTCAAGAACCTTTTTTTTTGTGATAACGTTTCAAGAACTAATAGTTGATGGAAGTGTAAATTTAGGAACCAAATACTATATTTCTAAAATTTAGGAACTAAATTATAGTTTGATCAACAATTTAGAGACAAAAAAATAGTTTATCCCATTTTTTTGCTTAACGAGTTGTGAGGATATAGTCCTTTGACTCTCATGGTCAATAATTTCTTCCCTTAAATAAAAAAAAAAAGGATTTTTCATATGTTTACCTTCAAGAAAATTTAACACAATACAATCAAGCATACATCATTGGAAAATTTCAGCATATAGCAACCAAATACACCATTGGAAAATTATTGGAGCATATGGAGGATCAAGGCTCCATCAAGGCACAAGAGATCATACATACTCAATTGGGTTTCAATGTTTCCAATAAGCCCAATATGTGTTTAGTTAATTATCTTAGGCCTGAAAATGTTTAGTTGATTTGATTAATTGTGAGTTTGGGCCTATGTTATTTTAGTGGAGTATTATAATTTTGTCATAGTAGATTTAATCTTTTTATTATGGGCTTAATTATGAGTTGTTAGAAAGGCCCATTGGTTTATTTTAAATATTAATTTTTGTTTGGGCTTTAGTTGATGGAATGTTAGTAGAGCCCATTTGTAATTTAGGGTTTCCTATCTCATGGAGTACAAATACTCCTTTTAACACTCTTGTATTCAGATTTGGATTGGATAATAGAGTTTTGAGCTTTTCTTCTTCTTCTTGGCTGAAAGAAGAATCCATAGGAGATGTGCTTATCTTCTTCTACTGCATCAAGAATTAATTCTTATCAAGGTAATAACTTTGTGGCGAATTCATTCTTGATTTTAAATCAGCCGATTATTTACGTTTCCAATTGCACTTGTCTTTTGGGGGGTTCAATAGGTTGGGAATTTCACTTCGTCTAATTGTTTTGACCTTATTGTGTGTTCAGGGTTTCGAGTTCGCTATAACCTTGGGGTTCCGCATCAAAAGGACACCTTTTCCACAGCCCTTGCGGTAGGGACTGGTGAAGGGATCACACGGATACCCCGAAACCAGAACACCCAGACTGATGCCCTCTCCAAATTGGCCACCACGCCAAACCAGTCGGGACTCAAAATAGTCCTACGAACAACACTTCACACCCCCAGCATAACTCCCAACATACTACCAATAGCGGTCGATAACTCCTGGATGGCTCCAATAAAAAGCATATCTAACAGAGGGCGCCCTGCCTGCAGATAAGGAGCTAGCTCGAAAAATAAGGAGGCAAGCAGCCCAGTACTTTGTCTGGGGAGAAGATCTATACATAAAGGGCTTTTCGTCCCCGCACCTCAGGTGCATCTCAACCGATGACGCAAGCTACGTTATACAAGAAATCCATTAGGACGTATGCGGTACTCACCAGTCCATGGGGGCACTCCGCAAACAAACATTATGTTCAGGTTCTATTGGCCCACAATGAGGGCAGACTCGGAGACTTTGACTACCAACTGCTATTAATGCCAACGGCACACCGGATTCATACACTAGCCACCTGGCGACCTAAAACCCATCGAGTCCCCTTGGCCGTTCGATACTTGGGGCATGGACATACTCGGTCCTCTCCCACAAGGCACACTACAGAGGAAGTTCATCATAGTGGCGGTCGACTACTTCACAAAATGGATCAAAGCCGAGTCTCTGGCCACCATCGGCTCCCAAAACGTCCAAAACTTCCTCTGACAAAACATCATAACCAGATTCGGCTCGCCACACGCGCTGATTACAGATAACGGACGCCAGTTCACCAGCGAGAAGTTTAAGGATTTTTGCAAGGAATGACGTGTTAACCATAGGACGACCTCAGTTGAATATCCGGCGACCAACGGACAAACCGAGAGGGCAAATCGAATCATCCTCGAGGGATTGTAGAAACGCCTGACAGATGCTAAAGAGGATTGGGTGGACAAGCTCCCCTCAGTCCTATGGTCCTATCGGACAACTAACAATACACTCAGCAACAGTAGAAACTCCTTTCGCTTTGACGTACGGGCAAGAAGCGATAGTTCCCGCCGACATTGGGGTCCCCTCGGATCGAGTACTAAACTACTCCGACTCAAACCTGGAAAATTTGCTCATCAGCCTAGATAAATTCGAAGAACGCAGGGAAGCTGTGGCGCTTACAAATAGCTACTTGCACGAAAATACAATCAGGGCATCCGACCTCGAGAATTCAAAAAAGGCGACCTATACATGAGAACAACGATAAACAATAGGCGTGACCGCCTACATGGCAAGCTCGCACCCAATTGGGAAGGCCCATACAGGGTCATCGAAGTTGCCTCTCACAATGCATATAAGTTAGCTCACTTGACGGGAGAACATGTACCCAATACCTGGAATGCTAGCAGCCTCAAAAAGTATTTTACTATGTCTTAGTCTGAAGACAAGTTCATCATGTACTTCATTATGTCTTAGTCCGAAGACAAATTCACCATGTACTTCTCCATGTCTTAGTGAAAAGACGGATTTACTATCATCAATTTAACAAAAATAAAGAATGCAATATGATTGACCAACTCTCGTACTTGAAATTTTTGTTATTATTTAAAAATATATTTACATACGAGAACTAACGCCCCAAAAATACAAAACATGACTACGTGAGGCCTACCACGAAGTCTAAACTAAGAGGTGTTCTCATTAGAAAGATGTGACTGCTCGCCTGATTGAGGGGGTCACTTAGAGGATTCAGGTCAACATGGTAATCCTCTTTCCTCAACGGAGGGTCACCTCTAACACGGGCACGAAACTCCCCCTCAATATTCTCTCAGGAAGGGTGCATCCTCGCCCTAATCTCTAGAGGAATGAAAATACCCATCAGGTCCTCCAACTGTGCCATGGCATTTTGCATCCCATAATTGGCGAAATGCAAAAAATCTAAACGACAGATCCTCGAAGAGCTAGCCTTACTCTTCGCCAGCTTGTCCTCTAGTTCCTTCACACGAGCGGTCAGACGAGAGTTCTCATCCATCAAACCCTCCACTACCTCCTACATAAAATATAGGAGAAAAAAGTGTAATTTAAAGATCTATCATCTATCAAAGGAGAGGAGCAAGTATAATTTACTCTTTATTTAATTACACATCTATTTTTCTTCATTATATTACAAAAACGAAATCTATCTTAATTTCTTTATCCATACTTTTGTGAGACTACCAAAGACACACCTTCTTACACAAGCGGTGGTTACATATTTAATTTCACGCAGCACCTCTCTCGTTGACACAATGGGCATATATATATATATATATATCAAGTTTTGTGCATGTACGCCACGTATATCCGTACGCTTTGCTGGCTCGTGCTGAAATCTCCATCAAATAAACCCATGAACCCCTTTCTTTTCGTCTTTTTGGGAAAAAAAAAAAAACTGCATATATATATATATAAAAGTAATAATGCTCCACCTATTCTGCCCAACACCATATAAGAAGAAAGAAATTGAAGTGATTGAAAGTTGGAAAGAAAATTAGGATATTTAGAATAATGGCTTCAGAGATATTGGAGAGGGAGTCCTTGACAACTGTGGCTCTTAATGCACCAGTTACCCATGAAAGAAGGGTTAGAGACGACTTGGAAAACACTATTCCAAAGCCTTGTAAGTTTCATTATGGATCCATCACTCTTTTGTTATATATATATATATATATATACACTTTCTTTGAGTTCATCGCTAGAGTTCGTTTGATGAGGATATTAAAAAGAAAAATTATCACGTTTAACGATTTTTAAAATTTTTTTTATCATATTTTATGAATATTAAATATACTTTTTATTATATATTTTCTCTCTCTTAATTTTTCTCTTTATCTCTCTTCTCAATTTTCTCTACGGTATTTTCTTTTTGGGCATGTTCTTTACATAGAAAGAAAAAAGGGAAAAGGAAAGGGAATGTGAATGTGAATGTGAATGAATTTAATGTGTTTGGTTCTAAAAATTTAGAATGAAAATAAAATAAAAATATATTAAAAATTTAAAATTATCAATTTACTCCTTATATTAAAATAATAAAAAAAATCAGGGTATAATAAATATTTTATAATTTTTTTTTTATTTTTTTAAGTTTGACATTTACTCTTTTTTTTCCCATTTCTGCACAATTTCTTTCAGCCAAACATGACTTTTATTATACAGTACTTTATAATCGTATATTTATACTAAATATACCCTAATTTTTTTAAATAATAAAGCAAATCCATTCAATCAACATCAGGAAGGACTTCATACAGGTCTTTGAGTTAATCATCATCACTGCCTCAATATATATAAATCTGAAGCTTGGCATGCACCTCAATCTTTTTTTTTAATTAAATATAAATATATTATTAATATAATATTATATTTTAAAATAATATATAATTTAGTAACTACTTATTATTTCTAACATTCTACTCTCTTATTATTTTTATTTATCTTATTTATGATCTCTTTTTTACATCATTCAATCATATTTTATTTTATATTTTTTTAATTTTAAAATATAGCTATTATTTCTCTTGTCGATCATAATTATGTTTGTTTAGGTGATTGCTACTTAGCAAAAATGGAACACCTTAAATCAGAGTTTTATCTCTAACCCTTTAAAAATTTCACTACCATCTGCTATAGCAATTATATTCTTCACTGACTACTACTAGAAAATATTATTTGATTAGTGACGAAAAATCTGTCTTTAAATATTTAAATTTTGTCAATAGAACTTGATTTATTGACAAAAAATCTGTCACTAATACTTATCTCACCGACATATTAAAAAAATACTTTTTTTATAACTTATTAAAAAAATACTTATTAAAATATATTTTTTTTATTATTAAAAAAATATTTATCACCGACAAAGTTTTTGTCAGTAAATCAATTTTTTTTTCTAATAGTGAATACGAAAGAATTATCACAGCAAAATATATACTCTATTCAAATAATAATATTATTAACAATAGCAATGCTTTTTTTATAACAGCAATAGTAATGTTCAACTTTGAAAGTGAAAATTCAATACTCTTTATTTATTTAATGATATTTCTTAATTAAATCTTATTTTTTTAATATTAATTAATATTTATACTAATAAAAATTTATCTCAAATAAATTATAGATCAAATTTTTATTAGTAATCGCAAAAAGTATATAACCAATAGAATACCAAGTTTTTAATCTTCCCTCATTCAGGCCAAAAAAAAAAACTTCCCTCACAAATATCATCTCATCTTTAAGACTGCCACTTTTATGCAATGTCTCTTTTTTTAAATCACAACTAATTTTTTTGAGTATTGCAAAATTTATTATTCATCTTATTTCTCTAGAAATGAATTTGGGATGTAATAGTTAAGAGAATACAAATTATTTGCTATCTGTGTTACACTATATTGGTTTAATGATATTTTATAATTAATAGTATGGTAGTACTGAACTTTTATCCCTTTTTAGGGATGGGATAAAAATTCAGTACTACTGTACCACTGAATTTCAATGTATCCCTCTAATCATGTTGTTAATATTAATAAAAATTCACATTAATTAGGGCTCACCTTGAATGGATTAAAAATTAACTGATTGGAGGGATGTATTGAAGTTCAGTACTACCATATCACTGAACATCTATTCTTAAGGATGAATTCGGGAGGCGAGAATACAAATTATTTGTTATCTGTGTCACACTATATTGGTTTAATAATTTTTTACAATTAAGGAGCTAATTATATGTAATATTTTTTTATCTTATCTCTAATTAAGAAGCTAATTATATATATGTTTTCAGACATGCCTAGAGCATTGATAGCTCCGGATTCAAGCCATCCATACGGAACAGCTGGGCATAGGCACAACAATATGACCGTTCTGCAGCAACATTGTGCATTTTTCGATCAAGATGATGATGGAATCATTTACCCTTGGGAAACTTACCGCGGTAACAATATTTACCATTTACTTCTTTAGTATTTAAATTCTTCAATTGTTTTTCGATTTTTTTAAAAACATTAAAACCCAAATTAGTTTCTTATGTTTGTATGGAATTTTATATTGGTCATTTATGTTTCAAAAAGTTTAAATTGATCCTTTATGTTTGCAAGAAGTTCCAAATTTTGGTCCTTCCGTCCACTTTCGTCAATTTTTTAAGTTAAGTGCCGACGTGGCGTGTTGACGTGTCCATTTAAGCTGACGTGTCATGCTGAGTCGTCGCCAAGTCATTGTCACATAAACGCCACGTCATCACATATGATAGTAGATGATGACGTAGCGGTGATGTGGTATGATACGTCAACTTAAATGAACACGTATGAGAGATGATATGTCTACCTCAGCACGTCATGTCAGCACTTAACGGAAGAAATAAATGGACTTGGACAGAAGGATCAATTTGGAACTTCTTGGAAATTAACATAAAAGGACCAATTTAACCTTTTTGAAACACAAAGGACTAATATGAAACTTCGAGCAAAGATAAAAGATCAATTTGGGGTTTTAACATTTTTAAAATAAATTTAAACTAAAGTAATGATTTAGGACAAAATAAGTAATGTGCTCTCAATTCAGTTCGTAAGAAAAAATTGTCTCAATTGATGATCCACTAAAATATCAATTATTTCAATCAATTTAGTCTTTTGACTAACACAATAATTTAATTTTTAAAAGGTTGGTTTGATTATTTGATTAATATAATAAATAAAAATTTATCTGATTGTATTTTTAAAAAATTCAAACCGATGTTTAATTTGTTAAATAGAATTTAATTAATTATTTAAATAATTAATTAAAATACGTTAATATTATTAGTTGAGTTTATATCTATCCTATATATTAATAAAAAAATCAAATTAGTTAAGAAGTGGTTTTCAGAAATTAAATTGAATTATTTTAATTTTTAATATATAATAATCAAGTTAAAAGATCATCTTCTAATTAACGAGGTGAATCATAATTTAATTAATCATACATTTACGTAAGTTAGAACGTGTTAGCGTGGTGTGAGTTTTGAAGAGAGCGATGTGGAGTGATTATTAATAGAGTAGTGTGGCCGGTGGAATTAATAAGGACTTTTAAAAAAAAAAATCGAGTGAAAATTTTAACATTATCTTTAAAATGAATAAATAAAGGCAGGATAAAAGAGGATTAAAAATAAAATTAAATAATATTATAACATGGAAATCATCAGTTTGAGAAGGGTTTGAGTGATCACCCATTTCACCGTATATTACTCTCAAACCATCCGTTCAATATTTTTTTTCTTTTTGACAAAAAACCAAACACCACATTATTTTTAATTTGACAATAGGGTCCTTGGCCTTGAATCTGACCTAAAGATAATTTCCAGGGATGCGGGCACTTGGCTTTAACATCATTGGCTCTTTTATCATGGCAATTGGTATCGCTTTGGCAATGAGTTATCCCACTCAGCCGGTAAGTAATGAGAATGGATCTTATACTGTCTAATATAAAAAAGTATGGAGAGAGAATGACATATAAGTGGATTTCACATGTGAATCCCACTATGTGTGGGTCCCACTAATGTGTCAATCTCGTAAAAAATGCTTAAAAGGAAGATTTGATTTAGTGTTGTTGGTCTTGTATATAATCAGAGAAAAAGATATATAGGGTGGATTTTATATTAGGGTAAATTATAATTTGTCTTCTTGTGGTTTGACCTAAATCTAGTTTGTCCCACGTGGTTTAAAATGGTTTAACCGCCCTGTGGTTTGGCTTAAAATTAATGTGTCCCCTGTGGTTTAGAGTGTGACACTTGACCCCCTGTGGTTTGTTATGTTATCATTTAACTACCTTCACCTATCTTCTATCCAAATTTTAGTCAAATTAATCATCATTCAACACTCTAGAATTATAAAATTATTAAAAAAATTATAATTAATATAAAAATAAAATTATAATTTTAAAAAAATAATAAAATATTTTAATATTTATTGTTTTTACTCCACTGATTATTTATATTTAGTTATTTATTCATTTTATTGGTATTTTTTATTTTTAATGTTTTAGAATTATTAAATCAATCAAAATAAAATTGTAAAAGAATAATATAATACAAATATATAACTAAATTTAAATTTTTTTATTGTTCAAGTTCAGAACATACATATCTGGATTGAATGTTAACATTATTGAGTTTAGAAACTCTAATATTAAACAATAATTTTCTTAGAAAAGTATCCTTAGACTAGGAGCATAACAGTACTCTTGGATATAGTGGAGAGATTAGAGGAAAGAAAGAGTTTGAAGGAAACACTAAAAAGAGTTGAAAATAGAAGATTAGAATTTATTATTATTATTTTATAGATAAAATAAATATTTAATAAAATAATTAATTAATTCAAATGTTTTTAGGTAATTTCTTTTATAAGTTATATTAAATATCAAATTTTGAAAAAAAAATAATATAGGATAGTTAAGTGATAAAATAACAAATCACAGGGGGGTCAAGTGTTACACTCTAAACCACAGGGGCACATTAATTTTAGGGTAAACTACAGTTTGTCCCCCTGTGGTTTGGCCTAATTCCAGTTTGCCCCCTTGTGGTTTAAAGTGCGAAACTTAACTACCCTGTGGTTTGGCTTAAAATTAATGTGCCCCCCTGTGGTTTAGAGTGTGACACTTGACCCCCCTGTGGTTTGTTATGTTAGCACTTAACTACCTTCACTTACCTTCTATCCAAATTTTAGTCAAATTAATCATCATTTTTATACTTTTAATGTTTAAAATTTGTTATTCAACACTCTATAATTATAAAATAATTCAAAAAATATATAATTAATATAAAAAAATTATAATTTTAAAAAATCAATAAAATAATTTAATATTTATTGTTTACTCTATTGATTATTTATATTTAGTTATTTATTCATTTTATTTTTATTTTTTATCTTTAATATTTTAGAATTATTAAATCAATCAAAATAAAATTGTAAGAGAATAATATAATATAAATATATAACTAAATTTAAGTTTTTTTTATTGTTCAAGTTCGGAACATACATATCTGAATTGAATGTTAACGTTATTGAGCTTAGAAACTCTAACATTAAATAATAATTTTCTTAGAAAAGTATCCAATTTATCCAATCATATAACGTTAATAGTGTACCAAAATAAAGTGACAATCCAACTTCATATTAAGTATTAACATATTCAAATTATTGATTTTTTAAATTATAATTTTTTTTATATTAAATATAATTTTTTTAAATTATTTTATAATTCTAGAGTGTTGAATAACAAATTTTAAACATTAAAAGTATAAAAATGATGATTAATTTGACTAAAATTTGGATAGAAGGTAGGTGAAGGTAGTTAAGTGATAACATAATAAACCACAGGGGGGTTAAGTGTCACACTCTAAACTACAGGGGGTCACATTAATTTTAAGCCAAACCACAGGGTAGTTAAGTGTCGCACTTTAAACCACAGGGGGCAAACTGAAATTAGGCCAAACCACAGGGGGGCAAACTGTAGTTTACCCTTAATTTTAAGCCAAACTACAGGTAGTTAAGTGTCGCATTTTAAACCACAGGAGGGCAAATTGGATTTAGGCCAAACCACATTAGGCAAACTGTAGTGAGACTCATATGTCAGGCAAAAAATTTTTTTCATTTCTTCCGTCTTCTATATATAAAACTCAAAGAATTTAGCCTCAAGCCCTCAACTTACACAGATGTGATTTTTGCAGACTTGGTTTCCTTCTTTATTGTTCCCTATTTACATCCACAACATACACAGGATAAAGCATGGGAGTGACTCTGGAGTTTATGATACCGAAGGGAGGTAATTAAGCAGTTAGTTAATTAATGACTATATGTATTTATAGGTTAATGTAACTCTCCATATATTTGGAAAACAAATATTTTTTTCAGGTCGTCGAAATAATTATATTTTTTTAACAATTAGATTTTGGCTACTGTTGAAAAAAAAAAGTTAATAATAGTATTTTTGAAGGTTAACAGTTGTCAATAATATTATTTTCGATTATACATTTGCGACAATGGCCTTTAAAAATACTTTTGAGAAAAGTATTGTAAGAATAAAATATTATCGACAATTCTTGACCGTCAAAACTAATACAATTATATTTTTCCAACCACTTATTTTGACGGCCAAATTTCATTTCATTTGTTGGAAAAATATCTTATTTCAATAATTAAGTAGCTGTCGAAATATAAGTCGTTGAAAATACTCACAGTGATTATATAATATGTACTAGTGTGTTGCACAATTTGATTATGAAGAGTTTTGATGAACGAAAAAGCATAATAAAATAGGTATGTTCCAGCAAATCTTGAGCACATATTCTGCAAGTATGCTCGCACAAAACCTGACAAGCTCACACTTGGAGAGATTTGGAACATGACTGAGGGAAACAGAAATGCAATCGACCCATATGGCTGGTTAGTTTATGTGCTCTCTCAAGTTAACTCAATATTAATTGCTTCAATATATTTCAATGTAAGGCCTTTCATTGTTGTCAAGAAGGTTTTATGTAGCATTTGGTATCCGATGAGTAGTGTTTTAGTAGGAAGTGGAAGTGGAAGTGGAAGTGAAAGTAAATGATATAACGTATGTTTGGTATGTAGGAAAATGAAAGTGGAATGTAAAAGTAATATTGTTTGGTATGGTGAAAAGAAAATAGGAAAATAGAAGATAAGGGTATGAAATACTTTTTCTGTCCTTACTTTTTTAAAAGACAAATTTTTAAGAGCATTTTGGCCTTTAAACTAAACTTTATGTTGAAAGGCCGTGGGCAAGGTAGTTCATTGAGAGAATAGATAGAGAAAGAGAGGAAGTGTAGTTTATTTTATAAGTGAACATACTATAAATGAATATTAAATTTGGTTTATAAAAATAATATATTAAGATGTTGATATATTTGAAAAAACACAAAAGATCAAAAAAGAAAATTGGTTCGGTTTAGTCCTCATAACTTATAAGTATACTATAGTACGTGAGTCTATGAGCTAAATGTCATTTTTTAGAATGGGTGAAATTTTTTGGGTCCAGCCCTTTATGGGCTTGAACTCTAGTCAAATGAGCAGGGATAAGATATAAATAATAAAACTTAAATACCTATTTGATTTTGTGTTTCTTATATATTTGAAATGACTGGAAAGCTAACTAAGAGTATAAGTTTTATAGAAATACTAATTAAAAGAAGTTTTGGCTACTAGTTGAATCATTTTGGTAGTCGGTGAGTGCTTTAGTGAAAAGTGAGAGTGAAAGTGAAAGTAGGTGATAATAAGTATGTTCGGTATGCAGGGAAATGAAAGTGGAATGTAAAAGTAATATTGTTAGTATGGTGGGAAGAAGATAGGAAAATAGAAGATAAAAGTATGAAAAATCTTTTTTGTTCTTACTTTTTTAAAAGTCACAAATTTTTTAAGGGCGTTTTGGTCTTTAAACCTCATCTCACCTTAACTTCTATGAAGCTTCCCTCTCCATGGGGAACGTCAACCTTACCTCACCTTCCCTGCTAGTAAGGGCGTATATGGAATGTATGTGTTTGCAGGTGTGCAGGTAAATTGGAATGGGGAATATTGTACATTCTTGCAAGGGATGAGGAAGGTTTCTTATCAAAAGAAGCAGTTAGAAGGTGCTATGATGGGAGTCTATTTGAATACTGTGCTAAAATTCAAGCTCGCAGCCAAGCCAAGATGCGTTGACTAATGCTTTCCTTATTAGATTGTGTTTAATTATTATATAATGTGGTTGTAGATTCTACACTTTTGTTAAGTGTAATATGTCTCTAGTTATGTAAATCAGATTTTGGAGTTTTCAGTAAGTAGTTTCGCCTATATGGATCAATATGTTCTATCTTTATATATTTTTATGGTTAGGTTATTTTTATATACAAATTTTTTTTAATATTTTTATGGCTCAGGCACTGTGTGAGCACAACGCCCTAGGGATTTAACCCCTCCTTTAATGGGAGGCGCACTACTCCATTTTTAATGGTTCTTAACTTTTGAGAAGATTGATATTGTTACCAAGTTTTTATAGAACTTAGAAAATGAGTTTCAAAAATAACTTTGAAAAGAAAGGATAAGCTTAGTGTGCGATTTGGATTTAAATTTGAGAGTCTATTTAAGGCAAGGAAAATGTGTTAGGCATTCTTCGTCTCCCGTCTATAGAACAGTTACCCTAAAATAAAATAATAATTTATGATTGGTCTTTATTTCTACTTATAGTAACTGTGTTTATTATTTTTTTAATAGGCGGACTTAATCTAGGATGAGAGACTATAGGGCTTCCTTTGTAGAAATCAAAGTCCATGTAGTTCGAAAGTTGTGTGTGTGGGTGAAAGAACCAAGAAGGGGGGTTGAATTGGTTAATCTACAAAAATATTCGCTTTTAAAAATTTAGGCTACTGAAATTTTGGTTAATGAAAAATATGCTTAGTTTTTCAAATAAGGCTACTTTTATAAAGAGTTCAGTTCTAGTTAATTTGAAAAACAGTTTAGGTTAATCACTACAAGAAAATGCTGATTTAGCTACGGATAAAATCCCTAGCTAATTTGGTAAAAAAGTTTGGTGCGAAAAGGCGAGAAAAATTAGCTAGAGATTTGCTACGAATTTCCCTAGCTAATTAGCTAGGGAAAAAAAATCCCTAGCTAATTTATTATATGTGTATTATAAAATGTTTTACATTAATAAATCAAAAAATGATAAATGGCCTAGTGGTTGGTCTAAATGTTACCATCCATGATGTTCTGTCTTCGAGGCCTCCTAGGACCATTTTTCAAAAATATAAAGTGTTCGCCGGAGGAGGTCGTCGGAGGAGACCGGTGGAGGAGGTCGCCGACGACAATTTTCGGAGGGGGTGAATTAGCTAGGGAATTGCTACGGATTAGCTAGGGAATAGCTACGACTTAGCTAAGGAATTTAGCTAGGAATTGGCTACGAAAAAAATTTCTAGCAATTAGCGTCCAAATATTAGCTAGGGAAAAATTCGATTAGCTAGGGATTAGCTAAGGATTTTTCCCTAGCTAATCCTGTTTTTTCTTGTAGTGAATGTTAAAGGCAGTAAATGAATAAAGAACACAAGCAATTATTATAGTGAGAGGTTCGGATCAAATATCCTACGTCCTCTCACTCCCTCTTTCTAACACAAGTAAGAGGAGTTACTTCACTAGCTTGAGAAATGTGAATTACAACCAGGCAACCTTCAAAACACCAAAGGATCAGCCACAATTGCTTTTACTACCTAACCCAGGTAATCCTTAAAGATGGGATCAACCTCTAGGGCTTTTACCACCTAACCCAGACAACCTCAGTCGAAGGATCAACGTAAGTGCTTTTACAACCACTCTGTGAATTACAACCAAATCTTAAAACTAAAACCTGACCAGTAGCGTACTGATCAATTAGCCTCCCTATCCTAGGTTCCTACCGGACTCTAGACAGAAAGGGAAGAGATTAAGAAGTGAAATGAAAGGGATACAGACTCCAACTTCTCACTAAGAGACAAATAAATTCAGATGAATGATTGAAGCTTGAATCACACTCTCTTGGAACACTAAGGCTTGTAGATCAATCTCTTGAAGTGCAATTGTCCAAGTCTTGAGTTTATATAGGCTTAAAGCTTTTGAACGTATGGGAGCTCTTCAATGCAACAAATTATCTTCATTTAAGTTGGCATTTAATCCCTTCTTCAATGCTATCTTGATTGACAAAGATATTTTCTATTTTGGCTCGGGTCAATGCTTGACAGCCTACTGGTAGCTCCCAATATGGAAAGTAGGTTAATGCTGAACCAATCTGCTCAATATCAACTTTCCTGAAATCAAGCTAAGTTCCTTTTTCGGATTTGTCAGCAATAAAAGCATTTAAGGATAATATATATTCAAATAAAACATTCCTTAATTCAACTTATATGCTTAGAAACCAAAATCAAATATTCATTAAGTATGATGTCATCTTGATTTCTTTTCTAAAGTATTTTAGTCAATGATTCACTGTTCAATCAGCTTTGAATGTAGAATCAGCCTTACGACCCAAATCTTTCCCTTTTCAATTCTCCCTTTGATTTATTTGCAATAAAACATGTGAGAATATATTCATGAATGCACAATCATTTTATATGCTATTTTTCAATCTTTGATATGTTTCTAAATCAAGTTTCTGGTCAATGATCAACCAAAGATCTCATGAGCCTTTTATGGGAAGATTCCTCAAAGTAATAAATGCTATTTTATTAAATTTCTTTATAGTCATTTGATCAATCATGGATATTCTAATATTAAAGACAAATATACTTGATAAAAATATTCATTCCTTATTTGTCTTTGATATGATTCCATAATAAATCATTTAAGAGCATGATCAATATATGACTAAATCACAATCTTTCTTTAGTTGGCCGAGATCTTTATTTGAATTAATTGATTGATATATAAAATATGCAAGTTACAACTTAATCAATGAAATCAAGATCTCTCAACATTAAAATCGTATTTTTGTAAAACATTATCAAAACCAATCAAATTAAAGTATGGACAATATATTGTTCCAACAGTGAGGAACTCATAGAGTCAATTGACACTCAGTGTGTAAGCGATTTTGTAATAGGAGGACACGGAATCCTCTCTTGGCACCTATGTTTAGGGTTTACAAGTACATGCAGTAGGGTAGTTAAAAGGGAGAACGCACGTCTCTAGTTGACTTTCGGAGTTGACCAAGATCAAAGGAGAAAACGAGTTTCACTCTATATCAAGGCAATGTGGCAGGCATTGGGGTTTCTCATACCAATGATAGTCTACGAAGGCAATGCGGAAACCTATGGAGAAACAAGGTTGTTCTCATGATTTGTGTCATACAATTGGTTGCAAGGCATAATTGGATTAAGTATTCAAGGAAGGAAATAAAGAATAAATTCTGGTTAACGTCGCAACTTTCATTGCAACAGCTCACCTCGAACATCATGACTACCATGCAACATAGCGACTTTCATGTCACACGGCGCGACATTTATCATGTTCTTGCCTTTTTGTCAAATTTTAGGCTTAAATTAGTACATTTGTTCCATTCGGCTTGAATCAAAGATGTCTTCTAGGCCTTTGTAGCTGTCGAGGACAATAACAAAAAAATATTTTAAGCATTTTAGCAATTGGTCGAAGTCTATTGATTAGATCTCGACTGAAGCCCTAGCCTTTAGGGTTTAATATTTTAAGCATTTAATTTGTTGACTTTTAACTTGTAATATAACTTTTTTAAATTACTTGCTCAAATGATACAATTAAGGGCATACTTTTCTTGTTTAGATAAAAACATGTTATATTTTATGCCAAAAGGAATTATAGTTGAATTATTAGTAGCTCATGGACATAAAAAAAGTGGTTTAGAGCCTGTTTGTGCATGCTTATTTTGAAAAAAGAAGCACTTATTTTTTTAATAATCACTTATTTTAAAAAAGTGTCCTGTTTGTGCATGCTTATTTCATAAAATAAGTGATTCTTAGTTGTAGCAGAATGCACTTTTTTTAGCTTTAAGCAGAAGCTAGAAATTGAAGCCTCTTTTTCTAGCTAGTAGCAGAGGCTAAAATTTAAATAATTTAGGACAAAAATACCCTTAATAAAATTACATATGTCCCTTTATATCCTTTCTTATTTTAAACCTAATTTTTACCTATACAATTAAACTTTACAATCAGTCCAAAATTTTCAACCTTCACTGTCTCAACTCTCAACAGGCTCTATTCATCTTCTCCTTCATCTACTATGCGGTAATCATGAATCCTTTCATTTTATTTTGATTCCATTCGTGTTCTCTTTGTTTTGTTTATGGGTATATATTTTGTTGCCTCCATGTTTTATTCGATTGCCTTCTTCCTTCTGATAAATTTTAATATGTTGAATTGTTGCAGAAGCGTTCTTCATATACCGACCTCACTTTTCTTGATACATGCAGGCTTTGTTAATAATTTTAATTCATTGCGGGAAATAGTTAATAATTTTAATTCATTGTGGGACATGTTGTTGACGTTATCACTGTCCTTTTGATAAGCCTTTGACTCAATGCTCAAGCAAACAATGTCCCAACATTGTTGATTCTGAATAGTCCAGTTAAATAGCACTAGAGTTATATGTAGTTTATTCAATATCATGTTCCCTGATAATTGCCTAATTTGATACATTATTATATATGATCTTTCTATTTTGATTTGGTAGTTTTATTTATTTATTAAGTTGTGTTATGCTTTTTTGTCTTTCTTTTAGTTATGTGTTTGATTTCTCATGTGTTTAGACTTGTTTGAATGCATATCAAGAACCAACGCACATGAAAGACCACTAATATTGTTGGTCTGGCTACTTTTAATTTAATACTTATTTTTCTATTTTCTATTGTGTCCTTAGACAAGATGAGTAAAAAAGTGACTCATCAGGCTAAATGGGATCAACATACTACAGAATTTTTTTTTTAAAAAAATTATTGCTGGGAATCGTCTTGGAACTCACTTCAACAAGATAGGATGGAATAACTTAGTGCAAAAATTCAATGAAAAGACAGGAAAAAATTATGATCAGATTAAGCTTAAAAATAATTGGGATAACCTGAAAAGTATGTGGAAAGAATGGGATACATTGGTTGGAAAGGAGACTGGATTAGGATGGGATAGCGAAAAAAAGACAATCCAAGCTATTTCTGAATGGTGGGAGATTTACTTATTATTTGTCTGATGGTAACAATATAATTTTTTTATTGGAAATTAATTATTCTCTCATCCTCTTGTTGTGATTAGGAGAATCCAAATGTAGAGAAATTCAAGGAGAAAGGTTTACTATTCCGAGAGGAAATGAAGTTATGTTTAAAGGATGTTGTTGCGATGGGTGAACATGCATGGGCACCATCGTCTGAAGTATTACCAGATAATATACAAGAAAGTCAATTGTTTCAACTTGAACTGCCATTTGAGTTTGAAACCCCAGGAAGTAATGAAGTGGCTATGGATATTAATGACTTAGGAGGAAATGTAGGAACGGGCTTAAAAAAATCAATCTAGAAGAACAAGAAGAGCGTGAAAAAGAATTGGAAAAAGAAGGAATGAAGGAAGGGAAGGAAAGTGGTGGTAAAAAGAGAAAAAGGGCATCAACAATTAATGCTGAGAAGGAAGCAAGAAGAGTACAAACAAGTTTAAGGTTAACCTCATCAACTGAGAAAATTGCACAAGCTGTAGAATTACGCTCTACAATGCTAGTAAGGTCTTTGGACACATCACACAATATTAAGAATGTAATGGTTGTAGTTCGTAATCTGCCTGGAATGGTAGCTGTGTTAGTATTCATTTCAAGTCCCACATCGGCTAGCATTAGTGAGGAGTGGACGAGGAGCTTATATAAATAGGTGTGAGTTATATAGGTTTCAACACACATAAGAATACTAACCTATAACCATTGGGTGTATTGAGTTTTGGATATTTTTATGTATTGAGAAGGGTTTGTAATTTTTCCGTTAAAAAACTACAAGTAGTAAAGTTTGTCCTAGTGGGGGTCGTGGTAGTAGGTTTTGAGGCACCGAACCACGTTAAAATTTTTGTGTCTTCTTTCTCTTTTCCTTATATTTTTGTGTGGGGCCAACAAGTGGTATCAGAGTTTTGGTTCCGGCCTAAGGAGGAAGAAGGGAGAAAGAGCAAAAGGAAGGAGTCGTCATCATCTAGTCAGTGCCACGTCAGCAATTTGAGAGAGGTTGGTTCTGACTTATTTTCTCTTCTTTTTTTTCAAGTCAGATTTTCTTTTGAATTTGGGTTGTTTGTGGTGCTGGTTGGTTAGCTATGTGAGTGGTAGTATTTAGCCAAGAGTTGGGTTAAATACAATGAACACCATGAAGTTTGAAGTCCCGTTGTTTGATGGGAGAACGGATTTTACACTGTGACAATGTACGATTCAAGATTATTTGGTCCAGCAGAGTCTTGACTTAACATTGCAGGATGAGAAACTGAGTGAAATGAAAGAGTCAAATTGGAGTACAATTTTGAAAAAGGTTGTTAGTACAATTCAGTTGACACTAGCCCCACAGATAAAAGTGACTGTGCTGAAGGAGATATCACCGAAGAACTTGTCGGACACGTTGGAGAGTAAGTTTGCGTCGAAGACATTGACCAATCGATTGATGATGAAGATGGATTTGTACTCATTGAAGATGGAAGAGGGAGGTAATGTGACTGATCACATTAACACATTTAATGAGATGGTATCTAGATTGTTGAATGCAGGGGAGACTATTATGGATGAAGAGCAAGCGCTGCTTCTCTTGGCTTCACTACCGAGATCCTTCAAGCCTCTAGTCCAGTCAATGCTAGTAGGAAAGAGCACACTGAAACTAGATGAAGTGATGAGTACATTGAAGGAGAGTCAGAGGATGATGGTGGTGAAGAGTCTTTCAGGGACAGTCATATACTAGCAGTAGATAGTGACAAGAAGAAGAAGGGTGATCAACTTGGAAGAAATTCTCGATTGAGAGACATGAGCATTGTTGAGTGTCATTACTATGGACAATTGGGTCACATGCAGATGAGATGTCCAGACTTTAGGGAGGACTTGCAGAGCATGAAGGAGAAAAGGGGAAAAACGAAGGAAGCTTCTTCTGCTAATGTGGCTTCTTATGAAGATGAGTTAATATGAGGATGTTAGAGGATTCTGCAGCAAGGGAGGATCGTTGTAGAAGCAGAAGAGATCAGAAAGCTGATAGGAGAGTTCATTTTTTTTCCTTTTGATAGAGTGAGACGATGTGGGACTATAAATGAAGGGAGGATTTGTTAGTATTCATTTCATGTCCTACATCGGCTTATGGTGGAAAGCAAGTTCTTTGCTAACCAAGCAACCAATGAGAGAAATGCTTTTAGCTTAAGAAGACCCGGAGCTGCAATTGCAATGGTTGGAGTATATGTCTGAGCTTAATAATTAACAAATAGTTTTTATTATGTGATTTTTATGATGTGAATTTTGTATTTGGATGTTTATGTCTTTTTTTCCTATTGTGATGACTTGATATGTATTTTTGAAATTATTGTTCTAGTTATGACGTATGAGACTATGATAAATGGATTATTGTTTGAAAAAATATTATTAGTTAAGTAATTTATGTTCTACTCATATTTCTTTTTACAGATATGTCGTTGACTAGTTCATCTAATAATAATGACAATGTTGATGACAAAGTTGTTATTAGTGAAGACGATGATATATTTCATCTGGCTGTTTGTGCGGCAGGAATTGCAGTAGAATATTACCTAAAATATTGCTTAAAGACTCTATGTAGAACATCTTCACATATAGGTTTCCATTTTGTTAGAGAGATGCTTGAAGGGCATTGTACACATTGTTATGAAATGTTTAGAATGGAAAAACATGTTTTTATTGCCTTATGTAGAACTTTACAAGAGCAATTTGGTTTGGCACCAACTAGAGGTACAACCATAGAAGAGATGGTTGCTATGTTCTTAATGGTATTTGGTCATGGGATAGGAAATCGAATGATTCAAGAATGGTTTCAACATTTCTGGGGAGACGGTTAGTAAAATTTTCATTGTGTTTTAAAGGCATGTTCGAAATTGGCTATGACTATTATCAAGCCAAAAGATCCATCATTTTCAAATGTTCACCCTAAATTGAGAAATGATGATAGATATTGGCCATATTTTAAAGATTGCATAGGTGCTATTGATGGCACACATGTACCTTGTATTGTTCCTTCTCAAGAACAAATTAAATACATAGGTAGGAAAGGGGTCACATCTCAAAACATTATGGTTGTATGTGATTGAGACATGTGTTTACATTTGTATGGCCTGGATGGGAAGGTACTGCACATGATGCGAGAATTTTTAACCAAGCAATTCGTAGGCACGACTTGAACTTCCCTCATCCGCCTCCTCCAGGTAAGTAGAATTTCTATGTTATGCTTTATATAATTTTCAATTTGCAAATATTTTTTCTTATTTAATATCAAATAATTATGGGGTTCTTTAATTGTCCCAGATAAATATTACTTGATAGATTCAAGTTATCCAACAACAACTGAATTTTTAGGACCATACAAAGGGGATCGATATCATCTTCTTGATTTTAGACACGCCACTGGTTTTAGAAATCCAAATGAAGTATTTAATTATTACACTCTAGTTTGAGATGTACAATAGAAAGAACATTTGGAGTATGGAAAAATAAGTTCCAAATCTTAGGCTCAATGCCACCATTCAAGTTTAATACTCAAGTTCATCTTGTTACAGCAACCATGGCTATACATAATTTCATTCGGCAACATTCTTCTACTGATGTAGACTTTATTCATTAAGCTAATAATGATGACATTGTACTTCATATGGAAGAAGGAGATGGATCATCTAACACTCCTCTTTACATGCAAAGTGGGTTGTCCACTTTTATGGAGTCAACACGGAATAGAATTAGGGATGAAATTGTTGAAAACTCTCCTTATGTATGATTATTTTGAGACATGCTAATTTATAAAGTATTTGAATACATTGATGTTTTTTATTGTGATGTTCTTGTATTAGGGATGCAATTTTTTATGATTATTTTTTATTTTAATAACATTAATAGATATTAATTAATAAAAAACTAATAATAGATAACAAAATTACATCCCTAAAAAATCAAAATTATATTAATTAAAATTAATAATTATTTAATTAAAATTTTAATATATTAATAAATCAATTAGGATTTTATTTTTATTTATTTAATAATAAAAAAATTAAATATTGATATCCATTTATCTTTTTAACAACATTAACATCATCATAATCTATATATGCCCTTCTTGGTAATTTTATAGTCAAAAGCACTTATTTATAGAATTTTACCAAACACAAATTGTTTTTTAGCTACTGATAAAAGTACTTCTCAACTCAATTTGTCAAACAGAAACTATTACTCCTTCACAGCACTTTTAAAGAAACTCCATTTAAAAAGAAGTCATTTAAAAATCAACAGTTTCATAACCATGCACAAACGGGCCCTTAGTTAAATCTTATTAGCTTATTGCTGGACCTATACTTATGAAGTTAAAGTTTTTTTTACATTTGATATTATTGGGGACTTGCTATAATACATGTTGTGTCTTTGGTCTGTATTAAAATTTGTTGGTTGCATTATATGTTCCTATGGCACCTCCCCATCATAGTAAAACGAAATTTTGATGTTGTATTGAAATTTATATTGGTTATGATTCCTTATCTATTATTAAATATCTTAAACTTTTAACTGAGGAATAGAGAGGAAGCAAAATATAAATTAGTGGGAATACACCAACATTGTCATACCATGATATTCACACAAATTAATGTGAACTTGAAGTTCAAAGAATAATTCATTTGCAAATTATTGCAAATCAGTTACCAGAGAATTTTATAAATAATCAATGGGTCATTAAATCGCATGTATCGGCTGCAAATATTCTAGCACAATTAGATGTACATGTAGGACAATCTGCTAGTACAGTAACTAATGAATCTGAAATACGCCAGAAGGGTGGTAGACCAATTGGTGAAAAAGATATCATTCCCATAAGGAGAAAAAGTAAAGAAGATGCTCTTAAGGATATATATTCGGGATATTTCAATATGAATCAACAACCCCACATTTCTGAAAAAATAACTCCTAAAGTAGTCTCATTGAATTATAGAGAAATGTGAGAAATAAATGAAATTGTTGTTGATTCTATTTTTATATGCAATTGCATCAGAGATTATTAATGATATCCAAAACAACAAAATGATATCGATATCGAATGATTGGTCAAAATAGAAAAAGGTATATAAGCCAAATTAGACTCATTATCAAAACAAGAAGTTTTTGGATCAATTACCTAAACACTTGAAGATGTTAAACCTGTATGGTATGGATGGGTATCTGTTCGTAAACAAAATGAGAAAAATACAAATTGTGCATGAATTGTGGCACAAAGTTTCTCACAAAGGCTTGGCATAGATCATTATGAGATTCATTATCCAATTATGGATACATTTTCTCCATTTTTAACTGATATGGTGGTAACCTTTGTAAAACTTGATATATGTTTGATGGATGTAGTAACTATGTAGGTCATTAAATAATGATATAAAAATCCTTGAAGGATTTAAGATGCCTGAAGCATATAAATCAAAACCTCGAGATATATATTCCATCAAATTACAAATATCCTTATATGGATTGAAATAATCTAGACGAATGTAGTATAATCGTCTTAGTGAGTATTTATTAAAAGTTTATAAGAATGAACCTATTTGTCCTTGTATTTTTATAAAGAAGACAAACTCTGAATTTTATATTGTTGCAGTTTATGTTGAGGACATAAATATTGTAGGAAATCCATAAGAGATTTCAAAACCTGTACAGTACTTGAAAAATGAATTTTTGGAATGAAAAATTTTGGGAGTCAAGATTTTGTTTGGGATTTTAAGTTCCCCTATGATCATTCGTCCACTTGATATAAAAACATACAATTTTCATACACGAGAAGATGATAAAAAATTTATTGGTCTTGAAGTATCACACCTTAGTACAATAAGGACACTTTGTACTAAAGTAAGCATATCTATTGCAAAACATTTGTTAGCAAAGTTTAGGTTCGCACTAACCAAAGGATATCATAATGGTGTGAAACAAACCTTTCAATATTTTCAAAGAATATATTATCCCAATTTACTCTTTTCAAAGGAAAGAAAGTCATAATTAATTGGATCTTTATATATGGAAGAATCTTTTTTTGATAGTAAGTGAAGCACATCATTACAATTACATCATCAAATCACTCAGAGATATTGGTTATTCATGAAGTAACCTATATGTGTGTTTGGTTAAGAACCATGATTCCTCATATTAAAGAAGCATGTTGATTGCTTGCAACCAATGTAGAACCAATAATATTGTATGAGGAAAATGGAGTATGGATCATAAGATATTGATGGGCTACAAAAGAAATGTGATATTGGTGTTCACAAAATTCAATTTAGCAATAATGTAGTTGACCTTTAATTAAAGTCTTTCACCTCAAGTTCTTAAGAAGCATGGATACAACATTGAAATGTGAAGTCTAGGAGACTCCATGACACAATATAAACTTGAGGGGAAGAAAAATAACTATGAATATTGTACTCTTTTTCCTTTGCTAAGTTTTTGTTCCATTGGGTTTTTCTTAGCAAGGTTTTAACGAGGTATATTCATACGGAGTCCTGAAGACTTTCATTATAAAATATAAACTTGAGGGGAAGCAAATTATTTATGAATAATGTACTCTTTTTCCTTCGCTAAGTTTTTGTCCCACTGGGTTTTCCTTAGCAAGTTTTAACGAGGCATATTCATACGAACCCCTGAAGACTTACATTATACAATATAAATTCAGGGGAAGAAAATTAATTATGAATTATGTACTATTTTTCCTTCGCTAAAGATTTTGTCCCACTGGGTTTTTCTTAGCAGAGTTTTAATGAGGCATGTTCATAGTGAATGGTCATCCAAGAGAAAGTATTATATATATGTGTGTGTGTGGATGACCACGTTTTCAACATTAGATTCTTCCTAAACCCCTCACATGATCAATTGCCTCTTGGGATTCTTAATCTCCTTTGTAACCTCTCCATGAAAGTGCCTTTAATAGAATTATGTAACCTTTTAATTAGTATGTTTAAATGTACATTATTGTGCTCTTAATGTGACCTTATGGTAAGAGTCCTATAAATATGAGGCTATTGTAAATAAGTGAATAGATGAATGAATCTGCTGCATCTCTCTCTTATGTTATTATTTCTCTAAGCTCTTTGCCATATGTTCTTATTGCTCCTAAATTCTTTGTTTTACAACATCTATTATGTTTTCAGTTATTGGGAAGTTGTTTTTTTGTTGCCACACTTTTCTTTTGTGATATCAAAGGGAAGTTTTTTTTTAGTTGTTTATTAGAGAGTTGATTATTTAATGGGAAGTTACACTTGTGATGTTGAAGGGAATGTTATTTTTTTGCGTCATATTTTACTTTTGTGACACCAAAAAGTCACTTGAACATACCCCAAAAAAAAGTCTATTTTCTTGAACCTACTTGTTTTTTTTTTTAGTAAATTAGACTACCCTAATATGAAAGCTCTTTAAACTATACTCACTTCTCTCCGAAAAATTAAATTCCCCTCCTTTGAGAGATAAGAAAGCATATAATAATATAGGGCTTGTTTGAACACTATTTTTGTTTTGTGTTTTTAAAAACAATTTTCAAAATAGCTTTTGGAAACAAATTTTGAAGAACAAAAAAAAAACTTTTTTGATTAATTTGTTTTGGAAACGATTTTAAAAACAAAATAATGAAAAATTTTGTTTGATGAAGTTATTTTAAAAAACAAGTTTTAAAAACATATTTTCTCCACAATCCACCTCACCCAATATAATATTATATCGTTCAATTTAGTCCCTGATAGACAAAAATGATAAATTTAGTCCCTAAAAAAATACAATTTGTCTCAATATAATCCTTGATAGATGAAAATGACAAATTTTATCCTTAAAAAGTACAATTGTCTCAATTTAGTCCCTCACAGATGAAAATGACAAATTTGTTTCTCCTGAAGGGCCAAGTTGAAAATTTGAAGATCCCTAAAACCCAGGCCACCCATAGCCTTAGCTTGAGAAAGTTTTTTCCAACTAACCCAATGTATTTTGCTAAAGTACTATTTTGGTCCTCAATGTTTGCATGAAGTTTAATGTTGGTCGTTCAACGTTTCAAAAGTTTAATGTTGGTCCTCAAAGTTTTTTTTTTGTCGATTTTGGTCCTCGAGCATAACACCGTTAACTTTTACCATTAAATTATGTGGCACACACTCTCTTCTACGTGTCATATTTTAATGACGTGGCATGACACATCACTGCCATGTCACCCCACATTGCCACATCATCATCTTCTCTCCTTTTGGGGTGACGCGGCAGTGATGTGTCATGTCATGTCATTAAAATATGACATGTAGGAGAGAGGGTGTACCACATAAGCATGTCACGTCATCATTTAACGGCAAAAGTTAACGGTGTTACGTTCGAGGACCAAAATCGACAAAAAAAAAACTTTGAGGACCAACATTAAACTTTTGAAACATTGAGGGCCAATATTAAACTTCATGCAAACATTGAGGACCAAAATAATACTTTAGTCCAATGTATTTTGTTGCTCTCCGAATTATAGCCTCACCGAAACTTTTCCATAAGCATGCCAAGCTTATGACATAAATTCTTAGGAAGCAAGAAGCAGCTCTTAGCATAAGTTGCAATAGCCTAAACAACCGTTTTAATTAGAACTTCCTTTCCTTTAATTAGAACTTCCTTTCCTGTCTTAGACAAAAGTTTTATTCAAACACAAAAAGTTAATTTTTATTGAAAATAAATAAATTATAATGATTGTAGGTGACTAGATGTAATTTAACGAAATTAAAAAAAAAAATTGTATACTTTACTCTAAATAAAATTGAACTAAATAAAATAATAAAAAGAAAAGTTAGCTCTAAAAGGGTAACATTGATCAATCCGAACAGTGGAAAACACCTTTTTTATTTTTAGTTGAGAAATTAAAAGATACAATGGTTGAAATCAAAGCCTATATATCATACATTATGTAAACCAACTTACCACATCAAGTGCTAATTCGTTTCCAGCTTGTAAAAAAAAAAAAAATTGCAAAAATCCACTCTCATTGTTCATCAAAACCTTCCACACATTCATGTACAAACACCTAACTAGTCATGAATGGTAATACCCTAACAAAATAATGACTCTGTTTTTAACTTTTGTTAATTATCAAAACTCCTGTTCACTATCCTCTAAAGTAATCATCTACATTTTTTGTGGAGTTATGAGAGAGATAGAAGAGAGAAAGAAAATTAAGAGAGAGAAGAATTAAGAAAGAGAAATTTTCTATTATCTGTATCAGTGTATCTCTCTTATAACTTCACCAAAAAATATAGAGAATTAATACAGAGGATCCATTTCCGAGAGAGTAGGACTCTGCGTGTGAATTATCGCCACTGCAATGGAGAATGACTGCAATGCAGACAAGGGAGGGTGAAATTGAATGAAGTGCAAACCATCATGAACATTCACCATCCTCAATGTGGAGATGAAATCCCTTGAACCCTGAAATGTTAGAAGCAAGGTCATCATCACATCTTCTTCTATAATTATATACCAAGATTTTCCATTTGTTTAGCAAGCATGGAAAGCATATATATATCATACTGACAACAATAATAGCAATGAATAAAGCCCTGAGAAGCCTAGATACGAGATATGAATCGGGTTCGCTACAATAGGGATACGGGAATACGACGACTATGCACTTTTAATATACATTAATTAATCATGTAGAACTAGATGTATATTTTCAATTTAAAACAGTGATATAATGCAATTGACAATATAATATCAAAGTTGAAACAAAGAAGTTGAATTACTGTTCTAGAAAGTAAAAATGTAAATCTACGTAGCTGCAAAAAAACGTGATCAAAGCTAAAAGTGAAAGAAAATTGGAAATTGAATATGTGTGAAATAACTATCAGAGTACCCAAAGAGTATTTACGAGAGACTTTTACAAGTATTCGTGCTTCATAGATAAAGCCTTTTTTTTACCGGGAAATGTTGGCTATATAAATCAAGTGATACCAACGTGTTTTATCTTGCTTCATTTATATGATTCATGTCGTCAATCCATAATCATAAAGGTTAGTTAAAATATTAAGAATATGGAATTATGAACTGAGCCTTGATGATAGTGAAAACAAATAATGATAAAGTCATTTCCCTATGCAAACATAAGTTGCAAAAACCTTTAAAAAAATTATCACAATATCGTCAATCACAATTTTTCTTAGTTATCTGCATAATGTCTTATCAAATGCCAAGATAATTAAGGGAAAAAAAAGAATCAGATTTAAGATTTCCTATCAAATTTTCCAATTAAAAATAAAAAATTCTGAATCAAATAGCAAAGAAGTAAATCAACTGTATAACATAACATGACATGATGAGATGAACATACCTGTGTTATTAAATCAACTGTCTTGCACTCTTCTTGCATATTTTCTTCAGACACAACATCTGATCTTCTCTGAAGCACTGTCAGAGGACATCCCTCGTCCCAGCCGCCGCAGTCACACCGACCGCCGGATCGCCATCTATCGGCGAGACTGGATGGGCCACCATTTCTGGTTCTAGGCCCACCATGAGGCCCAGCTGGAATCAGAATACTCATGCTAGTTGAGCAATCACCACCACTAGTACTACTTCTCATACAAGTCTCATCAGAAGCCACTGATCTAGACTTGTTGAGAAATTTCAAACCCCACCCTCCTACTTCATGATCTGAAGGATTCAAAGCATTTTGGGTTCTTACAACAATAGCAGCCAACTCCAAATTTGGTGCAATTCTAGATTCTAATGGCTCCCATGCACAAGTTTCCTCTATGTCATCATTTGATCCACCAAGCTTTGAGAATGTCCTATGTTTGGACAATGGACTACTTGTTCTCAACAATTGGGATAATTTCTTGGACATCCCCTTGTTGTTCTTGTTCTTCTTCTTTTCTGTAAGCCTTGAACTGTCCATTTCTTGATCATAAATTTCGCCGAACAAAACGAATTCGGTTTCCCTGACTTTATCATTGTTTGGACCGAGAGTGAAGCTCGTCGACACGTTCATCTTCCCGACGAGTTGCGAATCGCTGTCCAAATGGAACAGGTATTCATAATCCAAAGCCTTGTTTCCTTCCACTGGCCTTGCTCTCCTCAATTTGGTCACATACACCTCCTTCTGATCATCTTCAGAAAACACAAAATGAGGAATCCCTTCCTTCCATGTGCATTGAAGCATTCCTTGATGAGGCAGTGTAGAATTGGAGCTAGAAGAAGTAGAAGGCAGCCTTTGATGAAAGGAAGAAGACATAGAGCTGAACTTTTTGCCTATAATCACCATTGGAGTTTCCTTTCCCTTTTCCTTTCCTAGTTGAAATGATGAAGAAGTGACACTAAAACCACTTGGAGAAGAGTCCCTTTTAACAAGTCCTTTTTCTTGGGTTTTTTCCAAACCACCAAACTGGTGAAACAGATGATTTCTATTACTCCTCAGATTATTTCCACTAGCCCTTATGGCTACCCTATGATCTGTCCCAACAGCTCCCACAGGACATTCAAACAAAAACCGACCAGAATTGTCCATAATTCTTGAGTTCACACCTATGCTGCACCGAGCTCCTTTGAATGCACTAATTTGTATGAGTTCCAAACAGCGACGAAGATACTTCTCATCTACACTCACAATGTTCTTTGGTATCATCATCATATTATTGCTGTCCAATTTCTCATGATGAAAGCATTGGAAGAAAAAATCCTTCAAGGAAACTCTACTGATTTGTGATTGAATCATATTTACAACTACGCCGTGGTGGTGGTGGTGGTGGTCGTCGACGCGGCAAGAATTTTTCGGTTTAGCCAATCTTTTTGGTTCTGATTCTGCAAAATTTGGATCCTCTTTTGGAACCCATAAGTGTGTGTTTTCCATCTTCTAACTCTAATAAACAAATTGTGCATTAGTGGCAATTATATGAAGAACATCCTGAAAACAAACGCTAATTGTCACATAGCAAAACAGATAAATTTGCAAAATTAAATAAACTAGGAATACCCAAAGGTAGCAATTTTTTGTTTCAAGGATCAACAAATATAGCTCAGAATTCTGATATGTTCTAGAATACAGTATGCAAGACTCATATTAGATCAAAATAGTCAGTATTTATTATTTATAAAGCAAAAATGCAAAAAATAATAATAATAATAATAATTGGGAACAGAGGCCAATAAACTTTAACGGAATTTATGTTCAAACAAACAAAAAAAAAGTCCAAAAAGTACTCCAGGAAGAAACAATCATAACCAGAAAACCAAAATCAACATCAGAAAACAAGAATATTTGAAAAAAGAACTTTTAATTACCTCAAAAACTTGACCCGTGAAGATGACACAAACCCATTAGAAGAAGCTGATTGATTATGTTTACACAACAAAAGTCGCCAAAAGTCCAAAACCAAGAACACCAAGATGGCGAATACAGTATGTAATGATAGAAATTAATGGCAGGTTCTAAAATTCTGCTTTATGACCTTTCAAGGGAAGGGAGTATAATAGAATAGTTAGTGTATATGAATGAGTAATAGTAATATGACATAGAGAAAGAAAAACTAAAGTAGGCAAAGGAAAGGGAGGAAGAGGAGTGGCGTAATGGGGTTCGGAAGCCACGTTACTTGGTTGAAAATTGTATACAATGAGAGAGAGAGAGAGTGCGTGGCCCCCAAAAACATGAAAACACGGTTCTCTCCGGCAAGACTCATATCATAGGTCAAAATTTTTTTTTGGCTGCTATGAGTTTGTTTAATCAAAATAAATAAGTAAATTGTTTTAAGTAAAAATTAATAAATAAATTACATAAATTATTTTTTTTTTGTGAAAAATTGGTAGTAAGGGAAAGTACTCTTAAGTACTATCGAGGAGGGCTATAGTGATATATGGGAGACCGACAGAGGCTTAACCCAAATGATTACTGAATAGGCCTAAACTGCAAGCAGTTTTATCCAGTCATAATTACTCAACTAGCCAAGTGGGATCATGGTGGCTTCAGGGGATTCGAACCATCGTTCATAGGTGAGGCAAGAACTTTTCTCTAGATCCTTGACCATTTATGCCAATCCACATGGGTTAAATTACATAAATTATAAACATATCTAAACAAGAATATAAAAATTACATCTAATTTTTTCGAGTATTTATCTATATTAATATGACTGTGTAGCCTTTTAATCGTTGAGGTCACAAGAAAATATATTTAATAATTTATTAAATACAAAAAATAAAGGGAAGATATGAAATAGAGAAAATAGATATAATGAGTAGTTACTATAAAAGTGGAGATACAAATAATTTCTCATAATTTAATTTATTATTTTAAAATATAATAATAAGTATTTTATTTTTTATTTTAAAAATTAAAAGGCTATCAAATATTTATTTTTTTCTTATTTTAAAATATAATAATAATTTTATATTAAATTTTTTTAAATTAAAAAATATATTATATGCACGGTACATGCATGTGAAACCTCTAAAATATTAATATGGTCTTGCTTTTTTTGTGCGACATTTTTTGTACTATTATAAAATAGTTATGTTATAATTAAAAATTATAAAATAAAATATATTGTAATTCCATAATATTCTCTCCTATCTCCACGTGGCACTAGACTTCTAGAAGCGCGATCAGACTTCAGATTAATGACATGTGGCACCACTCGATGGCCTCGTACGTGTCACATACACACGATTCTCCCAGACTCTCTCGTAAGAGAGACGTTGGGGAGATCATGAACATGGGCGACCATGTTCCTCCCCTCATCAAGTAGAAATACCCCTCACTTGGGGGACTCAAACAATTCTAATTGATGACACTCAAAACTCACTTACTCTCTTATTTTGTTAAGAGACCCTAATTCTCTCGACCTTCACTCAAATCTTATACCTCCTACAGGCGGCTCGCCCGCCCAGAGCAACCTACACCTCCTAGTCGCACACGGCGCCTATAGGTAACATTCCTGCCCAATGGCTCTTATAGACGTTTCCTCTTCGAACTACGTGGACTTTGATCTCTTAACAAGGGTACGTAGGCACCTAAGTCATCACCTAAGGACAAGTTCCCCAAGGTTACGACCCCTTGCGGTCCTTATTTTCAATTATAAATTGTTTGAACAAAAAATGACAATTACATTGGTGCCCACCGCGGTCCTTCTTAGACCATAATGCCTTGCGTATTCTGCCGCTAAATGGCATTTCTTTTTTGGGGAGTAGGAGTATATACCTAACATTCAGAAAATCATTTTTTTTTCGTTTGAATCCCTCAACAGGTAACTTTCACGAATGGCTGACGCGAGCGCACCCGCTGCCACGATTGACGCAAGTGTTCCAAGGTGTAGCACGCGAAACAGACAGGGAACAACTGATGCCGACACTACCACAGCGGAGGCAGGAACTTCGACCGCAAGTCAGCCACAAAATGCCACAGCGCCTCAAGTGACTAACGCAGAAAACGTTTCTCAAACACCAGCAACTTGGGAAGAAATATATTCTCAACATCCTTACGGCATGCCACACATACCACACCCGCCTGGTAGCAGCCAAGGACCAATGAACCCAACAAGAAAAACTGCCCATGAAAACAAAATAGCACGACTAGAAGCCGAGATAGCATGGATCCGTCAACGCAAAAGAGATATGTACGGAGGACCCCCTCAAGCGAAACAAGCCCAAGCAAACGCAAATGTCCAGATGCCAACAGCATTGAACGACGCACCAACCCTCGCAGGTCCACCGAACGTACTAACACAAGGAATAGCAAATCCGCCACCGGCACCCCCATACAATACGGGACTCTACCAATGGAATTCGTCCGACTATCGCTCATCGCGCCGCCTCCACCGCCAATTATCCAGCAAAGACCATCAATGGTCACTAGACAAATATATAGTTCGCCCTCCTACTGACTATCCGCGTCACCTTGTCCCAAACTATCCGTCAGGCTTTTACCTGCACATGCCATAGGTAGGCTCTTACAACCCATATGCCCCCTACGGTGCATCCGCGGTCTACCTAGGTCAATCACCCTGGCCTGGATTCGATTTCCAAGGGAGAGGGCGACACCCCTTCACCCAACAAGTCATGAATGAGCATGTCCCCATGGGATTCAAGATGCCCTTCCACATAGAATCCTATGGAGGAGAGACTGACCCATGGGATCACCTCAACACCTTCAACTCGGCAACGTCGATACTCGGCATGACTGACGGACAATAATGCCGAGTCTTCTCATCTACCTTGAAAGAAGCAGCTCTCATATGGTTCTCACTACTGCCTACGAACTTGATTCACAATTTTGAGCAGCTGGCTCAAAAATTCCTCTCCCAGTTCGCTAGCAGCAAAGAATATCAAAAGAATGAAGATTCTTTCATAGGTTTCCACCAAGAAGAAGGAGAAACATTGCAAGGCTTCGTAGCACGATTCACTAAGCTCTCGCTCCAAGTTAGAGGCCTCCAAGAAGCTGTAGCCATCTTCATTATTAAGCAAGGCCTCAGATGCTCACAGTTCTACGGCGAACTCGACAGGTGCCCGGTATCCACCTTGCAAGAACTGATGCACAGAGAAGAATGGTTCATTTAAGAAGAGAACGCTCAAATAGTGAAGGACAAAATGCGGAAATTTCTAACAAGCAGAGCTGACCTGGAGCGGTCAGAGAAGAAGAAAGAAAAAGGGACGGCTGACAACCAAAATCAGAAAGAAAAGAATAACATAAAGCATTCGCCACCGCGACCTCATTCGCCCTCTAGGGGACGATTCACCAGCTACATTCCTCTCAACAAATCCCACATTGAGTCCTAGAAGAAATCTATCACTCCGACATGCTCAGCTTCCCTCCTCAGACCAAGAAGTGGAAAATTGGGAAACCTGTGGATAAATCTAAATACTGCCAGTTCCACAAAGAATACGACCACGAGACCAACAATTGCATACACCTCAATGAGCAGATCGAGGACCTAATACGAAAGGGGCAGCTGGGTAGATATATCAAGGACGCAGATAAAACCAACGAGGAGCGACCAAAAGGTAGCAACGAGCAACAACCTCGTCATGAAGTCATTAACGTCATCGCTGGAGGACTACTGAAGGGGACTACCTCACAACCCCAGAACAAGAAGAGGGTAGAACGCTCAATACTCGCCCTCGACTACATTCCCAAGCAAAGAAAGAAGGAAGAGCCCAAAGAACATCCAATTACATTTGACCTTTCGAACCACCAAGGGCCAGTCCATGATTACCACATGGTCATAACCACAGTCATAGCAAATTAGGAGGTAAAACGAATCCTCATATACCAACGATCCTCGGCGGACATCCTCTACTTTGATACATTTAAGAAACTCGGCCTAAGCGAGGCGAGTATGAGACCATTTTCTAGCACACTCATTAGGTTCTCCGGAGCCCAAGTCCCAATAGATCAAGGAGTCATATCATCCCGCACATCTATAGGCACTCTACCTAAGGTAGCAAGCCTAGACGTAGACTTAATCGTCGTCTCGACACCCTCAGCATACAATGCGTTTCTAGGGCGACCGTTCCTGAACAAGCTCAAAGCTATTGTGTCCACGGCACAACTTACCATGAAATTCCCGACGTTGCACAGAATTGGAGAAATCACGGCGGACCAGAAACTAGCGCGAGCATTACACAGCCAGCCTGACCAAGACCATCAAGGTCGCTCACCCTAGCCCCAAAGAACCTCGCAAGAATCCCCCAAACGGCAAAGAGTCAGAAGCAACACCTGAGGAGTCCGCCCACCCGAATAAAGCCCTCGCTTAATCTCTTTGACGAACTTTGCATTTCATCCCCTCAGCATTTTGGCTAAACAAACATTTTCCATGTCTTTTCAAAATTCTATAATTTAGGAATCGTCATTCTTAGAATAGACCTTCTAAGGTCCGTAGGTTTCAGGATGTAATCATTTTGTTTACAATTAATCGAAAATCTATTTTTCAGATAAAGACATGAGCCATACCGAATAAAAACTAAGTCTGCAAAGTCAACTCGCAACAAATCCTTCTAAGGCAAAGAGGGTTAACCACCCCAAAGATACTTGGAAGCTACCAAGATCATACAAAGGTTCCCCCACGATGAGACGATGTCACTTCTCCAAGTAACCGTTCGGGAACATGAAAATTGCCTCCCGAAGGTGACTACTCCACATGGACTCTTAAACGAACGTTCACAAACAAACTACGCTAGCAAAATTCCCAACTCATGCAAAACCGTCTTGATCACACGCGGTGCTTGTATAAAAATCTTTTTACTCAGAAGTAAAAGGAGAAATCAAATAAATCAAAATTGGACAAAAGTCATTTCATTTATAACAAGTCAAACAACTGCCTTTTGCACTTGAAAAAAGTCCTACGAAATACAATCTACTCTTAGGGATCCCCAATGTCAACATTAGTCAGGGGCTCGCTGGGCTCGGGATCACCAACGTTTCTCGACGGCTCCTCCAATACACTCTAAATTACTGACTGAGATGTAGCTCCAATCCCTAGGACACACCCTGTCGCAGCAGAAAGAAGCTAATGACTAAGGGGATGTTCGACTAACTGGCGAAGGTGAGCAAAGTCCACAGGCGGATCAGTCACAAATCGACCCCTAAGCTCACCATCGAAAAACTCCAAGGAAGGATGAAGCAAATTCGCCTATTCCGCAGGAAACCTTTCACCACGGAGTCGTGTAAGCTGCTCAACCACCAAAAACATACCGTACATTCTTTCGGCTAGCCTAGCCGCTTGACGATTAGCCGCATCCCCAATTCGGCTCTCAACCTCCAGCCAACCCTCAGTGTTCTCATGTGTGCGAGCCTCAACATTTCTCAACGCCTCGCGAAGAGAATGAAGTTCCTGCAGATGCCTCGCCGCATCTTCCTGATGGTTAGCCAATTGTCACGGGCTCTCTCTAAATCTAACCGTAAAAGGGTGACCTCCGCGAGTTGGCCGCTTTCGGCCCAAAGGCGAGCAACCTCGTGAGTCAAAGACTCCAACTCACGACCAGTCCTCTAGCACTCCTTGTCCCTTACCGCCAAGTTCTCGCGAGCCTCCTCAAGTTGTTGTTGCGTGCGCTCGAGAACTTTGTCTTTTATCTTAAGGCTAGAGGTCAACTCTTCCCGCTTCCAACGAAGCTCAGCCTACGCAAAGACAAAAATCCAACTTCAAAACCAACTTCAAAACGTTTAAAAAGCCACGCGCCAAAATCTAAAAGAAAAATACTTACCAATTTCGCTCGCCACATATCAGTAGGCCCCATTCTGTTACTACTCAGAGACCCCTATTCTCTCGACCTTTACTCAAATCTTATACCTCTAACAGGTGGGTCGCCCGCCCAAAACAACCTACACGTCCTAGTCGCATACGGCGATCACAGATAACCTTTCTGCTTAATGGCTCCTTTGGACATTTTCTCTTCGAACTACGTGGGCTTTAATCTCCTAACAAGGGTACGTAGGCACCTAGGTCATCACCTAAGGACAAGTCCCTCAAGGTTACGATCCCTTGCGATTCTTATTTTCAATTATGAACTGTCTAAACAAAAAATGACAGTTACATATATATATATATATATATGATAGAAGAATGTGAAAAAGAAACAAAATAGATAGTAAATCAAAAGTTATCATAGTATTTGATTTTTTAAGTAATTAATAGAGGATTCAATCATTTGAAATTTATGAAAAGTCAAATAATAACCAAAACCTTGATTTTTTTTTTCTCCCTCTCTTTCTTTGCGACGGTTTTCTTGTTCTCACAATTCACAAATTGCCATATTGTCTTTCTTTCTTTCTTTTTTATAAATACCATATTGTCAAGTGTCAATCAATTTGAAAGAAAGAAAGATAATATGAAACCTACGTATTTTATTTGACTTTTGACTCGAATTGAAATTTAAAATAAAGTATACTAATCGTCTATTTTAAATTTTGATCCAACTACTGGCCAAAATTTTTTTTTTATCAAATTAGATTCCTACTCTGTTCATTTTAAATTCTTTCGATAAATCATAAAATTTGATATAATTTTATATGAATAATATTTTTATTAATAAAACTAATATTTTTCAAAATATATGATTATTCCAAAATAATAAAATTATTAACTTATATTTAATATCAAATTAAATATCTTATATCAAAATTTAGTATAAGAATTCTTCACCAAAAAATTAGTATAAGTATTAATTAAGTTATTTATTTATTTTCATAAAAATGTGTATTTATTGTTATATTAAAAATTTCATCACAATTTTATTTCATATAAAAAATCACTCCTAAAATATAAATTAGAAGAAAATTAATTATAATTTTCTTTTTTTATGGAAAATAAATATAAATATAATTTTTTTTATAATTGAATAGTAATAATTATAATTTAACTACAAATTTATAACTTTAAACTAATAAAACTCCCATGAATTCTTCTAAATTTTGTTATTTGTGCAAAACATTCATTTGTTCACTCTTTTATCTAAATCTAAAACTATACGTTAATAAAATTAAATCATAATAAAATGCTTAATACTCATAACTCATGAACTTTAAGCCTTGTTTGCAAAGAAAGTCCATTATACTTTATCCTTTATTCGGAACAAAAATCTTTAAATAATAATTGAAAAGTGTCTGTAATTAGTTAAGATTATTTTATATAAAAAAAGTTAACAACGAGAGTTTTTATACATAAATTGTAAAGTTTAAGGGGTGTTTACAATAATTATCTACATTTATAACCTATAGTTGAGAGAAAGTTATATGTATTTTAGCATGAATTTCAAACATTAATCAAAAAAATAAATTATGCATATCTGGTTAGTTAATGTTACTCGTATATAACTTCTTGATGAGTACAAAGGAGGGGATTTCAGGTTACAAGGTAATCAGAGAACTCCTGTAGTAACAAAGTCGTATCGGACCCCTGATGAGTTAGGGGTTTATAAGGGTGCCTGAGGAGGCAAAATGGCGGTGATAGACGTATTAGAGGCTAAAAGCTTGTACAGTGTCATCGGGGGAGTGTGCAGTGTCAGGTGGTGGTGTGTTCGTATGAAGTGATGGAACAAGATGATAGTCGAACGATCGATTATGAGCCAATTGTCTAGCTAGTATATTTGGGGTCCTTCGGTGGTGTCCATCACTTTTATTTGTAAATTTTAATTACAAATTCTCACCCAATCTCATTTGCTTGTTCTTGGTGTCTCAACTCTCAATTCAATCCATTCCTACGTGGACTGGATTGAGAAATTCAGGAAAGAGAGAAGAATAATAGAATAAATCAGTGTGTGAGGTTAATGAGCTGGGGCGCATGATAACTATGTGACTCCACTAAAGCGGAATGAGGCGCCACTTTGCAATATATTATTTTTTTATAGGCCAAAATTTTATTTTAATTTTTTGTGTTTTACCAAAGTTTTTTAAAAAAAATTTATGTTTTAAAAGTTTTAAATCAGTTTTCTATATTTGTAAGTTATTTTAAATAAGTTCTTTTGTCGGATACTGTTAGTGTTTTGTACGTGTTAAATGATGATACGAACAATTGATGTTGACAAAATCTCTCTCCAACGTGTTCTTTTAAACTAATGTGGACGATGACTCACCCATAGACCTTAAACACAGTCGTTTTGTCCAATCTCTTTCTCTTAGAAGATGAATAGATTCAAGTGACAGGTTTTCAATTTAAGAAAGAGATTGGACAAAAACAATTGTATTTAGGGTCATAGGTGAGTCGTCATCCACATCTAATTACAAGGACACGTAGAAGAGAGATTTTGTCCACGTCATCATTTAACGGAGAATGGTATCAGGCAAAAGGACTTATTTAAAACAACTTTTGAAACATAAATGACTGATTTAAAACTTGAGTGAAACATAAAGGACAAAAATGAAATTTCAAACTTTTTTTATAAGAAAAAATTTAAGTGAGTAGATCACGATGGTTAAAGGCACGTTCTTTACACAAAAATGAAAAGTGAAAAGGAATGAGAATTCATTTGCTGTGTTTGGTAGTAAAAATTGGGAATAGAAATGGAATGAGAATATATTAAAATTACCACTTTACCCCTTATATTAAAATAATAAAAAAAATTATAATTATATCAAATCAAAAAGTATAATAGACATTTTGTATTTTTTTTTTATCGAGTCTCATCCACTTTTTTTCATTCTTTTTCATTGCTCAAAGATTCTAGCAAACGGATCTTAAAGTTTAGCCTTGAGACTAAAACAGAACTTACAAAATTTCTTATAAATAATCATTAAATAAAAGATCATTTGTGATTGAATTCTAATCATATAATTGTTACGAAGAGAAGATGACAAAATAACCAACCCTCATTATCACTTTACAATATTTCAGAAAATACCATTCAATTGAACAAAAAATGTAGAAGCAAATACCATCTTCTTCTCGTCTTTAATTTGTTTCTTTCTTTGGCCATCATTTTCTATTCTTTGTTGTTTATTTCATTTCATTTATTATTTTGGTCTTGAAAGAAAATGAAAGTCTTCGTTGTTTATGAGGACAAGCCAACGAAATTTCGTTTAAATAAACTATTACGACGGTACATGATTGACTTAGTTTGTTGAATAATCAGTCTAACAATTAGACTGACTCATACATCCTTAAATAAGTGTTAGTGGTTCGATTTCTGTCTTGGGTATGGAGCAGTTTTAAGTCCTTGGGTCAGCTGTCTCACTCTTCAATGTGCCTACAATTCAACGAGGGGATTAGTCACTGTGTTCGACGGTGGATACTCTGATCTAGAAAAAAAACAATAACAATAGATAACAAAAAAAAACACAATGACAATAAAAATTGAAAATTATGTAAATAATTAAGGCCTTTTTTTTTTGCCTTAAATAATTAAGGCCTTAAATGTACTTTTGATACCTCTAATTTTCTAAAAGTTTTAGTTTAACCCTTTAGTTTAAAAATAGACAATTTAATCATTTTATGTTGTAAATAATCAAATTTTGTTCTTTCATTAAAATAATTTATCTAAATTTTAATGTCAAATTTGATTTTTTTTATTAATTGAGTTGTTATTTATTATTTACAAAAGTTATTAAGTTACACTCAGATTCAATATTTAATTCAACCAATTATTAAATTTGATATCAAAATTTTTGAATGAAAATGTGATGGAAAGTGTAAGATTGATTGACTATTTTTAAACAAAGGAACTAAATTTAAATTTTATATAACTGAAACGATCGATAAAAATGCACTTAAACCTTGAAATAAATTACCTAATAAAACTTGTAATTCGTTTTTCATCTCCAATAATTTCTTCAAAAATGGTAGGCGAATATCATATTTAAATTACGTCACAGTCCTAAATTTTAAAATATTATTTTTCTGCTATATAATAATTCAGTATAAAGAAATTTATTAATGTCAATATCCTGTTTAATTTTTTTTTCCTTAAAAGAGGAAATTTCATTAAACAACAAACAGAGACGCAGAAAAATATTTAAATTTCATTTAAAATTTTTCATTTTCTATTGTGATGGAGACACCGAATTTTGTATTTTCTTAGAGCATGTGATGGAGAGAGAAAAAAAAGGTTAACGTGGCAAGTGGACAAAAATACAACATAGCTAAAAAAAATATTTTTAAAAATTTTATATTAAATTATTTATATTTTTTTATAAAATTCTTTTATTTATACTTTTTCTTTTATGATTAATCATGTAAATGTAAAAATATATTCTCTCTTTTTTGTGATTAGTTATACAAAATTTTTTTTACTACATATCATCTTTTTATTATATAACTTTATAACAAAAATATAAAAAAATTTATCTAACTTTATTCTAAAATATTTATGTGCATGTATTGCATTACATTATTTATATATTAATAAATAATATTTTTATTTTTATTAATCGTGTATTTTTTTAGTGTAAATAATAAAAATTTGGTAAATATTGTTAATTAGTGTACAAATATTATTGTCCTAGCAAAGCATATCTAAATGTTTCTTCATTTTATGGTATAAAGAAAATGTAGTAAGGGAAGACACTCCCAAGTACTACCGAGCAGGGCCCTAGTGGCATGTTGGGGAGACCAACAGAGGCCCAACCCAAAGGATTACTACACAGGCCTAAACCGCAAGCAGTTTTACCCAGTCGCAGCTACTCAACTAGCCCTTGAGTGCTAGGGAATCTCCTTGAGGAGGGATGCCCACCAAAGTAGGATTTTGGATGGCTCTAAGGGAATTCGAACCCTCGTCCATGGATGAGGTGAGAACTTTTCTCCGAATCCTTGAACATTTGTGTCAACCCACCTTGGCTAAATGTTTCTTCATTATATCTTCATAGATTTGTTAATAATATATGAGGGTAGCATTTGTAATGTGCCAATTGTATAGCACACATTCTCATTCTTCTCTGTATTTATTATTTAAGGTTGGTTTATTTATAGTTTGTCTTAAATACCAAAATAAAAAAATGATATATAGTTTGGCTTCATTGCACTCATATTCTGTCCACTTTATTCACCGATTGGGCGGCGTTCAGATGTTCATATTTAATTCAATTCTTGTCCAATTTAATATTTGCCGATGTGGGTATTTCTATGTTAGACATGGATAATAATAGCTAACCGTTACCCACCATTATTCGTTGACATGTGTACTTGAAAATAGACCTTAGTTATTATTGGACTAGCCGGGCGGCTCGATCGTTCGACCATCACTCGTCCCATCACGCAACACTACATGTCACCTGACACTATACACCACTCAATTACACTAGATACTCCCCAATGACATTGTACACCCGGTGGCTTACAGCCTCCAACACATCCATCAACATAATTTTTGCCTCCTTAGGCACCCCTATATAAACCCTTAACCCACCGAGGGCTCGACACGACTTTGCTAACTGAGAAAATCTCTGATTTACTTGTGACTGGAGATCCTCCTCTTTGTAAAGTGCTTACCATTTGACGCCCACCGTGGGGTATCGACTTCAGTACTCCCTATCCCACACAGGTTAAGAAGCAAAAAGGAGAAGCGGAGATCAAGGAAGCAACAACAGAATGGTGAGGAGATCAAGCATAATCAACTCACAAAATGAAGTTAACGGAAGCGCACAGAACGACGACAATAGCGAACAACAAGGAGAGAATGGAGCAGTCAATCAACCTACCAGAGGACGAAAGAAGAAGCAACCAGAGAAAGACCAAGAGGAAAATCACCAGGAAAAAGACAAGTGATGCGAGCAGGGGAAGCACGAATGGTGGCCAGAATTTACCTCTGGAAGCAATTGCAATATTAAAAGCAAGAAGAGTCAAGAAAATCAAATTAAAGCTGTTAGATAATAGGAAAAACGTGATTTACACATTTTGGGCTAAAAGTGGAGTTACACAACATGTTTTGGGCTTGAAAACATTAATTTGGAGAGCTTGAACCATGTACTATACATGTGGAGACTTGTTTGAGCCTAGATCTTCTTATTTTGGGCTTAAAATGCTTATTTTAATTTGGGTTGAATTTTTGTGCGAAAAATCATTATATTTAGGCTTTATTATTTAAAGTAGTCCATTAGTTTTTTAAGACAATTATTTAAGATCTAGTGTTTTAATTATATTTGATTTAAGTATGATTGTTAGAAAGACCCAATAGTTTTATTTTAAACATTATTTTTTGTTTGGACCTTAGTTTAAGTTATGTTAGGAAAGCCTATTAGTTATTTAGGGTTTTAGTCATTTTAGGATTCTAGGGTTTTCTTTCATGGAGTATAAATACTCATTTTCTATCTTGTATTTGGAAGTTAAGTTTTGAGTTTTATGAGATTTGAGATTTTGATTACTCATCTTGAGAGTGGATTCTCTATAGGGTTCTTAATTGAACAAACAAACTTATCAAGGCTTTATCATCGTTGTGGCGTCTTCTAACACTTCGGGTTCTTGTTCGTTTGAGTTCAAGGATTCAAGTGGATCGTCCGACCTTTGTTTAGCTTTCTTGAGGTAATTATATTTCATATTGGTTGTGGGTTCGTGAGATCAATCCCTAGTGGGTTCACACCAACAAGGAAAGACGAAATAAGGCAGGAGGGGAGATGGAAGAACGACTCAAATGGATGATGGAGAAATTAAGGGCGCTCAGAGACAAGCGAGAAGCAGCGAAATGCACCAGAAAACAACACCAACCACCAAAACGAAAATAAGGACAAGAAAAGAAGACAAGACTAGGAAGAAGAAAAAGACGAAAAACACGATGATGACTCAAAGAAGAAGCCAAAAAAGTTAGTGCACCCCTTCACAGATGACATAATGAACGTAGAGATGCCCAAACTCAAAATTCCAGGACTTCTTGACAAGTACAATGGAACCACGGACCCGGATGCACACATCAAAGCATACAAGGCAGCCATGTTGTACACAGGAGGATCAGATGAGGTTATGTGTCGGGCATTCCCTTCTACTCTAGAAGAAGACATGCAACTGTGGTTCGGAGAGCTGAGGCGGTGTAGCATATCGTCCTTTGAAGATCTAGCGGAGGAGTTCTCTAATTACTTTGCAACTTGAAAAAAGATAAGACGGACGACCCACAATTTGAAGAATGCGGTGCATGACGAGGAGAAGGGAGAATCTCTAATGGACTTTTTACACCGTTTCGTGGGAGTGTAGGAAAATACCCGGATTCAAGTTTGAAGTCGTGCTCCACTACCTAGAGGAGAACGTTCGGAACGAGCGGTTCCTTATTTCCATCACCAAGAAGTCCCCTACCTCCTATGCAGATATGATACATAGGGCCTCAAAATCCATGGTAATAAAGGAAGTTAACATGTCAAGGAAGATGGGAGAATAGAAGAAGAAAACCATGGAGAAAGCGGAAAGGACGAAAGTTGAAGAGCCAGCTAAAGAAAGAAGCATAGGGACGTATAACGACAAGCCATCCCAACGACTCAGAAGAGAAGAAACACGAACGTGCAGGGATCCCGCGCGAAGATTTTTCCGTTTCACGGCATACACCCCTCTCCACAAGTCAGGAGCTAGGATCCTGGAAGAGGTATATGAAAAAATTCTTCATAAATTCCCTCCTGTAAAAGGCATAGCAACCACGGCCGACCGAAACAAGTATTGCAGATTCCACAAAAATTTTGGCCATGACACAAAAGAGTGCATCACCTTGAAAGATCAGATCAAACAACTCATAAAAAATGGACACCTCAGGATGTACATTGATAATCAAGATAGAATGGTCCAAGAGAGGAGGCAGGATGACCAAGCGGAACAGCGAAACGGAAACAGAGACCAACAACACGAAATAAACTATAGAAATAGGAATGTGGCTGGAGTCATCAATGCCATTTCAGGCGAAATAATGAAAGGAACAGAAATAGGACCTCAGACAAAGAAGAAGCAAGCAATAATAGTTGTGAAATTGGAATACCAGAAGAAGAGGAAGCAAGAAGAAAGTTGGCCAATCACCTTTACAAATGAGGACTTCAAAGGAGCAAACCCGAATCATGACGATCCCATGGTAATAACGGCCATAATAGGTAATTACTCCATTAAAAAATCTTAGTGACTAAGGCACCTTCGAAAAGCTAGGGCTCAAGGCTGAAAATTTGAAACCATTCCCCGGAACGGATTCGTCGGAACAACCATTCAAACAGAAGGAGTAACACAGCTAAGGGTAACCCTGGGGATAGAGCCCAAGGCGAAGACGGTTGAAGTTGAATTTGTGATAGTGTTAGCACCCACCTGCTGATAAAATTCTCAACAGCAACGAGAGTTGGAGAAGTGTAAACAGACCAAAAGGAGGCACGAGCTTGCTATGCAATAAGTTTGGAGACAACAGTGAAGGCACAGAAGTCAACCATGAAGAAGAGCGGAACATAGCAAAAAAATACTTCTTGTAAAAACTTGGCATTAGCCCTATCTTGATTTTTAAGCAAGCACGCATTGCAAGCTGTGCCATTCTTAATGAAATCAGAGTTCAGCAAATTCAAGCCTACCCCTTTATTTCAGCACTTGAAGAAAGAAAGCCTAAAGGGGCAGGGCCCCGAGCCCGTTCTCGCGAAAAAAGCGAGTGAAAAGCCTAAAGCGAATAAGCCTATTCTCAGCGAGCAGAAAGCTAAATAGCAAGGTGGACGACCCGTTCCCTCCAAAAAAGCAAAAAGCCTAAAAAGGCGTAACCATAAAAGGATAAAAAAAATCAGCAAAAAATCGAGCAGGGATGATCGAGCATCACAAAGCAAATAAGAACAGGTAAAAGGAACGCTAAGAGTAGAAATATCCGTCCATTCCATACAGCACTTCAAAAAATTACACAAGGTAAAAAAAAAAGCTACATAAGCAGGTGGAAAACACAAGGACAAAGGGCACGACGAACGCGCCACCAAAAGAGGAACGGATGAACGGGGCAATGGTAAGGACGGTCGCACGGTCTAACACAGACCAACGAATGGACCTCCAACGCCCCTTCCACGTAAAATTGAGTCAACCCCAATGTAAAATGAAGACGAGAAATCACTATGCCTGAACGCAAAAAAAAATTAAAATGGCTAAAAACCACGGTGTACCCACCGAGAAACAAATGTAGAGTAACCCAGCTGTCGAGCAAGCTGGGCAGGAGTCTCCACGTCTTACAGGTGGCTCTCAATCAGGATCAACACGGATGGTTGCAAGCTCCAAACAAAGCCACGCATATAGTCAAACACGAAGGTGCTAACACTCCACATCAAAACACCGAAACTCCCCACCGCCAGAGGAAGCGACATAGGCACAAAGGCCGACGAGCCAACAGGTGGTATGCAAAGAGAAACATTTCCACCAACAGGAAACGTCTGCACACAAAGGATGTAGTCGTAGTTGGGAGGATCAAGATCAAAGGACATCCCCACAGGAACAATAAAATTAATCTCCAAGCTCAGACCGCGCCCACACCAAGACCACGAATAAAATAACCAGACCCCCCGCTTCGTGTTCGGAAAAACGAAAAACACGAGAGTAGCCGTATGCTTAGAGCGAAATCACGGGGAGGTGAGATGAAGAACCCCTTGAATCAAGCGACACCACGGAAGGACAAGAAGGAGAAACCCTTGAATTAGACATTGCAAAGTTTGAGAGGTCCGTCTAGATCATTGACATCCGACGAAACCTCCCCCCTGACACACTCAAGAACTACGTGACTCTGATCCCTTTCTCTAAAAGGGTACGTAAGCGCCAGACACGTTTTGGTTCGAACCAATTGTTTGATAAAAATTATGTTTAGGCCAAACATATTTACGCTCAAGACTTTAAGGGGTAACCATCGTAGGATGGGTGTTGAGTGGGGTGCCTAACACCTTCCCTTTGACGCAAACGGTCTCCTGACCCCGTGTTTTACCTTTTAAAATCTATTTTTGAAAACATTTTTTCAAGTTTAAGGATATGAAACTTGGTGACAACTCCCGCCATTTAGGCGATTGTTACAAATAGTTATGAATATTTATTATATTAGACTAAAATATAAATAAACTAGGACGATATAAAATTTAAGAGAAAAAAGTTCTCTTTTCCACAAAAGTGATTAGTTTTTTTTTTTTTCTCAACACAAAAGTGATTAGTCAATACTTGAGAATACTGCATTGCCTCATCTTGGCCTAGATTCCATTATAGAAAGAGCTAGATTCTGCTGCTTTCAAAACTTGTTTCCATATGCTATTTCTACTAAGTCAATTTTTTACATAATATATATTTATATACTAACACAAAGTGCATCAATTTTTCTGTAATTTAATTTTAAAATATAATATAAACATATTATTATTATATTTGAAATAATAAATTAAATAAAAAAATATTTAACTCTCCACTAATATATTATAAATTCCTTTCCCCAACCTTACTTTCTCTCTCTCTCCACTCCTCACATTCTATATAGTATATAAAGTAATAAAATTAATTTTACATGAGAAATGAGAAACTTAAACGATTACTTTTCTATTATAAATTAATAGTCAACAATAAATACAAAAATATTTTATTAAACCTAAAGAATTAAAAATTAACTTTGTGAGAGGTATAATTATAAATTGGCCATTTACATCAAGTAGTTAATTAAAAAATTAACTTCATGAGAGGTATAAAAAATATAAAAGTTATCTTTAAATTAAAAATCAATGGTCAAAATCGATCAATACAAAAAAAATTTCATAATAATTTTTTTTTGTATAATAATTTTTATAATAACATCTGCATTATTTCTAATTTAAGAATTATTGTTCCCTTCTTCACTTCTATCACCCAACTCACTTCATATATCTATAAATGTATATACCCCTAAATTCATATATAGAAATTCCTATATAGAGGGTAAAAGTTCAGTAGTACCGCACTACTGAACTTCAATGCATCCCTCCAATTATATAGTGTCATTGGTTAATATTAATAAAAACTCACGTTAATTAGGACCCACCTTAGGGTCAACTGATTGGAAGGATGTATTGAAGTTCAGTATCGACATATAATATATATATATATATATATATATTGACCAATCATTTAAATTGAGAGAGTACATTTACCAAAACACATGGACATTACAGTGACATAAAAAGTAAAAAATTATTTTCTAGCTAAGAAATTTGAAACTTAGGATTCAAATTTTTTTGCGAAATTAGTGGGGTCAATTTAGTAATTAATTAAATTGGAGAAGATCATAGGTTGCTTTTATATGAATTTGTTTTGCTGTTTAAAGTCAACATTTGGTGCTTAATTTGGAATCCTTATTGACAAAAGAAATGCTTTGTTTTTTTTTGTAGGAGCCGTCTAGGCAACTACCCGTCTTGAAATTTCAAACTCTCTCACAATATAAATTTTAGTGGTAAAATACTATTTAGTCCCTGAATTATTGGTCAAATTACTATTTAGTTCCCGAAATTTTTAACTATGTCAACTATTTAGTCCTCGAATTTGACAAAATATTATTTAGTCCCCGAATTTATAACTATGTCAACTATTTAGTCTCTAAAACTTGACAAAAATATTATTTAATCACCGAATTTGCAACTCCGTCAACTATAACGGGTAACATTCAGGAGACTAAATAGTTGACAGAGTTACAAATTCAGTGTTTAAATAGTATTTTTGCCAAGTTTGAGGACTAAATAGTTGATATAGTTATAAATTCAGGGACTAAATAATATTTTTTTTCAAATTTGGAGACTAAATAGTTGACGTAGTTAAAAATTTCGGGGACTAAATAGTATTTTATCTCTAAATTTTATGACTTCGTTTCGTTTGAAGAAAAGTGCATATAAATTTTTTATATTTTTTAAAATTTAAGATAAAATTATTTTTATTATTATAATTTTAAATAATAAATTTAATAATATTTCTAATTTCTCTCTCACTACTATTAAAAGAACTAGTTTATCTATTATCTCTTTCTCTCCCACTTATCCTCAAATCATGTATTTTATTTTATTAATTGTAAAATATATTTATTTTGAGAGATTACTAAAAAAAATGCAATAATTATAATATAGTTGTTACTTAAAATACCTAACTCCTTGCATTCCTTTGCCAAAGTCATTAAAATTTATGCCTTTTGTCTGTTTCACAAGGTCTTGATAGTATGCTCCAAGGTTAGCATAATACTGATATTTGGAGGGAAAGATTCTCCATTGTAGGACAATGACAATTCGTGAAGAAGGTAAACTATTGTTCCCTTATATATTTTACTTTTCTTTTTGGTAGAAAATTGGTGGCAACGGAAGATACTTTCAAATAGTACTGGACGTGGTGCTAAAGTGGTATGTTGGAGAAATTAATAGAGGTTAGGCTGAACCCAAATGATTACTGTAAAAGTTTAAAGTACAAATAATTTTACCCAGTTGCAGCAACTCAATTAATCTTTGGGTGTTAGGAGGTCTTCCTAGGAAGGGATACCCACCAAGTGAGATTATAGATGGCTTTAAGGAAATTCGAACCCTCGCCTATGAGTAGAGCGAGAGCTTTCATATGAATTTTTAATCAATTGTACCAACCCACATTGACAATTATATATTTGCCTTAAATACATTTTGATCCCCCTAATTTTAAAAAAGTTTCGTTCCTCTAATTTAGAAATACAAAATTTAATCCTCTTATTTTTATAAAATCATCTATTTTTGTCCTTTTGTATATCATATAATTTTTTTTATTGAAATAAGATTTAGGGTCAATTTTGAGACTTTCTGTATTTTTTTTCCATTACTTTATGTATTAATTGAGTTACGCACAATTTAACTAATTATTATGTTTGACATCTAATTTTCGATAAAAAAGTGATAAAGAGAACATGATTAAATCATTAGACAATATATATATATATACATATATATGAAGACCAAATTATTTATTTCTAAATTAGAGAGATTAAATTAAAACATTTATAAAAAAAATAAAATGGGACCAAAAGTACAATTACGTCTCTCTCTCTCTCTCTCTCTCTCTCTATATATAACAATTTGGGAACCTGTGGCTGTGTTAACGATGCTTTTTTGCCTTTACACATTTCAAAGTCTTTATGAGTTTATCTCCACATACATAAAAGTAGTTTTTAAAGTTTATAGTGGTGTTTGTCCGGCAACTAAAATACTTTCAAGCCTATAAATATTCAATAATGGATGCTTCCTTGACTCAAAAAAAGCTTTAATTGTTTTGCATGGTTGGCCTTTCTTTTCAAGAAATTATTGAAAATAGAGTAAATTACACAAACTTCCCTTGATAGATTTGAATATTACATAGGCTTTTCTTCTCGTTTGTAATATTACACCGATCTCCCATGACACATCAAAATACCCTACACTTTGGTCCAAATAACATTTTTCTTTAAAGTTTCTAACTAAATGAATGATTTTTGTGAATTTTCAAATCTATTTTTTTAGGATCTATTCTGTTGAGTTGTTGGATTTGAAAAACCCTCGTTAGAAACTTGGTCATTTAAAAAAATTGATTTGAAAATTCACAAAAATCATCCATTTGGATGGAAACTTCAAGGGAAAATATTATTTGGACCAAAGCGTAGGTATTTTGAAGTGTGTCGGGCTGGAGAGGACAGTTTAATATTTTAAACGTGAGCAGGGTCTGTGTAATATTCGAATCTATCAAGGGAGTTATGTGTAATTTACTCTTGAAAATATTAATGGTTTTGAAGTTTGATATGTGATACAATATGCTCCAACCAACCGAGCGACTCTCCTTGATCGGTCCGCCATGCTTGTCATTGTTAATGCTTCCCACTCCTATGTACGTAACGGACTTCGTCCAGGTAGTTATGCCTAGCTACGTGGCTCCCGCGATTTCCTAGGCCTAGAAAACCATTCTACCCCCTACAGACACTATATATACATCAAGACCTCCAAGGTATGATCATTGAATCCAGGGGAGGCTCATGGTCCTCCTAAAATTGTGTTAGTTAGCATTTCCCCTTGTTAGATTTGTAAAATTTTGAAGGGGAAGAAACTGGAGGACTTTACGTTAATCCTAATTAACGTTCTCCTTTTGTTAATTCTATTTACTGTGGCGGCCGCTCGGGGTGTCACTGGGAGTTTCCACCAAGTTTTCTCTTTAAATTCCCCGAAACTTGGAAAGGGGGTGGGTGTTTTGATTTGAAGATGTGATGAAAATGGAATTTAAATGCAATTTAGAAAATTACGGAAGGGTATTTCGCAAAAATAGGTGAATACATGAGTTATAGAAGAATTTTAAAGAAAATCGGGTAAAAATGTGATTATGATAAAAAGGTGCGGTGAAAGTGTAATTTAGAAACTTAGAAGAGGGTTGATTTCGCAAAATAAATGAATTTCAAAGAAAATTAGGTATTTATAAAATATCATTCCTCTAGTGTATTAAGAAATTAATTTCTAAACAGATAATTAATTTGGAAATACACTAAAAGTAAGGCGAACTAGGCTGAAAGCAAAAGGTTCAGGTTCGGGAGTTTGTTTGGGCCGAGAGAAAGGTGCTAGGCACTTCTCGTCTCCCGTTCACAGACGGTTACCCAATTCAATTTGATCTGGGTTTTGAAAGATTCAGGGTTCTATCAATCAAATGTATGGTTGGGCTCGAATCAAGATGGAAGCTTGGTGCCTAGGTACCCTCAATGAGGGATTAGAGTCCATGTAGTTCTCAGTGGATGTATATGCAGGTGTGTGTGTGTGCGCGCGTATACGCGCGTCAAGCATGTGAGGCTTAGACAATGTATTAGTGAGGTGCTGACTGAACATGTGGGCCCAGGGCACCTATGCCTGCTATGCAGATGATGCAGATAAATGATGTGAATATAAACGTGCAACCCTGGTTGTGCTCAACAGACATAATCCGTCCAGCTAGCACGTACAGGTGAACATTGGGGGTCCCCTGACGCTTCTAATGCAGAAAGCAATAAACTCCTAATTATCTACATGATTAATGCAACAAAGCAATAAAAAAAAGAATAAAATACTTAAATTAAATAACTAAAGGACTAAATTGCAAAACTAAAACCTTACCTGGCTGCCGAACCGCTCCTGCTGACCTCGAGACTCTGCCCCAATCACCTAGGAACTTCCCTCTCTAGAATTTGAGAGTTTTTCTCTCTAGAAAGCTTAGGAATTGGTGCCAAATGAAGAAAATCTGCTCACTATTTACAGGTATGGAGAGGGATGGGCAAAATGGTCAGTTAGGCCACTCTTTGCACGCTAGCCGTGGCCGTGAGGCCCACGACCGCGGCCAAACGGCCTTTTACCGGCAACGGCCAAAACCATTTTGGTCGTGTCTGGGCCACGGTCAAAATTGGTATGCCACGGACCATTTTTAGTCCATGGCATACCACCACTATCGTGGCTGTGACCGTTGGCTATTTTTTGCCTCCTTTCACCTCTTTGGGATTCTATTTTCTTATTTCAGGCTCCTGAGTGAATCTTGTCTATTATTTTCTAGGTTCTGGTTGTTTTTCCTCAATGATTCTTAGGATTTTTGCCTTTTAAAGACGGAAAAATGGGGTGTCTACATATTCCCCTCTTTACTTGCTTTCCTCCCATGTTATGATGAAAGGGGTGAGCGAAGCTCACATAAGAAAAGGGGAGGAAACAACTAAAGACAAAAGTAGACTCCCATTTTGTGAAATCACATACAAAGTCCTACGTGCAAATTAACATACTACATCCTATATGCAAGCTAACACATAATGCCCTAATGGTATTAACAACACAACATCCTAGATATAAACAACTTATGCTACAACATCACAGCCATCTAGCCTAAGCTCAACCACTCTAAAGTGGTGAACTGAATCCTACTATGAAGGTTTTTGAAGGGACCATCTCATTCGGGTAGAATGTCGCTACACCAGCCCGCTTCAGAATCTCAATAAAAAGGTGTGGATACGGGAGTATAGGTGCATTAGGCAGTTCTCTAGCTCTCCTGAACATCTTATCCTAGATAATCTTCTCAAACTTATGGGCAGATGAGTCATCAAGAGATACACTATAAGGGCCATATCCTTCTCGATATAAAGCAAATGCTGACGAGGATAAATATTCTTTGAGACAAAATGTGTCCAAGCCCTTGCCTCCTTGGTCATATCTATCTTGTTGAGTAAGGATCCGTGCCATTCTCGGCGAAAACAAAGTTTGTCCTTGACCTCCATCCAGGGATATTCTCTTGGCCTTGTTTTAATCTCGGTTAACTGGCATGTCAGAACCTCAAGTCTCTTTAGACTCCATCGTATAACATTAGGGGTTATGTTCAGGACCTGCATTAGGCCCCGTGGTTCCTTGCACCTTGACTTCGACATAGAATTCTCTAACTAGGTCTTCGTTGCACCAAGGAAGATTTGTGATCATCCGATTTACTCTTGAAACCATGGCATTTGACCAAAAATCCGCTTCTCTTCGTCCATCCATAACCACCTTGTTCCAAAACCACATGGTCATCATGCGTTGTTCTAATTCTGCTCGGTTAAGGACCATGATGCTGTAGAAAAAGAAAAAAGATCTAATAAGTAAAAATTTACCCTTATGCACCTCAAAAAGGAAACAAAGTTTTGTGGAAGGGAAGAATAAAAGCTAACTTAAAATGCATGGCAAAATGGGTATTACGTATGCTAGGGGTAAAAATCTTAGAGTAAAATATTTATTTGATCAAAATACCAAGAAAAAGAAAATAGCAGCGCTAAATTAAAATACTTATGCTAAAATAAGAAAGCAATGAACAATTTTTAGGACTAAAAAGAAATGAACTGAAGATTATATGTTAAATAATAATCATAATGCCTAAGACTAAAATGAAAAGAAACAAAAGACTATGTGCCAAATAGTGAAGGAATTAAACTAAAGGAATACATCTAGGCCCAAAAAGAAAAGAAATAAATTTTATGTGCTAAATAAAAAGTAATACTAAGATCACTAACAAACTTAGGACTAAAGTGAAAAGAAACAAGAAGCACATGCCAAATTAAAATAAAAATATTCTAAAAGCATAAAATAAGGGCCAAAATAAATGGGCCAAATAATAATAATAATATCCTAGAAACATTAACTAAAACTAGGACTAAAAAGAAAAGACTACAAATAAACAGGCGAAAATTAAAATAAAGGAAAGAAAATAAATACCTGGAATGTAGAAAAACCTAGAGAAAGAAGAATAAGGGTAGAGAAAGTGAAAGTGGGGCATTGAGACCATGGCCACGGTGGCCGCGACCAATGCTCTCACTGGTCGCGGCCACCGCCTTGCGTGGTGCCCCTCACAGGGCCATGTGGCAGCATCCTAATGGCCCTTTTTACCTCTTAGCATGATATCTACCCTATATGCATAATGCAAACAAAACAATCCTATATGTGGCCTAAAATGCCTATATGCCTACCATGATATCTACTTTGTATGGAAAATGACAACCCATATGTGAAAATAAAAACCTATATGCAACCTAAAATGCCTATATACTTATGATGAATGCATTAACAGAAAAGGGAGGAAGAAGAGAGATAGAAACAGTGAGAACATGAGCGTTGAATAGCCCATAATTCTCGGCCGCAAATTTCAGTTCTTGCATTATGAAATCCACGATACAGAAGCCAGTTCTCGCATTCTGAAACCTCCGCTATGGGGTGAAGGCAGAGTTCTTGCATTCTCTAAACTCCCGCAAGGGTCGAGGATTGAGTTCTTGCATTCACAAATCCTTAAAAGGGGTACAAAGGCAGAGTTCTTGCATTCTCCAACCTTTGAAAGGGGAAACGGAAGCAGAGTTCTTGCATTCTCAAATCCTTGAAAAGATGCACAAAGGCAGAGTTCTTGCATTCTCTAAACCTTTGTGGGGGATCGGAGGCCGAGTTCTTGCATTCTCAAAGCCTCAAATCCCTTTATTTGAAAAAAAATGTTTTAGTGAAGAACGAGCATTGCACTCCTAAAGCCTTCAATGAGGATGAAGTTCGGGCTTCGCAATCCTCTTCCTTCAAAAGTAAGATACAAAATATATGAAGACGGAGGATTCCCATAACCTTTAATGAATATGAAGGTCAGGCTTTGGGATTCCTGTTCTTCAAGAAAGAGATAAAATGCAAAAGTACATGAGGACCGAGCATTGGATTCCTGAAACCTTCAATGAGGATGAAGGGTGAGCATTGCAATTCATGCACTTCGAAAAAGTATAAAACGCGAAATGTATATTGAAGACTGGGCCTTGCATTCCTGAAACCTTCAAAGAAGATGAAGGTCGTGCCTTGCAATTCTCGCTCTTTGCAAAGAGATGAAATGTAGAAAAGTACATGAAGACCGGGCGTTGCATTCTCAAAACCTTCAATGAGGATGAATGATGGGTTTTGCAATTCCCGCTCTTCGAAAGGAAGTATAGGATAATGCACTTTAGAAACAAAAGCACACATATAAACAAAACATTATTCCCCAGCTTACAGAAGAACAAAACGCAAGCAAATAAAACATCATTCCCCTGCTTTCCCAACTAACTCTAGGTATAGCAAGTCAATGATATATATGTGAATATCATGCAAAACATGATTTTCCTGCTTTCCCAGCTTACCTGGGTACGGCAGGTTAAAAGAAAATGCAGGTATTATGCGAAATATGATTTTCCCGCTTTCTTAGCTTACTTGGGTACGACAGGTTAAAAGGAAAAATTCAAACAAAATATCATTCCCCTACTTTCCCAGCTTATCCTGATACTTTATAGAAGAACAACACTCATGTAAACAAAAAATCATTCCCTTGCTTTCCCAGCTAACTCTAGGTATGGCAAGTTAATGATACATAAGCCATAGTCATGTAAAATATGATTTTCTTGCTTTCCCAGCTTACCTGGGTACGACAAATTAAAAGAAATATGCAAATATTGTGCAAAATAGGATTTCCTGCTTTCCTAACTTACCTGGTACGGTAGGTTAAAAGAAACATGTTGGTATCATGCGTAATATAATTTTTCCCGCTTTCATAGCTTACCTGGATACGAAAGGTTAAAGGAAACATGCAAACAAAATAATGTTCCCCTGCTTTCCCAGCTTATCCTGGTACTTTACATAGGAACAACACTCATGTAAACAAAATATCATTATGTTGCTTTCCCAACTAACTCTAGGTACTGCAAGTTAATGATACATATGCAACAGTTATGCAAAATATGAATTTTCTGCTCTCCCAGCTTACCTCGGTACGGCAGATTAAAAGAAACATGCAAATATTGTATGGAACATAATTTTCCTTTGCTTCCTAGTTGGGGCTAGACTTGACAAGGATTTAAATATGCTCTCCCCGCTTTCCAGTTGTAGTAGGTTAAAAGAAACATGCTGGTATCATGCGTAATATGATTTTTCCCGCTTTCAAAGCTTACCTGGATACGAAAGGTTAAAGGAAACATGCAAACAAAATATTATTCCCCTGCTTTCCCAGCTTATCCTGGTACTTTACATAGGAACAACACTCATGTAAACAAAATATCATTATGTTGCTTTCCCAACTAACTCTAGGTACTGCAAGTTAATGATACATATGCAACAGTTATGCAAAATATGAATTTTCTGCTCTCCCAGCTTACCTCGGTACGGCAGATTAAAAGAAACATGCAAATATTGTATGGAACATAATTTTCCTTTGCTTCCTAGTTGGGGCTAGACTTGACAAGGATTTAAATATGCTCTCCCCGCTTTCCAGTTGTAGTAGGTTAAAAGAAACATGCTGGTATCATGCGTAATATGATTTTTCCCGCTTTCAAAGCTTACCTGGATACGAAAGGTTAAAGGAAACATGCAAACAAAATATTATTCCCCTGCTTTCCCAGCTTATCCTGGTACTTTACATAGGAACAACACTCATGTAAACAAAATATCATTTTGTTGCTTTCCTAACTAACTCTAGGTACTGCAAGTTAATGATACATATGCAACAGTTATGCAAAATATGAATTTTCTGCTTTCCCAGCTTACCTTGGTACGGCAGATTAAAAGAAACATGCAAATATTGTGTAAAACATAATTTTCCTTTGCTTCCTAGTTGGGGCTAGACTTCACAAGGATTTAAATATGCTCTCCTCGCTTTCTAGTTGTAGACACCCTATTTTGTCCAGGTTCTTTTATAATAAAATAAAAATAAAAAATCATAAAAATAAATAAAATAAAATAATACAAATGTAACATCCCGCCCTAATTTAAAATAAATTTCCTAAACTAAATTAATTTTGTTTGTTTGATTGATTGAGTGATTGTGGTTGCTATAAATTAGGATTAGAGACCCTAATTAGGAGGGGAGAGAAACTTAGAAATGAGGAAAGTTAGGTTGGAAAACCCTAACTTAAGTCATAGGGACTAAATTGAAAGGAAAGTTGTTTTTAAATCCCTTTGAACTTAAATGAACAAATTGAGTAGGGAAGACTAGTGAGACCCAAATTTTGGTAATCCAAGACACTTTAGGGACACCCTAAGATCTAAATGAGGGAATCCAAACCTAAGGAGGATCTAGAACCCTCACATTTTCTCCAGTAAAAATTTAGGGACTAAATTGTAAGAAAATAGAACTTTACATGGTCACCTCTAACTCTCATTAGAACCCGATTTTCTCCATTCTAACCACCCAAACACGTCCTATATCCCTCATTAGTCAACAACGTAGGTTTCTAAGGTGCAATTAAGGAGAAGGGAAGGATGGACACGTCAAAATGGGCATGCAAACTAATGATGAAAATCAACTTGCCTACTAAGCCATCTCACTTCCATACTCCCCTCTCAAAATCGAGATAAAACACCATAGACCAGCAAACCACCACACTACAAAAAAAATTTATTTTTAGCAATCTAAAGTTTTAACGACGATTTTGCTAACCGTCGTTAAAGTTACCGTCGGGAATAACTTTAGCGACGCTTGACAGAAGCGTCGACACTAACCGTCGCTAAGTCTTGCGACGGTCAGAACTGTTGCTAAAGTCTTCGAAAATGCACTGTCATTATTTTATATGTAACGACGATTTTGACCGTTGTTAAAGCAACGGCGGTTTCAACTGTCATAGAAATAACGACGGTTCCAACCGTCGTTAAGCCAACAATGGTTTTTTGTGTATATTTTGGCAACGGTTTAAACCGTTGCTAGATCACCCTTTTTTTCACATTTATTTCAATTTCTTTTGGCTGAAATTTATTTCATTTTATTGGTTCTTTTAATTTCTGTAAAAAAAAAACATAAATACTTGTTCAACTAAAATAGTTTTATTTGTATTCAAGATGTACTTAAAGTTTTACATCCAAAAAATATCTATAATCATCAATTCAACACTCAACAAGTGTTAGTATTCAAAAGTTTTACAATATAATAACAATAGTCTTACACACACACATATATATAATTATATATATATATATATATATATATATATATATAAGTTCAATAACAAAATAAAACAAATATTCAGCTTTAAGGATCATCATGGCTTGCTTTTGATGATCTTCAACATGTTGGAGGTGATGCCTATGCTAATAAAATGACATATGGTTTGAATTATCTCGCAGCCATTTTATGCCTACCAATCTCAGCATGATATTAGCTGCAAACACAAATTAACTTTGCAAGAAGAATTATAAAGAAGAGAAAGGTAAAAAACAAACTAATAGAATGAATGAATGAATAGGTAAGAGTTAAAAGTTGTACCGAGCTTGGTGCTTTTGCTGATGTACCATCCATTCCAATGTGTGCCACATGCTTTACATCTGTGGGGACCTTCTTCCTTCTCATCTGCAAGATCTTCAAATTTTATCATGTCTTTGAATTTTTGTTTGAAACTAAATTCTACTTTTCATAATTATAATTATGGGCTTACCAAATATTTGTGACATGCATCTAAATCCTTTAATCCCCTAGAAGCCTTCCCTGAAAGAAAATTATCCACATATAAACTTTTAAGCATTTTAGTTTTTATGTTGTTATCTGTTTCAGGGCTTAGGCTCTTTTTTAAGATGAATAATTAGGAGACTCTTTTCACTTCTAAATTTGTTTAAACTTGAAAGAAAAATAATTATGTCTTACTAGTTTCTCCATTGGCTAAGAATTGAAGTTTTATTTGATTTCTAAAATTGACTTTTCCTATAATTCAGGGAACAAATCATTTTGTTGACTATAAGAATTGTTTCCACTGGGTAAAGTTTTTTTTAAAAAAAAATGGAGGGTAAGGCATTTCTTAATGTGATATATTTTTGGATGGACCGTATTCTCTACTCCATACTTTGTCAATATATATATATATATATATATATATATATGGAGCTTATTTTAGAACTACATTTATATATATGTTCTTGATGACATATGGGCAACTGAAGCCACAGAAGCCATAGCAAGCTATGTTCCAAGAGTGTTGATTTTCATAATCTATATTCTAAAAGATTTCAAAAAGAATTTCTAGTTATGTTTAAGTCACTTTTGTCTTACTAAGCTCTGAAATATTGTCTACCCTTATTAAAATTTGAACATCCATTTTTCATGCAAGGTTCAATACTTCAATCTCTATATTCTTTATGTTTAACTAAAATGTTCAATTGTCAGAACTAACAACATAACATGATAAATTGTTGCATAGAATGAGTTTGGTTAGCAATAAAGTAAAATGAACTAAATCAATCACCTTGTAGACAAGGCCATAACCTCCTCGTCCAAGCTTGTTTTCATATCAGAAATTTATCTCAGACCTGTATTTAAGCATGTTGTTGGCTTCTTATTGTTTTTTTTTTGTAAACAAAAATGGTAGTAAGGGAAGGCACTCTCAAGTATTACCGGGCAGGGCGCCAGTGGCATGTTGGGGAGACCAACAGAGGCCCAACCCAAAGGATTACTGCTCAGGCCTAAACCGCAGCAGTTTTACCCCGTCGCAGCTACTCAACTAGTCCTTGGATGCCAGAGACATTAAGGCAACTTTCTGCAATGTGTAGAGAACAGGGACTTATTAAATATTTGAAAGTTTGTCACTGGTCATTGCTCAACCACTATAGAATAAAATTTCAAGAGTTTATCTTATTACCTACACTGACATTAATCATCTTTGATTTATAGGTCGAGGTGCATAGTATGCCTCCAATTCAAAGGCCATTTAAGTAAAAGATTATTTGGCCACTTAATTTTTACATCAACGCTGGGTAAGCCCTGAATTGAAAGTGACTAACCAAGCACAATAAAAACAGTTTGTTTCTTAATTAACAATACAAACTAACTAGACCAATAACCATTCAATTATTTTTCACTATATAACAATGGCAATTAATCTTCCTCTTCCTTTCGGAAAACTTGCAGCAATGTGTCCTTTATGCTCAGTAGGTTTAGTAGCCAAATTCTCATTATCTTTAGAAGAACAATCAAATAGGTGTTCCATTGAGCTAAGCAAAAATGAATTTCCTTCTAATCATGTATTTCTAAAGCCTATCTACGACTTAATTTGAAACCTAGAATTCAGAAGCATCTAAAGTTCATAATGCCTACTTCTTACAGCCACTAGGCACTAGAGAAAGGAAAAACCAATACAATATTCTGGCGGCATAGTTATTGATTGCGCGCCATGGCGCGCGCCATTGCCCTGTTGCACACGCCATGGCCTTTTTGGGCAACGCCACAGCTGTTGCCCTTGTGTCTTAATGTTGCCCATGTGTTGCGCGCGCAACGTGCGCCATGGGCAATGGCGCATGGCATGTGCAACGTTCACCACCTTCATGCAGCCACGTGTGCCACCTTCATGCAACTATAACTCATTAAAAAAAAAGGTGTTTAAAAGGACTTCTTTGTCTTATTGACAATCCTAAGTCCAAAGCCCATTAAAAAATAGGTTTTAAGATTATAAAATATATTCTTATTTAGTGCCTCTTTAGTTTCCTTCCTTCTCTACTCCTTTTCTATGTAACTTAGCTTGTTTCTTCTCAAGTCTCAACCGTCCATCTTTGCCCTGCTCTTCATCTCAGGTTTTTTTTTCTTTTGTAACGTTAACATTACCTTGATTGATGATTAGAGTTCTTTTTTTACATGGTTTATACTCTTGTGAGTTTTTGCAATTTATAGAGTTTAGCATCATACTTGATGTATTTTGGAGAATTTATGATCATGCTTAAAATATTTTTTAAATTTGAATGTATTAGAAGTTCTGTGTGGATGAGTTAGAATTAAAATTTTCATATATATATATATATATATATATATATATATATATATGACTATATGTGTATGCGTGCATGTATGTGCGCCGCACTTTAATGTTGCCATGCGCAACGCAGTGCGCAATGCGCCATGGCTCCAGGAGCCCTTTTCGCAACAGTGCGCCGTAAATAACTATTTCTGGTTCAAAAAGCCCCAAATGACAGAAGCACAAAAGCCCATGGCAAATGGAAGGACCACAAATCGTCAAGGTTGACAACAAGCATCATGCACAATATCTCTCAAATTCTTACTTTCTGGCATTCTTCTACTTCCTCATCACAAAACTAGACAACATTTTTCAACTAGGGGACCATATGCAATATATGAAAAGAGATATTTATTATATATTTTACTACATAGCAATGTTTTTATTATTTGAGAATTAGGATTGAAATTAGGGCTTTGAATAAAGCCTTTTAGCCTTAGGCAGCTAGGCTTATATTTTCACTTAACAGTTGAACACTTTCCAGTTGGGCTCAAGGTAAATAAGGTTCAGCTCTACAGAAGTATTTGATAACAAAGTACAGATATGTGCTTCTTCCTTGAACCCATCAATTGGATGTAAGACAAAAAGTTAGTTTATTAAAAATGATGAAGAACTTTGATTAATGTTAATACTCTCTTTCTAGACAAAGAGAGAAAATTTCAATTGAATACTAAATAGTATGCAATAACTAAACTAAATAGAGAACAGAAACCATCTTTCATCACATGATTCTAAGTGACCAATAACAGCATGACACTACTCTGCAAAACCATTCATTAGGTGTTTTAATTTAATCTCCAACCAATCATACTTAAGAATGTGAAACACAAGTTCTATCGATTGAATAAAATAAAACATCAAAATGCCATTCATCTTTTGAATATACAGGGTAATGGATTAGGATTGTGTACTATTAACAGAGATTCACAATCACAACTACCTAGAGAGCAAATTGAATGCAGAAGAAGAAGACAAAGAAAGAGCAACGCCAATCACAATTGCCTCGTCAATGCTTCTTATGTTCACCTAGGAACAAAACATAAAAATTAAGAATGAATCAAACTCATGGAGCCTGTTCTATGACTATTTTGATACAACAACTTTGAAGCTGTAATTTAATATTCCAATTCAAAACTAGATAACTTGCCTTAGAGCACAATTATTTGACTTTGGAAAAATTCCATTAACTCAAAATGAAAAAAAGAAAACAACAAAAGAATGGAAGAAGAAAGAGATGTAAAGAAAAACCTAGATTATGAGGAAATACCAGAGCCCTAAAATCAATCTTTACCTTCACCGAAATGCTTCCTAGGTTCACGAGTTGAACTCCACGAACTCAGTAGGTGTTTAGTTGTGGCGGACGGGAGCAGGTGAAATTGCGGCCTCGATCTTTGTGTTCGGCCTCCATATAGATTAAGCATTAAGGTTCAATTTTAACTGCACAATCAGGATTGAGTAATGAGCTACCTCATCAATCTGTGTATACTAAGACGAGCTGCATTCTCCGATGTCAAGTGATGGTTTCACGATGGCAGTTCCCTTGCGACGAGCACCTCTGACGATCGTTCTCTTCTGGCGAGCAGCTACGATAGTAGTGTAAAGTGAATGGATACTATGAGTAATGAAAACAAGAGCCGAAGACTCACCTATCTCGGAAAAAAAAAGTGAGAGGAACACACGAATGCAGAGCAGAAACGAAATCGACGACGGCTCACTCTGACGAACCACTCCGACAGCGATGGCGATGAGTCAACGACGCACTCTCCATTCTCGCTCTGGCGCCTTCCTCAAATGCGACAACGAACAACTGAGATTTGTTGGGTTTTTAGGGAATAACAAAAAGAAAAGAATGGGATAGGGGAAAACGCACGCAGGGCAGAGAGAGTAAATCATCTGTAACCTAGCTACGGTCAGACTAACCGTAGCTATCTTCTAGAAATTTTAAACTCTAGCTACGGTTATGTTAACCGTAGCTAAATAACCGTGGTTAAAAATGCATTTTTTTGTAGTGCCACTTGAACTTGCTAGATAGAGAAACTGAGTGAGAGAACCAGAACTAGAGAGAGACTTGGGGGCTTGAGCTCGAGAATTAGAGGTAAGAAGGAAGAAAGACCCGAGAGCTCATAAAGGGAAACACCATCACTTGGTAGCTAGGAATCGAGGAAATTGGAGGAGTATTTTTCATTTTTCTAAGCTGGAATTCCAAGGTAACATAGGGTTACCCTTCCTCTTAGTCTTTATGATGAAAAGCATCCATCTATCTAGATGGTATAAGTCTTATTGATGATTTCATTCCACTTCTCAAATTCTATTTTCGATTTTGGGCATGGTATCTTAAAAGTGGAATTTCTCATTCGTTTCTGAATGGGTTTTAGCACAATTGGTGTCATTGGAAAGCTGATTTAATGTAGTTTTGAAATCCCAAAATGTATGTATGATCAAATATTCCTGTACAAGGGTTTTCAGCCTCGAAAGTTGCTATTTCTAGTATGAACTCTATTATGAGTTTCTTAGTTAAAGTGTTCTGTAACTTCTGTTTTGTGGGGGCTGGAACTCTGAAAGTTTTGGGAGTTTTAGAAGGTGATTACATGGATAAATGACAGAATCTTGAAGTAGTGATGAAATGATATGTGTTAGAAAGATTTTCACTTAATTTAAGTTGCTAAATTTTGTGTTCTTACTTTGAGATTCAAGTGAAATCATAAAGTTAGGTCTTTGAAATATGTGTATGATGATAATGTGTGGATGAAAGAGGTCAGAATTGAATAGGAAGGTTGAAATCATAAAAAGAGAAACCTGACAAATTGGGACTAATAGTTAAAGATTTTCAATTTTGTTATGCTTTAGGTGCTGGAAACTTGATGAGTAAAGTTCATTTACTGTATAAGTAAATGTCTTGAGGTTTTGGAAGATTAAAACTCAATAAAGCTTGAATTTGGTATGCTCAAGAACTTTATTGTAACTAAATTCTATTTTCTAGTTTTCTTGGCAAAACTATGGTGTTCTAAGCTGGTATAAGTCTGAAACCTTACTGTACAAGTCTTAGTTACCATTCTAAACTATTTTATGAGGTTTTGGAAGTCCATAAATCATTTTAACTTGAATTTGGCATGCATAGGGACTTATATACTAGTTTCATTTTTTCTAGTTTTGTATGTAGAATTGCTATGTTCTGACTTGACGTGGTCATGAATTTTTGCTGAGCATGTTATAATTTGTGGTCTAATGCTTTCCATGATTTCTTTTGGTGCAAAGAATGGCCAGATTTGAAAATGGGTCTTATTAGCGACCAAAATGAAAAGAAAACTAAAATTTTCTATTTGATCTTGTTTTGATATTAATTGTGGAAAAATTGCTTATGTGAGTATTGAACATTGTATATATGAATGATATATGCTTGGTTTGTGAACCTTTAATGAATTAGAATGATGAAATTGCCTTGAAATTGAAAGAATCAATGGTAAAGGACTAAATTGACATAATTTGATTCTTTGAGCATGAATTGTAAATGTTAATACTTGACTTGGGCTGTGATAGCTGGTCTGAAGGGTAATGATGATTGTTTATGGTTGAGAACATGATTTAAGATGCCTATATGTGATATTATGATAGTTCCTTGTGATGCAAGAAACAATTGACTTTTCTTTGACTTAGCAACTAAGTTGACTTAAATGTTGTGGTATCATTCAAGTGTGGCATCCAACTATATTGTGATTATGCATGGACATTTATGGATAAAAATGTGGAAAATCATGCATGAAAAAATGTGTATGGCGCTATATATGTACATACATGTGAATGTATGGCATCTGGGATGTCGTGAGTTTGCTAAATGCAATTGAGTGGCCAGGGTGGCATTTTATATATAATCTGGTTGAAAAGGACACACTAGGCTGGCTAGGAATGCGTCCGGGACGTAGCTGTCTAGCAACTAGTGAAGGAAAGACCCAGTTCGGGACTGGTGATCCTAAGGTTCTAACTTGTGCGCACACCAAGGGATGCCTTAGAATGTTAAGTAATTCTTCTTGTGCCTTATTGGCGGACTTTACTTTATTGGTAAGTCATATTGTCCTGTTTCATGAGATTGCTTTTGTCCTGAGTGACATGGATTTTGGTAATTGTTTATATCAGTTGATCAGGTATGAGATGGATATGGATTTGTGGCACTACTGGTTTTAATGGGTCTGAGATGGATCCGAGATTTGTGGCACTACTGAATAAATGGAATATAACATGCATACTGTAAGCTTGAATTATTTGTGTTAATTCTTGATATGCATGATTGTGGTTCATACATATATGTTGATTACTATGATTAAACTTGTATATGACAATACTTGTTGATCTTACTCTGCCTATTTGTGGAAATATCTTGTAATTGATGAATATCCATAACCCTGTATACTGTATTGTGGTTTGCCTATACTTGTATATGATTGAAAATGCAAAGGAGAAGTTTTTTCTGTATTCAGAGTAATGCAACTGGACCATTAACGGATTTTTACAACATTGGTAATCATCGTTACTGGGATTTTATATCTCATTATGTTAGTGAGTTTAGATAGTCAGGTATCACCTTATGTTGGAGATAGAGGCTGAGTGGGTGGAGGTACCCTTCCTGGGCAGTTTTTTTGGTCATGAAGTCGTTGAACATTATCTTCTGCCTGCCAATAGAAGTCCTGCCTTTCTCATTCATGTAGAGCGAAAGGCTGTAGTTACATTTTGACTATAGTACTGACTACTAGCCTGTGAGCTGAGCTTTTGGCTGTGGCATGTGAGCTATGCTTTTTGAAAATGGCATGTGAGCCTTACTTACTATGGTCTGCGTGCCCATACTGACTTAAATATACGTACTTACCTGCTTTAGACTTATCCTATCTGATGCATGTGATGTATGGATGCTAGAACTACATGCTACTAGTTTATGTGATATATGTGTTGTATGTATGCTAACTATTTATATCGGGAAGTGTGTGAGCGAAAACATAACTTCTAGTTTCTTAGGTTAAATAACTAAACAGAATTGAGCAATCCTTGAGAAAGTTTAAATCTTATAACAAAAAAAAGACCTGATTTTTCTTAAGAGTTAAGTTTAATAATTGATTTCATACTAAAAATCAATTAAGAAACTAGGACGTTACAACAAAAATATCATTCTTTTGTCAAAAATAAAAAAAGAGAAAAAAGGTTTGGTAGCCTACTCCTAGTTCTAATGGGCTAAGCCCAAAACACTTAAGAAAACCCTAGCTTATAAAAGAAAGAGTGGCTAGGTTAAAGAGGAGGACGTGACTAGGTTAAGGAGGAAAAAGAGAGGCAAGAGGAGATCAAGGAGGAGAGGCAAGAAGGCATGGAAAAGAAGAGGGAAACCCTAGAAAAAAAAAATCAAGGTAATATCCATCCTCTCTACCCTTTCCCATGCTGTCTAATCTGGTTGCATGCCTTATGCGATTTTTCTGGATTGTTGCGTCATTCTTTATAGCCACCTAGAGTTCTTCTTTTGTGTGTGAATATCTTAGGAGCATCTCAGATTTTTCTCGTGAATTAGGAGTATTTCAGTGTAGTCAAATGATTTTTATGAAAACCTCTGCCCGAACTGGTTCTGAATTCGGGTAGAGTGCCTTTGGCGTGATATTTGGATTTTGATTGAACTCCAAATGGAGTGATCTATTTTTTTCCCAAAACTAGACATCCGTACCTTTCTAACAATAGGTCTTTTGTCAAATTCCATTGGGTAGTTTACTCCCATAAATTCTTAAAAAATTGGTCTTACAGAACACCTTGCAGAGTTACATCCTGAACATCACTCTAATTCATGAAATTGTTTCTCCCACTACAAAACTCCATTTTCATTGATTTTTGTCCCTAAACCTTTATTTTTCAACTGGGAACAAAGGATAAAAATATTATGCCATAATTCCATTGAAGGGATTTATGGAATATTTATTTATCCCAAAATACCGTTTCAAACAGTTTCAAGGCAACTGTGTTTCGAAAGACAATATCTTGCAAATTACTAAGGATTTTGGGACAAGGTCAGTGGGAGCGTGTAGGGGAGATATAAAGCTTTCTCACCTTAGGTTTTGCAAATTTACTATGGTTCCAAAGTGGTTCAATATGATTTTTATGTAATGTCTAGAATAAGAAAAATACGCGTCAAAAAGATTTCTTTGCTTTTCTTAAAAAAAAATCCTGAAAAATTAATAAGAGGTCGCGGCCTCCAGCAGGAATGGTCGCGACCACCAAGCTGATGTTAGCAATTGTCCACAAAGGAATGGTGGTTGCAACCCCCTGCACAGCATGGTCGCAACCACTAGGCCATTTATGGTCTTTAATGACCATATTTGGATCAAGATATAGTCACAACCATCAGGCCATTATGAGCCAGATTCATCTTTCCTTTTATGGAACCCTCGAGACTCACTATAAATTGCAATTTCCAGCACTGTTCAAAGGAAGGGATTTTCAATTACCGAAACTCTGCAAAACTCTAGAGTGATTGGTAAGATCTTTGTGCCCATTTTCTTTTAAGGCTAAAACAATTTAGTTGTTAATTCTAGGGCAACTATCTTCGGACGTGGGAAGAGGGGTGCCTAACAATTTCCCCTCATCTAAAACAGACTCTCGAACCCAATTAATTTTGAAACTGATTTTTACTGGAATTTTGAACCACTTTTCCTTTTCCAAGTTTTATGGAAAACTTGGTGGCGACTCCTTAAAGACCGTCGAAGGTGCGGTCTTCACAGTTGGCGACTCTACTGGGAACAATTAGAGAGTGAAGCCCCTTTCTTTAAGATTAATAATTAAATTGTTTTGGCCTTTCATGTTGGATTTTTGTTTGTTTCTATTCGAAATATTTGTTTTCTATTTGTTTTGCAGTGTATCCACTTTGGTGGATAGGAAGGGTAACTAGGATGCTCCTACTCACAAATGCACAAGTTCTTTATTTATTTACCCTTAATGCGCTTCTATACCCGAAGCAGTCCGTAATAGTTAGTGGGGGTATGAGAATCTTTTCATGCTGGGCTTCGGCCTACAGAGGTTGACTTATCTACTCTGCTTAGATTGTTACCTTCCATAAGGTTTGATTCGCGCAGAATTTTCTGTGATAGGATCCTCCCTTAAGTCAGGGTCTCCATCTTTGATGTTGGCAATCTAAGAAACTTCTAGGTTTCTAGATCCCAAGCAAAACCATAGATGAGTTGACCATAAAGCCTACCCTTATAGGTCAGCCAGTGTTTAAACCTTAAGGACCTAACCCTTTTGACACAAGGAGCGAACTCCCTCATTCCATTGCATGCAAACATTTTTTAAAAAAGGAGGGAGTTTCTCTCATTGCATCACATGCATCTTTTTATATTTTCCTTTGCATTGTATATAAAATTCTCTTTTGAATTGTGAATAAAAGAAAAGTAAACTACTTTTTCTTTGCGTTGTATATATATACAAATTTCTTTGCATTGTATATAAATAAAATTTTCATTTTTCTTACAATTTTCTTTGCATTGCATATAAAATTTTCTTTTAAAATGTGAATAAAAGAAAGGAAAAAACTTTTTCTTTGCATTGTATATATGTAAAAAAAAAAATCCTTTGCATTGTATATAAAAATTTTCTTTTTCTCTTAATTTCCTTTGCACAGTATATAAAAAAATTTATTTTTCTTCTTTTTTTTACTACACATTTGTTTCTATTGTAAACTACCATTTTTTAAAAGATAATTATTTTTCCTCTTGTTCATAAAAACTTGTACATTTGACGAGGATTTTTTCTCTCCCACATTAATACATAGGCCCTATGATTGTATTAACATTTGTTCATTTATCTACATAGTTAGTAAACAGTAGCTACATTTACAATTATTGAGGAATATAGTGTCAATCTTTTGGCCTTTTACTAGCAAGCCTCACACGAGCTAGAGTTAAGGTTGCGACTAGTATTTGAGATGTTTAACGTGAACAAAATTTTCTTTTTCCAACTTAACATGAACTTTCATACTTTGAGGAATCTCTGATTCCGTTAAGAATCTCATTTGCCGATCGCAACGTTTGACTAAAAGCAAAAGAAACCTAATGCGTGTGTAACGAACCTTTTATTTACACTATAATCTCGATCTCTCATAGAATCCTTTGACTAACATGGAGACGACGAGTGATCCAGAGAATGGTCCTCATAGTAATTGCAAATTTAACCACTAATTTCTTGAAAGAAATCTTCATCAAGATATCTGTGAGGACTGTTTATTGCATCAATTTCCAAAAAAACTCAACATGGTTGTTGAAGCCATTTCTCTCATACTCTATTATTGACTTGTTTCCTTTCTTTTATTTTCTGCATTTTTGCACTGCATTCATAGTTATAATTGTATTGGGATGACATCTGATAATCGTATGGCCTCAAGAACGAGTCTGGCTGTTGAAGCTAAACGGTGACTAAGGAATCACTGTTCTAGATTCATTCTTGCCTGAAGCCCCAGTGCTTGCACTGGGGAATCATCTTTTTAATTTCTCAGTATAGAGGGGGTCATCGCCTTAGAACTACTATTCTTGCCTTAAGCTCTAGTGCCTGCACTAGGGAATCACCTTCCTAAATGTGTATTTATTTCGAACTCTGATGCCTGCACTAGGGGACTTACCATTTAAGTCATACCTTGGACCCCAGTGCCTGCACTTGGGAACGTCATCTCAACACGTGTCTAGTCATCAGTGCTTATACTAGGGAATCATTGTCTTAGGACGTATTTTGAGAAGCATCGTTTCAAACTCATGTCTGTGCTGAAATCATAGTCCTTGCATTAGGGAATCATAATTCGAAGACCATGTCTGTCCTGAGCCATTATACTTCTCTGGAATCTCAGTATCCCTATGAGGAAATCAGCACCTTAGATTGTGTTTTGAAACCCTATATAGGGAGTCATCATCTTGTGTTTATATAGAGCCTCAATGCCTGCACTAGTGAATCATCATATCCCAGTGCTTTCTAGGGGAGTCATTACCATAGGTCTTGTCATGAACTCCAGTGCCCGCACTGGGGAACCATAATCTTTATCCCATGGCTACCATGAGGCCCAATGCTTGCACTGGGGAATCTTCTTTTTAGCTTATGTGTCATGAACCCCACGGCATACTCTGAGGACCATCATTTTGGCTCATGTCCAATTTATGGCATAGTGACCACGATTCGACATAGCATCCTTGTGTTTGTCACAAACTCCAGTGCTTACACTGGGGAATCATCGTTTTAGGTTATATTTCAAACCCAATGCCTATATCAAAGAGGCATCTTTTTAGAGTCTCATTGTTTCAAAATCTCTAGTGCATGCACTGGGAGATTATCATAGACCCTTAGTTACTCGCTTAAAAAAGTCACCATTTGTCCTTCAGTGCCTGCACTGGAGAAGTTACCACTTCATGACTCACAAAGCCCTAGTTCCTGCATTAGGAAATTTTCATCTCAGGTCTCATTGTTCACAAACTCAATGAGCGGCTGATTACTAGATAAGTCTCAAAGGAGTGCAAGTTATCAAGTTTCGTGAAGGCTTTGGTACATGCATGATGAACATCGTGCTTTCGTGACATGATATCAACCCGTCTCCCATTGAATACTCTAGTTTTTGGAGACCGGAGAAAGATCCGATGCCACCCCAAAAGCAATTATAACCACCTACATTAATCATGTTTCTATCATGTTTATTTTACACACTTCTTATTTTGCTGTGCGAATCTTTCATTTTATTCCAATTATTCAAAGTGTGACTTCTTTTGGAAATTGTTATGGTTCCAGCATCCATACAATGGCCTTTAACCCAACCTTTGATACTCCAATGTTACAACAAGGGAACAATCCGCAAGAACAAGTTGAAACTACTCTCTAGCGGCTGCTTCCTAAATGACTAGGACTGAGCTCTTCAAGATTCTTCCTAACTGTTATCCGCCGCACTTAAGACTTCCTCTTTAATGAGCTAATCAATGCGCGGTCCAATACCTTCCGGTAAGAAAAAGGCCATTGTAACAATGTTAGTATAGGGAGTTGACACTCCTACAACTTAGACATTAACCCCGGTTTCTCAACATGACCGAGGTATGACAAAAGAAAACCGAAGGGACGTGGACGTTGGACATAAGGATTACCAAAAGAAGTCGCATGATATGTATAGAGCTGGACTCTAAATTTTTCATTTTTAGAGGTAAGTCCCTGAATATTGTCAAGGTCAACCAATCAAAGCAAAAGGGTAAATGAATAATAAAAGAAAAAGAAGTTTTCCAATTTTGCAAAAGAAAATAAAAGAAGCATACAAGGATGGACATGATTGTTCAAAGTAATATTTGTTTTGTCAAAACTATTACGGGGAATAAAGGGGAATTGATGTTTTCCACACCATATGCTTTCAAGGGCCTTACCCAAAGGAAGCAAACTTTACGACGACCTGACTAATGCGATGGGGTACTACATGTATGCATGATTGTGAATTCTCTCGATATAGCCATCCATTCCACACCATTTCATTACCTTAAAAATCACTAAAATAAAAAGAGAGGATAACCCCTAATCAGCAAATGAATAAGTTGTACTAAGGACGCGAGGCATTTCTCGTTTTCCTCAAGCGCTGCAAAGTACCCCTAATTGGAATCTATCAGGAAGGGGCAATTTTCCAACTTAGTCTATACCAGTGAATCACCTGTCAAAAAGGGAACACCTTCCTCTATAATCAATCACCTTGCCCCACACCATTGCGAAGTGGGGAATAACAAGAATAGGATGAATTTTGGAATGAATTAATTAAACCTGAATAACTTCATATTGGCCATGATTGTTTGGTTCCATTCTTCTTGGGATTCTGCTCCATATTATTCTTGAACCTTTCAAACCATTGACTCCCAACTTAATCTGTGAGTGCCTGCTTGTTTGAGATACTAACCAATTGTAGGATTAACACGAAGATTCCACGAGAAATTCGACCCTTGGGTTACACCCTGTGCTACTTGAGGTTTTTATTTGATCAAAACCGTGATGTCTAGTTAGAATCTCGATTTGAAGTAATTCGAATTCGCGAAAAGTGAACGATCAACCATCAAACCAAAGGAGAATTAGGGATGGGCCAATTTCACCCCTGCCCAAAAGGAAACACTCATATAAGTATTTTCAAACACATTTTTCTACTTGTAAAATCTAGCTCAGACTGGGAGACGGAGTAATTATTTTCATAAGCATTTTTTACCTGCAAAATCTAGCTCTGACCGAGAAACAGAAAACTCCCAAAAGGCCTGTGAAGTCCAGCTTTGGCTGGGAAATAGGAAATTAGTTGGAGTTGGCATTGACCTTGCATGTGTTATTGATGAATTTGCAAGTGTATCCATGTTTGCATGTCTTTACATAATATTTACAGGAATTTGCATGGTTTTCCCATTTCTATTTGCATTATTGGCATGGTATTCGCATAAGCATTTGCATGATCCACATATTTATTTGCATAAATCTTTTTATCACCTGCTAAACCCAAGTTGGAACAACAGGACAAACATGTTTTGCATGATTTTTAGGTTTGCTAAACCCAAGCCAGTTGGAAAAGTAGGCAAAATATGTTTTGCATGATCTTGTAGACCTGCTGAACCCAAGCCAATTGGAAAAGCAAGCAAAATATGTTTTGTATGGGTTTTAGAACCGCTAAACCCAAGCGAGTTGGAAAAGCAGAAAATACATGTTTTGTTTGATTTTTAGACCTGCTAAACCCAAGTTGGAAAAGTAGGAAATACATGTTTTGCATAAGTCTTTTAAACCTGGTAAACCCAATTAAGTTGGAACAACAAGAAAATCCTTTTGATCACCTACTAAGTTGGAACAGCGCGAGAATCACCTATGAAGTCCGGGATTAGATGGAAAGCAGGAAAAACACGTTTTGCATATTTTCTTTGGACCTGCTGAACCCAAGCAAGTTGGAAAAGTAGGCAAAGCTTGTTTTGCATGATCTTTTAGACTTGTTAAACCCAAGTTGGATAAGCAAGAAAAATATGTTTTGCATGATCTTTTAGATTTACTAAAGCCAAGTAAGTTGGAAAAGCAGGAAATACATGTTTCACATGACTTTTAGACCTGCTAAACCCAAGCAAGTTGAAAAAGCATGAAATACATGTTTTGCTTGGTTTTTAGACCTGCTAAATCCAAGCAAGTTGGAAAAGCATGAAATACATGTTGTGCATGATTTGTAGACCTGTTAAACCCGAACAAGTTGGAAAACCAGGAAATACATATTTTGCATATTTTCTTTGGACCTGCTAAACCCAAGTAAGTTGGAAAAGCAAACAAAATATGTTTGGCATAACCTTTTTTTATATACCAGCTAAACCCAAGTAAGTTGGAACAGCTAAAAAAATTTTAATCACCTGTGAAGTCCAGGCATACTGTCACGACCCCCACCCGAGGGCACGTGACTGGCACAGACTAAGGGTAGAACCCCCGAGCCGGTAAGCCTATATGTTAATTCTAAAACATGTCTTTCGATTTGATATTTAAGCGTTCCATTTAATCCATCACATATTACAATTTTAATCAATTTCACAATACCGATTCAACAATTTTACAAAGTCCCAAAATCTGCCTCTAGGCTAATGCAGCTGACATCTAAAGATGAATGAATTTTTTACAAATTACAAAGTATTATCAAAGCAAGGACCTACATGAACCAAGTGTAGGTTCTTCTATTGCCGCCTTCACCAGACCAAGGTGGATACCTTACCTATACCTGTCTCTAAAAAATGTAAAACCACGAGGGGTGAGTCAACGACTCAGTGAGTGACTCTCTCATCCTAGGCGTAGTATCGGGTACCACTACAACCGGGAAGGGGAGAAACCACATTCACATACGTGTACACTTCAATTCATCTTTGATAATTATATAATTGTTCTCAAGCAATAGAACATGTACAGACTCTACTTTAATCGTACCACAACATACATTAATCATGCATACTAACATGCGTGTATCGAGAAACACCGAACATAGATTAACATCCAAGTGTGGTTCACCCGCCAAACTTATGTACCTTTGCTTACCTTGTTGCCGCCGTGACGTGTCAGTCCTCCCTATCTATTCCGATGCACTATAAGACTTAACCCATCATCATGGTCGATTGGATTTGAAATATAGTAATTTAAAAACAAGGTTTCCTCAACGCCACGTCAGGACAACAATCGATGTCATGACCTTTTTAAGAAAATAACTTTGTCTTGACGTCACGTGAGGATACCCGCCATCGTCATAGCATGTTCGAAGAAAAGAAAATCTAGTCATAGTGCATACCAAGGACATTGAGGGTTTACACTAGTGTTGAGTACCTATACGCTCGATATCTTACATCGATACGCATAGGCACACGACCCATTCTGGGACCGTCTCCACGGAATGTTGTGTTCGGTGGCGCACCTCGGCACCAACTCGCCGAGGTGTCTATCTACATCGGCACTTTCCGGACCATCGTCTCGGAAGCCCGCTTGGTTCAATCCGGACCAACTCAACGGATTAACCAACTAGTAATTGTGGCATACTTCGGAATGGCTCAACAGAGTATCCACAAGTGTATATATACATGAAGGCAATTTCGAACCTTACCCGACGAAATGCCAACATGAAGGCACTTTCCGAACCTGACCCGACGGAAAGCCCTTACCCTTGGTACCATACATGTTATTGCCATAATTCTCGGGTCAAGGACATATGTGTGCGGAATTCTTCATCGTCACCCATATGTACTTGATCCACCATATTTCCACTTTAATAATCACAAACAATTTATTGTACAAAATTCCAGCAATCGCCAACATAATGACAGAGTATTACTAGCAAGCATAAAATTAAATATTTACAAACATTCACGCATAAAACAAGCCCACAAACCAAGGTTATCATACAACCCTTGGGGCTAGGATGAAAGGGTCCATCACCTTAACAACTCCATTGATTATATTCTTGAGTGCCCTTGCCTCCAAGGAGTTTCTTTGGTCCCTCATTTCCAACCTACAATTACCCTTTTGCAAAATGCTCGTTGGTTTCAACTTCTTGGAAGCCAAATCTTAATCTAAATACATTATAATACAAATGCATCAATTTAATATCTAAGCATAAACTGATTCAACCTCATTCACAGTTTTTTCTTTTTAACGTTTACTAATTCAAAAACAATTTCACTTTAAACATGCCATTAAAAATTAAACTCTACTACCAATATCCATAACAAGTTTTCTTACACTCATGAATCAATGCAAATAGTTTTATTTTAATTTCCTAATTTCCATAATCATATAGATTAGCCAGAATTGAGAATTTCCACACAGAATCCCCAAATCAACCCAAAACAAAACATAGGATGAACCAGTAAGTTTTATGCAATTCAAACTTCATCCAAATATTTTTCTATAAATTTCTGGAAATTCTTTAACATGTATATTAACACATATAAAAATTTCAGACTCTCAGGTTATCCCAATAATTTATTTTAATTCCAGGAACACACAAACATCAAAACAGAGTCAAGAACGCAACAGCCAACTTTCAAAGGCCTTTTATAAGAATCTAACCGTTGGGTTTTGCATTAAAGGTACAATTTGGAAATCTATGGATGTTAGCTTTCCCTGGGCCTTTGAATCACTCAGATCGGCCCCGTAACGAAAGAGAAAAATGCAAATAAATGAACAAAGGTTAGATTCACGACAGCAGAAAAAAACCCAGCAAACATATTCAACGATTTTAAGACTTAAATCTTCACAAAAATGGATGTTCAACAAGGTATGAATCTTGCCAAAAATAGGTAAGGGCAAGCACGTTACCTTGCACTCGATTTCTCCCAGAAAATCTAAGAAAAGAGGAAGAACATAACCACCCTTTGATTCTAGGCTTCTTGGTTTGGCTAGAGAAGAAATCCTTCTTCTTCGATTTCTCTTGCTCCTTAAGCTCTTTCTCTCTTCATCTCTACCTTCTATTTGCTCTCTGGTTTCTCTCGTTCACTCCCCTTCTTGCTCCTTCTCGGTCTTTCTCTCTTTCCCTCTCCGCCACTTTTTCCTTTCTCGTTTTCTAACCCTCACTCTCGGTTCTCTCCTTATCTATCACATGTGATAGATATGAAAATGGGGTATAGGTTGGAGGGTTCATTTATTTAATATTATTAATTTTTTTTTAAAACAAAACTTAGTAAGGAAGAATTGGGGCATTTGGTAGACAAGGCTTGGGCTTTACTTTATTGGACATATGGATGAGTGGTGAAATGACTTTCACCTATTTAGGCATTTAATGGTTGAGTTTTCCATGACTTACACGCATGGGAAGAGAATAGGTAATTTAAATTATTCTATTTGTCATATATATATATATATAATTAAGTGTAGGGAATCACTAGAATATGTATAACAAATTTTCACATATTTTAATATAAAATTTCCTTGTTTTATAGGATTTAGCAAAATTGATACCTAGATTTACTATTCCCATTTACTTGCTATTTATTTAAAATATTACATTTTAAATTTTATATTTAAAAGTTTACTATTTTAATACTTAAATTTCCTATAAAAAAAATACTTAAATTTGTTTTATTTATTTAGTAATCTTTCCCCTTAATTTAATAATACATATAAATATTCTGCTTAGGCATCCTTTGGAGCGGGATATTACACATACTAGGAAGTAGGAAAAGCTTTTTAATCACCTGTGATACCTAGGCAAACTGGGAAGCAGGAAACTTTTTAATCGCCTATGATACCCAAGCATATAGGCAAGCAGGAAAAGCTTTTAATCACATGTGAAGTTAGGTATACTGGGAAACAGGAAAAGCTTTTTAATCACATGTGATACCCAAGCATACTGGGAGGCAGGAAAAGCTTTTTAATCACCTGTGATACCCAAGTATACTGGGAAGCAACAAAATCTTTTTAATCGCCTGTGAAGTGTAGAAGTAGAGATCTTATATCAAAAAGTGTTTTCTGCTTGTGAAGTCTAGCCCAGACTGGGAACCAAAGAACTTATTCTTATAAATGTTTTCTACCTGTGAAAGTCCAGCCCAGACTGAGAAGTAGGGAACTTATTTCCAAAAATGTTTTCTACCTGTGAAAGTCCTGCCCAAACTGGGAAGCAGGGAACTTATTTTCAAAAGTGTTCAATACCTGTGAAGTCTAGTTCTGGCTGGGAAGCAGGAAAGCCTTTTTAAACCTGTCAAACCCAGGCAAGTTAGGAAACATGAAAATATTTTTAATCACCTGTGATACCCAAGCAAGTTAGGAAGCAGGAAAATCTTTTAATCACCTATGAAGTCCATGCAAGGTGGGAAGCAGGAAAATCCTTTTAATCACCTGTGATACCCAGGCAAGATGGAAAGCAGGAAAATCTTTTAATCACTTGTGATACCCAGGAAGGCTGGGAAGCAGGAAAATCTTTTTAATCATCTGTGAAGTCTAGGATTGGCTGGGAAATAGGAAAATATTTTTAATCACCTGTGAAGCCCGGCATCGACTAGGAAAAAGGAGCAATATGTTTTTCAAAATTGTTTTTAACCTGTGAAGCCAAGCATCAACCGGGAAGCAAGAGTATTATCTTTTCAAGAATGTTTTTCTGTTAAGTCTATCGACTATTGGGAAGTAAGGTCATTCGGCCTCTGCCCGATCCCCAGGGTGTTTGTTCACAAAGAATCATTTCTATCTCATGTCTACCATTAGAATCCACTGTCTACATTATTAGGGACTCTTACCTATCAAGAGTCTCATTGTGGTCAGTCTATGGCACTTATGTCGACCATGAAGTGTCAAGTTTTTGACGCATATATATATCTTTTAATGGGTGACTTCTGCCCGCCAAGAGCCCCACCGTGATCAGCCTATATTGCTCATGTCTACCATGAAGTGTTAAGTGTCTATCACTTATCTTTTGATTGAAGTCTCATGTCCGCCAATAGCCCCACCGTGATCAGTCTATAACACTCATGTCTACAATGAAGTGTTAACTGTCTATCACTTATATTTTAATTAGGGACTCCTGCCTGCCAAGAGCCTCGCCATGATTTGCCTGTGGTGCTCATGTATACCAAAAAGTGCCAAGTGTCTATAACTCATCTTTTAAGTTACTTGCTGACGTAGCATGCTGACGTGTCCATTTTAAGCTGACGTGTCATGCCATGTCATTGTCACATCATTGCACGTCATCACATAAGACGAATAGAAGATTATGTGACGATGACGTGGCATGACACGTTAGCTTATATGGACATGTAGGAGAGATGATATGTTCACCTCAGCACGCCATGTCAGCACTTAACCGAAGAATGGACGGACTTGGACGGAATGACCAATTTGAAACTTCTGGGAAACATAAAGGACCAATTTAAAACTTAGGTGAAACATAGAAGATCAAAATAAGCATTTGACCAAAATATAAAAGTTACTTTTGCCCTGCATACTAAAAAATAATGAAATTGTGCATATATGAATGGATAAAGTACCCTTGCCGCCCTCAAACTTTGCTGCAATGTTCATTCCTGCCCCTAAACTTTTTTTTGGTTCATGCCTACCCCCAAACTTTCAATTTTGTTCATGCCTGTCCTTTTTGCTAACACCGTTAACTTGCTTGACGGAATTTGTTAACGTGGACTATGAATGTATATCTCTCTTGCCACCTCATTGTCTACCTCATTTTACATCTCATATTTAACTTTTTACTTTTATTTTAAAAAAAATTAACCTAATCCAAATTTAAAAAAAAAAATCAAACTTTTATGAAGTTTCTGAAGTTGATTGAATACTCATTTTTGATTGGTCCAAAGTTTAAGAAATAAAAAAAATTAAAATTAAAGAAAAACATACATAATATAACTTCAAGAAAATTTTCAACTTTAAAGGATTTGCTCTCGTATGATCCTCGTACCCCACCGAGACCTCCATGGAATCATAGTAGAGTGAGATTTTGGCATTGGGGCTGTATGTTCTGATGGTGAAATCGAAGTTGGCATAGAGGTGATTTGCGTCGGTTAAGTTGAAATATTGGATTGAAGTGTCTTCTACTGTGTACTCAAGTGTTTGGGTTTAAGCACCAACCAAGTTAGAGGATTATCAAGGCCAAAATCGTTATGGCAATGCAACGAAGGAGGCTTGGGCGTTTTTGTGTTTGGGGATTTGCCATTTCAAAAGGTTGCTTCTTGAAATTGGATTTCTAGAAAGCAAAAAATTGATTGAAGAAGTAAGTGATTTGCATATATTATATTTGGTAATTTTATAGTAAAAATACTTTTTATACAATTTTTCAAGCACAAAATGCTTGTCTACCAATAGAAATACCGTTATAGTAAATTTTTGGTCAAATTACTCTCTTGGTCCTCAACGTTTGCACGAAGTTTAATATTGGTCATCAACGTTTCAAAAAGTGATTTTAGGTCCTCAATATTTTTTTTTTTTTGTCAAAATTGGTCATCTAGCGTATCATCCGTCTGTTTTTGCCATTAAATGCTGACGTGAAAGGCTTATGTGGCACACCCTCTCTCCTACGTGTCATATTTAAATGACATGGCACCATCTCTCACTCCAACTCAGCAAAACGATACCGTTTTGATCATTTAAATGACCAAAACAGAACATTTAAATGAATCAAAATGGCGTCATTTTGCTGAGTTTGAGTGAGAGAGGGTGACATGTAATTTAAATATGACACGTAGGAGAGAGGGTGTGCCATATAAGCCTTCTACATAAGCATTTAATGATAAAACGAGACGGATGTTACACTAGAAGACCAATTTTGACAAAAAAAAAACGTTGAGGACCTAAAATAACTTTTTGAAACGCTGAGGACCAAAAGAGTAATTTAGCCTTTAATAATTTTTTAAATACAAAATACTTCTCTCTCACAATTATTTTTAACTCCATTTAAGAAAATTTCAAACTAACCAATTTATATATTATAATTTTATAAAACTATAACTATATATATCTATATATATATATATCATATATATATATGATATATATATATATATAATTTTATAAAACTATATATATGATATTATATATATATATATATATATATGATATTAAAAAACTATAACTATATATATCTATATATATAAACTATAACTATATATATCTATATATATAACTATAACTATATATAATTTTATAAAACTATAACTATATATATCTATATATATATATCATATATATATCATATTATAGTTTTATAATTTTATAAAACTATAATATCATATATATATATATATAATATATATGATATTAAAAAACTATAACTATATATATAGTTATAGTTTTATATATTATAATTTTATAAAACTATAACTATATATATCTATATCTATATATCTATATATATATATATGGCTTTGGAGTTTTTGGTGTCACACAAGCAAAGTGTGACACCAAAAAAATAACTTCCCCCTCAACTTTCCAATACATAACCAACTTCTCAATAAACCTATATCTATATTTTATAATTAAAAAATACAAAAAAAAAATGATTGGAGGATGTGGGAGAGAGAAAACAAGTATGATAGGCGGTTACTAAAAAATGGAGATGTGCATAACTTCTTATTTTTTATTTTTTTTTAAATTTTAGATTATGATAAAAATTCTATTTAAAAATTTAAAAATTTTAAAATATTTAATTTTTAATGATTTTAAAATATAATAACTATTTTATATTATATTTTTTAAAAATTTAAAAATAAATTACATGTATGCACGCAGGTGCATGCGAAGCCTCTAGTATATATATATGGCTTTGGAGTTTTTGGTGTCACAAAAGCAAAGTGTGACACCAAAAAATAACTACTCTAACATATATACATTATGGGTAGTTACTAAAAAAGTGGAGAAGTGCATAACTTCTCATTATTTCATTTAAAAATATAATTTTATTTAAAAATTAAAAAACTATCAAATATTATAATTTGATATTATTTTGAAATATCATTATTATTTTATATAAAATTCTTTTAAAAAAGAATAAATTGCATGCACGTATGTGCATGCGAAGCCTCTAGTATATTAATATTGCTCTGGACTTTTTGGTGTCAGAAAAGCAAAGTGTAACATCAAGAAAAATAACTTCACAACTAAAAGAAACTACCTAATAAATAACTTTCTATTGATAACTTCTAAATAAATAACTTCCCATAAAATTTGAGAAAAGATACACATAAAAAAAACAAATTATTATTATAAAAGTGTAAAAAAATGGCTTTGCAGATTTTTGGTGTCACAGAAGTAAAATATGACACCAAAAAAATAACTTTCCCAACTTCACAACTCATAAGTGTAACTTCCCAATAAATAATTAACTCCCCAATAAATAACTACAATAAAACTTCTCTTTGCATATTTTTAGTGCCACAAAAAAAGGGCTAAAGTACTATTTTGGTCATCAATGTTTGCATGAAGTTTAATGTTGGTCCTCAAATTTTTTTTTGGGTCGATTTTGGTCTTCGAGCGTAACACCATTAACTTTTTGCCGTTAAATGATGGCGTGACATGCTTATGTGGCACTCTCTCTCTCCTATTGCCACGTCACCCCAGATGATGATGATGAAGGAGAGAAGATGATGATGTGGCAACGTGGGGTGACGTGGCAGTGATGTGTCATGCCACATCATTAAAATATGATACGTAGGAGAGAAGGTGTGCCACATAAGCATGACATGTCAACATTTAACGGCAAAAAATTAATAGTGTTACGCTCGAAGACCATTTTCAACCAAAAATAAAAACTTTGAGGACCAACATTAAACTTCATGCAAACATTGAGAACCAAAATAATACTTTAGCCCCAAAAAAAGTGTGACACTCAAAAAATAACTTGTAAGTGTAACTTTTCAATAAATAGCTTTTTGTTGTAAATATATTGTGCTTTTGTGGATGTCTTTAGCACTCCCAAAACCTCCATAAATCAATGAGTCTATAACCCCAAATTCAATATGATTTATGCCAATATTGATTGTGCATTATATGCATGAAGTTTTCGGATCTGTCGTCCGAACACCTGATGGTGTAAAACCAGTCGGGTACAAATGGGTCTTTGGCGAAAAAGAAATGAGAAAAATGAAATTGTGCGATATAAAGCCCGACTTGTAGCAGAAGGTTTTACGCAAAGACCTGGAATTGATTATGAGAAGACTTACTCTCCTGTGGTGGATGCAATTACTTTTAGATATTTAATTAGTTTGGTTGTTTGTAAAAGGCTTGACATGCGCCTAATGGATGTTGTTACAGCCTACTTATATGGATCACTGGATAATGATATATACATGAAAATCCCTGAAGGATTTAAGATACCTGAAAGAAATAATTTGAGTGATCGAGGAATATATTCAATTAAGTTGCAAAGATCATTATACGAATTAAAACAATCCGGGCGCATGTGGTATAATCGTCTTAGTGAGTATCTGCTACAAAAAGAATACAAAAATGATTCTATTAGTCCATGTGTATTTATAAAAAAGATCAGGATCTGATTTTGTTATCATCGCAGTATATGTTGATGATTTGAACAGAGTTGGAACTCCTAAAGGTATTTCAGAAGCAGCAAAGCTCTTAAAACAAGAGTTTGAGATGAAAGATCTTGGAAAGACAAAATATTGTCTTGCGCTGCAAATTGAACATTTAGAAGGAGGAATACTTGTTCATCAATCAACATATATTAAAAAGATCCTTGAACGGTTTTACATGGATAAGGTACATCCATTAAGTACCCCTATGGTGGTTAGATCACTTGAAGTGAAAAATGATCATTTTCGTCCTTGTGAGAATGATGAAGAACTTCTTGGTCCAGAAGTACCATATCTTAGTGCTATAGGAGCACTAATGTATCTTGCTAATAACACTCGACCTGATATAGCATTCGCTGTAAGTTTATTAGCAAGATTTAGTTCTTCTCCAACTAAGAGACATTGGAACGGAGTTAAACATATATTCAGATATCTCCGAGGGACACTTGACATGGGATTATTTTATTCAAATGAGTCCAAGTCTCCATTAGTTGGATATGCAGATGCTGGATACTTATCAGATCCTCATAAAGGCCGATCTCAAACTGGCTATTTGTTTACATTTGGTGATACTGCTATATCTTGGCGCTCAACAAAACAAACTATAGCAGCTACTTCATCAAATCATGCAGAGTTGCTTGCAATTCATGAAGCCAGTCGAGAATGTGTATGGTTGAGATCCATGACTCAACATATTCAGGAGTCATGTGGTTTATTACTAAATGAAAAAGGCCCCAACTACATTGTATGAAGACAATGCTGCTTGCATTGCCCAACTAAAAGGAGGATACATTAAAGGAGACCGGACTAAGCATATTTCACCAAAGTTCTTCTTTACTCATGATCTTCACAAAGATGGTGAAATTGATATTCAACAAATTCGCTCAAGTGATAATCTAGCAGATCTATTCACTAAGGCATTACCAACTGCAACATTTGAGAAGCTAATTTACAAAATTGGAATGTGCCGATTAAGAGACCTTCAATAATGCTACAATGAGGGGGAGATAGCGCTGCACTCTTTTTCCCTTTGCCATGGTTTTATCCCACTGGGTTTTCCTGGTAAAGGTTTTTAATGAGGCAGTTTATAATGGATGTATTATTATAATTGGTGTACTCTTTTTCCTTCAGTAGGTTTTTTGTCCCACAGGGTTTTTCCTAGTAAGGTTTTAATGAGGCACAATTTTAGACATCCAAGGGGGAGTGTTGTAAATATATTGTGCTTTTGTGGATGTCTTTAGCACTCCCAAAACCTCCATAAATCAATGAGTCTATAACCCCAAATTCAATATGATTTATGCCAATATTGATTGTGCATTATATGCATACCTTAATGCTTTGTAACTTATGATGTGAAGGTTACCCTAGTAGCCCTATAAATAGAGGGTGTATATGCAATGATTTGATACACCAAAAAGTTGATTATTGAGTAGTTCTTCTTCTCTTGTCTTCTTCCTTTCTCTTTTACTCTTATCATATAGTTTTACAATACTTATATATATATATATATATATATATATATATATATATATGTGTGTGTGTGTGTGTGTGCGCGCGCGCGCGCATCCAGCCCCCGGCTAGTATCTATATTAGACGAAACAACTTAAACGTTTCTATTGGGTTGGATGCACAATTAATCCTATGGATCTTTAGGATTGGTATATTCTTTTATATCCCGTAGTTTCGGATCATGGATCTAGCTAAATATCACAACCTTTTTTACCCATCCTGTATTTGACTTTGTAGATTTTTTATTTCGGAAAAGCGAAATATGACACACAAAAAATAAATTTTCAAGTATAACTTTTTAATAAATAACTAATATATATATATATATATATATATATATATATATATATAGTAATAATCATATTATATTATATTAAATTATAAAAAAAATTCTTATATTATATTCTAAAAATTAAAAAGGTATAAATAACATGCACGTATGTGCATGTCTCAGCCTCTAGTATATTAATATGGCTTTGTAGATTTTGGTGTCGCAAAAATAAAGTGTGACACCAACAAAATAACTTCCCCAACTTCACAAGTGTAACTTTCCCATAAATAAACAACTTTTCAATAAATAATTAAAAAATAACTTCTCAAGTATAACTTTTCAATAAATAACTAATATATATATAGTAATAACAATTTTATATTAAATTTTTAAAATTAAAAAAAAAATCAATAACATGCACATGTGTAACTTCTAGTATATTAATATGACTATTAAATCTTTTGCACAGTTGATCAAAATAGTTTTTTAAATTACATAAAAAATAATTATGTAAATAATTAAAAAATAAAATTATATTATGGGCTTGCTCACTTACTAGAAATGCATTATATGATGGGACCACTTACTTTTTCACGTTTTCATTTCCATCAACTTTAAAAAAAGAAAAAATATATAAGGGGTAAAATGATCAATTTAATACATTCTCATTCCATTTCTATTACCAAACTTTTACTACTAAACACATCAAATGCATTTCGTTTTCGTTTCTGTTTTCATTTCCATTTCTATTTTTGCTTAATGAACGCTATGGGAGAAGATAATGAAACAAATAAGAATAATGATAATTTATTATTATATTTTAAAAATTTTAAAAATATATATGAAAATTTCAAAGAATAACGTACATGCATACAAATGCATGCAAATGGATAAATAACGACAAATGCAAATTATTTTCTATCTAGACCTTGTAGGTAAGACATATATACATTATAAGATTTCACGTAGGCAAGAGACGTAAACTTCATGGTGAATTTCTTTTAGAGGCTAAAAGTTAAGGAGAGTTTTCTGGAAGGAAAAAAAAACCTAAAGTAGTGTATGCCAAATCATTATACTCATATCACTATTGTCAAATACAGACCAATATAAAATTTTGTATAATTTTAAAGTTTATGATGAATTTTAAAATAAATAAGACATTTTAAAAGAATACTACGTCTTCCATTATTATAAAAGAATAATTACACTTTGTAAGAATTATGATACCCCAACCATCTATTTCAAGGGTATTCCTTGTCTATCCATTTTACAGTTTAGACAAAAAAAAATACTTACAAGAACTATTGGTATTCCCCGCCTATCCGTTTTACGGTCTAGGCTAAGAATAACTGTTTTTGTTACAACATACAAATAAATTAATTAAGTACAAGATCCTAGTTTCCAAGATCCTAATTTTCTATACAAAATTCTATTTTCTAATATAGGTAACACCTGCAGCATTTTTTGATTGTTGTTCAGAAAGTGCAGACATTGGACAATGCCAAATATAACCGCTATCTTTGCGTTTTGATCCCATTTTTGCAAGATAATCCGTGCATTGGTTTCCTTCTCTCAATGTATGAACCAATTTTGCTTCCCATTCTCTTCCAAGTAACTCACGAATTTTTTTATCAGAGATCTATATAATGAACTTCAGTGGTAGAGCTGTCAAAACGGGTCCAACCCGGTGGGTTGGCCCGTTTAACTCACAAATTTGGTGGGTTGGGTTGCATAATCTCAACCCGTTTATTAAACGGGTTGGAGGAACCCGACTCGGATTAGGTGGGTCGGCTCGCGGGTTAGGTGGGTTGGCCCGTAACCCACCTAACTTTTTTTAAAAAATTAATATATTAAAAAAAAACCTAATTCCTATCTTGACTTCCTTCTAGTTGTCTTTAGTTAGTTTTTAAATTTTATGGCTATTAGTTCTCTTCTTTGCATTTTAATTTGGGATGTAATATTTAATCATGTTTCTTTCTTTTTGTGATATTTTCACCATATTTGCAGGAGCCAAGAGGAAAAGGAATGAGGAATGTTGTGATATTTATTTTGACTATATTTCATACTTTCATTGTTTTATTTTTAATTATTTGTGAGTGACATGATGAATGATAAATCTTTTCTTTCATTTTATCATATTAAATATCTTAGTTCATGAAAAAAATGTATAAAAAAATATAGATTTCTTTTTTTAAAAAAATATAGAATTAAAAATTTTTCAAAAAAAATATAGGTGGGTTGGCTCGACCCCCTACCTTGGTGGGTCGGGTTGGGATTTCCAACCCGTTTAATGGAGCCAACCCGAGTGGGCCAACCCGTCATGAGTCCAACCCGTGGTGGGGCAACCCGTGTGGGTCGGGTTGGCCCACTTTGACATCTCTATTCAGTGGCCCATTCCACTGATTGAAGGGCATCTCTTGAATCTGATTCACATATAACCTTTTTACATCCTTTCTTCCATGCAAGCTCGAGACCATATTTTATAGCGACATTGATCTTGAATGTTCCTGGAGCTGGTGCTTTCCATTTAACTAAACGTATCAGTTTAGTTAGTTTAATTTTATGAACGTCATCATGAAGAGGTCTTTCACTCGTGATAGAAGCCATATATCTGCAAATAATGTATATTGGGATAAGTAATATTTTCTTGGAATGGTTTTATATATATGAACTAAGATTAACTCAATCTTTTTAAAGAACACCCCAACAACGAAAAACAAAGGAACTGTGATTTGAGTATATAAGAATGATACAGAGTCGGCATGTAGAATTTATTAATATATTAATAAGACTTGAACAATATGATTAAATAATAATATGGGTGAGCTCATGGTAATTTCATTTGTTTTTTTTCATATATCTTTCTTATTTTTACTTTTAGTTTTTAAAGTTTTTATTAAAAAAATATGATAAAAGGGAAATTAGTAGACTATATCTCATGAGAGAGGTCAAACTCTCCATAAATAATAATGTAGGTGAGATTATGAAAATTTCACCATCTTGAAAAGTTGTTTTTTCGAATATGTCTCTCTCATACTTTTCTAATTTTACTTTTTTTATTGAAAAATAAATAAATTAACAACTTGAACCCAAAAAATGTTATTGAAGTCATTTTGATATCTGAAAAATATAATTATTAAATTTAATCCCTGAAAGATGCATTTTTAATTAATTTTTTAGATAAAAACTTAATCCCGATAATGACATGACAAATTTAATTTTAAATATTGATTTTCTAATTAAGTTGCCATGTTAGCATCCTAGTAAGTTTTTTAATAAAAATATATATTAAAATTAAGAAAAAAGTAACCCTAAAATTTTTTTTAAAAAAACCCTTTGTTGGACTAAATAGACCTTAAAACACAGATCCTAAAAAAGCAGAGAACTTGAAGAATTTATGAATGGCGGACAAGTCCAAAAACGACATGTCGTGTTCAAGTAATGATCCTCCTCAAGCAAGTTTAGCACATCCGCCATGGCGTGGATAGGGATAATCAAAATACCCATACCCAATGGATATTTTGAAATTTTACCCTGTGGGTCTGGGTACAAAGTCAACGGGTCCGAGTCCGAGTAAGGAGGTACCATACCTGTACTCTATCCGCAATAGTAATTATTTATTTTTATATATAAAAAGTAATATTTTTAAACTTTTTTCTGTTGAGAAAATATATAATTCTAAGAAAAAATATTATGTATTTTATAGATATTAAAGTAACTTAATAGTAAATTTATATTTATGATTTAATTTTTTAATATTTGTGATTATAGATGAAAAAAATGATATTTATATTAATAAAAAAATAATTTATTTAAAATTTTTAAGGGTCTGGGTCCGGGTATAGGGATTTGACTATTCGTAGGTCCGGGTATGGAGATTAATTTTGATACCCACTCAAGTCCGAGTTTGGGTCCAGAGAATATAGTACCCTACCCATGATCATCCCTAGGCGTGGAAGATGGCAAGTGATACGAGCACAGGAGGTAATGGTAGAGTTAGAATAATCATAGGATCAGTTCAATTGGTGTAATTTGCGGGTACTTGTCAGGTCTAAATAATTTGATTATCTCATTCCTATCTTTCATTTTAGAAATTAAATTAACTCGAGTGATATCTTTCGAAAGATCAAAATATTAATTTATTAAAAAAAAAGAAAAGAAAGATTGGTCTAGCTGTTTTCGTACCACCGACATACCACATTCTTCCAAGTTCCAACAATACTAAAAGGGATTAAGCATGCATGTATAATACAATAGTAGTTCTTGAGAGAATAATCCTTTTTCTTACCTTTAATTTGGAAGCTAGACGAGATGGCTAGTGATTTGACGCAAAAGAAAAGATGATGAACGAAAGAATTGCACAATGGAGCTTTGAGCCTTTTTGAGTTTGCTTGTAATAATTAGATGAAAGAATTGGTCTATATAAATAATAAAAAGACATAATTGTGATAACTCAAGTTTTTTATAGGTTGTTATAAGATTATTTAAATACAAACTTAATTTATATTTTCTTTAGTTCTTTTATGATAAGTTAAATAAGAAGTGTTCTTTTATATTATCTCTTTATTGTGATTGGTTATGGATAAATCTTTTTATATATATATATTTGAGTGAGTATTTGGAGTTATCAAGAGTTCAATCTCACCAGTTGCAAGCCGTTAGATTTGTCTTCAGATCTATGTCATCTTATATTTTAAAAAGAAAAAGTATTTCGGCACATATCTCCAGAGACAGATCCAACGAATGACAGATGATAAGTTTTAACTCTTGATAACTCTCTATGGTATTATCCTATATATTTTTTGTATTTTAAAGAAAAATATAAGACTTTAAGGTTTTTTTTTTTTTTTTGAGGGAACAACTTTACCTTGGTTTTTATGCTTAATATTAAGAAATAAATATTAGTAGTTTTTAAAATATATAAAAATCTATTTTGGTTTTAAATTCTAAAATAAAAAATAATTATTTTATAATTTCATATTTTACTGATGATTTTCTTTATAATAATTAATATTATATTTTTAAAAAAGAACATGCACGTGAAATTTGTAGATATAATGGATAAACAAACTTAAATGCAAATTGAACTGCCATTTTTCTGTTGCTTATTTTCCAGATCAACACAAATGAAACTACCAAAATACCCTTGACAGAAATTTGTCTTTTTAACTGTCATTTCATGAAACACAAATTTGTGGTGAATTTTCATAGGGTGACCAAACGAACTGATTAGATTGGATAACTAAAAAAGTTATTCAATTTATTCAAATTTTTAGGGTCAACCGAATCGAATCAAATTGATTGTAATCGGTTTGATCAGTTTCGGTAATTCAACATTCTTTCAAATATTCTTCTTACCAAATAAACTTTATTTTTTGTAATATGATGAAATTATGTTTTTTTCTTACTTTTGACCCACTTTTATTCTGTTTCCAGTTTTAATATAAACTTTTATTCTATTCACATCACATTGACATGACATTTCTATTCTATCTAACATTCCCATTACCATTTTCATTCCAATTCCTTCAAACATTCCACTAACCAAATATACCCTAAGTACATTTTAAAAGAAACTATTTTCATTATTATAAAAGAATAATTATATTTTTAAGAACTATGGTACACACCCACCCATTCGTTTTACAATGAAGACTAATTATAAGAATTATGGATATTCTCCGTCCATCCGTTTGACGACTTAGACAAAAAATAATTGTAAGAATTGTAGCTATCCCCGCCCATCAACTTTACGGTATAGGCGAAGAATAACTATTTTTATTACAACATATAGACAAAGTAAAAGATCTTAGTTTCTGAGATCCTAATTTCATTTACAAAGTGCAGGCTATGAATAATTTCAAATGTAACAATTATTTCTCCATTTAGATTCCATTTTCACAAGATAATCAGCACATTAGTTTTCTTCTCTCAAAGTATGAACCAAAACCAATTATGTTTATCATTTTCTTTCAAGTAATCTTTACTTTATAATTAAAAAAATTTAAATAAATTATATAATAAAAGGATGTGAGAGAGAGACAAGGAAGATAGTGGGTGAGTAGTTATCATAATAGTTAAAGATTAAAAAAATAAGTATGTGCATGCAAAGCCTCTAGTATATTTATATTAATATGACTTTGCAAATATTTGGTGTCGCAAAAATAAAGTAGACACCAAAATAATAATTTTTCCAACTTTACAGTAAATAACTAATATAAATATTATATATATGTGTGTGTGTGTGTGTGTGTGTGTGTGTGTGTGTGTGTGTGTGTGTGTGTGTGTGTGTGTGTGTGTGTGTGTGTGTGTGTGTGTGGTAATAACACTTTTATATTACATTTTAAAAATTAAAAATTCAATAATATGTATATATGCGCATGTGCAACCTCTAGTATATTAACATGATTATTAGATCTTCTTGTTAGTAGTCTTTCAAAGTAGTTAATTAAATAATTAAAAAAATAAAAATATATTATTGAAGAAAATAATAAAAAAATAAGAATAATGATAATTAATTATTATATTTTAAATTTTTTAAAAATATCTGAAAATTTAAAAGAATATAACGTACATATAAATGCATGCAATTGGATAAATAACGGCAAAAGCGAATTATTTTCTATCCAGACCTTGTAGCTTCAACTTATACTATTGAGAAGAACGATAGAAGTAGTAATGGTGAGACATATATTCATTATATACCCTTTTGATTTTTTTTTACAAGTATTTTTTTATTAAAAATAATTTTATTTGAGACACTGTCGAGCATTAAATGTAATCATATTTTTAAATTAAAATTTAAACCCGAATTCATCACATAAAAATAATAGTTTTAAAATGTTATCTTTGTGGCAAAAGTTTATTGTTTTTCGGTTAATTCACACATGAACATGTTGTAATATATTTCGCACGCATGTACGAAAAGAAGTGAATGTGCTTAGGTGGAGACAATTATAATTTATAATAGAGAGTTAAAAAAAAGGATAAATGTCATGTAATTGAATGCAAATTCAAGGCATAAATGCACAGATATAAAGTACTATAAAGAAAGTACTGTAGAGAAAAGTGAGGAGAGAGATAGAGAAAAAAATTAAGAGAGAGAAAAAGTATGATAAAAAGTGTGTTTGGTATGTATAAAATATGATCTAAAATTGAGAATCGTAAAATTACATGCAATACACTGTTTAGTAAGTAACTAAGTATACCTTCAGTTGTATATACACAAGACGTAGACTTCATTGTAAATTTTCTTACAGAAGCTAAAAATTAAGGAGAGTATCCTAGAGAAAAAACCTAAAGTTTGGTGTATGCCAAATCACTATATCTATACTCATATCACTATTGCCAAACATAGACCAATATAAATTTTTGTATAATTTTTGAACCGTATCATAAATTTTAAAATAAATAAGTACATATTTTTTTTTAAAAAAACTACTTTTATTTTTATAAAAGAATAATTACACTTTTGTAAGAACCGTGATACCCCAACCATCTATTTTAGGGGTATTTCTTGTCAATCTCTGCTACGATTTAGACAAAAAAATAATTACAAGAACTATTAGTATCCCTTGCTCATCCGTTTTATGGTCTAGTTGAAAAATAACTATTTTTGTTAATATAAGACAAAGTAAAAGATCTTAGTTTTCAAGATTTTAATTTCTTATACAAAATTATATTTTTCTAATATAAGTAATACCTAGAGCCAAGGTTGTTAAAATCTAAATTCAAATATTAAAATATTACGATTTTACACCTTCAAATCTTATTAAATCGTGTACAAAATTGTTGTAGAATTGGTGAAATGGATAGAATAGGATAAAGTCGCATGAAATCTCGATTTTGCCCGGCGATTCCACGATTTCACCACAATCTAAAAAATATGCTCGTTTGAAGCTTCTTTTTGGCATGTTTATGTGGATATTGATAATTCGACCCGAACCAAAAAAACTCTATGTGTTAATGTTGTTGATAGTCTTGTGATTAATATTGATAATGCTAAAATTTGTAGTACTTCAAATGATATGTGTTTAGATTTACATAATATTATGAATGAAGTATCAAGTGTTGATAATGATGCATGGCAGTACTTGTAGTGGTGGGAATAGATCAAATGATGGTTATGTGAAAAGATCATTTGATTATCTTTGTTGAAAATATAGTTTAATTTCTTTGGTTTAATTCTTTGTCTATGAATTATTGAATTATTAATTATTTATTGAACTGTCTGCAACCATAGCAAGGTGCGCAATGTGGGTTAAGTCCGGATTAATAATTCAATACTTAGTTCTTTAAAAAAAAGACAATAAGTTATTTGTAGTTGCAGATAACTATATATTATTTATAGTTTAATCTGGTGCGTAGTTCTTTAGAAAAGACACTCAATTAATTGTAGTTGCAGATAACTAAAGATAATAAGAATTATTAATAATACTTATAATATTTGATATTATTTTTAAAAATTTAGATGAGATTAAGAGAAGAATATATTATAACTTCCAGTTTTTAAGATTGGATTAATTGTAGTTTTGATTTATTTTACTTTAATTTAAGAAAATCAATTTTAATGATTTATTAAATTAGGTTAAAAAAAGTTCCACTTGTCAAAAATTTATATTTTAAAATTTATGATAAAAAATTTAAAAGAACCACTTGTCAAAAATTTATATTTTGAAATTTATGATAAAAAAATTTAAAAGCACCACTTGTCAAATTATTATGCATGGCATCACTCTTCAAATCTCTAGAGTGCCATTTGACATAATTTTAAAATGTCACTTGTTGAGATTTTAAAGTTTATGATGAATTTTAAAATAAACAAGACATTTTAAAAGAATACGTCTTCCATTATTATAAAAGAATAATTACACTTTGTAAGAATTATGATACCCCAAACCCCAACCATCTGTTTTAGGGGTATTCCTCGTCTATCCATTTTACAGTTTAGACAAAAAAATAATTACAAGAACTATTGGGTGCCCATCGTTTACGGTCTAGGCTAAGAATAACTATTTTCGTTACAACATATAAACAAATTAAAGTACAATATCTTAGTTTCTAAGATCCTAATTTTCTATACAAAATTCTATTTTCTGATATAAGTAACACCTGCAGCATCTTTTGACAGTTGTTCAGAAAGTGCAGGCATTGACAATGCCAAACGTAACCACTATCTTTGTGTTTAGATCCCATTTTTGCAGGATAATCCGCGCATTAGTTTCCTTCTCTCAATGTATGAACAATTTTACTTCCCATTCTCTTCTAAGTAACTCACGGATTTTTTTTATCATAGATCTATATATATGAACATCAGTGGCCCATTCCACTGATTGAAGGGCATCTCTTAAATCTGATTCACATATAACCTTTTTACATCCTTTCTTCCATGCAAGCTCGAGACATATTTTATAGCGAAGAGTTCAGCGTATAAAATATCACTGAATCCAATGGAAACTGAGAATCCAGCCATCATTGTACCATTTGAATCCCGTATAAGTCCTCCTACTCCAGATTTACCAGGATTGCCTCTTGAACTGCCATCAACATTAATCTTGAATGTTCCTGAAGCTGGTACTTCCCATTTAACTAAACTAATCGGTTTAACTTTATGAACCTCATCTTTCACTTGTGATAGAAGCCATATATATCTGCAAATATATATATATATATATATATATATATATATATATATATATATATATATATATATATGACTTTGGAGTTTTTGGTGTCACAAAACCAAAGTGTGACACCAAAAAAATAACTACCATAACGGCCTAATCCCACTTTCTTCCACTAAAATAAAAAATTTTAAAAAAATATTATTGGAGGATATGGGAGACAAAAAATATATATTATGGGTAGTTACTAGAAAGGTGGAGGAGTGCATAACTTCATATTACTTCATTTATTATTTTAAATTATGATAACAATTCTATTTAAAAATTAAAAAAACTATCAAATATTATCAATAATTATTATTTTATATTATATTTAAAAAAAGAATAAATTGCATGCACGTATGTGCATGCGAAGCCTCTAGTAATGTATATTGGGATAAGTAATATTTCCGTGGAATGATTTTATATATATATGAACTAAGATTAACCCAATCTTTTCAAAGAACACCCACAACAACGAAGAATAAAGGAATTGTGATTTGAGTATATATGATACAGATGGCATGTAAAATTTATTAATATATTAATAAGACTTGAAGAATATGATTAAATAATAATATGGGTGAGCTAATGGTAATTTCATTTGTTTTTCATCATATATCTTTCTTATTTTTACTTTTTTTTTTTATAAAAAAAGCATTAAAGCTTCATTATATTGTAAAAAAAGCCAAACGGCACTTACAATAATTTAGAAAACTCCAATATAATAATACTGAAGAATAAACCCTAACAATTATTGAACTAAGTAAACAAAGTGTAAGCTCAACTGATCCTATTTCGTCAAGATGAAAAATCTCACCGTTTTTGGTGTTGCCAACAAAGTTGTTACTCTTATACCTCATGCATATTAGATCTGAAGTAATCTTCAAAGTTGAAATTGTCGTAGGCTCTTCCAATATCACGATGAACGAGTGAAATTTTTTGAACATAGATGATTCGTAGATTTAGATATAATTATAACAAATCTTGAATTCAGAATCACCTGATTGTCAAAAAAATTCACAAAAGAAAATAAATACACACAAAAATAAAACAAGCTCCACTTACTAGATCTGAATTGATCTAACAATGGAAGACTACACTCTCACAAGAGAGGACTAAAAAACTCATAAGTAAATCTGAAAGAAAATCACCACCAAAATTGGGGGAATGAATATCTACCTTATTTATGAAACGTAACAACGGTAACAAAAGAAGAAGAAAAATAGGGAGGGGTTGCCAAAATTTGGCAACCCCTTCGGTTAGATCTGCAGAAAGAAACTGGTTGAAGAACGAACACAGAGAAAACTTCTTATTTTTACTTTTAGTTTTTAAAGTATTTATTAAAAAAAATATGATAAAAGGGAGATTAGTAGACTATATCTCACGATAGAGGTCAAACTCTCCGTAAATAATAATGTAGATGAGATTATGAAAATTTCACCATCTTGAAAAGTTGTTTTTTTAATGTGGGCACGTTAGATTAGGTTAATTTTTTTAATAAAAGTAAAAAGTTAAAGGTGAGGTGGACAATGACGTGGCAAAAAAAATACAAATTCATCATCCACGTCAACAAATTCCGTCAAACAAGTTAACGATGTTAGCAAAAAGGACATGTATGAACAAAACTAAAAGTTTAGGGGTAAGCATGAACAAACCTAAAAGTTTGGGGTAGGCATAAACCAAAAAAAATTTTAGAGGCATGAATAAAACTAGGTTAAAGTACTATTTTGGTCCTCAATGTTTACATAAAGTTTAATGTTGGTCCTCAATGTTCTAAAAGTTTAATGTTGGTCCTCAAAGTTTTATTTTTTGGTCGATTTTGGTCCTCGAGCGTAACATCATTAACTTTTGCCATTAAATGATGACGTGACATGCTTATGTGGCACACCCTCTCCCCCCTACGTATCATATTTTAATGACGTGACATGATACATACTGCCACGTCATCCCACATTGCCACATCATCATCTTCTCTCCTTCATCATCATCATTATCATCATCATCATCTGGGGTGACGTGGTAGTGATGTGTCATGACACGTCATTAAAATATGACACGTAGAAGAGAAGGTGTGTCACATAAGCATGTCACGTCATCATTTAATGGCAAAAAGTTAACGATGTTACGCTCGAGGACCAAAATCGACCAAAAAATAAAACTTTGAGGACCAACATTAAACTTTTAAAATAGTGAGGACCAACATTAAACTTCATGCAAATATTGAGGACCAAAATATTACTTTAGCCATAAAACTAAATGAATTTAACGTTATTTTGCACAAACAAAACAACTAGTTCCAAAGTGACCGCAAAATACACAAATTTATCTCTCCATGTTATGAGGAAGCTTAGCCTATTCGAAGAAGCTGCAAATGTTTCAACTATGGCGACCTTTAATAAGGCAATGGCCGGTGTTGCAGTTGCAGAGCCGTCGCTGCGCGAGCTTCCATTATCTCCTGACATCGTCCTTTCTTCTAGAACCTACCAAATCAACCTCTCATCATTTCTCAGTGATTCCTCTTTCTTCATCGCCTAATCGATTTCTCCATTTTCGTTCTCGAGGGCTTCGAATACCCAGTGATCCTGAACTTCAAGATGAAAGTAGCAGTGATGATGACTCGAGTGCCGAGGCCAAGAAGAGCCGCAATCAATTGAAACGCGAGGCAAGAAGGGCTGTGCGTTGGGGTATGGAGCTGGCTTCCTTCTCTGCTCCTCAAATCAAGCGAATCCTCAGGTTTTCTTTCTGAATTTGAATTCCAAAACTTACCCATTTTGAAAGTTATGATATATATGTGGTAAAAACAAGTTTAGAGTGTTATTGATTGCAGAGTGGTTTCTTTGGACCGTGAAGTGTTTGAAGCTCTGATGTTAGTTAAGGTGCGTTTTCCAACTTAATAATGAAGATGAGTGTTCTAGTTAATTTTTGGCGCTAGTTAAATTGTCCTTTTTCTTTGTTTGGTATGGTGTATATGATGTTGAAGACAACGTGTTTGTTGATTTGCCACAGAGATTAAGACCGGATGTTCGCGAAGGAAAGCGGAGGCAGTTCAATTATATCGGTAAGTATTTCATTCCTTATGAACATTTTGATTAAAAATGCGTTACATTCTGTATGGGCTAGCTGCATAGAACACTGGTGACTATTAGTCTTTAAGGACTAAGGAGGGATCCACGACTAGTCTTCCTAGTCTGTGACTCTGTGGGTTCAACTCCTTATGATTAGCTGACGGGAAATGTGGCCTTACAAACACTCTGATGCTTAAGTCAATGAATGCTGTAAGTGTGTTAGCATGATGGAAACTCAATCTTCACTAACACAGATACTTTGAAATGTCAAACTTCAAAAAATATAGAATAGGACACGACACTGAATGTATATATATATAAATTTTTGTTTTGGTAATATACCAATATTGTTCTATATTCTAAGCAATCTAAACATTTATTTTCTAAACTAAATTTACTAAATCTCATATACAACAAAAATAATTAAAAGAGAACTTGAATAAGCTCATTAAAATGAGTTCTCAAGTATGAGCTACGTTCGGTGTGTGTCCAAGATGCATTTAGCTCAATTTAAAATTTGTTCTTACAACATTAAATTCTTTTCTCTTCTCTTGCCATAATACTCTCATCACTTTTGCTCGAGCTTGTGTCCGTTTGAACAACACTGCTTGCCTTAAACTTTCTCTATCTTAGATTAAGTGAGCAACTATATCAACTGCAGTGCTATGAGGTTGATAATCAAGTAGAAGAGGAACATACCCATGAAGATCTTCATATGGTGTCATTTTAATTGATGGATGGAAGGAAGTATTGTAAAAAATATTTAGCCTTGTACCATAGTTTAGGCTGATAACGAACAAAGGCTCTCAAGTACTGTTGAAGACAACAAGTCACTACTTGAAATTGCCCATCCATTTGAGGGTGATAACTGATAAGTTGTGCTATATTTCAAAGTGGTGCCTGAAGCTTTTAAAATTCCTTCCAAAAATTGCCCATGAAAATAGGATCACGATCAAAGATAAAGGACTAGGAAAACCATGTATTTGCACCACCATTGTTATGAAAAATTTGGCCTACTTCCATTGCAATGAATGAAGTGATTATTGCACCAAAATATATGCCACTTTAGTTAATCTATCAACTACTAAAATTGTAGTAGAAGTAAAACCCGATGAGGCTGGCCATCTAGTGATGAAATCAAAAGTAATGGTAAGGGTAGCAAGGTACTAGCAAGTATGGGAGTGGAAGATTTGAGAATTTGGATCCTCATGTGAGAAAATAATATGACATGTCATGTGAGGAGAGAGATAAACACAACATTGATTGTGTGGTGGGTCTCATTCGCATATTGAAGACCTGTGTCTATCTCTCTCCTCAGTCTTCATATGACACCGTCATGTTATAGTTTCATATGAGAGGTTCCTAATCCAAAGATTTAGTTTGTTAGCAAGTCACAAATTGAGATACATGTTGCTGTATGGATTTCTTCATGTGGGGCCAAAAGAAAATAGCATCTATACTCTTACAGATTTTACTTACTCCACCTTATCCAGCAATAGAAGAATTGTGATATTCTAAGAGCAACTTGGGAACTAAGGCTAAATTTAGAGCCAGATAAATTTTATTTTTGTAAATGAGGATGCCATCAACTACCCTAAAATATGAAGTTGCAGTTCCTGCAGCAACCTTATGGTGGAGTTGTAAATATTTGGGTGAAGATGGATTGTCCTTTTTAATTTCTTCTCAAATTGCAGAGACTAGCAGAGGAGACTTCATATCTGCTGTCAATTATTGAAACTCAATAGTTGACACAGAATTTCAATTGATCATGTCTATATGCAATTACATATCGAAAGCCAGTCAATTTTCTCATATAAGGTTCTTGTTCAGGTGTTTGTATCGTTTGCTCCATGATATGTTTTAAGCTCCAATTATCTATACAACAACGACAACAAACAAAGCCTTTTTCCCACTAGGTAGGGTAAACTCCAATGATCTATGACAATTAAAATTTCACTAATAAAGTAAGCAGAACAAATGGTACAATCTTCCTATTTGGAGAAAGGAAGAAGCTCCAAATAAGCACAACACTCACAACATGCATAAGATGGAATGGTTTTAATCACCACAGAATATCAATATATCACTCATACTTCTAACAAACTCTTTAAATATTACATATCATGATTACTACCCTAATAACCTATGATGATACATTGCACATAATCCTGGGACTAGAGCTTTAAATGAGCTGAGCCAAATCGTAGCATGATCAAGCTCGACTCGTTTAATTAACCGAGCTGAGCCAAATAGTTTGTGAACAATGCCATAAATATAGTATATATTTATGTGCACATATAAAGTTAAACTAAATTTAAACAAAATTATCAACTTTCATATAATATACATGTACATGAGAAAATTTATTTATATGTTACATAGAATATATGGATTTTATTCTTTCATATATTTTATTGATTAATAGACATTTGTATTCAAAATCATAACAAATTCAAATATATATATATATATATATATATATATATTTATATATGTAGAAGGACCGGATAAAAGAGGAGGGTTGTGTTAGGTAGTCGATAGCCAACTTAAAAGTTTGTTGAATCTTTATGAATATGGATCAAAGACGTGAACATGTTATTGCTAGGTCGTTGCCCGGAAGCAACGTGCTGTATGGCTCGAGTACAATGTCAAATGAGCAAGGACCGCTACATCAGAGCTGGATGTAGTGAAAAATAAGCAAGGGTTCCCGCATTTTCATGGACAGGTGTGGGTAAAGAAGCTAGAAACATGTTGACGTCGCTTGATTCATATAGCCGACTCCACCTAGTGGGAAAAGGCTTTGATTGTTGTTGTATATATGTAGAAGGAGTGTTCATTATGTATTTAACTATATCATTTAAATATAATTATTCATGTAAGATAGAGAAAAATATTTTTATATTATTTTATACTTAAACAAGCTGTTCATGAACTAAACGTGTTTACTTTTATGTTCAGGCTTGTTCATTTAATAAATGAACCGAGCTCGAAAGAGCTCTTGTACTAGCCATCTCTTCGTTGGGCTGAACCATTTCTTCATTGGAGTTTGTTGCTAACTTTTCCTATTTGGGCTGACTACTATCTGAGCACATAATTTGGAAGTTGAAAATCAACGGAGATGAGCATATAATTTGGTAGTTTAAAATCCTCATGTAGTAAGTATCTTAGCAGTTTCCAAGGTTAAGGAAGACTGAGTAAGGTTGGCCATATGGTCTTATTGTGTGCCCACGAGGTATTGAGCTTGGCCTATTGCTTACCGAGGGGCAAAAGAAACTTAATTGAATATGAAATTGAAGAACAATACTTGAGGGTCTTGAAGGCATCATTTAGGGTCAAATTATTAATTTTACATTTAAAATTTGTTCTTTAAACCCTCTCTAGTTTATCATTTAATTTTAGTGAGTTAATATATGGGAGCTTGTTGTCGTACATCATGATTTTTCTAATGAGTATATTAGACTTCACTAGTGGTTTGAGATATTTTGGTAAGTTCACTTGACTTCTGTACATTGTGCAATCCAGATTTATGTGCTTCACACCCATCAATTTTGTCTCAGGAAAATTGCTGCGGGAAGTGCAACCTGAGTTGATGGATAAATTAATAAAAGCAACAAAAGATGCTGACCACAAGGAGCTGCAAGCCTTATCTGGCTTAGATTCTGAGGTTTTTGAAGATGATGACTACTTCACTGAAACTGAGTCTGAGATTGAGTCTGAGGAGGATGAGGAAGTATGTATGCATTCATATATTAATCTTCACGCTAAACATACTGCTCCGTATTATATAAACCTTCTTGTCCATTGGTCCATTAAGCTCTACACCTAGCCATAAAAGTTTCAGTTAGATTTTGATGGGCCCCTGTATTCTAGAAGGTTCAAAAATAAAGATAGAGGGAGGGTAGAATGTGGCATTGTTGTTATTTCATTCGAATGCTAGCTGGGTTTGAGATCTTGCTAGTTTGTTGTTGCTATTTTCTTTATTCTGTTAATGTTCTTGCTGAGTGTAGTAGGCTTTGTTTGTAGTTTTCCTACTGTTGTTCTGCTCGTTTAGAGGCTTATATAGCTGCATTTAGTGGCTATTTATCTATACAGTATATTTCAGTATAAACTTGTTGGAATATAATTAGAATTTCTTCGTCACTGGCCAAATTGGTTGTCATCTAGCCATATTCTTAATTTTGGAGTTTTTTTCCCCTGTCAGAAATCTGATTGGTATGTTGCTCGAGCAACAAGGTGGTTTGATGGTCTGGTCAACAAAGATATTCATATCACCAATGAAGTTTATTCATTTCAGGAAGTTGAGTTTGACCGTCAGGTACTTATTTTTTTACATTTTTTTTTAATGAAATTTACATTTTATTTTGTTTGTTTTAATTTTTAATTTCTTTCAAAGGGAAACTGGTAACATTTTTTTCCTGAGCTGCTTCAAGTTGCTATACCATTTACATGCACATTCAGAGCGGTTGAAAACTTAACAGTTGAAAATTTAATATAGAGAAAATATGTTTTCTATTTCTTTTGTGTGTATGTTACATGGAAAGTGTTCTTCCATTTATAGGAGAAGCTCAATATAAAACAGAGAGAAATCTCCTAAAAATTAGTCTAAAATTTAAACTTATGCTAATAAAATAAAACTATACATTCAGAATCTGACTTTTTTTACAAAATAGAGTCTAGGAGAGAAATAAGGGAACAGAGATAAATTAGGGATTCAACAGTTACCGTGATAGTACTTCATGTATTCTATCTTTTATATCTGCAAATATTGTCAAAGGTTTGCCCTGTGCTATTGTGTAGCCTATCATTTGAATGTCTTGTAGAGTTATATATTTTGGAGACAATAAAAGGCCCTTTGGTTGGTGGATTAGATTTTGAGGGATGGGAATGAGAATGGAATATAAGAATAGGATTGGGGCTGAGAATAAGAATGGGATAGGGATATAATGACCAATTCACCCTTGTAATAAAATCCTTCACCGGCTTAGTGGTGGTGGTGGGTAGGGGCAAAAGTGTAAGAGTACACCACATTCGCAATGATGCATCATTTTTCCTTCCATCTGAGGAAGGATTGTCCATTCCATCAAATGTGGGTGATAGGATTACCATGGGAAAGGGAATGACACTTTTTGTAGCAAACCAAATATGGGAGTGGGAATCCGACCTATCCACTTTCCCATTTCCACCTCCACATTCCTCCAACCAAACGAGCTGAAGTTAAAATGATATACAGATTAGCTCAAAAGTGAACATGAACAACTCATTGGGGAATAATAGTTCAAAACAACTCCTTTCCTTTGTTATTTGCCATTTGTGAGTATTAATAAAAATTTAGACCCTAATCTATTTAGGATGGGTTCTCATTTGTGTGATTTTTTATTAATATTGACAAATAACACGTAAAGAATGGAGGGAGTACTCCCATAGTGCTAGACTTTTGTCCCTCATTGAGACATTAATGATCGAAAACAATACAAATTTTCAGCCTCACCACACTTTTGAAAGTTGAAAGCCTACTAGTAATAATATTTTTCATTTGTATACATTGATAGGAAAAAAATTAAAACAGATTAGTTTTAAAAAATAAATGCACTAATTTAGACATGATTTTGTGTCATTCAAATATATAAAAATATATAAAATATTTCAATTTGATCTCTAGAGATTAATATTTAATCATTTTGGCCCTTCATTAAAACAATTGGCTACAGGTCGACTCATTTTAACTTGTTGGACAATATGAACAGTCTTACTTATTCTCGCATTGTAATTTCTATGTAGTGATTAATGATTCTATGCTGTACAGCATTAGAAAAGTAAGGAGAGAGAGTGACACATAACTTATGTGTGGGACTCACTTATGTGTCACTTTCTCTTCTTACTTTTCTATGTTGTACAGCATATGATCCATTCTCGATTAATTATCTATTTTACTTTCTGTTTCTAGCTGATGGTATCAGGAATTTTATTATTTTTATCATTAGTTTTCATAATTTTCTGTAAGCAGGAGTTGCGAAAGCTTGTGCGAAGGGTGCAATCACCCAAAAAACAGCAAGATGCAAATGAAGAGGAGGAGAGAAAAGTAGAAGCAGCTACAACAAAGGATAAAAAGGCCCTCTCTCGTTTCCTTCGTTCCATTGCTAAACAAATTCCTAATGAATATTAATTTTCCTTTATAGCAATTAATTATTCATTTTTTTATTTGTGCATTTTGTTTTTCCAACCTTCTGATGTAGAATATCCCCTTCATTGTTGAGTTTTGAAATGCTTTTGGCGAAAACATCTTTTTTATATCCTTTAACTTTTCACTAATTTTGTTCATAAACATTTTTTTAATTAATTTTGACCCAAAAATTTCGAATTGTAATTGGTTTCATCTCGATTTCAAAAAGTCTTTCAAATTGTTAACAACAGATGATGGTATGATATTATACATGTAATATAAATATTGATTTATCATTTAAAACGACATCATTCTCTAGGGCTCGTTTGTGCATGCCCGTGAAAATTACTAACTTTCAAATGACTTATTTTTAAATGGAGTTTCTTTATAAGTGATGTGAAAGAGTAGCTGTTTGTGTTTAGCAAATTTAGTTGAAAAATATTTTTATCACTAGTTGAAAAACAATGTGTTTGGTAAAATTTTATAAATAAGTACTTTTGACTGTAAAATTATCAATAAGGATATATATAAATTATTAATGCTATTAAATAGATAAATAGATATCAATATTTAATTTTTTTATTATTGTTATTATTAAATAAATAAAATATTAATTTGTTTATTAATATATTAAAATGTTATTTAAATAAAAAATAATCATAAAAATTTGAACTTTGACTATGTAGGAAGAGGAGGAGCAATGTTAAAGAACTTGGACTGATTGTAAAGTGTAGTTCTATAGGTCAAAACTAAGTTTAGAATAATAAAGGGTATAATGGGAACTATCAAATTTTATTAAGGGTATTTTTGTCCTAAATTATTTAAATTTCAGCTTCTGCTACTAGCTAGAAATTTTTTTTTCAATTTTTAGCTTCTACTTAAAGCTAAAAAAGTACATTCTGCTACAATTAAGAATTACTTGTTTTATGAAATAAACATGCACAAACAACACTTTTTTAAAATAAGTGATTATTAAAAAAACAAGTGCTTCTTCTATAAAAATAAACATGCACAAATAGGCTATTATATTAATGACTCATTACTCAAAATGATGTGGCTTCTACATTTTTATGTAAGAAGAATCGTTATCCTCTTGATATGTCTTAGATTATGAATGATGATGAGTCATTAAGGTTTCAAGTGTGAATTCACATCATCATACGTTACTAATTTGAACGATGCGAGAGATTGAGATGAAATCGATTTCAATTCGTAATTTATGGAATAAAATTGACAGTAAAGAAAGCATAAGGATGTAATTAAAAATTGGTATAAAATGTAAGAATATAATTTAATTTTTTTCGTTTTATTTTACTTCTGATAAATCTGTTACTAAACTGTGGGACTTATAGAAAATAAAATGGGACCATAAGGGATTGTGGTCACGAGGGACTTATCTAGGTGAAAACCTTAGTGCTTACGTACCCTGATAAGGAATCAAAGCTCATGTAAAGACATGTTCATGGTAGCCATTAGGCAAAGGGATTACTTGTAGATATGAGCCATGTAGGGCTAGGATGTAGAGTTGGTTAGCAACGTCACCAAGGTGGAACCATGGAGGTTCGGTGCAGGCAACAGCCAACAGAGGGAGCATTCAATGGTGGTGAGGGTTGTGTTTCCTAATTGTCATTAAGGGTTACATGAATAAAGAACTGAGATTATGTGTAAGATATTGTAAGGATATCTCGAGCAGTTAAGAGAATGAAGGAGTCAACTCTAGTAATGTTTTGGAGAGTATGAAGTTGTATTATGTCCCCAAGCATTGTTTATAGTCATTAATTGTCATTAAGGCATTGTTTATAGTCTCTTAATGAGCCGTGGGCTCCTCCTAATATAAGCCTTCTAATAATTAATTATTCACCTTAGAATTGAAGTAAACATGGGATTATAATACTTAATGGAATTAAGTTAATAAACCAGAATGTCATAATACCAGAAAAAAAAAAACACTTGTTTATCCCTTTAAAATACACAAGTAATGCAACAATACTTGCGCAATCATAAAGAGTTTAGCATCGATTCTCCCCTTACCTTCCCATTCATTTTATCCGACTTAATGGTTATATAATTAATATTGAATAGATTGCTATTGAAATTGGATCCTTGCATTAAGCAGTGAAGTGCTTAGTGATGTGAAGAGAGAGACAGAGAGAAAAAAAATTGTGAATCTCATCTTATCAAATCTTCTCTCTTAATTTTTCTATCTCATATTTTTTTTTTTCTGTCACTCTCTTCACTTCACTGCTTAATGCAAAGGATCTAATTTCATTGCTATTATATTTGACTGTCATTTGGATGAGATTCCAATGATGATGCCTCAGAATGGTTTTGTTAAAGGAAGAGCTATTGCGGATAGTATTATTAGCTTCGGAGTTAATGAACTTTGTCCACAAAGCATGAAAAGTAAAAACAAAATGGTGTGCTCATAATAAGCTGGACATTCACAAGGCATATGATAAACTTTCATGGAGCTTCTTAAAAGAAGTTATCAGCAAAATGGGTTTTCCAGTTTTCCTATTAATGTTATCCGGGTTATTTTGCAATGTGTCACTACAGTCTATTATACTCATGCTAAATGGTCAGAAAACATGTGTGTTCTATCCGGAGAGAGATTTAAGACAAGGGGACCCACTTTCACAATATATGTTTCTACTCTGTTCCAATATTTTATTCTGTATGGTGCATAGGGATAAAGAACCAATATAGAACTTGAATGAAACATAAAGGATTAATATAGAACTAAAACTTTTAGAAAACATAAAGGACCAATATAAAACTTTTGAAAGATAAAGGACCAATTTAAAACTTGGGTGAAACATAGAGGACCAAAATGGGTATTTAACCAATTTTTTTTTAAGAAAACTCTAGTCTTTTAGAAGATCAAAACATCCATCTTTAAAAAAGTGGTACGTTTCCAGGTGAGGAGGGCAAGAATTCTGGGGCACTATAAGGCTTTCCAAAGAAAATAGCAACTATTTAGAGAATACATTAGGATTTTGGTTAGATTTTCTTTAGATATTATGTTCATTTGAGAGACTACACCCCCTCTCAATCTGGTTTATGTTTTCGACTCACCAATGTTTATTCAAATGCTAGCTCCATTGCGAGTAGACCTGTTCATGGGTCGGACCGGGTCGGACTTAAGCTCATGGGCTTTATGTATGTGGGCTTGGACTTGGGCTAAAGCCTACATGTTTTACTGCCCATTACAATGACTTTTTTCCCATTGCAGAGGATGCGGAGTGCTTCTCAACTACTTTAATTTGCCTTTAGTACAGTAGGACAGAAAATAAAAATAATGCTATTGATTAGGGGGGCAAAAGGGTTGTCATTCATATTATAATGACGTAAAGCACAACTAGATTCAGTCAGCAGCAAATATAATTACATCCGAATTAAACCATGGAAAACATGGTAAAATTAAAACCATATCATTTTTCAGAATTGGCGTATGGTAACTGCTGAGCAATGTACACCAGTAATTCATAATTGTCCCAAGTGCACAAAAGTCAAGCTTGGGAGGAGGATGTTCCATTTTTCTCCAGTTGTCTTTGTCTGGCTCTCTCCATCTTCCGTTTCCGCCATTCCTCCAGAGCTGATAACAACAGACATAAGAGGAAATTAAAAAAAAAATAGTGACGACAGAAAGGTAGGGTGACATGTGGTGATCCAAATGTGGTGTACTAAATAGACATGTTAAAATTCTACATTATTTTGTCTTTTTTATGTTTAGTGACATTTTACAGTGTCTGTGTCATGTGGCCTTGTTTACTCATACTCATGTCTGTGCTTGCATGTGTAACACATTGGTTCGTAATTAGTTGGCAAATGAGAACAAACATATAATAAACATCAAAATAGAAAATCTCATTCTCAATGATGAATCATTTCTTCAAATATAGCTCTTCATGACACCAAATATTTATGAAATAAACACAATGAAATAATTGATCCATGACAGAACTGCCAGAATATACTATGTGATAAAAGAGGTATAAGAGGAGGGAGGGAGGGAGGGTGGTTTATGATTGAAATGGTTTAGGGGGCAAAAGACAGTCACCTTTCAAGCTGGCAGCATCATTGAGAGAACGAAAATCCTTCAACCTTTTCGATAGATCAACTGCAGCAGTTTGCTTAATGTCTTTCTGCTGGACTTTTTCAGGTTCTGTGTTTGCTTCCTGCTCAATCTCCCTCACCTACGATGAAAATAATTCAGATCCATAGAAACTTTATTCCAAACCATAAATTCATAGAAATGTCCTCTACTTTAGGTCACTCTAGATATTAGCATCCCCGTCATATGCCTCAACAAAAAAAAGGGACAAACAAAGAAAACTCCAGTCTCAGGAGAGAAGCAAAGTCTGGAACAAAAATACACACTTCCCCCTGAACCACCCAAAAATTAATTGTTTCTTTGAAGTTGAAATAAGGTAAAGTTTCAGATTATATTTTTCTTAAAGTTGGTACACTATAAAGATTATTGCAATTAATAATAAGCTATGTATACAAAGTTTGCCAACTGCTGACTTTTCAAGGAAAATTAGGCAATATATGGGACTTGATGTGCAAAAGAGAAGAATTTTGGATGGGAGGAGAGTTGATTGTGTGAACTCACAGCCAAATTGTAGAAACAAAAGAGGCTAAATAATAATTAATTTTCAGTTTAAGTACTTCATGGCTACTGTCCAACTTTCCTTGTGATCTTTGACTTTTAAATGGGAACACTAGCTGAGCGGTATAAGAAAATATGAGATTGAGACAATGCATATCTGATTGTATAAATGAAGATGCAAAACATCAATTCTCAAGCTACATGTTCATTTCACAAGAATTACAAAATTGAAGTTCTAAATGTTTTCCCCCTCTGATCAGATTATACCAAGTGAAAAGAAAAGTATGCTTTGAGCATGTAATGTGATAATTAAAACAAATGAAATTCAGGCAGTGTTATACACGTTAAAACATTCTTCCTTTTAAGCTTACATCAAATTTGCTAGCATCTAACATCATATTCGAGGTATAACTTGTAGGAATTGTTTGAAATAATTGAATTTCAACAGTGTATTAGAAAATTCATCTTAAGAAAGTACATCTTGAATCAAATTTTAAACGAGACTATTGAGTCTATGACAAAGAGAAAGAATGAAGCAAGTAGCTGAAAACATAACAGCATAGAAAAATTATTATAATGATAAAGCTTTCTAACTAGTTTGGAAAGTGACACTTTTAAGGTCACTTGTTGTCCAACTAGACAAATGAATAAAAACACGTCAGATTTGTTGATTCATCCAAAATCTTGAAAATGAACTCTCATTTTCCAGTAAAAGGCAAGAATATTTCCCTCTCAATCATTAGGCCAGTCTTTTAGTCATACTCTTGATAACCTGCGCATCATTTATGTTTAACAAACAAGCAATACTAGAAGTTAAATGAACATAATTAATGACAGCAACAGTTTCAGACTCACTCTCTTTATAAGCTCCAAGGGTAGCATGGCAAGACGAATCTCTTCAGATTGCTTGATATAACTAAGTTGATCTGCAATTTAACATATTAGTATATTACACGATCAAGTTAAGCAAAAAATTTAATAAGAGAAGATCAATCTGTTAAAGGCATGTCATGGGTAGAGCCAGTTTGGATAATTTTCAGTCCAAGATTCAAAAGTTTCATATTAATCATTTTTTCATGCCAATGCAATTACTATATTCAATATCAGGCCTCTTGTCCCATGTGGCATTTATTGAGAAAGCTTTATAAAGTCAATATCAGGCCTCTTACAATTGAAAAGTCCTGCTGGATTAATAAAAACAAATATGATATTAGAGGCTAACAAGATTTTCATTTTTTCTAATTTTTTTAATTAGCAAGTATAATAGTTCATTTATTTTACATATGAGGTGTGAGTCTGATTTATTTAGAAGATTTTACAATCGTACCTCACAAAAACTATACTAATCCTATGTAGGATTATAAATGGCTGGGATCCTGATAGGATCACAATAAAGATCATAAGATTGCCGGATCATGTTATCCTACCTCATCTTGGATGACTGCATCATATATATCTTTTGTTCCTTATAATGAACCTTTTTTAAGGCCTTAGTGCACTTTTATAACTAACATTACTATATAGTCTCTATATTGTAATATAGCTTGTTGATTTCAAACACTTAATTCTCTTGAAATTTGTTAGATGGACTTGATTATTGACCGTGTCTAAATTTAGTCAGTTGTCATTAAGGTTTTATCTCGCAATTTTGTGACTTTTATGACCTGTGAGTTGTTCAATGTATGTATATTATAACTTTGGTTACTTATATATATGAGACTTAGTGGCTTTTGCTAGTTATGACTTGTTTGATTGAAGTATGATGAGGGTTTAGTACTTACAGACTTATCTAAGAATTGTATGTGTGATATTCAGTGGTTTTGGAAAGAATAAAATTCTTGTAGATTCACCAAGAGAAAACTGAGAGATATAAATACAACAAAAAGAATTAACCGTACCAACTTACATAAATGCTAACAACTATTTCCCAACCATATACAGTAAATTAGAGACAGCTAAAAGAAATAAGTAGCTAAATATAAATATTCTCACACCCCCCTCAAGTTGGAGAATGTATATCAATCATTCCCAACTTGCTTACATAGGACTCAAATTAATTTATAGGAATGGCTTTTGTTTGGATGTCAGCAATTTGTTTTCCTGTGGCACTATAGTCAACTTTTATGACTTGTTGATCCATATGCTCCTTGATGAAATGACGATCAATTTCCACATGCTTGGTCCAATCATGCCTTACTTATGGCAGCTTGGTTATCAGTTATCACTTCTCAGCCTTATAAGACAAGATGGAGAAAAATAAATCTCTTCCAAAAGTTTTTTCAACTACATTCCTTCACAAATCCCATGTTCTAGAGCCCTTTGTTCAGCTTTAGCACTACTTCTAGCAACCACTTGTTGGTTCTTGCTTCTCCATGTTACCAAGTTACCCCATACATAAGTGCAATATCCAAATGTTGATCTTTGATCAATGAGAGATCCAGCCCAATCAGCTTTGGAGAACACATCAATGCTTCTTACTTGTACCTTTTCTAAACAGTAGATCCTTTCCAAGAGTCATTTTTAGGTACCTTAGAGTTCTATTCATAGTTTCTTGATGTTCCTCAGTTGGGTTATGCATGAACTGGCTGACTTACTTACAACAAAGCTTATGTCCAGTCTAGTAAGAGACAAATAGATTAGCTTACCAACTAACCTCTAGTACCAAACGTTTGTCAACAGTATCAAAAACTCCGTTGGACCCAATTTTGTTATAAGATCCATAGGTGTATGAGCTGGTTTGCTACCCAACATTCCAATCTCCTTTAGAAGATTAAGGATATACTTTCTCTAAGAGATGTAGATTCCTTTAGAAGATCTTGCAACTTCCATACCCAAAAAGAAACTTAGAGGACCAAGGACTTAACATCAGAATCTAGGTTCAGCACACCTTTCAACCTTTCCACTTCTTTTTCACAATTTCCCGTAACAATTATATCATCAACATAAACTATAAGAATAGTTATGAGAATACCAAGAAATCTTTTGAAAAATAGAGTATGATCATATGGAACTTGATTATATCCTTTCTTCTTTATGACCTTGGTAAATCTTTCGAACTGTTTTAACCCATAGAGAGATTTTTTATGCTTGCATACAAGCTTGCCTTCATTTTTAAGTCTAGGTGGCACTTCCATGTAAACCTCCTCTTCCAAATCCCCATTTAGTAAGGCATTTTGTATATCAAGTTGATGAAGATTCCAATCAAGGTTGACAACTAGAGAAAATAGAACCTTGATTGTGTTGAGTTTAGCAACCGGAGCAAAGGTCTCTTGATAGTCTAGACCATAAGTCTAAATATAGCCACAAGGAACCAAATCTATGCTCCCATCTGCTTTATACTTGATATTGAAATTCCATTTGCAACCAACAGGATGATTGTCAGGAGGCAGATGAGTTAAATCCCAAGTTTCATTCTTCTAAAGTGCCTTAATTTTCTCATTGACAGCTTCCTTCCATCTCGGATGTTGAAGAGCTTCATGAATATTGTCTGGTAACACCTCTTTGTCTAGATTAGAAACAAATGTCTGAAATCTAGGAGAAAGCTTCTCATAGGAAACAAAATGTGAGATAGGATGCAAGGTAGAAGACCTTGCTCCCTTTCATTTAGCTATGGGAGGAGATAAGACATCATTAGAGAATTCATCAAAGATGGCAAGAGTAGGATCAGTGTTACCTTTTCTAGGAGGATGAGAATCCAAGGAAGCATCTTGATAATTCAAAGGGTCTTCTATCTCATCACTTGTCTCATCTTCCTCTTCTTGGTCATTTATCTTATCTCTTACCTCGTCTCCCCTTACTTGTGAGTCCCTTGTTCTCCTAGTATAAACCTTCAATTTTTTGTCATTCTGTACAAGGATTGGACTAGTTTCATTGATTGGACTAGGTTCAGGATCACAAAACTAATATTCCAACTCCCCTGTTCTTGGTTCAATCTCCCCCTAAATATCAGTTTTATCATAGTAAGGGGAGTTCTCAACAAAGGTAATATCCATGGTAGTGAAAACTCGATTTTTGGTAGGACAGAAACATTTATACCCCTTTTGGTGAGCAGAATAACCAATGAAGATGCATTTGGAAGCTTTGGGATCTAGTTTACTATGCATTTGAAAGCGCTTTGGTTATGAACATATGCAGTACAACCAAATATTTTGAGAGGAAGATTGGAGATGGCCCTATGGTGGGGAAAATATTTGGTGAACACTTGGTAAGAAGGTGAAAAATCAAGTACTTTGGAGGGTAATCTATTGATGAGATAACCAGCGCTACGAACGGCTGCTGTAAAGTCAACCCATGCGACCATCGACGGTCCCGAGTTCGTTATATTAATATATAAAGTAGCCGGGTTTTCGCTCTGTCGGGCGATTCGTCTTCTCGATACCGATGAAGAACATTGTAGGTAAAGAGAAGTAGTTTCAAGAAAGTGGCGGTTTTTCCTTTCAACTAACACGCGATTCCGACGCGTATCGCACGATTTCGGCCAAAATCGTAGCGATTCCGGCACCCATGATTTAACCAACAAGACGTATCGTTGAGGCACTGTATCGAACCAAATCGTACTATTCGAATCACTTCGTGCGATTCCGATTACTATGATTCTTGTATGTTCACCAAGAGAAAACATAGAGATATCAATACAATAGTAAGAATTAACCCTACCTACTTACATAAATGCCAACAACTATCTCCCAACCATATACAGTAATTGGAGACAGCTAAAAAAAAGCCTATTTAAAAAATAAGTAGATAAATATAAATATTCTCACAGTATGTAACTATATATAGTGTTTTTATATTTTGCATCATAAGGTGTATGATTCTACAGTCCTCAATCCATTCTTAAGATTTGATATTTTTCACTATTTTAATCTTGGTAACCTTGATTTAGAATATCAAAATCACTTAACCTTGTCTTCAATTTTTAGGACAGCTCAGAAGTTTGAAATAATGATGAGACATGAGTACTACGCACCAAACATAGAATAGCTCCTGATTATTCATTTGAGGATTAGGGTAAAGTTTGGAGATATGGCGTGACTATGATAGTCTGGTGTATTCATTTGCAGCAGATAAAAAAGAAAGAATATGCAGACTTTGTAAATCACATTGACACCTTCAAGGATAAGATTGTTTTCTTAGCATCTTTCTGATCAAATAGACACTTGGATTAATTGAAATTGAATTCACTAAATTATTGATCTGAGGTAACAAACAAAATATTGTGTCTGTTATAAATATAATAAACCCTTGTTTAAGTTATTAGGGCACCAGTTACTTTCATCAATAAAGAACGACCCACAAAGCTGAACTCAGAAAATACTGATTTGCAACTTATTGTGATTTCAATTGGAAATGGATCTTTGAGAGAGAGCTGAAGTGGTAAAGTGAAAGAGAGAAAAGAAAACGAAATTCTCGTATTTAGAGTGGGGTGTCTCTTATTTATCTCTCTTTTAATTTCACTTTTTCTTCTTTCTCTCTCCAACTTCACTTACCCATTTCCTTGTGAATTGTACCTAAATAAAATATCACAGAAAATTACGCAAAATTCAGATTCAAAATTTGGGATCATATCATTAGCACACTTATTAGCCAATCCAACCCCAATTCAAGGATCTAACCACCAAATACAAAAGTATATCACAATAAAATCGAAGCAAAGCAAGACAGGCCCCAACCAGCCCGAAACAAAAGAAATGAAAAGAATGTCCTGATCCACCAAATTGACTCGGAACAAACTAATTCAATCAAGAGCTAAATTTGTTCCGATGTTAACGTTAAAGAATAATCGGTCGATAACAAACAAACAGAATTCGAAAGATAAAAGGAGGGAAGAGAACCAGCCTGAATTGGAGTTCGGAGCGGAGAGTCTATTTCGGGTATTGGCTGTAGCGAGAAAGCCTTGAATCAAGAAAATGGCGGTAACTACATTGAAGAGACACACAAGTATTGTTGCGTTCCGGAAGGAGAACCTCACCCTCCACCATTGCTGAACCTCCATTCTCTTTGCTGCACCAAAAGTAGCGTCAGTCATAGCTGAAAATTGTTTTAGAAATTCCTATATTCTCGCCGGATTGTGTGTGGGACCCAAGAGGCCACTTCAGCATATTGATTTTTTTTTTTCGTGAAAGAAAACGTTTGATTTTAAAGAGTTTCTTCTAAAATTGTTCTGTAAAAAAAAAAAGTAGTTTGGATTTGATAAACTAAGAACTTAATTGGAAAAAAAAATTATTTGATAAAATTGTATAAAAAAATAATTTTGATGGTAAAATTACAAAAAAGATATATATATAGATTAAGATGTTATTAATACTATTAAATAGATAAATCGATATCAAAATTTAATTTATTAAATATTATTAAATAAATAAAAATAAAATATTAATTAAATAGATTATTAACTATAATCAATATAATTTTGTGATTAGTCTTCGATTATTTAATATCTATTAATATTATTTAAATAAAAAGTATTATTATTTATTTTTTATTAAAAAAATACAAAAAAAACATTATAATATAATCACATAAAAGGTTGTTAAAATCGAGCTAAATTATTATAAGGTAAAAGTACTTTTCCTACCCCACGTTTGGGAGTCCTGTCAGTTTCGCCCATAACATTTTGTCGCTGTCAATTGTACCTCTAACGTTTTACGTTTCTGCCACTGTCACCCTTTTCATTAACACCGTCAAATATTTAACAGTTTTTGCTGACGTGGCATCCTATGTGGCAAAACTTTTTTTTTCTGTCAATTGTACCCCTAACGTTTAACATTTCTACCAATGTCACCCTTTTCACTAGCACCATCAAATATTTAATAGTTTTTGCTTACGTGGCATCCTATGTGGCAAAAATATCTGACTTGGCATATTTTTTTCACACCAGATTTTTTACTCATCTTTTTTCCATCAAAACCGTGTCGTTTTAGCCTCACCATATTCCTTTTAAAATATAACTCAAACGCACGTGCCATTTTGCAAACAAAAACATCGGAGACGTTACCCATTTTTTACTTTGTCGAAGACGTTACCCTAAAATAGAGAATGGATAACGTCTCCGATGTTTTTATAGGCAAAATACGCGTGTGTTTGAGTTATATTTTAGAAAGAATAGGCCGAGGTCAAAACGACACAACTTTGATGGGAAAAAGATGAGTAGGAAATCTGATGTGGAAAAAAAATATACCAAGTCAAATATTTTTGCCACATAGGATGTCACGTAAGCAAAAACTATTAAATATTTGATGGTGCTAGTGAAAAGGGTGACATTGGCAGAAATGTAAAACGTTAGGGGTACAATTGACAGAAAAAAAAACGTTTTGCCACATAGGATGCCACGTCAGCAAAAACTGTTAAATATTTGACGGTGTTAGTGAAAAGGATGACATTGACAGAAACGTAAAACGTGAGGGGTACAATTGACAGCGAAAAAACGTTAGGGGCGAAACTGACAGGACCCCTAAACGTTGGGGGTGGGAAATGTACTTTTGCCTTATTATAATATAATTTTTAAAAAAATTAATTATTAAAGTACAACAAAATAATTTTTATTTCCCAACCTACTACAATTTCAAACAAAATTTTTTTGTTTTAACCTATTAGGGACTAGTTGGCAGGGCATTTGCCCTATTACACGGCGAAGGCTCTGACGGTGTAAAACGACGAAGGCCTGACACATGTCAAGCCTTCGTCGTCTGTCACGGCGAAGGCCCTGACACATGTCACGTCAGGGCCTTCCCCGTGACAGGGGGCAAAGGCCCCACTGATCGGACCTGTAGCAGGTCCCATCAATACCCCACCCACCCCACCCCACTTCCCCGTATCCTCCTTCTTCTTCCTCATTTCACATGCTTCTGCTTCTTTCTTCTTCTCTGCTTGTTCTTCTCTTCTTCGGTTACATTTTCTTTTTCAAATCAGTGGTCTCAGTGCTTGAAGCTAACTATTGTGGTCCCAGATCCAAGTAAATAGTTATATTATTTAATTTCTGAACTATTTTTTTTACAGAATATTTTTTAAAAATCTTGTGTGGTCCATTTTTGCTTCAGCTCAAGAAACATCCGGCCCCAACAATATCTGATATGGTGGTGTGATTCCAAATATTTTATTCAAATCAAAAAACATTCAATATCAAATTTTAGATCCAAGTAAGTTATTTTTTTAATTTTAATTTGTATATTTGTTATTTTTACGAATTTTATTCCTTAATTTTATATCTTGTAGACATTATTGTAGTGATAGGAGATTAATTTATATTTGGTTGATTATTTTATGGAAAAAACTTAGGTCCATTTCCTTATGTCCATTTCATCCAATTCCCCAATATAATTATGACACGTGGCAAAAAGTGTTTAAATGACCAATCACAGTAAAGAGAGAATATAGAAGACCACCTTTTATATGACCAATCATAGAAGAGAGAGAGTGTAAATACAATATATGATTGGTGGAATTGGATGAAATTGACATAAAGAAATGGACCTAAGTTTTTTCCTTATTTTATTATAGTGATAAGGAGAATACTTAATTTAATTTATTTTGTAATTTTGTTGTAATGATAAGTAGATAACTAAATTAGTATAATTTAATTTAGTTCAATTTTAAATTTTGTAGTTGTTGTTTTTGTTAGATATTGGACTCTTTAACTAGTTGGAAGTTTATGTTGACATGAATTAAAAAATAAAATCTATGTGTGTGTGTATATATATATATATATTTGTAAGTTTATGTTGATAAGGAAATAAAATCTATGTATATATATATATTTATAAGTTTATGTTGACATGAATTTAAAAAATTATTTTATAGTAAAAAAATAATTATTAAGATGAATGAATTAAAAATCATTTTATAGTTGCTTGTTTTTTAATATATTAAATTGTAGTTCTTAATTGAACTTAGTATATATGTTCATATTTAAGTTTTCTTGTAGGCGTTAAAATGAGGAAGGTTCTATTTGTGTATTTATATACTAATGGAAGAATTTATAAGGGTAAAATGGGGATTACATTTGAGTGTGAAAGACCTAAAGGTGTTAAAATTATGGAGAACGTTACTTTGGGAGAATTAAAGGATTTGGTAAAGGCAAAATTAAGGCTTGCTACACAAGAAAAGATGTCGAAATTACTTTACAGGGTTCCAATTTCATCAAACCCGTTGCACTATGGAATTTATTCTTTAGAAGAAGATACTAATGTTGAAATGATGGTGGTAACTCATTCACAGAATCAATCTCATCTGAATTTCATAGAGTTGTATGTGGAGATTTCAAGTTTAGAATTAGATGTAAATGTTAGGCAACAATCTCTTGCAGTAATTCCATTTCATGGTAGAAATGAAGAAGTTAATCTTTTATCTCAAATGACAAATGAGCCAAGTTGAAGCCAACCACCCACTAATATTTCTGATCATTTTTCAATGGAGAACTTAGATGACTTAACTGATCAAGAACCAGACTGCGGAGGTGGTGGTGAAAATAATCAAGATGAAGAAAAAGAAGAAGATGATGATGATGATGATGATGATGAAGGGGTGAATGATGTAAATATCGAATGTGACATTCCTAATAACAAATTTCAGGACGCAGAAACCCCATTTTATTCAAGAGTTGATGTTAATGCTACAAGTGGTCTATCTGATTTCTTTGGAAGTGGTTTGGCACCTGGTTGGGATGAAAGAGGAGAATTTGCCGTTGGGATGTCATTTTCAAATAATCTTACGACGTGCTGCCAAAATATACTCCATTAAATCACACCATATAAGGTGTATTTTTCAACATAAAAAAAATGTAAAAACTAGGGTGATTGACCACATTCCAAAAAAAAAAACTCCAATAAAACCTAACATTCATACCATTTGGACCAAGAGCACTGTCCAACTTCATCTACTTGAGGGCCACTAGGAACTCATCCTCAGTAAAAACTAGGGGTGAACAAAAAAACTCGTGACCCGGCTAACACGACCCGACCCGGTCACATTTTAGGTCCATCGGACCGGGTCAACGGGTTGGGCCGAGTTGGGTTGTCCAAAACCTGGCCCGACCCGGGGTAGGCCTATTTCTTCTTTTTTTTTTTTTTTAATTTTTGTTATTTTTATTATTTAAGTATTTTTATATGTAAAAAAGATTAAAATTGATGACTGAAAATAAGATATTTTATCTATTATTTAATATCTTATTAATCTATTCCTAAAAACTAGGTAATAAATCAATTTAAAATTTAAAAAATCTATTCAAAATGTCAACATATATTAATTATTCCTCATTTTCTATGCCCACTCTCCATTTTCTATGCCTAGTCTCTATTTCCTATGTCCATTTTCTATTTCCCATGACTCAAATTTAAATAAAAAAAAAAATCGGCTGACATGGCTAACCTGGTGGACCCGACCCGGCCGACCCGGCCACTACCCGGGTCGGGCCTCGAGTCCAGCCAAAACCCGACCGGACCGCCAGTGTACACCCTAGTAAAAACAATATTAGTTTGTTTAAATGCTCCTATTGAAGAGTAGGAATATTACAAGTTGATAAAGAATCAAAAATAACATTAGCACTCTGACCACGCATATATTGATTGGAAATAATTCCTACACTCATTCTCAATTTCCTGACAATCAGTCAGCCATGAGCCTTGCCCGTCCTTAATTGCATTTATAGTATTGCCTATTTTAGTCCTCTATGTTTCACTTAAGTTTTAAATTAGTCCTTTATCTTTTAAAAGTTTCATATTGGTCCTTTATGTTTCCCAAAAATTTTATATTTGTCCTTCAGATTTCATTAAAGTTCTATATTGGTCCTTTATGTTTTATTCAAGTTCTATATTGATCCTTTATGTTTCATTGAAGTTGTATATTGGTCTTTTATGTTTCATTGAAGTTTTATATTAGTCATTTATATTTCATTAGGATTTCATATTGGTCCTCACAGTATGATTTTATTTTTGGCTTAAACGATGCCATTTGGATGTTTTTGGTGCACGTCAACTATCTGATACACGTAAGAGAGATTATGTGTCTACCTCGGCACGCCATGTCAGCAGTTAACTTAAAAAATTGACGAATTTGGACGGAAGGATCAATTTAGAACTTCTGGGAAACATAAGGGACTAATTTAAAACTTTTGAAACGTAAAGGATTAATTTGAAACTTGAGTGAAACATAAAGGACCAAAATGAATCTTTCGCCTAGTATTTTGTAACCCACTTTTTAAAGCTCTCAGATGACTCCGAAGTTCGAATGTACACCTATAATGCAAACAAATACCAGGCATTTGATCACAGTTTGCAATGCTAACACATTTCACATACAAATCACCAAGGAGGCAAACTACAATTTATTCTGATTCATTTTGGTCATACAAAGCAGCAAGGAGGAAATCTACAACAACAAATTATCTGCCATTGACAAACTCTGGAAAAGGCTATGCACTTGGCATAAATACATGATGCTTTATTACTAGGAAAGCCACTTGGGATTATTAAGAAAGACCAATAACTTTCCCTGTCGTTGTATCAAGGTCAATTTCATAGAAGCAAGGCCGTGTTGGAAGCCCAGGCATTGTACTCATTGTTCCAACCAAGGGATATATAAATCCAGCTCCAATACTGGCTCTCACATCCCTTATTGGTAAGGTAAATCCACTCGGTGCCCCCTTTGCAGAAGCATTGTGGGAGAAAGAATACTGAGTCTTAGCCATGCAAATTGGCAGATTTGAAAATCCTTGATTGGTATACATTTGAATCTGCTTCTCCGCCTGGTTAGACAATGAAAATGTCTATTAGAATTAAGATCTTAAGCTTAGGTTCACTCTTCCCCTTTTTTGAGGTCAGATTAAATTATATCCGTTGGTCCCTACAATTTTACTCATTTTCAATTTTAGACCCTTTAGTTTAAAACTCTGTAATTTGGATCTAGATCCCTAAGCTTTTGAAAATTTTTATTTTAGTCCTCAATATTAAACCTTTGTTAGTTTGCCACTAAATTCTACAATCTACAGTCTACAGACATAGCCAACTAAGTGTCATATTGGCATGGCAATTTATCAATGTATAATTCATGCCAACAAAGCATGTAACTTAACAAAGGTAACATCAAATACCAAACGATAGAGGATTTCACTCCTCTATTTTGAACCCTTTTCGTTGGTATGAATCATGCATATTCAAAGTACCAAGTATGCACATGGTTGGCTATATAGAGTTTAACAGAAAATTGTCGTAATAGCAGGTACTATATTGAAAATTGAGCAAAACTAGGAGAACCAACGAAGTAATTTAACTTTTTTAAAAATGTAAAAGTAAAAGGGCATTCATATAATGCTTCAAAATCTTGTTATCAAGTTGAAAGTCTCAAGCTCAGAATTGATATGTGTATGCTAAAATGGAAACTCAAGGAGAAATATATATATCAGATAAAAAACAGATGGACAAAATGAAAGCTTTTTCAGAATACTAAATGGCATGTCCGTATGTTCACCTTTAAGTTACAACTATGTGCCAACAACTTCGAAGGCATGGAAACACTACAAGCTTTTCAAGATATGTACCAAGTCAAAAAGTTTTTTCTTCCTTTTTTAAAAAGCTTTGTTTTTATTGAGAAAATTTTCGTATTTTGAGGTAATATTTCCATTTTCTTTTTCTCTGGTATTTCATTTTCTTTTAGGTTTCCTAATCCTCTTGTGTTATACATCTCTTTTAATAAATTCTTTTATAAAAAAGAAAGAAAGAAAACCCTTCTCAATTAGTATATGACTCTTAGCAGAAAAAACAAATCGATAATTCTCTTAGTCAAAACCAAGATTCTTAATCAGAACAAATCATGACTGCCTAATCAGTGATATTGTAGAGCAAATATCACGAAAAATTTGAGGTTTTCTGAAATATTCTGGTAAGAAATGGATCTACCTGCTCTGAGTACTCAACACCACTTGCACCATATGATTTTGCTATTGCCTCTATTTTCTCTTTGATACCAATGTCTAGAGGATATAGGAACTTCAATGGCTGCGACACATTTTCACAAGCTCGTTGAACTGCAATGCCCAGGTCAACCTGAATCGTGACAAAGAAACCTCATTAAGTAATAAAATTCATATTTTGTTGAATGATATCTGATGCTAAACAGTATAAAAGTAGGGGGAGGCAGTGAGGCACACATTGGAGATAGTGGACTAGAGAAGTCCTAACACTCTGAGCTGAGGGCATATTCTACATGGAAGAATTGAGCTGATAGGAAAGAGGGGGGGGGGGGGGGGGGAGTCTTCTAACTAACTTGGGAGGAACTGTTAGGATATTTCAGCTGGTAGAAGTGGGGGAGAGTAATGAATTGCTGAAGGAACTGTAGGAGAGGGCTAGCTGTTTTCTTTTTCTTCTTTTTTCTGTGAGAGTGTTCTGTAAGGTACTGTTTTCCTTTGTTTACTGCTGTTTCAGCGTGAATCTCCATTTAGGAGGTGGTACTTAATATACCAGAGCTATAGTTTCAGAGTTATTCATTGGGTCCTAACAATATCACATCTGGTTACATTCATTTAGTTCATTAACAGTAAGTAAATCTATTGCTTGTTACATTCAATCTGCCCTTTGGTATTACTGATTGCTGTTGCATTTCAAGGGATGCTATTTTGATCAAAATGGGTTTAGTTGTTTGTAGAGAATCTTTTGATTTTAGGAAAGGGGAGTGTAGAGTTTTATATTAAGAATTTTCAAAGCAATGACCTACCGCTCCTTTGCCACCATGAGCATGATGTGTACAAATTACAGCATCATAAGCCCCAGCTGTCAAAACTGCATTTCTAACTGCATTTAACTCAGCTTCAGTGTCAGTTGAAAACTTGTTAATAGCAACAACAACATTCACACCATAAGATTTTGTATTTGATATATGCCTTGCAAGATTCACACAACCAGCCTCAACCAGAGCAATATTTTCAGCCAAATAAGCATGGTCAAGAGGCTTTCCAGCAACAACTTCAGGCCCTCCGCCATGCATTTTTAGAGCCCTTATAGTTGCCACAATAACAGCACACTGAGGAGTCAAACCACTATACCGACACTTAATGTTCATAAACTTTTCAGCTCCAATATCAGCACCAAAACCAGCTTCTGTAACTACAAATCCACTCGGACCAACCAGCTTTAGTGCAATCTTATCGGCCACAACGGAAGAATTCCCATGTGCAATATTTGCAAAGGGACCTGCATGAACAAGAACAGGGGTTCCTTCCAGTGTCTGCATAAGTGTAGGGTTAATGGCATCCTTCATTAACACTGTTAAAGCCCCTCCAACACCTAGATCATCAGCAGTTACTGGATCACCACTTTTGCTATTTCCAACCACCATTTTCCCAAGCCTCTCTCGCATATCAGCTAGGGATGTTGTGAGGGCCAAAACAGCCATTATCTCACTAGCAACTGATATATCAAATCCCGTTTCTCTTACCATTCCTTTCTCATCAGGTCCCTGGCCAATAGTAATTTTTCTCAAGAACCGGTCATTGACATCCATTACTCTCCTCCATGTAATAGAATTTGGGTCAATATCAAGCCGAGCAAATTTAGCTATTTCTTCTTGCGTAAGATCCTCTGGCTGGGTCTTAGAAATACCAAGCTTCTTAAGACGCCTAAACATGATATCACTAAACTTTCTTTTCCCTTCTTTATTTGGAGGGCATAATCTGTTGAAAAGAGCCTTGTCCGACTGTGTTGACTCATGGAAAATCCGAGTATCAATTGCAGCAGCTAGTAGATTGTTTGCAGCTGTTATTGCATGAATATCGCCAGTTAGGTGAAGATTGAATTCATCCATTGGAATTACTTGGCTGTAGCCACCACCTGCTGCACCCCCTTTGATCCCGAAAGTAGGTCCTTGTGATGGCTGACGAAGGCAGGTGACAACCTAACTCACAGAGGAAAGAGTTCAGTATGCATCCAGCTTAATGTTCACATGATTGAAAAAGTTTAAACAGATTGCCATTAACCAAAATTCAACCAAAATGATGCAATCTCAAGCCATCAAATATGTGATTTGTTGAGATCACAGATCAGAATAAAAGTATCCAGCTGACAAAACAAAACAATCTTCAAATATTGTGCAAACATCATTACGTAGGATTAATCTTTGTTACAAGAAATAATTCAAAACTCCAAAATCTAATAAATATAAGTGATTTTAAGGAATGCAAACTATTGAATTCATATCAAATTTAGGAATCATAATAACAAAAACGCAGAACTAGAAAACAAAATATTACCTTTTTGTCAAGATAAGCGCCCAAAGCTTGACAGAGCCCAACAGTAGTAGTAGACTTGCCTTCTCCAAGAGGGGTTGGAGTAATCCCTCCAACCACAACATAGTACCCATTTTCTGATTGTTGTTGTTCATCAAGTACTGATAGCAAAACCTATGCAGCCAAATTGATATTGAGCTAAGTCAAAAAGCTGAGAAAGGTATAATATATCCAACAATAAGCCAAATTTACAGATACCGTTAGACATTTGCTAAAACACATACATCTTGATTAAAACTTAGGTTAAGAGGAATGAAAAATCCCACCTAAAACCCCTAAATTCACTTTTCATATACCATTTCAATATACAGTCACTTATATATAACCCTTTTGAGGCAGCACTAGTTCACAAAATTTAGGGGAAAGAATCAAGAACTCAAAAACTAATAATAAACTTCAACTTAAACTAAAATCTTCCTACAATGCCCCATTGAAACCAAGATAGGAGACTTATGAGGAGCCATTAGCTACATATGAGAAACTAAAGAATGGAAAGCATTGGAACCCAAGTAATTACCTTGGCCTTGTATCCAACAATAAGCCAAATTTACAGATATCGTTAGATGTTAGCTAAAACCCATACATCCTTATTAAACTTAGGTTAAGAGAAATGAAAATCCCACCTAAAACCCCTAAATTCACTTTTCATATGCCATTTCAATATATAGTTACTAATACATAACCCTTTTGAGGCAGCACTAGTTCATGAAATTTAGGGGAAAGAATCAAGGATTCACAAACTAATAATAGACTTCAACTGAAACTTGAATCTTCCTACAATGCCCCATTGAAGTGAAGATAGAAGACATATGAGGAAGCATTAGCTACATATGAACAAAAGCCATAGAAAACATCGGAACCAAATAAATTACCTTGGCCTTATATCCAACAATAAGCCAAATTTACAGATAGCATATTATATGTAAGTGTAAACAAAGAATCAGAGAATATTTTCTGTGTATTATTCACATAAAGTTGTCACCTATATATACAAGAAAGAATGCAATAAAATAGGAAATTAAATCCCTAGAGATCAGCTACCCTGATTCAGCTTATCTAATCCCTAAGATTATGCTAGGGTCAACTATCTAATTATTATCTAGATAGCAAATAAATTTGAATCTAATAACAGATTTCAACTTAAACTTGAATCTTCATAGAATGCTATACCATTTCAACATACAGTCACTTACACATAACCTTTCGAGGCAGCACACAAGCTAATGAAATTTAGGGCAAATAATCAAGGATTCAGAAACTAATAACAGACTTCAACTTAAACTTGAATCTTCATACAATGCCCCCATTGAAATCAAGATAGGAGAAACATTCATGTTCGGGCATACCATTTGGACATATGAGGAACCATAAGCATCAATATATGAGTAAAAACGATGGGAAACATGGGAATCCTTGATAAGCCATAGAAAACATCGGAACCAAATAAATTACCTTGGCCTTATATCCAACAATAAGCCAAATTTACAGATAGCATTATATGTAAGCTGAAATCCTTACATCCTGATTAAAAAGGTTAAGAGCAATGAAAAATCCCACCTAAAACCCCTAAATTCACTTTTCATATGCCATTTCAAAATACAGTAACTTATACATAACCCTTCCGAGGCAGCACTAGTTCATGAAATTTAGGGGAAAGAATCAAGGATTCAAAAACAAACAATAGACTTCAACTTAAACTTGAATCTTCCTAGCATGCCCCAATCAAGACATGAGACATATGAGGAACCATTAGCTACAACATAAGAATAAAAATGATGGAAAACATACATGGGAACCCAAATAATTACCTTGGCCTTATATCCAACAATAAGCCAAATTTACAGATACCCGTTAGCCGAAAAAAAAAAATCAAGGATTCAGAAACTAATAACAGACTTCAACTTAAACTTGAATCTTCATACAATGCCCCCATTGAAATCAAGATAGGAGAAACATTCGTGTGCGAGCATACCATTTGCTCATATATGAGTAAAAACGACGGGAATCCAATTAATTTAATTACCTTGGCCTTATATTTGCCGTAAAGGTCATAGTGATTGGGACTAAGATTAAGATCGTTCGCAATCTCGGAAATGTGAACAGGTTCAACTGAGTTCGCGATGTCTATATCTGCGGGAACTGGGGATACCACCTGCAGCTTCCTCACCGTCTTTGAAGAAGACGAACTCATCGTTTTGGATTCAATGCGTTTCTCCTGTACTGAGTAGTGGCAGGATGAATAATGAACACGCGAGTTTGACGAGGACCGATGAAAAGGGAGAGGAAGAGGAGGGACTTTGAATTTGTGATGAGTGTTGATTATTAAATATCCATCGTTGATCATTGTGCTTATCCTGCTCCCTCCGGCTTTATTTTATTTTTGTGGGTTATTTTATTTGTTTTATCTGTTAGTTGTATAATTGAATTGAATTGTATTGTATTCTATTCCCTTGGAGAAGAGGGAGGGACGCGTCTAGCGTCACTCGAGATACGTGTAGGCCACAAGAAGTGCGGTGGGGTTGAGATTTGAATGAAATTCTTCGGACCACCGAATGAAAAACAAGTCAAAAACAGTAAAAAATCTAAAAACTACACTGAGGCTGCACATGCTCTTGTTTCTTTTGTTACCATAATAAAAGTTAATTTTAATTTAAAGTATATTAACGAGTTGGTTTTAAAAAAATGTATTGTCTTTTTATTTTAAAGAAAACATATATTATCAAATTATAGAATAACTCTATTTACAATAGATAAGAGTTAAGACAATAATTTTTTTAATTTGTTATAATGGCAGGCATTAAGCCCTCTATTTCATAAATTATTAAAGGGTAAAGTATCCTTGCTGCCCTCAAATTTTACCGCAATATTCATTCCTGCTCCCAAACTTTTTTTTGGTTCATGCCTACCCCCAAACTTTCAGTTTTGTTCATGACTGCCCTTTTTGCTAACACCGTTAACTTGCTTGACGGAATTTGCTGACATGGATGATGAATGTGTATTTTTTTTACCACGTCATTGTCCACCTCACCTTTAACTTTTTACTTTTATTAAAAAAAATAACCTAATCTAAATAAAAAAATATTTTAGGATAAAAGTTTGATTTTTTTAAAATTTGGATTAGGTTAATTTTTTTAAAATAAAAGTAAAAAGTTAAATATGAGATGTAAAATGAGGTGGACAATGAGGCGGCAAAAGAGATACACATTCATAGTCCATGTCAGCAAATTTCGTCAAGAAAGTTAACGGTGTTAGCAAAAAGGGCAAGCATGAACAAAATTAAAAGTTTGGGAGTAGGCATGAACCCAAAAAAAGTTTTGGGGCAGGAATGAACATTACAGCAAAATTTGGGGGCAGCAAGGGTACTTTACCCATTATTAAATTATAGAATAACTCAGCGGTATTTACAATAGATAAGACAATTTCATTCTAATAATACCGAAGAATAAAATGTAAACACTGTTGAATTAAAGAAAAAAAAATTAAAAGCACACATGGTCCTTAGGATAAATATGAGATGAAAAACTTCATCGTTATTGGTGCTGCCAAGGTGTTACTTTTTTATACATCCAGCATATCAAACTTGAAACCATCTTCACGATTGAAAGTGTCATAGAATCTTCTGTTTGTCAAATAAACTTCACCAGAGAAATGATACACACAAAATAACAACTAGCAAACTCTAGTTATCATATCTGTAACTATGAAATATTCCACCTAGGGACACGTGGCACTGACGTTCTAGAAGCACGGCCCCAGCACCCGTCAGAGACATGTGGCACCACTCATCCAACAGTTACGTGGCCCTCGCCCACGTCACCGCACGGAGCTTCCCCTCAACCAGACGTGGGATCTCCACAAGCCTCGTGGGACGACCCACGTCCCACGAGGTCGTGGGTCGAGCATGATCTCCCCACACGCAAGTATAAATAGACCCTCACTCAGGGGACTAAAAAAAGGCAATCAACTCTCCACAGAATTACATACAACCCGAAGGATTATCGCACATCACCCCTGATATCCCACACTCTATTGGTACCTGAGCACCCTCAGATACACCTCACAAGTACTTTCACCTCCTTGAGCCCCGCCATTGGCCTTCCGTCCAGGCCAACCTCCGACCGGCTTACCTCCTCCTCGGAGCACACCGCTTACAGGGCTTCCAGCAGCCCTCAGAGACCATAGCTCTCTCCCACTAAGGCAACCTCCCAAAGAGCGTCTCGCCCACCCGGAGTACCTTAGGCACGTCTTAGCCGCACACGGCCCAATACAGGTAACCACCTTGCCTAACGGCTCCGATAGACGTCACCACGACGAACTACGTGGACTTTGATCCCTCCAGAAGGGTACGTAGGCACCTATGTGCATCACCTAAGGACAAGTCCCCCAAGGTTAAGACCCCTTGCGGTCCTAAATTCTCATTACAATTGTCTGAGCCAAAAATGACAGTTACAATATCTAAATTGATCTAATAGTTAGAGACTAAACACATTAACCAGAAATAAATATGAAAGAAAACTACCACTATAATTGGGGGACGAAAAAGATCTTTATTGTTAAGACTAAACAATAAAAACAAATTAAGAATAAGGAAGGGTTCCCAAACTAACGGTTGGAATGTGGGTCGACATTTGGTGGATAGAATCCACCCAAAATCATAATTAAATAATACATAATTATATTATTATTATTATTATTTAATTATTATTAATTATTATATTTAATTGTTTAATTAAATAATTAATTAAGTAGTTAGTGGGATAGTAGGAAAAAATGGTGGGATCCACTATCACCCACTAACCTACTTTAAGGAGGATATAAACAATCAACTCAAGAGTCACTTGGTAAGTTTAACATTAATTTTCCATTCTACAAAAAGAGAGTTTCCTCCACGGTAGTTCCAAGAGAAAGCGTAAGAGAACCAGTGAGTTCCTTCCGACCGATCTTTTCCATTCTTCGTCAGTGCATCTGTTTTGTAGACGTAGATCCATGTTCGTGATACGTGACTGAGTCTCCGCGTGGCACTTGGATACGGATTCGAATTCGACACCAGGTATGCCCGAAATCCATCAGTGGTATCAGAGCCTGGTTTTGCAACTTTCGTTGTGTGATAAACTAGATGATAACTCTGATGTGAATAAATGCATGTTGATTTACTGTAAATGCTTGATGAATGCATGAAAAATATGTGTTTATTTTTTTTATAAATGTTGATGCATTCATGAATTTATATGTTTATTTTCACTGAAATTTTTGCTTTCTAAATCAAAATATATGTTAAATGTGTTTTGGAAACACATGTACTTGTTTTGATTCAAGGTCTGGTAATTAAGAACATGATAAAATGCAAAATTAGTGGCTAAACATGAAAATTTTGAAATATTGGGTTCAATAAAATTACATAATTAGGCTTCAAAAACTATCTCAATAGAGCACGGAAAATCGTGCGAAAACAACATAAAATTTTTCGAAAAATGGAGTCCAGATGATCGAGATATTGGAGATCGAAGAATCCGACAAACCGGGTCAGTCGGACCGACCCGCTTGCCAGCCATCGGGTCGGTCTGACCTAATTAGAGGTTGAAGAAGGCGACGATTTTTAGTAGCAGTTAATAAACTGTCGCTGCTTGTTTTTCACAGCAGTTGAAAAACCGCCGCCTAAAACTGCAATTAAAAAACATTACACAACAATTAATAAACCGTTTTCAATGACAGTTAATAAATCGCTACTCCTTGTTTCTTGCAGCAATTAATAACTGTTGCTTAAAATTGGGCAAGGCCCAAATTTATCAACATATAATAAAAAACTTTTTTGGTTAGGCCCAATGTTAACAGAAACAAATAAAAAAATTATTTTTGGGCTGGCCCAAATCTAATAATAAATGAATAAATAATATATATATTACTTTTCGACTGCTCAAATCTGTTATATATATATATATATATATATATATATATATATATATATATATATATATATATTATTTTATTTTGGGCTGAGATAAAATAAAATTAAAAAAAGGAGGGAAAGAGAAGTTAGAAGTGCCATGTGGCGCATGTGGCCACGTGGCACCTTTACCCGATGCGTGGAGCATTAGAGCTGTAAACGAGATGAGTTGAGTGGAGCTTTAGATGTTCAAGCTCGGCTCTTTTAAAATAAGGCGAGCTCAAACTCGAGCTTGAGCTTTTAAACGAACAAAAAATCGTGATCAAGCTCGCCTCGTTTAATTAACCGAGTTGCTCACGAGCTTAAAGAGCTGAGCTAAGTAATTATCAACTTTCATATAATATACACCATGCTTCAGGCCAAAAAACATATATAATATACATCATGCACATAAAAAAATTAACTTATATCTTATATTAATTTATAGATTTTATCCTTTTTATGTGTTTTATGGATTATAGCCAACTCTACCTAGTAGAAAAATGCTTTGATTGTTGTGGTTATTGTAACACCCATTTCTTTTTCTATTAATTAATTAAAGAGATGGTTGTTAATTATTTGATTTAAATTAAAAATACTTATGTGTGATATTAATTGATGCATTAGTTGCCTATAGAAATTAAATTAAGTGTTGAGGATTTTAGTGAAAAAGAGATAAAGAATTCTGGGGTAAAATGAAAGGAAAAAACTAAGGTAAAGTTCATTAGGTGCTTGCTATCAAGTTCACCAATCATAAATTGTATTTTTACTCTCTCTCTCTTCTTTGATTGGTTGTGTAATTTATTGTCTTTTATATTCTCTCTCTATAATGATTGGTTATACAAAAAAATTTTGCCACATGTAATTTTTATTGGAGAACTTGATAGCAAGCACCTAATGAACTTTACCTTAGTTTAGTCCAAATGAAATACAAGTTGATGAGGAAAGGGAATATGAACCTAATTGAAAAGGGAATTCTTAGTAGGGGGCAAAAGTCATTTCTCCCAGATTAAAATTTTAAACCCTACCTATACCCCACTTTCTCCCTCATAGTGGACACTTTTATCTTCATGGCCAAAGGAGAGAAATTCAAAACCTAGGATATGTTTGATTGAGGATTAAGGAGAAGAAGGCAAGGGAAGTGAAGAGATTCAAGATATCTTTCCCTTGTTTGGAAAGATAAAAATTAGAGGGGAAGATGATGAAAGATCAATCTTTAATCCTCCATCACCCTTCCCCTCACCTCTCTTCTCTAATCTCTCCCCTTCCCTTCTCCTCTTAATTTCCAAACCCTAAGGCTATGTTTGGTTCAGGCAGGAATTCAATTCATACATGGAATTGCACAAAATCCAATAAATTCAATTGTTTGGTTCAATTACTGTACATGAGAATTGAATTCCAAAGAATTGCTCCAATTCCTTGCTTCTTTGTATCAGGCTTAGAATCCAATTCCTTGATTTTTAGGTGGAATTGGCCCAATTTTGTAGAATTGGTGAGTAAAGACAAATTTGTCCTTCTGTTATCCACCTCAGATGCGTTCTTCTCCTCTCTTGTGTTGCTCTTGCTCTGTCTCTTCTGCTCTTCCCTGTTTGTGCTTCTGAAAATTTAAACATTTTTATTTTATAATAATTTTTCATCTTCTATCTTCCATCTTGATTGAGTAGTGTGGGTTTAGGGTTGTCGTTTTCATCATCTTCTTCTTTGATTCACGGTGTTGGTGAGATCCATAACAACAACGGCATCAGCTGAAGAAGAAACCAAGGAAGACGATCGAGAAGCTGAAGCAGATCCAGAACATCAACCAAGTAGATCTACGGCAGCGTCGGCCGCCGTAGATCGAGAAGAAGAATGGAAGAGGAAGAAGAGTGAAAAATAAGAGTGAAGAAGAAGAAGAGGATGGGAAATCGAGAAGAAGAACCTACGTATACACTCACGACGGAGGCGGCGGAGATGGCGGAGATCCGGAGAGACGGAGGCGGCGATGATCAGGATCAGGACGAGAGCTACCGGCGCCGAAGAAGACGAATCGCGTGATAAAAAGCTTCAGGATGAGGAGTAAGAGAATGTTGAGAGAAGGAGAGCCATGGTCATTTTCTATTTTCCTCTGCATGTGCGAATGATGGAGGAAATAAGGCATGGGAAATGGTGCAGGTGGCAACGTGGATTAGGTTAATTAGAGAGAGAAGTGCTTATCAAGATGCTTTTATGACCGTTGTATTTTTCATTTTTTTTATAATTATTTATTGGATATAAAAAGATTAATTATTAATATTTACTAAAGGGCAAATTAGTCTTTTTACCTCACATTCTTTTACAAATTTTCAATTCCATTTTTTCATACCAAACACACTTTTCAATTCAAATAATTCAATTCTAATTCCATCTTACCAATTCCAATTCCAATTCTAACTCAAATTCCAATTCCAATTCCATATATAATTTGAACCAAACGTAGCCTAAGGGTATGTTTGGTAAGAATTGCAAATAGTAGAATCATGGATTCTCACATGTTTCAAAAAAAAAATCTTACATCATATTTATACATATCAAACACACTTTTTCTCTTTCCTAATTTTTCTCTCTATCTCTCTCATCAATTTTCTCTACAGTACTTTACGCTACAGTACTTTCTTTACAGTACTTTACATCCGTGCATTCATACCAAGCGTACCCTAAGGGCATGTTCTTTACGCAGAAAGGGAATGGAAATGGGAATGGATTTACTGTGTTTGATAATAAAATTTGAGAATGGGAATGGAAATGGAAATGATTAAAATTACCACTTTACCCTGATATTAAAATATTAAAAAGAAAAACAAGTTGAGATTGTGTCAAATCAAAGGGCATAACAAACATTTCACACCTCAATTTTTTTTAATAATTGTTCATGAAAATCCATAAGGAAATTGCGTTCTTTTTTCCCTTGCAATCTCAATCAAACGAACGTGCCCTCAGGGAGAAAAGAGGAAGCACTTGGGGTGGTGGTGACCAGATTTGACGATCGGAGGCCGAAAAAACGATCAAGAGGTCCTCTTTAGCATCCCCTTCACTTCATCTTGTTCATTTGAGATAGGTTTAGTTCTCTACCCCATTTTGATTTTGAACCCCTTTTCTTGATTCTTGAAGAGTTGTGAAAATTTTCTTGATTTTGATGATAATGAAGGGATTGAAAACTTGCATTCTTGATTTTATACACTTCTATTGGATGTATTTTTTTATTTATTTATGTTGCTCTCAAGTGATTGGGTCCTCTCTACCTATTATCCCTTTATGATGGGTTTTATTTCTTTTCTCTTCCATACATCTCGGCTTCTGGTTCTGAAATGTCCTTGAGGTGTAAATGTGTACTTTATGGGTATGTTTGGATTGGGAATTAAGGAGGAGAAGGGGGGGGGGGAGGGGAGACTATTAAAATATCTTCTCCTTGTTTGGGAAGATGAAAATTGGAGGGGAAGACAATGGAAGATCTATCATTAACCCTCCATTATCCTTTCCCTTCACAAATTCAAGATACTCCAAATTGGAATATTTTGGAGGAGGTATCAACACCCAAACAAGGAGAGGACATATGGAAGCTTAACCTTCCCTTCCCCTCCCCTCCCCTCCCTTCTCCTCTAATCTCTCCCCTTCCCTTCCCTTCCCTTCCCTTCCCTTCCTCTCTTAATTCCCAAACAAACCCTATATGATTTAAAATGGACATTGGGGGCTGATGGTTGAAGCATCTTGCTTCAAATCATCAATTAATTCAAAATAGATGGGAAGAAGCGTGTCTCTATTTCTCTCCAACTTTGAATCCCCTTTCTTTTTCTTTCACTAATCATATAACTTTTTGGTGAGTCCTTGTACAGATTAGAGGAACTTCCGGTAATAGACTAGCCAGAAAATTCCTAGGTGTGATTCAGTGTGTGTGAGCTTGGTACCCATGGAGGTTTATATAAGGGCCTCCGATGTACATGAGTGGTTGGAGCTGGTACAGTGTTTTATGGTAATCAAGATGGTCTGAAGGTGGAGCCATACAGTATTAAGTGGTGGCATGCAATGTGGAAAGGGATTAACAGTGGAAAGCGGTGGGACGTGTCAGGTGATGAGATTGACAGGTGCGAGACGGTGGTTAGAGCGCGGTGGTCCGGTGGTTGTGGTTAATCTTGTCAGAGGTATCCCATCAGTGTTAATTCTTTATTTTATGAACATAAAGAGCTTAATTCAAATAAGTTTATTTGAATTACCAAAACATGATTATTTGTGAAGAATTTATGTATACTTTTTATAAGTGGGAGCTTTTAGAAGATGAAACTTCTAAGAGGCATAATTCAATTTAAGGCACTTACATAGAATTTTTGATAGAGTATCATAATTATTACTTGTATCTGTGTGATGGGAGATACAAACGTATGCTCTTGATCATGGATCTTGCAATGTCATTATTTTCTGATCAAGAATAATATAAGCGCATGACATTGTATAGTTATCAGTTCTATATATATTAGAAATATTCTATGTTACGCATCTCTGGTAGAGAACGTAGAATAATGTGGGATCAGTTTGTCACAGAACTGAAAAGTGAAACCAAGAACATTATTAAGAAAGAACAGGATGCTATTGGGCCTCTCACAGATATTTGGCCGAACATGAAATTGGGAACATGAGCCAACGTTGGAGAGACCACGAGGCTTACCAAAATTGGAACAAGAAAAATAACATAGCAAGGAAATGTTTCTGAGTGCCCTGATTGATAACAAAAATGTGCGAGTTTGAGATGCACAAAACTCCACGGGCTATGTGGATAACTTTAAAGGGTAAGTTTTACCACTAAACTTAGGAGGATGACGATTAAGTTCGACTCCTATAAGCTTAAGCTAGACACTCTTATAAAGCAACATCCAAGAGAGATGGCCAATATGATCAAGGAACTAAAGGAATCTGGACATTTTTTTGGTTGATGCACAATTAGTGTAGGCTGTCATCAAATAGCACCCTGGAAGCTAGGAGCATATGAAGGTGAATCTAACCCATAATGGAACATCGTTATTTTTTAACGATGTAGCTAAACACTTGAAGCTGGAGGTGAACGCTTAGAGGCTAACAAGGTCTCAGGACAAGTTCATTGCACTGAGGATGCTAGCATTTCCCATTCAATGCCTGATTTCAAGGACAAAAGGTTTCACAAGAAAGGAAAGAAGGGGAATCCTCAACTCAAATAGGTAAATAAACAATTCAAAAGGAAGAGAAATAAAGGTTGGAAGAAGAAGCTAGACTTGATGGAGGTCAAATGCTTCGCCAGCCAAAAAATAGGTCATTTTACATGACTTTTCAAAACAGACTGAAGGCGAAATGATATTAGTGAATTATGTGAATTCACATGTTTTCTCATATTGTTGTTTTTGGCAGACCCTGTTTCTTTTGGATTATTGGCTCATAATCCAAAGACCACGTAACTTAAGATCGATGATCCTTTATTGAGTACTGTCGATTGTCATATCAAAGCGTGACTTTATGTTAAAAACAATGAGATAATCAAGGTCAAAGGTTTTAAGCACCTGTAAATTACTCTACCTGGTGAAAAAAACTTCATACTCTATTTATGGAATAGGATTTTGGTTTTTGTGGCTAGAGACATCCCTAATGGATCTCTAAAAGGAATTAGAAAGCTTTGTTGAGTTAGGTTTTAGGTCCATTTCATTCATATAAATTTCATTTAATCTGAACTTTTTTTCTTCTATTTTAAGAGGATCTTTAGCCTCCATTATTGTAATTTTGATTAATTTTTCTCTTCTCTTCAATAAATTCTTTTTTCATCAAAAAGAAAAAGGCTCAAACTTTAACAAACTAAAGTTTACAATAGTAGTTAATACCCAAGTGAGGAAGAAACAAGAGTCTGAAAAATACAAATTATTCTAAAAACATGTTCTTTTGCAAGAAACACAAATGGAAATGGAAATAGAAATGATGGGATCTACCGAGTCCCACTTACTTTTTCACTTTTTCATTTCCATCTACTTTAAAAAAAAGAAAAAAATACAAAATATCTATTATTGTTGTAAATGTATTGTATTTATGTGGATGTCTTTAGCACTCCCAAAAATCTCCAAAAATCAATGAGGCTATAACCCCAAATTCATTAGGATTTATGCCAATATTGATTATGTATTATATGCCTCCTTTAATGTTTGTAACTTATGAATTGAAGGTTACTTTTGTAGCCCTATAAATAGAGGGTGTGTATGCAATAGTTAGACACACCTAAAAGTTGATCATTGAGTATTATACTTCTTCTTCTCTTGTCTTCTTCTTTTCTCCTTCACTCTTGTCATATAGTTTTATAACACGTTATCAGCACGAAGTTCTACCAATCGATTTGAGTTTTGGGAAATTGAGCATGATGATCACATTAAGGTGAGTAAACAACATCAAATCAAGGTAAGAAAACATATTTGATTATTGTTGTTCTAAATTCTTATTCATGTTAATTTTACATAAAGGGAATATGTATATGTATATGCATATCTTAATTATTTCAATTCTTATTTCTTATTTACAATATCGAATTTCTCAAAGCTTGATAAATTTGTTGCACTTGATATTTCAAGAGAAATTATTATCATGGGTTCTTGATGAGTTGATGCCATAATTCATTTGAGTGCAATGAATCTTGGAGATACTATCAATGATAAAATCAGGCATCCCTGAAGGATTGCACAAAGCAATATTTTTCTTTGCCATTATTATTTGTATCATCAAGAATTGAAAATATGGTATCTCATTAACAAAGAACCAGTAGTTCTTTAGAATAATTTGCAAGATTCTATATAAATCAAGCTTTATTTAAAATTAGCTCTCTATTGAATTTATATTAATATGAAATTATTGATGAAGGTATATTGGTAAAGACATTCTACTTGTATGTCTCGAATGTGCTCCCGAAGCAGCAATATCGAGAGCATAGATTTACCAAATATTTTGAGCTAATTTCTTATTTGCTTATGTTAAGCAAAAATTATAAGTTATTGAAAAAAAATTTTATTAGGCCTGTCCAAATGAATCAACTTCATTTCCTGAAGAAAATGGAACAAAGTATAATATTTTTTGTAAAAGTATTCCCTGAAGTGAATGCAGCAAATAAAGTATTATGAGTTTGGTAAATGGCTCTAGTCGTAGCCATGGTGTTGGACATGGACATGTTAAAAGACTAAAAAATTACAATCATCATGATTGACGTTATAATAATCAAGAGAACTATTGGGGTTCTCAATTGAATTCTTATAAGAATAAAAATAATATATGTCATTCATATGACATAAAAAATCATTGGTCACGTGTTTGTCGTACACGTGAATATCTTGTCAAGCTTTACAAGCTATGATAAAGAAAGAAAAGAATGCTAACGTCAATTTGATTTTGCAAAATTGATGATATATTAAGGTCAATTTTGTTTATAAAGATGATGAAAAATAAGCATAATAATAATGAATAAATTGTTAACAATCTTAGGCGATAAATTATTTTGTTAACAACATTTGAATATCAATTATTAACAGAAATTAGCACTGCGCTTATTTAAATATAAATTGTTAGTAATATTATGCTTATTTTGTGTTTGTATAATGTCTTTATATCTTGGCCATAAATATCTATCACATTTTATTGTGGTATATATATATTATAATTAATTTGTTTTGTAAATCAAAGCATCTTTTAATTTCTTCTTAATTTTATTATTTTTTAAGGTGAAGAAATAATATATTTAAGAACATGTTGTGCCCTTTAAGTGCTAGTATTTTTTCTTAGCACCTAAGCAATGACGTTATTAAATTATTGTGTTTTCTACTTGTTCTTACAATTATAATAAGATATATATTTTTTCGATTGTGCTACAATGCATACTATATTAAAAGAGAAAAATATATTTCTTCTTTTTATGAAAGAAGGAAAAGTTAATATAATGTTTGGTAGTACAAAATTGAGTGATTTGGAAAAGCCAAATTCTCATATTATCTATGGGAATGAAAATCGACTATAAATACATGACTATTTTGCAGTAAGTCTCAAGGAAACTTATTAAGTTTCAAATACATATATTGTAGTTATTATATTGAGACTACAAATGATAAAAAGATGGAATATCTTTATATTACTGCAATTGTGATGGATAAGGAATGTATCTTAGAAAAATTACCCACATTTTTCGTTGGTTTGAACTACACAAATATTAACATAGTTGAGACGCATCTCATAGTAAACCAGAAGTTTACATAGTTGAGACGCATGCTCTATAGTAAACCAGAAGTTTACTAGTTCAAATAATTATATTAGTTGGCATGACCGGTTAGACCATCCCGGTTCAATTATATATGATGCGAAAAATTATTGAGAATTTAAATGTGGAGAACCAGAAGATTCTTCAATTCAAAGAGTTCCCTTGTGCAGTTTGTTCTCAAGATAAATCAATTACAAAGACATCACTAGATAAAGTTTGGATTGAATACCCTGTATTTCTGAAATAATGAAAAGTGATATATATGGGCCCATTCACCCACCATGTAGACCATTCAATTATTTCATGATTTTAATAGATGCATCTATAAGATGGTCGCATGTGTGCTTACTATGAACTCGCAATATGGTATTTGCGAGATAGCTAGATCAATAGCGCAATTTTCAGATTATGCAATTAAGACAAATTGTCTTGATAATTCTAGTGAGTTTGTCTTAAATTGTAATGACAGTTGAACATCCTGAAGTTTATGTTCACACCTAGAATATTGGTCTAATATAATCATTTATTAAATGCCTCCAGTTAATAGATAGACCAATATTTATGAGAACAACTTCTCATGTTATAGCATGCGGATATACTACTGTACGCATCAGGCCAACAAGTTATCATAAATTCTCCCTTTTTGGCTTTTGGTCAGAAGCTAAATAAATCCCATCTTAAAATTTTTGGTTGTGCAGTATATATGTTTCAATTGCTCCACCACAATGCACAAAGATGAGTCCTCAAAGGAGGTTATGAATATATGTTGAATATTAATTTCCTGCTATGATTAAGTATCTTGAATCAATGACAGGATGATTTATTTTCAGCAAACTTTGTTGATTGTGATATTGATGAATCAATATTTTCAATATCGGGGGAGAAAATAAATAGCTGAAAAATGAGATTGATTGAAAAATTATCTTTTAGATCCTCACATAAAGCGATGTGAACCAGAAGTTCAAAAGATGATTCAATAAACTGCCAGACGTATTTACTGACCTTAAAAGAGTTACAAAATCTCATATACCAATTGAAAATGCTCCAATTCAAATTGATGTCCCAGAAGGACAATTTATTAGTGACAATGAATAAAAGCCACGTGGTAGATGATCGGTTCCAAAGATAAAAGTCCTTGAAAAAGGAAAGGAGCAAATAATTAAGATGGTTATATTATGGAGGCGGGTTTTCCTGAAGAAACCCAGGACATAACTAATCATGAAACCTCGAAAGAGGATCAGGTACCTGATAATGATAATGAAGAGATCTCGATAAGTTATGTCAACACTGAAAAAGGTTGAACCGAAAGAATATTGTTGTCACAACACTTTGCAATTAAAACATAAGATGATCTTGAAAATAAATATGTCAAGGAATATAGACAGAAAAATGATTGGCCAAATTGGAAACATACAATTCAAACAGAATTAACTTCACTTGTGAGTAATGTGAAGTTCTTTGGACCTGTAGTCCAAATGACTGAAGGTGTATATAAAGTTAGTTGGGTACAAATGAATCATTTTGTACGGAAAAATGAATTGAGAAAAATGAAGTCATAAGGTATAAAGGCGACTTCCTGCACATGATTTTTCTCAAAGACCTTATATTGATAAATTTATGGAGATATATTCTCTTGTGGCGGATGCAATCACCTTCAGATATCATATTGTTTGGCAGTACATGAAAAGCTTGATATATGTCTAATGAATGTAGCTACAGCCTATCTATATGGCTCATTGGATAATGAAAATTTTCATGGAAATCCCTGCAGGATTTGAATTGCCAAAAGCAATTAAGATTTCCCGGGAAAATTGTTCAATAAAATTAAATAGATCCTTCTATGGATTGAATTAAACTAGACGTATGTGATACTATCGTCTCAGTGAATATTTGTTGAAAGAAAAATATAAAAAAAATGATCTAATTAGTCCATGTGTTTTCATATAATGATATGGATTAAAGTTATTTACTCTGTATGTTGATTATTTAAATATTATTGGAACTTCCGAAGAGCTCCAAAACACAGTAAATTTTATTTAAAGAAATAGTATAGAATGAAAGATCATGAAACAAATCTCGGCCTGAAGATCGAGCACATTATTAGTATAGTTATTATTTATCAATAATCTTATGTTAAAAAGATGTTAATCCAATTTTTCATGGACAAAGCACATCCATTGAGTACACAATGGTTGTAAGATCATTAGATATAAATAAAGATTATTTTTGTCCTCGTGAGAACAATGAAGAACTTCATGGTCCAGAAGTACCATATTTTAATGCTATAAGAGCACTAATTTGCTCACAATGCTCGACATGATATAACATTTAGTGTAAGTTTATTAGCAAGATTAAGTTCTCCAAATAAAAAGCATTGGAATAAGGTTAAACATATCTCCGAGAGGCACTTGACTTGACATGAGATTATTTTATGAATCAAAATCTCCAGGAGTTGGATATGTGTCTGAATATTTATCAAATCCCCATATAGGTTGATCTCAAATTGGCTATTTATTTGCATGAGATGAAACAACTATATTATGGAATTCATCAAGGCAAACATTGTTTGTTGTTTCTTCTGTAAATCATGCATAAATTATTGCAATGCATGAGATCGGTTGAAAGTATGTTTGGTTGGGATGATTAAATCAACATATCCAGAAAATATGTACTTTGCCTTCACAAAAGAATATATGTCAACCATATTATATAAAAATAATATGGCATGTATAGCTAGGTCAATTAAAAGGAGGATGTATCAAATGATACATGACTATATCTCACCAAAGTTATTCATTATCTTCATAAAGATGGTGAGATTGATGTCCAACAAATTTGTTCAAAGTGATAATCTAGCAGATCTTGACTAAGGCATTGCCAACCATAACTTTCGAGAAGCTGGTTCACAATATGGAAATACGCCAATTAAGAGATCTTGAATGATGCTATAACCAGGGGGAGGAGATATGCGCTGTACTCTTTTTCCCTTTACTAAGGTTTTGTCCCACTGGGTTTTCCTAGTAAAGGTTTTTAATGAGGCAGCTTATAATGGATGTATTATTATAATTGGTGTACTCTTTTTCCTTCACTAGGTTTTTGTCCCATCGGGTTTTTCCTAGAAAGGTTTTAATGAGGCACAATTTTAGACATCCAAGGGGGAGTGTTGTAAATGTATTGTGTTTATGTGGATGTCTTTAGCACTCCCAAAAACCTCCAAAAATCAATGAGGCTATAACCCCAAATTCTTTAGGATTTATGCCAATATTGATTATGTATTATATGCCTCCCTTAATGTTTGTAACTCATGAATTGAAGGTTACTTTTGTAGCCCTATAATTAGACACACCTAAAAGTTAATCATTGAGTATTATACTTCTTCTCTTGTCTTCTTTTCTCCTTCACTCTTGTCATATAGTTTTATAACAATTATATCTCTCTGATTTGACATGATTTGACACAATTATAATCTTTTCTTTTTATTATTTTAATATAAGGGGTAAAATTGTCATTTTAATACATTCCCTTTCCATTTCCATTACCGAACTTTTACTACTAAACACAGGAAACACATTCCGTTTCCGTTTCCGTTTTTGTTTCCATTTCCATTTCTGCGTAAAGAACGTGCCTTAATTTAGTTACTGAAAGATAGAAATGTCTAATCTAGTCCCTGAAAGATTTTTTATGTCCCAATTTGATTGTTTTAGTTTTTTCCGTCAGTGTTTGTGTAGCTTCTTTCAAGGACTAAAAGGACCAAATTGGGAAAAAAAAACTTTTAGGAATTAAATTAGACATTTTCATCTTTCAAAAATTATATTGGAACAATCTATATCTTTCGACGACCACATTGGTAATTCTCCCGAGAAACAATAATTAAACGAAGTATAGAATCCATCCTATGTAAAATAAACTACAAAAAAGAACACACGTCAAGAGAAGCTAAAGCAAAAAGAAAGTGAAGGTCTGCAACAAAAGAGAACATAATTAAAAATATTATGGCTTAAACCTAAGTAATTTGGAGAACCCTCCCTCAGAGCTAGCCGTCGAAGTGAGAGAATCAAGCCATTAAATACTCTATTGAGCATGTTATACTACTCAATATTAAAATATGCACATAAAGACAACTAACCTTTCACTGTGTAAAGGGAAAAGCTTAATAGATCTAGTTGAACTTTTCAGAAGGTGTAGTCAGTTGATCAAATATGCCCAAGTTGAAGTTGTGAAGGACTTAATTTCTTCACCTAAACCTCTCTATCAACTACCAGTAATCGGAACAAGAACATATACCACCACTAAAATGGTGAAATCGGAATGCATCCCTTAGTATAATTTTCCTACCAACAATTTCGCTGACAAGCTTGAAAACAGAGTGGCAGTCACCACAGACACGAAGATTCTTGAATATTCTAATTGGTGAACCTTCTGGACAATTGATCAATCCGAATGCGAGGGCGATTCTCTCGCTATGATTCCAAAGATTAAGGTCTTTCTGTTCTTCATCCGTATCTTGTAAAACATAGCTTGTGTCAGGCACATAACCTTTCTCTTGTATCATCTTTATGAGCTCTTCCAACTTTGCAACAATTTCTCCACTTTGTGGATGACTCTTGTCTCCCATTCCAAAAGAAGTAACCTTGTTCCTCAACTTGATCCAACTGCAGGCAGGCCTCTTCTTTATGTTATGTGTAACCATATGCGTTCTTACGTTCTCTACGGCGTCCCACCGTCGAGTTGTTGCACACATATTTGAATAAAGAACATAGGCTGAATCATCTGATGAGTCCAGCTTGAAAAGATTTTTGGCAGCTTTCCTTCCTAGTTCCATATTTCCATGTAATTTACAAGCAGCCAACAAGCTACGCCACACAAGATCATTCGGTGCAACTGGCATCTTATCGATAAAGGCTTCGGCGTCAACAAGCCTTCCAGATCGCCCAAGAAGATCAACTATGCACACGCAATGCTCTATCCCTGCCGGAACACCAAACTCACTAGTCATTGAGGAGTAGTATTCAAGACCCTCATCCACCAAACCACCATGACTACATGCAGATAAAAGTGAGACAAAGGTGACATGATTAGGCCTCAGTCCTAGATTAAGCATGTCATGAAAAGCTTCCCTAGCTTGTTGAAAAAACCCATGTCTAGCTAATGCGGATATCAAAATGTTCCAAGATATTTGCGACCTAGTGCTTGGTTGGGGAAGAATTTTTAACACATCATCAATTTCCCCACATTTTCCATACATATCCATTGTAGCATTTAACACATAATGATCTGACTCAAACCCAAGTTTAATGACCAAGGCATGTAGTTGCTGGCCCTCATCCAGTACAGCCAAGTTACCAATATTAGCAAGAGCTACTGAGAAGCTAAACTGATCTAAACAAACCCCAGCACTCCTCATCTTTACAATAAATTTAAGAGCCTCTTCACCAGGCCCATAATGAGCATTTGCAGCAACAATAGCATTCCAAACACTAGAGTTTTTATCAGCTAACCCATTAAAAATGTAATTACCCGTATTAAGATCGCCGCACTTGGCATACATTGTAATGAGGGAACTTTGAACATATGTATCTAATTCATATCCTCCCACAATTGTATGGGCATGGATGGGTAACCCATATTTTAAAAGATCATCAGGAGATGAGAAAGCACCAAGAAGATTAACAATTGTAATGTAGTTGGCAGGTATACCTTCTTCCCTCATTAAACTGAAAGCTTTTAATGCTTCATTTGGTTGTTCATTATCAGCATGACCACCAATTAGTGCATTCCAAGTTACTGCATCTCTCTTGGGCATTGTTTTGCACACTGTTTGTGCTTCCAACATCAAATTGGACTTCCCATACATGGTAACCAATGCATTACCTATGATCAAATTGTTATGCAGACCAAAAAGAATTACAAGGGCATGAACAATCTTTCCTTCATTTATGTTTTCTTGGTTTGAACAGGCAGCCAATGCACTAGTGAAAGTTACATAGTTCATTGCCCTTCTAGTCCTAAGCATGTCAATTAAAAGTTTTATGGCTTGTAGGCACATTCCATCCTCAACATAGCTTGCCATTATGGAATTCCAAGAGATTAAATCCCTGTTTGGCATTGTAAGAAATACAAATTCTGCATCCTTAGATTTTCCAGCCTCAGAATACATAGATAAAAGACTATTACATACACAAACATTTGATTCCAGGCCAAATTTCACAACTAGACCGTGAAGTCCTCTTCCCCATCTCAAATTTTGAGTAGATCCACACACTGATAATAAGGCTGAAACTGTAATATAGTTTATTTCTGTATGAGAATTACGCATCCAAGAGAAGTTCCGAAGAGATCCTTCACAATGAGCATTATGTGCACCTGCAGTAATGATTGAATTCCAAGAGATTGTGTCACGTACCTTCATGATATTAAACACATGAGATGCCTCCTCCATGCTACCACAGCTACCAAACATGGAAATGAGGGAATTTGCCACAGAGACATCCGTATTTAGTCCAGATTTGATCACATTTCCCAAGACCTGATAACCCAAAAGTTTATCCCCAAGCATCCCACAAGAACTAATGACTGTAGATATTGTATTTTGATTGCAATATAATCCAGCACGTCTCAAAAGCTGATATATATTTATAACCTCCTCCATTTCTCCATTATCTGCATACGTCACCATCAATGAAGTCCAAGAGACTACATTTGGTTCAATAATCTCCTCAAAAACTTTTCTGGCCTCGAAAACTTGAGCATATGTACCATACAAGTGCAAAAGACAAGTGCCAACAAACACATCAGACAACAAACCAGATTTGACTACGTAACCATGAATTTGTAGCGCCTCTTCAATCATACAGCCTGATCTATCACAAGCAGTCACTATACTAGCAATTACGTAACCGCTAGGCTTGACATTGAATACATGCATATGATGGAAAAATTGCATTGCTTCAAAGTACCAACCAACTCGAACTAACCCTGACATCATGTTATTCCAAGAAGCTTCATTCCTCTCCATCATTTTATCAAACACATATTGTGCATACTTTATCTCACCAAACTTTGAGTACATGTTAATCAAGGTATTTGTATAGAATGTACCGAGCTGAACAACACCTTTTACGCATAATGCATGTAACGATTTACCAGAAATTTCGTCAGCAATTTCTGCAAAACCCTTGTGAAGAAAACATGAAATCTGGGGGTTTGGGTGGTCTGAAAGGTGCCAATAGGCACCATAGTTCAAGTGTTCTTCTAGGCATGGGACAATATTAGATGGTGACTTTAACTGGTTTTGACAGTTATAAGTGCGCAACTGTGTAGACGGTGGAACAAGCACGAGGTTGAGATTAGAGAGCTTTCTAAAAATCCTTGCCAGCTCTAGTGACTTACTCGGACCAGGATCATTACAGGAAAAGCATTCAACACTTATGAAGAACTGATGACGGCTACCAGTCAAATTCTTGAAAGACCTCTATTCTCAATTATTAACCTGGACAACAAATCTGATCTGTCCCATTATGATTTATATATTGCCAAAATCTTTGAAAAGAAAAAATCACACAACCAACCAACATAAAATAATAGAGAGTAATTTCAAATATCACGAGTACTTGTATTAAATTTTAAATTGTACAATAAGCATGATATGAACATAGCCCTAATCTCGTTGGTTAACAGATTAATGTCTAATTAATTGTACATCATAGAAAATGAGGAAAGCCGATTTTGTATTTCTCTAAAGTCTCTGAATTTTTAGTTACCTGGGAGCACCAATAGGTGCAAAACCCCAATCCAACATTTACAAATCAAGTTATAATTTTTAAAAATTTTCAAATATTAAGTTTTGCAAAAGGTTCACCAAATTTCAACAAAAATTAAAAGATTACAACATCAAGTTCACCCATATATTAAACTAAGAAAATTAAATTAAGTTTTTTCAATACTCCATAAACATGAATTATACTTTAAGAATATCCGACGTTTTAAATATTTGGGAACGATAACATAAAATAATGAAGAAATAGAGGAGGATGTAAATCATAGGATCCAAGCAGGATGAATGAAATAGAGGAAGGCTTCAAGTGTTATTTGTGATAAAAAAAGTACCACTAAAGCATAAGGGGAAATTTTATCGTACAGCTATAAGACCTGCTTTACTGTATGGTACTAAATGTTGGGTGATAAAAAGCCAGCATGAGCATAAATTCAACGTGGCAGAAATGAGAATGTTGCGTTGAAAGTTGAATGAGTGGTCACATTAGAATGGAAAGGATTAGGAATGATTGCATTAGAAAAAAAGTTGGAATAGCACCTATTGTAGAAAAATTAGTTGAAACACGTCTTAGGTGGTTTGGTCATGTACAAAGACGGCCGTTAGAGACTCCTGTACGTAGAGTTAACCAGATGGAAGACAGTCCAATAATTAGAGGTATGGGTAGACCAAAGGGTATGTTTGGTGTAAAATCCAAACAGTGAAATCGTGGTGTTTCACGATTCTCAAAAAAAATTTACATCATATTTTATACATACCAAACACACTTTTTATCATGCTTTTTCTCTCTCCTAATTTTTCTCTCTGTCTCTCTCCTCACTTTTCTCTACAGTACTTTCTTTTATTCTACAGTACTTTCTTTACGGTACTTTACATCCGTGCATTTATACCAAACGTACTCAAAGAAATCAATAAGAGGGACTTAGCTATCTTCTTTTTCCTCTTTCCACCCACTATTTATTTATTTGCTTACTTTTTATTCTTTTCATATCTATCTCTATTTATCTACTTTTTTTTTTTCTTCCCAACATATTTATTTACCTATTTTTTATATTTTCTATACCTAGATCAATTTATTAACTTTTTTATTTGTCCCATGTCTTTCTCCATTTACTTTTATTGTTTCCATGTTTATCTTCTTCCCACCATTTCTTTTTCTTTCTAACTCACATTTCTTCATTTTCCTCATCCTCTTCTTCTTTCTTCTTGCCATCATCTCTTTCTCACACTATTATGTAAATTTTTGTTCCACTTTCTCACACAGTTATGTATTTTTTCTTCATCTTTTTCACACCGTTATGTATATTTTCTTCCTTTTTCTCACACATCATGTTTTCCTTATCTCATTTTTCTTTTTTTCCTTCTTTTTCATTTTACTATTTTTTTATCAACTAGATGAAGGAATGAATGTTTATTTTTGCAAAAAAAAAAAAAATTGTGAACGGCCTCAAACCACCAATTTTAACCGATTCTTGAAGTGTCCTCTTTGTGGTTTATCCGAACCGGTCGACTGATCGGTTCATCAATTTTCCGGTTGAACTCGCCAATCCGATCCGGTTTTCAAAACCATGTAGAGAACAGAGAAGGTTGGCTCCTTGGTGTCTTACACGTAAAGGTGTAGGGGATTTTATATTTGTTTTTCTTTTATTTTCTTTGGGGAGAATTAACCAAGTGTCCCACAATCATCATGTAAATTAATTCACAGGAATTCATCAGAAATTGGAAAATAAAAGAGTTGTAGGAAGCAAGGAAACTTACAAACAACGGTATAGTTTCTATGGGACAACAATCAACATCTCAAGTACACATGTATGAATTCTTTCATTTCCCTTGACTCCTTTCTCAATGATTTTCATGTTATTAACCACTCATCGCACCACAAATTCCGTTTCATGACAGCAAATACAAAAGAAGACTCAGATTCCATCTTCACTTCTCTCATCACTTTACTTGACAAATCACGATTTTCATATATATAAATATATATCAGGTTTAGCTTTTCCCAACAGAAATTCCATGCTAAACACAGTAAAATACTTCACTATTTAGGAATTTACATAAAATAATCAATTCCAGACTTGTTTGAAGAACCAAGAAAACAACATGTAAACTCAAAGACTATGAATTAGGACTTCACTTAACTCTCAACCGATAAAAATTGAGAAGAGATGAAAAAGAGAGCTCTTGATGGCTCCGGAGCGTGTGAGAAAACGCTACCTGAATCCCTAGTTTCCAAACGAGAGAAAAATGAATTCAGAAACGAAAATCCCCAGTTTGCAGCTCGTCTCCCTCTTTCTTCTTCGGCGTTCCTTCCTCGTCGACGATCAATGGGTAACGGTATTCAATCACTTCCACCATCAACCGCCATCACGCGTTCCCTTCCCTCTCGGTCTCTCTTCTCTATCACCACTCACTCGGCTCTCTCTTTCTTTGCCCGTCACGACAGGGGAAAGGGAAAGGGGAGGAGAGTGGATTTGGATTGACGGAAGTGTAAGTAGAGTTTTCAAAGCCCATCAAGGTTACAGTTTTTTTTTTTTTGTAGGCAGTTGAAAATTTATAATTCGGCTAGTTTCATAAGTAAAAATGAGTTTGACTCGCGGATTTGACCCATTTATAGGTTGAATTGAAAAAAATCAATCCGTACAAAATAGATTCGGCCTGTTTACCCCGTTGTTTAAATGAATTTTATGGTAATTCATTTTAGTAATTATTTTTTTTATTTTTAATACACTATTTTAGTTAATAATAGAGTAAAATATCAAGTTGATCCTTCTTAGATGTCATATTTCTCAATTTGGTCCTTATTAGATATGTCTTTTCGATTTAATTCTTTTTAGATCATTCTGTTATCAATTTGGTCCTTACCGTTAAAATTACTAATTGTGGCTTAATTTTATAATTATTAAACATTAATAGGGTCTTTTAGTATAATTATTTGAGCTAATTTTATAATTTCTACAAAATTAAAAATAACACGGTGAGAACTGAGAAGAACATCATGTCTTCCATGGAAATCCCCTTCGTCTCTGGGATTAAGAAGATTGTGAACAACATCATCACCAACACCCACACTGAGAAGAAGAAGAATATCCTTTACAATGCTCAAAACACAAATAACAACTACTGAAGCCAAATTGATATGAAAAGCAGTATCTGTGACGAGATGAGATTCAGAAGAAGCTCAAATGGGAAGAGAAAGACATGGAAATCGGAGAGCTCTGAGGGGTTCGATAAGAGCCAAATTCTTGGCGTTAAGAAGAATTGCGATGTCGATGATGATGAACAACAACAGTGTAAGGGGCTTAGCGTTGTTTCTTATTCGGATGAAATTAAGAAGAATCCGATTCACGCGAGGAAGATAAGGGCGAAAACACAAAAGGCGAGATTTGAAGGGAAGACCGAATCAGATTCAATTGGGACTGCAAATCCAAATGTGGAGAGTTTAATCCAATTGAAGATTAATAATACTGATGGGATTTGCAAGGATTTTTGCGTGTGTCAATAGAAGAAGGAAGTTTCAAGTAGTTTAGAAAATGTGTTAGATTCAAATGCTGTCATTGATGATGAAGGAGATGAAGAGGACGAGATTCAGATTGAGAAGGAGAAAGAGAGTTTTGATGACGGCGGAGTAGAGGGAGGCGTCGTTATTGAAGCCCAGGTGTTTAAGAATGATAATTCTTTTAATTTGTAAAAATTACAAAATTAGTCAAAATAATTAAAGACCACAAAATTAGCTCACAGTTAATGATTTTAATTGTAATGACTAAATTAATAACAAAATAATATAAAAAGGATTAAATTGAGAATGTGAATCTAATAAGGACCAAATTGAAAAAAATGACATCTAATAAGGACCAACTTAATATTTTACTCATTAATAATATTTATTTATTAATTTATGTAAATGCATTTAAGTTCTACTAGTGTTTCAATTAATTTTCCTCTACTTTTCTTATTATATCACTAATTACATATTATTAATTATTCTATTTAATTTCTTATTGTAGTAACTAAACATAGAAAGATAGAATTGAATATATTTAGTTTGTTGACTCAATTTGCATACAGTTAATTATATGCCACCATTGCTTCTTGTGTCAAATATATAAGGCTAAAGGTCTATTTTGGTCCTCAATGTTTGCATGAAGTTTAATGTTGGTCCTCAATGTTTCAAAAGTTTAATATTGGTCCTCAAAGTTTTTTTTTTTTGGTCGATTTTGGTCCTCCAACATAACACCGTTAACTTTTTGTCGTTAAATAATGACGTGGCATGCTTATATGGCACACCCTCTCTCCTACGTGTCATATTTTAATGACGTGACATGACACATCACTGCCACGTCACCCCACATTGCCACATCATCATCTTCTCTCCTTCATCATCATCTGGGGTGACGTGGCAGTGATGTGTCATGCCATGTCATTAAAACATGACACGTAGGAGAGAGGGTGTGCCATATAAGGATGTCACGTCATCATTTAACGGCAAAAAGTTAACGGTGTTATGCTAGAGGACCAAAATCGACCAAAAAAAAAACTTTGAGGACAAACATTAAACTTTTGAAATATTGAGGATCAACATTAAACTTCATGTAAACATTGAGGACCAAAATAGTACTTTAGCCAATATATAAATATAAAGGAAGCAAGTTGGAGGTGTTAATTTTAGGGTTTAGGGTTTACCCGCCTTAAAACGAGTCGGTTGATATTTTTTGAACCCGTTTTTCACTTAACCCGTGATACATCGACCTAATTCACCTATTTTTTTAAGGTTTTTATTTTTTATTTTAAATTTAAATTTATTTAAAAAAAATTGATGACTTTTTTGATACATTCTAAATACATAATAGTACTAAAATATTAAAAAGTAATATAAATACAAAACATCCATTTTAAAAAGTATCTAAAATGTATTTAATGTTGGGGCTACAAGCAAAAATAAGAAGAATAATAGAAATAATAGAGATAAGAGATGGATATAATTAAAAAATAAATACGTGGTATTTGACCAAGGCACAGGTATCTCGTTATTTTTAAGGTAATTCACGCTTTCCACGGATAGAATTATATTCTATAACCCCGGTGTAGTGGTACCCAAGCGCGTCACCTCCAGGATACAACGGCCAAACACTCGTTTTTTTTAAAGTATACAACTTCCACACAAAGAAGTAGACAGGACTCTAGAACACCCACATATTTTCTCTATCCAAATGAAGTTAGTGTTTTCTCAAAAGCTTTCTTTCTATTCGTGTAAAGTAGGAAGGCTACCAAGACTGCAAAGTTTAGAAATTGAATACTGCAACAATTACACATTAAAGTTCAATCAGTTATGTCTCTACATGTTTAAAGGACATTCATGCGCAATAAAAAATTGTCCAACGTACACAACTCATTGAATTTTTGTTTGTGTGGTGCAAGTAGTCAAATGGGCAATCTCCACATATTAAAGCATATTCAAAATAGTAAAAAGTATATTGATTTCAAATTAATAGCCTTTGACAGTTTTGTTTTTTCATTGATTCAAATATTTAATTAAAAAGTTTATAATAATACTTAACAATTCCCCACTTATTATTATAAATTACCTCACATTATAATTTATTTCGGTAGAGATAGATTATTATACATAATATAGATGATATTGCCTTGAATTTATATTTAGCAAAAATATATATCTTGATCCAGAGTCAATAGTGATATTTGCCTTGAACTATGACTGCTTAGGAGAGACAAGATACATATCTTGCGCATAATAACCTAGGTGCAATTTATGAGCCCTAGCCCGCACATTATGCGGCCTTTGTGCGCATCCTGTTTCGTGAATGTGTTTCAAGAATATATGCCCTTTTATATTCTCTTAGGAGCGGCCTCACTCCGTCACATTCAAATACGTGAACTCTCTCAAGGGTGCTCCTGCAATTAAGATACCCCACTCTTAAGAGCTACAGATTTCATTAAGCGTTTATAAACTCAACCTCACATATACATTGCAGGAAATGCACTTACACCATAGGGATGAGTTTAAGAGTATTAAAGACTCTTATAAATGTGCATTTATTCCATAGCTACTCTATGATTCATTTTTCCCTTTGAACCAACTTATTAGGATCACTAAACACTTGGTAGGGTATCCTCATAGGTTGCCTTTTATTCTATGGGCTTAAGACCCATCCCCCTCGATGTACTCCAGACCCTTTATCTATGTAAAGCCTTTGTAAGCGGATCCGCAAGATTATCTTTTGACTTTACATATTCCACATGAATGGTACCATTATTAATATGAGATCCCAAAATACTGTGTTTTCTTCTTATGGGCCTAGATTTGCCATTATAGTAGCGATTTCGTACTCTACCCATAGCAGCAGTACTATCGCAATGTATCAATATAGGTGGTACAGGTTTTCCCCACATGGGAATTTCATTCAACATATCCCTTGACCAACTAGCCTCATCACTAGCCAATGCTAAAGCAATAAGCTCAGCTTCCATAGTTGATTTTGTAATTATTTGTTGTTTTTTAGATTTTCAACAAATTGCACAACCACATAAAATAAAAATGCAACCATAAGTAGAAAGAGAGACCCATGATAATGTATTCCAATTAGCGTCAGAATATCCTTCTAACACAGCTGGATATTTCTTATAGAACAAACCATAATTTTTAGTGCCACACAAATATCTCATAAGATATTTTATTGCACTCCAATGTTTCATACTAGGTAAACCTTCCAAGCAACCCAACTGCATAAGAAATATCAGGTCTAGTACAGTCTGTTAAATAACGCAGACTTCCAATTATACTAGCATATTCTTTTTTATCAATGATTAAACTCTCATTAATAGTGGGAAATAAATGGATATCTGACTCTAAAGGAATAGAGACATGTTTACCATCTAAAAATTCATATTTTTTCAAAAAAATTTCCACATAATGAGATTGATCAAGAAAAATTTCATCATTCATTTTTGTAATTTTCATACCAAGAATAACACTAGCATTACCAAGATCTTTCATACTAAAATTTTCACAGAGCAAATTTTTAATATTTTTAATCACATATAAGCTTGTACCAAAAATTAATAAATTATCTACATACAAGCTAATAATCACATGATCATTCTTAATAGATTTATGATATATGCATTTATCACATTCACTAGACTTAAAACCATTTTCAAGCATGCACATATCAAAATTTCCATGCCATTGCTTAGGAGCTTGTTTTAAACCATATAAAGATTTTGTTAATTTACAAACTTTATTTTCTTGTCCCTTTACAACAAAACATTCTGGTTGCTCCATGTATATTTCTTCATCTAAATCACCATTTAGAAAAACCATTTTTACATCCATTTGATGAATAAATAAATCATGGATAGCAGCAATAGCAATCAAAAATCTAATAGATGCAATTCTAGCAACTGGAGACACTACAATAAAAATCAGATTTACCCACGGACAAATCTGTGGGTAAATTAAGGAAATTCTGTGGGGAAACCAATTTCCCCACGGAACAAGTCCGTGGGTAAAATTTTCCCCACGGACGCTTCCGTGGGGAAAAATAGCCATGGAAGTCTCTCATGGGAGATCCATGGGGAAATAGCCATGGACCATTTCCGTGGGCTATTCACCACGGACCCGACCAGTCGCCGGAAACCTCCACCGCCGACCGGCTATCGGCACCATCGCCGGCGACCTCCTCCACCGCCGACTACCTCCTCCTTATATTTTTTTAAAATGGTCTAGGGAGGATTTGAACTTGGGAGATGATGCATAGTTGTGATTGCCTTAACTATTAAGCCATTTGTCATCTTTTGTTACATAAATGTAAAACATTTTATAAATATACATCTAACATATGGTTTAGAGATTTTTTTTGTTATTTTAGTCCCTAAAATCATATAATATAAAGAATTAGTTTTTCACTTGTATTAAAAATTTAATTTTAAAATTACATGAAATTTAGCTTATGTTAAATCCATTAGTTTTATCATATACTTCAGCAAATGTATAAAATGTTTTATGTAAATATGATTAATATAATTTTTTTAAAAGAATAATTTTGTTACTTTTAATAAAATAAAATCATAATAAATTAAAATTCCAATAAATTATAATCTTTGAACAATAGTAATATTATGTATTATTTTAGAAGAGAGAAATATAATTTTTTTAAATTGAAAATTAAAATTAATATTATAAACCATTTATCCACGGATTGAAAATCCGTGGCTAATTGACCACTTACCCACGGATTGTAAATCCGTGGCTAATTCTAAGAAATTACCTACGGAATAAATTCCATGGCTAATTTCAAGAAATTACCCACGGACTTACAATCCGTGGGTAAATTGACCACGTACCCACGGATTGTAAATCCGTGGGTAATGTCGTGAAATTAGCCACGGTATTTCAAGAAAAAAAATTATTATTTTTTTTATTTTCCCATGGATTACCCACGGAATATTTTTCCGTGGGTAAATTTGTGTTTTGTTGTAGTGAGAAAAAGTATCAAAGAAATCTAAATTCTCTCTTTGAATATAACATTTTGCTACAATTTTAGCTTTATATTTATCAATAGAACCATCAGGTTTTAACTTCTTTCGAAGAACCCATTTACAACCAATTGCTTTACATCCACTAGGTAAATCACAATTTTCAAGTTTTATTAGAAATAAGTGATTCCATTTCATCATGTATATATAGCTTCCTTCCAAAAATTAATTGAGTCAGGTGATGCTAAAGCCTCTTTTAAGGACAAAGGATTATCTTCGACATTATAAACTAAAAAATTTGGGCTAAAATTTTTTTCTATTCTAGCTCTCTTACTCCTTCTTGGTTCTATTTCAGTTTCAATATTATTTTCTTGGTGGGAAGAGCTTGAAATAGAAATATTTGTTTTTAATATTTCTTGACCCCCACTATTTCTTAGTTTATAAGAAAATTTATTTTCATGAAATATAGCATCACTTGATTCAATAATTGTTTTATTATCTAAGTCAGTAAATCTATAAGTTATGCTATTTAAAGAATAGCCAATAAAAACACATGTGGAAGCTTGAGGAATTAACTTAGATCTTTTTGGGTCTACATGTTTTACATATGCCAAACATCCCCATACTCTTAAAAAATTCAAAATTGGTTTATAATTTTTCCATAATTCAAAAGGAGTTTTATCTATTTTTTTATGAGGAACACGATTTAGCACAAAACAAGCAGTTAATACAGCTTCACCCCAAAAATTTAAAGAAATGCCATAATGCATCAACATAGAATTTGTCAAGTTAATTAACGTTCTATTATTACGTTCAGCTACTCCATTAAAAGCAGGTGAGTAAGGAGGTGTTACTTCATGAACAATTCCTAAATTTTTAATAAAATTATTCAACACATTTGAATCATATTCACCTCCTCTATCACTAAAACGTTTAATTTTCTTGCCAAATTGATTTTCAACTTCATTTAAAAATATTTTTAATTTTTCAAAAGCCTCACTTTTGTGTTTCATCAAATATACATAAGTATATTTAAAAAAATCATCAATAAAAGTTATAAAATATCTATTTCCACCACGAGTTAAATGACCATCAAATTCACAAATATCAGTATGAACTAAATCTAATATTTCAGAATCTTACAACACCAAGATGAGGTCTTTTTGTAATTTTTGACATGCTACAAAATTCACATTTTTCAAATTTATCGTCAATATTAGGTATTAATCCTAAATTACTCATTCTTTTCACATATTTACCATTTATGTGACATCAACGTTCATGCCAAAAATTAATAGAATAAGTCAAATAAACAAAACTTAAAGACATTTTATTCATATCAAGATTCAATTTAAACATTCCATCACAACTCACAAGCATACCCTTTGCCTACAAAATTCCCACCCTTGGTGAAAACATATTGGTCAGACTCAATAGTCTGTTTAAACCCAACTTTATTAAGTAGAAAGGCAGACATGAGATTCTTTCTCATCTAAGGAGTGTAAATAACATCCTTGAGAGTGAGAGTACGCCCAGAAGTAAAATTCAATTCTACATCTCTTTCACCCAAAATTTGAGTAGTGTGGGAGTTACCAAGCATGATGTCTCTAGGTTTTTCATAAGTTGTATAAGCCTTGAAACAATTTTTATCATAACATACATGCCTGGTGGCTCCAGAATCTATCCACCAACCATTTAATTCACCAACAATATTTATTTCAGTTATCATGGCCACTAAGGGCTCCTCAACATTGTTGGCTTGTGGTGCATTACCCTTATTACGATGTCTACAATTCTTTTCCATATGTCCTTTTTTACCACAAACATAGCAAGAGAATTAAAACTTTGGGTTGAAATTATTTTGAGTGGAATTCCCTTTATTATTGCTATTTCTAAACTTTTTCATGTTTTTACCATTGGGTTTCAATTGAGCATTTTGCTTCAAATTATTACCTTGAGGCAAAGAGTCATTGGTTCCAAGAACATTTACCTTGGGGTTAGAATTACCATTCCCATTTTGAGTCATGAGAAGATCTTGACTCCTAGCCTCATCTTCTACTCGGATTCTTGTGATGAGACTTTCTAGACTTGTCTCCTTTTGCTTGTGACAAAGATTTTTGAAACTCCTTCCATGATTGGGGTAGCTTGTCAACGATCCCAGCCACAATGAGGTTGTCTTCAATTTGTATCCCTTCGGACCGCACCTCATGAGCCAGCATTTGGAACTCTTGAGTTTGCTCCACCACAAACTTGTCATCTACCATTTGAAAGCGAAAGAAGCGACTTGCAGCATATTTTTTTTTGCACCAACTTCCTCAATATCATATTTTTTCTGCAAGGCCTTCCAAATCTTTTTGGCGGTTTCATATGATTTCTCATAATAATCATAAAATTCATCAGCCAAACAATTAAGTAAATAGTAGCGACAATTATATTCATCTCGTTCATTTTTTCTACTTTTTCAACATGATCTTTTTTCAGTATCATTCATGGAATCAATAGGAGTCTTTTTTGGATTCCTTTTCATGAGTACATAAGATACTTTTAAACGATTTAAATAAAATAAAATCTTCCCTTTCCACCTCTTGAAGTGAACACCTTTAAAGCGAAAGGGTTTGTTAAGATCACCAACTCCATTCTTATTTTCAGTTGTAGCCTCCATGATAGTGATGAATTACCTTAAACGTGTTAGGGCTACAAGCAAAAATAAGAAGAATAATAGAAATAAGAGAGATAAGAGATGAATCTAATTAAAAAATAAATACGTGGTATTTCACCGAGACACGTGTATTTCATTATCTTTAAGGTAATTCATACTCTCCACGAGTAGAATTATATTCTATAACCCCGGTGTAGTGTTACCCAAGTGCGTCACCTCCAGGATACAACGGCCAAACACTCGCCTTTTTTTAAAGTCTACAACTTCCACACAAAGAAGTAGACAGGACTCTAGAACACCCACACCTTTTCTCCACCCCAAATGAAGTTAGTGTTTTCTCTCAAGCTTTCTTTCTATTCGTGTAAAGTAGGAAGGCTACCAACACTGCAACGTTTAGAAATTGAATACTGCAACAATTATACATTAAAGTTCAATCAGTTATGTCTCTACACGTTTAAAGGACATTCATGCGCAATAAAAAATTGTCCAATGTACACAACTCATTGAATTTTTATTTGTGTGGTGCAAGTAGTCAAATGGCCAATCTCCACATATTAAAGCATATTCATAACAGTAAAAGGTATATTGATTTCAAATTAATAGCCTTTGACAGTTTTGTTTTTTCATTGATTAAAATATTTATAATAATACTTAACATTTAAACATCTAAAAATTCAAGTCAAATATATGTCTCAAATTAAAAGGTAAGCCAAATACAAAAATACTAAAATATTACATCAACTTCCAAACATTTAAAATGCAAGCCATAAAAAACATACATCCAAATACTGAAATACATAATAATAGAACATTATACATCTTTTTTTTTTTGCCAGAACATTATACATCTTTTGAATTAAATAAAACAAGTGAGTTTACATTAAATATAATAATTTTTAATAATATATATACGGGTTTATCTGGCACTTGTTAATTTTTCTTTTGATTAGTGGAAAAGGATTACTTTTTTTTTTTTAAAGTTGGTGAAAAGTCAACCAACACATTTTTTAAGGTCCTCCCATTGGTTGAAGGAAATCCTTAAAGAGTGTCGTACTGGTTAGTAAAACCATATATATATATATATATATACGGGCCAATCCACCAAACTTGCAGGTTAGGTGGGTCGAGTTGCTGTCAACCCATTTATAAACGAGTTAGGATTTCTGAACCCAACCCACCTACTTAGTGGGTTAAACGGGCCAACCTGATGGGTTGGACCCGTTTTGACGGCTCTAAGTGTAAGTGCATACACAATTTATGCATTTTAGAAGATGTACACTTTAGCATATCTGAAGTGTTTAACCTAATAAAAAGAAAAGGATTTTTATTTTTTAGGGTGATAATATTTTTATTATTATGGGTGCGTATAGTATACGAATTAATTTTTTAAATTCAGAAATCTTAATTTCAAGAATGTCATAAAAGTTGTTTGATTTAACTTTTACATTCTTCGGAGTATTTTTCAAGATTCCTAAGAATGTTACATACTTGCATTCGATTCAACTTTTATAATTTCATGAATGTTTGGTAATTTTTCAAATATGCTATTGATTGTTTTTTTAAATAGTATTAAATCGATTTTGGTTTCTAGTAAAAATGTGGGACCACAAAGGGAAGTGGCCTTAGGGACTTGTTCCATTGATTGATTTTTTAAATAGTATTAAATCGATTTTGGTTTCTAGTAAAAATGTGGGACCACAAAGGGAAGTGGCCTTAGGGACTTGTTCTTAGGTGCTTACGTACCCCAATAGGGGATCAAAGTCCACGTATAGTTCGAAAGAACATCCAGAGGGACCACAGTGGGAGTTACCTAAAAAGGTATCGCCTTTGTGTGTGGTTAGGATGCTAAGGGCGCTTAGAGATCGCCTATGAGGAGCCAAGGGCTTTGCAAGGTTGCTGATGGCAGGCTTGGAAGGGAACACTCACGGTGGTGGGCTTGACAGAGGTGGTCACGTTGGAGGACGTGACGTCACAGTTGTAGAGTACTTCTAGATGGAGTTAGAACGTGGGAGGAATGCTAGAGAATGTGGAGAAATTTTGTATGCAATGGTTGTAGTGTCTAGGGTTAATGTGTGTGAACCAGGTATTTATAATAAGCATCGTAGGCTGAGCCGTAATTAAGGTATAATCTAGGTCAAATAAGATTGATTTAGCGTGATGTCAGTGTTCTGCCAATTATGGCGTAAGATAAGTCCCTTAAGTCTAGGGTGTGAAGACCGTGCGCTCGACGGAGTCGCTACCAAGTTTTTCATAAAAAGCTGGAAAAGAAAAATAGTTCAAAATTTGAAGTGAAAGTGGATTTTTAAAAGAAATGGGTTCGAGAGTCTGCTTGAGATGAAGGAAAGGTGTTAGGCACCCCTCTTCCCCCGTCCGAAGACGGTTACCCCAAAAATTAATACTTAAATTGTTTGGCCTTAAAATGTTGGAAAAGAACACAAAACAAGAGAGAAAACAAAGATGGACTTGACCTAGGATAAGAGCCTAGGGCCTATGTACCCTCAAAGAGGGATCGAAGTCCACGTAGTTTGTAAGGAATGCAAGTGTGTGGGTGTGGGGGAGACTCATCAAGCAAAGGCTTAGATGGTCTCCCAATGCAATGTGCCTAAAGAGACAAAGGCCCCTCGGCACCTGTCTACCATGAATTACATTCAAATAAGTAACAAGATTTAGAAAAGTGTGTGTGTGAGTGCTCATCAGGCAACGCGCCCAGATGGCATGAATACTAGTGCTCCTATAGAAGCAAAGGCTCCTTGGTGGCACTAGGTTACACATATTTATGTAAAATAAATTATATATTTAATTTTCTTTTTATTTTTATAATACACGAAAAAAAAGAGGAGACACACTTCTGCACCTAAAATTCAGGGGGTAGCGACCTATAAAAGGATGGGTACCCTCAGCCTCGGTTCACAATCCCGAGGCCATTAAAAAGTCAGGGGGTCGCGACGTACAAAATGATACGTTGCGAACCTCTACTTCTGAACAGGGGGGTTGCGTCGTACAATAAATTTTCAGAAAATAACACAGGGGTGCTCAAATACAAGCAGGGGGTCGCAACGCTCTGGTTTGAAAATTGGGGTCCTAGACCTCGAATCTAAGACACAGAGGAGATCTAGGTCAACCCTTGGAGTGGCTCAATGGCCTGGCTCCAGTCCTCACGGATCCAAAAACTTTGAAGGGGATGACTTGAGTAAAGGAAGTGGTAACAAAGAGTGTTGGCTTTAAATAAAAAGGGGAGGTGTTTACCTAGTTCACGGTAGTCCGGTAGCCTTTTGGGAATCAGAATCTCGATCCGGTCAACTAAGGCCGAGCCTCCTATTTATAGTGACCGCACCGACCATATTCCTGGAAACAAAATCCGGCCATTTATGGCACGGGGGTCACGACGTACACATTTATATGTCATGACGGGCGCCTGATTTCAAATCTGGTTGGATTCGGCCATAAATGCATTGGGGGTCGCGACGTAGCAATTCATACGTCACGACAACCTCTCACCTGGCACTTGGGGGTCGCGACGTATGAACCTGTACGTCGCAACCCACGTGTTCAGATTTCCCTCTTTTATTTCTTTTTCTTTTTTCCTTTTTCCTATTTATTATTATTATTTTGTTTATTTTTACTCATATTCAATTTTTTTTTTGTGTTTTTTCTTTTTCTTCTCCTTTTTTCATTGTGCTTTTTGGGGCCGGACAAAATGTGGTGTCCACAATGGGCGCGAGCGTACATGGACTTATTATGAGATGAAGTCAACGTTGAAGCGTGAAAATTTGAATTTTTGTTGGCGCACTCTATCTATTGTGCGGAGCTTTTGCGCCTACAGTTGGGCGAAGCTCTTTTCGTCTGATTGGTCTTAGGCGAAAATTTGAAGAGACGTGTATCTTCACAGATTTTGAAGAGATTTTTTGCTGGAGAAGTTCTATCCCTTTTGGTGGGAAAGATTAGACACACGTCATTTATTTCGAGGAAAATGGCTCCATTACCTTTCATTAAGTTGCAGGACTAGAGTAGTTAATGATATAACTGCTGTCAATTTGCAGTTGGCTCGAGGTGTGATAAATGCGTTGTCTAGCGTGTTTGCTCTCTTGGGCGAACGTCTATCGGGGATTTCGCTGAGTTCCTGACCCTTCAGTTTCTTTGATGATCCGAGGGAATCCTGGTGATGGGCCATGTGTCGTGCTCTCTCTGCGTTTTTCCTCTTTTCCCAAATCAAAATTTCCCGTGCGCGTGGGAATCTTTACGATCTTTTTGGTCTTTTCCCTTTAGGTATCTGTGTTGTGTGCTTCCTATTTAAGGTTCCCTTCTCTTTCTTTTTACCGTATCCTCAAGACTTTCCTAGTTCCAGGCTCTCGGTGTTCTTGTTGAGTTGCTTTGCTCTCCAACTCTACGTTCAACTTCGTTTTCCGTTCTTCTCCTTTTGCGATGGATCGTAAGTTCTTTTTCCTTTTACCATTTGATAAGGCCCTATTTTATATAATATTTTTATCTTATTTTAGGGTTCTTATTATATTTTTTGGACTTAATTGCATTAATTATGATAAATTTAGCTAAAGAGTAATTACATGAAAATAATATTAAAAAAGTTAAATTGTTATATTTTTTTGTGATTGCTTTTTAATTAAAATATTTTAGAATGATTATTTTATATTGGGTTTATTTTTATTTTGTAGGTTAAAAAAATAGATTAAAAAAAAAAGGAAAGGAATTCAACCCCAAAATAAAGCCTAAATCCAAATCACCATATCTTACTAACCAAGCCCACCTCACGCCACTTTGTCAAGCACATTGGAGGGAGGCTGAAAATTTTTCTATTAGGTCAAGTCTATTTGAATTATTGAAAAAAAATTGGTTAGGCAACAAAAACTTTTCCCCAATTTTCTCTTCTGTTTCGGCGCTACACAAGGGCAAAAAATTCACCATCATCACACGCCATTTTCCACCTCTCTTCTTCATTCCATCTCACTCCTTCAATCTTCACGCCACTCCATCACCATAATCTTCCATCCATCACCAATACACCCTACATCATAATCACTCATTCATCATCATTTCTATCACACTTCTTCATCTGGCCAAAAAAAAATATCACACTTCTTCCCAAATTTTCTTCTCCGTTTAGACGCCACCTCACTACCATCATCTTCACATTTTCATTTCTTGCACCATGGATGAAGGGAAGGGTATTGTAGCATCTCTCTCAATGTGTGGCTAGATTTCCTTGCTTATTGGAGATGGAGATTAAGACTTGAGTTCCTATTCTACAAAGGGAAGTTATTTTATCTCAATACCTAATTTTAAATTGTATATTTGATTTCCTAGTTTAGGATTTATCTTTATGCAATTTAGAATCTTAGATTTAATGGGTACATTGTCTATGTGTATTGGGTGATTAAGATTTAGATTGATTTTAGCAACTTGATGATTGTATAGAAATATTGCCTTTACAATGCAATTAGAAAGTATTTTCTATTATATTCATGATTAGAGAATATAATCTTATATGTTTGTATTTGATTGTCTCGGTTGAGCAATGTTTAATAGATGAACAAGTTGCTTTTGTTTAATTTTAATCATACACTAAGTGGTTTTTAATTGTGTCTTTTGGAGTAATTGCTAGCTATGGTAGTAGGAGTAATTATTAAGAAAGAACACAAGACTCAAGTGGTACCTTGAGGTTTTCCCTTAAGACTTAGTGAAAAAATAATTTCCATATTAATTTGAACTATAATAGCTATAATTCCATTTCCAATGGCATTTTTAATATTAATTCCAACTTCTTTTTAATTGGCCTATTCAAGAAAAAAACAAAAAATAGTAATTTAGGTTCTCTTTATTTACATTTAAGTTTACTTTGATTGCATTTCTCATTTAGTAGATAGCTTAAAAATCCAAAATGTCACTTTAGTTTGTTAATTGCATGTTTTTAATACTTAGTTTAGCCTAGGATCTTAGATAAATGTTCCTTGAGTGATACAATCCGAGTTACGCTGCTATATTGCATTCTGATTCGGTTAATTTGGTCAACCTTGCGATGGGTGCGATCACCATTGTTTTCTTTTTCTTTTTCCTTTTTCTCTAAGATCTCCAATTTTCTAATTTCCTGGGTTTGTTTTCCAGCTGTTGGAGTTCTCTTTCGTTCTTCCTCCTCAGGTCAGTCCAATCGTCATCGTTTCGAGTCTCCTCACAAGCAAGATCGATCTGACAAGCACCGCTATCCTAAATCCGAAAAGGTCAAGCGGAGAAGCCTCCTAAACCCTAAGGTTCTGACGCTGAGAAACAAAAAGGTCTCTCTTCCCTTTCTAGAAAGGAGAAGAGGGTATTTGATAAGAATGTTGCTGGTGGGGAATTTGCAAGGCCTTTCGATATGGAGGCGATTCCTTCTTGGTTTCTTTGGCATCTTCTCAGGACGTCACTAAGATGACTTCTCCGTTGCGTGCGCGCCTCCATGGGGATAATGCGCCGATGAATATTGAGTCGACGTCTAAGCGACCGCGTTTGGATGTCGAGGCTGATACGATAGAGTTGAGGGTTTTTTCTGATAGGCCCAATGGGGCGAGGTCTAATGTTGGTGATGAGTCACCAACTCGGGCGACAATGGTTCACGTGCGGGTTGATGGAGTTTAGGTTGGCGCAGTTGGAATGGCGCTTGATGCTGAGGTGGTGAGGGTGCTTGGTGATATTGAGCCCTTAAAGGGCAAGAGGGAGGATTTGGCGTGTGAGAGCGCTTCGCTTGTTGTTGACGAGGAAGGTCGGATGGGCATATGGTCCCCAAGTTAAGTGGATAAGCCTCTATTCGTCGCGGGGGTTCGAGTTCTTCTAAAGGTCCTGGGATTGCCCAGGTTTAAAATTTGTTCTTTTGTGGGGGAGGGGGTTTCCCATTTTATGGATTTTGCCCATTCTTGGGTTTTGAGGATTTTAGCCCTTTTTTTGGGCCTTTTGTTGGATTTGGAGTTGTTTCCCCTTTTTGCAATTTTTAGCCTTTGTTGGGTTAATTTTGAAGTTTTTGCAACTTTGTTCATCCTTATGCTTGTCTTGCTATTTTACGCTGTTTAGTTTTTCCTTAAGTCGCTATGAACTAGGCTTTTAGTTGCAAGCTTTATGATGGCTTTTGAGGCTTGTTCCATTTGGAACCGATTTGCATTGTTCAGATAGGTCTGGACTCTGTCCGACGTCCCAGATTAAGTGAGTCTAAGGATTTCAATTTGTTTGTTTGAATGCGTTCGAAAGCTTACTAGCTTGTAGACTGTTTATTAAGCTTGTTAGCTTGTATGAGACTTAGTGTCTCGAGAAGTTTCCCTTTGTTTGGCGATCTTTCCAGTATTTTGCTTTTGCGTTTGTTAGATTTTTAGCTTCCCAAAATTGGGCGCTATATGGGACCAACATACCTCCCGTATAGGTGAGTCATTGTCATTCACGACCAAACGACGCCGTGAACTGCGACGAATGGTGGGGCGAAGATCTCCGGAAGTTTCTGAAACATCATAACCCTCAATTCTCATACAGGGAACTCCTATGTGTACCAGATGGTGTACAATACTTTCAAAAAGAAAAAGAAAGAAGCACATAAACAAATTAGGGAAAGCAAATACCTTTAGCCATAGTAGAAGAAGAATGATCTAGCGGGTATAAACCCTAGACAAATCGAACACAACAGAAGAACTCTGCAATAACGAAAAGGGGAAAATAAACCTAAGAAATCTAAAGTGAAAAAGCGTTAAAATGAGAGGAAGAGGCAACGGAAGGGAAATCATTACCTGACATAGCACAGAAAGCATAAGTAAAGAAGATGATCACCCAAGATCGTCGAAGGGAAAAAAGGAACCTGAAAATCCAAAGGAGAGAATAGAGAATACGAAGGCATAATTTGAAAAGACTGAAGAAGAAAGCAAATTAGGCGCTAAAGTCCACATAAAAAACTCCTAGAAACCCTTAGGCTGAGGTTTAGGGTTTAGGGTTTAGGGTCTTGATGATCACCCAAGATCGTCGAAGGGAAAAAAGGAACCTACTTGCAGATGCGCCGAGTCCCATTCTGCTTTTATAAAGCCCAATGGCTTCAGCAAAACCCTTAGGCTTGAGGGATTTATGGTATTATGAACCCGGCACCCCAGCACATGCCCGCTTCTTGGCAGCCAGTAATTATTTGAATTTTTTAACTTAACCGCTTTTCCCGCCTATTGATCACAAGTTTCCTCTCACCTTGAGCCTATATAATGAGCCCCCTTGCAACCTTTTAAGATCATCATCTCCAATAGCCCATAGCGCAAACATTTGCATACGTTGCCTAGTGCCCATACTTAAGATTCTCTACAGCTTGAAGCACTGTCCTCTCATGAACTACAAGGGCTCTGATCTCATCTTCGAGTACGTAGGCTCTCACCTCTCAGGCCACGAGCCTGGGTCGAGTCCAATTCTTTTTAGCCTTCATCCTCTCCCGTTCTCTGGTTAGAGGTGGGGCTTATTCATTCATTATTGAAATATCATTGTATTCTGCAAAGTTGAGAGGAGTGAAGTGTACTTTCCCCAAAGATATTTGTCAACCTTAAAAATTCTTCGGTCAAAATTTTATTTTGGTCATTTATCTTTACCACAAATTCGAAATTGGTCATTTATCTTTCAGAAGCTTTAAATTGATCATTTATGTTTCCCATAAGTTCTATATTAGGTTTTCCAAGAAATTGCTTCTCTCACATTGGTTTCTCGAACCAGTCCATAGCTTCAGCGCTACAGAAAAGATTGTCGCTAAGTCGTCGGGTTCGTCTCTCTCAAAAATATGAATTATTGTTTGCATTTGTGATTTGAAGGATTACCAAGTTTGCTAATTGTGTGTATGTATGATGGAATGATGCAAATGCATACCGTACAGATATAAAATGGTGGAAGAAGCTTCGTTGAAGGCGTTAGAAGAATTAGAGATACTTGTGATAAGTTCTCAAAATCAGAAAGGCAAAGGGATGCTACGGTAATAGTAATACTAGTCTTAGTCAATATTTAACACCCAAACGCAATGCCTCATTGCTCTTAATTAATTAAATAATTAAATTGAATATATGAAATGAAATTAATATTTCTAATTGACTGAATTAACAAGGAGGGTGGGAACTGGACGAATCTAAGAAGGAAGCAGCTTTGCGAGAGAGGATAGAGGAAGCAAGAGTGCGAGTCGTTGTTGTTGGGGTAACTCAATATTCTTAATCACACACTTAATCACTTACTCCTGAGTGATGTTGAAGGAGGAGGAAGAGGAAGAAGGAGAAGAAGAGAGATAATAAATTCACTTCAGCACGTTACATCAGCACTTAACAGAAGAAATTAACGGACTTAGACGGAAGGACCAATATAAAACTTATGAGAAACATGAAAGACCAATTTAAAACTTTTGAAAAATAAAAGACCAATTTAGAATTTGTAGTAAAAATAAAAGACTAATATAAGATTTTGACCAAATTATTCTTGAGTCGCTTTACATGTCATTTTTATGCTTTCTATTCTTATCGAGTAAGCTAAGGACACGAGACAAATAATCTTTTTCAAGAAGCATCTTGTGTCGGGTAGTTTAAGAAAATCGAGAAACTATGGCTATGTTCTTTAGCAAGATTTGTTGATAGGGAGAGGCAGAAGCCTTCTCCCTCCTCTTTTCTTCTTAACAAACAAACTCCACTTTTTGCAATGTACTAAAATTATGTTTTTGCCCGTACTTTTTTACCCACTTTTATTCCATTCTCACTTTTAATATAAGGACAAAATGGTTATTTTATCCACTTTTATTCTATTCACATCACATTGACATAACTTTTATGGACTGTTACTCAAACGAAAACTTGAGCATTTTAATCTCCACCGTTTGGTGTTGGAACGTTGATATTTAACAAACTTTCAAACTGGAAAAGTTACATTCATTCTGGTAAAAAATGCGAATCAGCATCTTTCCCAGTCGCACATTTGACCAAAAAGTTGAGCTCCTATCTTTTTACATGTAGGAAAGGTTTGAATTTTCTACCCATAAGAAAAATAATAGTTCATATTTACAGATTAAAGGCACTGCCCTCATTCGTCATCTTATGATCCAAAAATTAGCAGAGGCTAGAAGGAAAATTTTGTATGTTAGAAGCACCCGTAGCCTGGAAGGTCCTTTTAAAAATCGACCAGGATGAGAGCTGAGAAAATCGCAATCAAGGATGAACCCAAGGAAAATGTACAGTGAAGCTGAAATTCCCAAACGACTGGCCATAGGCATCTTCCTCTTGGTGATAGATAAAAATGCTGCATCTGGCTGGTTTCCATTCATCAAGTCCATTCTCAAGAGAGGGTTAAACAAGAATAGCAGCTAAGAGACAATAGAGAATTCTTGTTGTTGTTGTTGTCTAGGCATCATAACAGCCAATTGCAGTTCACCTAGCTGGCATAACCTCACTGGATTTTTGAATATTGTGATCTTGGCAACATTGTCTCTCATTAGTGCTACATGAGCAATACTAAAAGAATCACCTTTTTCAAATGCAAACTGCCATTCTCTCATTGTTATAATGAACCAGTCTTTTTTGGGTGATCTCGTTGCTTTAACTTCAATAAACTCTTTACTGGTCTCATGCCCAATGACTAGGTCGTATGGAAGCCCTGTTTCATTAACTTCATTAACCCACTTTACAGATGCCTTGCCAACTTTCCCAACATAGTATTTGCACGCAAGAAGCTCACCTAGTCTGCCTGTTACCCTTGCTTGTGCTGCATCAAATGTGCCAGTCTGTAGCTTATCTCTCCTGCTGAAAGCTGGAGAACTCGAGGAAGGTTCATCAAGAGCCTCTGCTAAGGTAACAGAGCGAGATTCGGTATGGAGATCAAAAGCAGTCTGATAGCAGTCTTGGCTAGACTGGCCTTCCATGTTGACACTTTCACGCAACACTAATGACACTGAACCTGCTGCTGCCTCATCTTTAATAGTCCAGTCAGTTGCAATTGATTCTGGATCTGCACAAACTGGTGTGGATTTAACAATCTCAAATTCATCATTCTTCGTTTCAATACAGCTGCTAGTCTGGGCAGCCTGTGTCTTGAATCCATAGGCACGGGCATAATTAAAATCTGGCGCAGTTTTCCAATCAGCAGGTGGCCATTTTGTGTTCACTGTCTTCCTTCTTGAAAAGATCTGTTCATTTGTCAATGGGACATGATCTGGCAATGAAAAGAACTGTTCATTTGTCAATGGGAAATGATCTGGTAGTTGCAAATTATCATTATCCATCAGTGAAGACAAAGAGAGTGCCCAAACTGATCCTTCGTTCAGAAGTTTTGGCACATTTTGGCTAGTTGATATGAAAAATTCTACTTGTTCCATAGAGGAACCAGATTCTACCATGGTTGTTATCATATGAAGAAAATTTGCAAAGTGTAACTCAGGAGTCCCATCAAATAACAAACGAGAAAGCTCCATGAATAAGGAATGATGATCTGATTCTTGGGTGGTGTACAGAATATTTTCCTGTAACAAAATATATACATGTACACATATATAAGGATATAGGTTTTGAGGTAAGAAACTAATTACAGGAAAGTTAGTACAGTTAAGACTAATATGAGCAAATGACATTCATATTATATATCTCCAGGTACAGAAATTGCTTAATCTGTGTAAAGAATCAAATAATTGAATTTCTAATACTACTGGTACTAAAATCTCAAAATTCACTTGGATACATGAAGACGAGTTGAGGATCAAAGTATCTAGAAACTTGTGCTTCCTAACAAGTGCCCAGTAAGAATGAAACTCATCACTTAAATTTGGGATTCAAAGTTATGAATATATATATACACACACACATATTTGGTAGTCTCCAGCTTGAGCAAAGAAATTTTACCGGATTTTTAAAATTGATGTTGTGTTTTAAGTATTGTAAAATTTCAAGCCAATTGAACACTTGCATCAGGTATCCTTTTCAGTTTCATCCAGAAATATTCATTTAAAAATGAACGTAAATTCTGTATTAAAAATGATAACTTTGAACATACCTGCAGAAGACAACTACATTCAACGCGCTTTTTTGACACACTGCCACAGCTCTTTATGACATTCCTGTAGTATAACTTCTCAACTACAATTACTTTAAGGTGATTCAGAACATCAAATCCGGACTGCTTCAGTTTAACATATTTATCATTATGACGTTTATGTACGTAGCGCTGAGCATATGGCAGGACCCAGTTAATCAATGATGTTTTCACGCTGCAGTCAGCAATACCATGATATATTGCTTCCCGAGTTACAACCTGCACATAATGCACTAATGTAACATTTGAAACCAAAATCATACTAATAATCTCTTTCTAAAGTGAAAAGATTCAAATTACTGAAAACATGCTTCAGCTTGCTCGTTCCACTTAAAAAATGCTGTGTTTCAGTTTAGTTGAGAGGAGTAACGACAATGAAGATTTCTCCATGGCCAAATATTAGGGTAAATGGAGTATATGGGTTTAGAAGCCTCATGCATTCCTTGAGGATTCCTATTTCCTATGTTTTCCAGGTTTACCATAGATTTTTTTCCCTAGATTCTAATTGCTCTGATACCAAATTGATAGGAACCTCCTGTTATATTACTAAAATAACACAACAGGAACAACCAATAACATCAAATTAGATAATTACTCTGATATTAACCACCAAACAGTATCATAATGGCAAAACAATCACAGCTCAACACCAGAAACTAAACCAGCACAATATAGAAAATAAACTAGCACTGTATCACTAGTCCTTACACTAGAAAATAGAAGAAAACATAAATGACGAAAACATAAAGGTAATTGTTATGAGTTGTATATATTAAATAGCGCTGACTAGGATAAATATATTAGTGATTTTATAGGCTTAATGATATAATTTACGGTTTTCCTCTTGTGTGTATATATATGTGGACCCTCTATTGAGAGAAATACAGAAATTATTCAATCCTATCTAAGTAACATCGTACCAGAGCTATTTGTAATTTCGTGAGGAGTTTCTAGGGGTTCTCTGTTTTTCCTATGAGGCTTTAGAAAGTTACAGTGTCTTATGTTCGGAAGCTTCAGAGGCCCACTGTCAAAGGTGCCATAGATCACATGACAAGTAATACCAATATTTTCTCTAGTTTCCAATCACACAAAGCATATTCCAAAGCAACCATAACCGATGATTCAACCTATAACATTGTGGGATTTGGATAACTCCTATTACCTTGTCATCAGTTCTAAGTCTACCCAATTTTACCTTTAATTTGTTGCCCATATGTAGACTTACGAAAGGCCTCAATTGCTCTCTCATTTTATCCTGATCACTATACTCTTCAGGATCTTATGACAAAGAAAACTATTGGTAAAGGACATATATCTAATGGTCTCTATATTTTCATGCATGGATGACTACAACAGTTGCTTGCTTTGGTGTTACTTCTCCTTTTGAAGCGCATTGTCAGTTGGGACATCCTTCTCTGCCCTCATTGAAGAAGCTATGCCCTCAGAGTTTCATGACGTGACTTCACTGGAATGTGAATCATGTCGATTTGCAGAACACCATCGTCTCGTCAGTTCCCAGAATTAATAAACGAGCCGAGTCTGCCTTTGAATTAGTTCATTCAGATGTTTGGAGACAGTGTCCTGTTATGTCTAAACCTAGATTCAAAGTATTTTGTCACTTTTGTAGATGACTTCTCTCGAATAACTTGGACATATTTTATGAAGAATCGATCAAAAGTGTTTACCCATTTTTTTGCATGTGATGAGATTAAAACTCAGTTCAATGTCTCTATGCGCATATTGAGAAGTGATGATCCTAAGGAATACTTGTCAAAGTCATTTCAGAAATACATGACTCAACATGGTATTCTCCATCAAACTTCATGTGTTGATACACCTTCCCAGAATGGGTAGTTGAGAGAAAAAATTGACACTTAAGACTGCCCGAGCATTGTAGTTCCAGTCAAAAGTACCTAAGCAGTTTTGGGCCAATACAGATTTAGTATGGAGCACTCTAAACCAATGACTACACCACTGGCTGCCCATTTTCAGCTGTCTTCAGTGCAATGTCCAAAGACTGAAGCAGAGTTTGAGGAAATGTCAAATATTCCTTATCAGAGAGGGACTCTTATGTATGCTATGGTGTGTTCTAGACCAAATTTGGCTTCTGCAGTTAGTGTGGTGAGTCGTTACATGCACAACCCTGGAAAGTATCATTGGAATGTTGTCAAATGGATTCTAAGATATCTACAGCTGGGTTTGGTGTTTGCTAAGAGAAAATCTGGGTTAAAGGTCACTGGATATGTGGATTCTAACTTTGCTGGTGATAGGGACAAGAGGAAATCAATTTCTTTTTTTGATAGAAAAAGAAGTATTATTAAGAAAGAAAGAAGGTACAAATGAAGAGGACAAGAAGTCCTCTAATCAAACATAATTAAGAAAAGAAAAACAGGGAAAAGAAGCAAAAACTTAGCTCAACAGAGCATTCCAGTCCCTTTGTAAATCCGTAATAGAAACCCCTCTAAACATTCCATTCGTTGAGACCCATAGTGACGCCAAGAAGGTGATTCTATCCCATAAAAGATGAGGAGAGATGACCTTATTGTTGAAGACCCTAGCATTTCGCTCTAACCAAAGGCACCACAACGTTGCAAGAATTGCAGCATGCCAAAGAGCTCCATGTTCTTTGTTCCACCCAAAGCCCGTAAACTTGATAGAAAGAAAACTACCTAGGTCCTGCGGGCATACCCAACTCTCCTCAAAATAGCCAAACAGTTTATTCCAAAGAAAACTTGCCACCTCACAGTGAAGAAAGAGGTGACTATTTGTCTCCGAGTTACCAAAGCACATCACACAAACATTAGGAGATAAAGCCTTACTAGGACGCCGGGTTTGTAGCAAATCATTGGTATTAATTCTGTTAAGCGCTGCCGTCCATACAAACGCCTTAACTTTAGACGGCACCTTGATCTTCCAGAAGGATCTAGATAAGACTATACAGTTCCTGTTAGTGCTTCTAGTCAAATATCTGAAAAGAGAAGAACACGTGTAGGAGCCCGAGGGATTTAAGTTCCAAGTTCTTCTGTCAGGGGTTGCAACAATACGAAAAGGTGCAAGAATATCCAGCAACAAAACAATATCATCAGCAAGCCGATCATTAAGATTTCTCAAAAAGTGGAAATTCCAAGAAACTTGACCATTATGAACAACCCGAAAGTCAGAGATTCGGCCATTATGTAAAGACGATATACCATAGAGGCGGGGGAAGAGCTCACAAAAAGATGTCTCACCTATCCAGTTGTCCTCCCAAAAGCGAAGGCGCATACCGTTGCCAACTCGAGGGGTAAGAAAAGTCGAAAAGGATGGGTAACCCTGGGAAATAAATTTCCAGGGACTAGCATGTGTTGCAACATTTCCGGGATTAGCATCCCATCCATTCTGTTGAACCCCATATTTGCTCTTGATTACCCTGTGCCATAGGGAATTCGGTTCCAAAGGAAAACGCCAAAGCCATTTAGTGACTAAAGAGACATTTTTAGCCACTAAATTGCCTAGACCCAATCCACCATCCTTCTGTGGTCTACAACACACTTCCCAACTCACCAAATGGTCCCTCTTGATCTCACCCTTTCCAGACCATAGAAAATCCCTCATAATATTCTCAATCCTCTTGGACACCTTGGTTGGAACCTTAAACAAGGAGAGATAATACAAAGGAATACTAGATAAGCATGCTTTAATAAGAGTAATCCTACCACCAAGAGAAAAATACACCCCTTTCCAAGTCTCAAGTCTTCTAGAGATCCTATGAATCACCGGATCCCAAAAAGACTCTGCCCGAGGGTTCCCCCCTAACGGAACACCCAAATAAGTCAGCGGCCACTTGGACACTTCGCAACCCACCATCTCTGCCAGGTTCCCAACGACACTGTCATCAATATTGATCCCTGCCAAACCGCATTTAGAGAGGTTAATACGAAGCCCTGATACAATTTCAAAAACTTGAAGCAGGGAAAGAACATTCTGGAAATTCTCCTTATCGTCGGGAAGGAACAGGATGGTGTCATCAGCAAACTGTAAGTGAGAGATCTCTACCTCCTCGCTACCAATCCTCAAACCTCTCACCTCTCCTACCTCCATCCCCCTAGAGAGCATCCGACTTAAGACATCCACTACTATTGTGAACAAGAAAGGAGATAGAGGATCCCCTTGCCTGACGCCGCGGGACCCTTTAAACCACTCTTTAGGCTCACCATTAACTATCACGGCGAAGGCCACAGAAGAAAGACAGCCTCTTATCCATTTCCTCCATCTATCCCCAAAACCTTACGGTTGAGGACCTTATCCAAAAAGCCCCAATTAACCCTGTCATAGGCTTTCTCAAAGTCCAGTTTAAAAACCAGGCCTTTCTTCTTCTGACACCTGACATCTTCCACTACTTCGTTAGCCACTAAGGCTGCATCCAGAATTTGCCTGCCCCCTACAAAGGCACTTTGGTTTTCTGAGATTGTATCAGCAAGTACCTCCCCTAATGTTTAGTTTCATATTTTCCTCAAGTGCAATAAGCTGGAAATCTAGCCTACAATCTATTGTAGCTCTCTCAACCACAGAAGTTGAGTATGTGTCAGCCACCAAGCGAGTTAAGGAAGCTATATGGTTAATGGGGTTAGCAACAGAACTTGGTTTACCACAAGATTCAGTTGCGGTTTTCTCATATAGCTAGTGTGCAATACACCTAACAAACAATGACCCCTTTCATTCTAAAACCAAGCACATCAGTGTAAGGTTTCACTACATCAGAGATATAGTTGCAGGAGAAGTTTCACTTCTAAAGATTCACACTTCATAAAAGCCAGCAAACATGTTGACAAAGCCTTTTCCTGCTACTAAGTTTGTGTTATGTGTGAACTTGGTGTCTCTGTTTGTAATTCCTAGAATGTTTTATAGCATAGAATTTGTTTGGTGGAGTTTGGTTAGAAAGCAATACTTGTATCTTTAAGTGTCAGATATGGTACTAATTTCAGTTAAGTCATTCTGTTAGGATGTTTTCTGTTAACCCTACTGTTGTTAATAGGTTTTCAGTTACAGCAATATTTCTATTCTAATTAGTTATTCTGTTTTGTAGTTTTTTTAGTTGTAACAGTTTTTGATAGTTAGCTGCTATTGCCTCAGGTATCTCTCTATAAATACCTGACTCAATGCCTTCTCAGCATTACTCTATCTTTTGGTGGAATGAAAAGTCAGAATTCATTCTCCTACTTGGGAGTTCCGTTGGGCGGGAATCCCAGGGCTGAGTCTTTCTGGGATCCTGTGATCCATAGAATTTCCAAAAGGCTTGAGCGTTGGAAAGGAGCCTATTTCTCATTAGGCGGCAGGATCACATTAATTCAGGCTTCGTTGTCGAGGATCACGTTAATTCAGGCTTCGTTGTCGAGTATCCCATTGTATTATCTTTCTTTATTTAAGATCCCAGTTAAGGTGGCAAGTAGAATTGAGAATATTATGAGAGATTTCTTGTGGTCGGGGAAGGGAGAGTGTAAGAAAGATCATTTGGTCAGTTGGGAAGTCTGTTGTAGGGCTAAAGAGGATGGGGGATTGGGTCTAGGTAATTTGGTGTCTAAAAGGCATTGGCGGTTCCCTTTGGAAGTTACTTCCCTGTGGCATAGGGTGATTAAGAGCAAATATGGTGTTCAACAGAATGGTTGGGACGCTAATATTGGGATTAGAGCTACTCATGCAAGTCCTTGGAAATTTATATCTCAGGTATATCATTCTTTCTCGACTTTGCTTTCTTTTCGTGTGGGCGATGGTACTCGTTTTCGTTTTTGGGAAGACCATTGGATAGGTGAATCTACTTTTATCGAACTCTTTCCTCGTTTATATGGTTTATCTTCTCTTCACAATGCACCAATTGTTGATTTCTTCATAAATCAGGATGAACACATTTCTTGGAACTTCCACTTTTCTAGAAATCTTAACGATAGACTTACAGAAGATGTTATTTTGTTATTAGATATTCTTGCTCCCTTTCGAGCCTCTTCGGTTCCTGATAGCAGGATTTGGAGTTTAGATTCTTCGGGCTCATATACTTGCTCTTCGTTTTTTAAATACTTGACTAAAACCCCAAACCCTAATCCTAATCTTCTTCCTAAATCTTTCTGGAAAGTAAAGGTTCCTTATAAGGTAAAGGCTTTTGTATGGACAGCGGCACTTAATAGAATTAACACTAATGATATGCTTCAGACTCGTCGTCCTAATAAGGCGTTGTCACCGGATGTGTGTGTCATGTGTTTTAGAAGGTCTGAGACGAATAGCCATTTTTTTTACATTGTGAAGTGGCAAGGTCTATGTGGAGTACGTTGTTTGGTATATTTGAAGAGAATTGGGTATGTCCGGCAAATCTGAGTACCTTTCTAGGTATTAAATTTGTGGGTTTTGGAAGGAATAAGGAACATAAAGCTCTTTGGCAATGTGCAGTTTTGGCGACGCTATGGTGTCTTTGGCTGGAAAGGAATGCTAGGGTCTTTAATAATAAATTCCTCTCACCTCATCTGTTGTGGGATAGAATTACTTTTTTGTCTTCTTTATGGGCTTCGTCGAATGGTCTGTTTAGAGGAATGTCCATTATGGATATTCAAAGGGATTGGAAGGCCCTACTGAGATAATGTTTTAGTTTTCGTTTTATTTTTCCTGAGGACTGCTTGTCCTCGTGTTTGTAATCTCATTTTTTCTTTATACAATTTCTTTTTTCTATCAAAAAAAAAATTCTCCTCATTCTCTCTGTGTTCTCTCTTCCGTCTCTCTAAAGTTTATCTATCTTTGCTGTTCTAAGACAAAGATTTAGCCTTTTTGGTTTAGTGTGTGGGTTTCTGGGCTATATGTTTACATTAAGGATATCTCATTGCCTCAGCAGTTGGTGTGGGATATATTGGTGTTTTCCATTTCCCACTTGTATTCATTTCATAGTCTCATAGAGGTTTCTTTAATGGATATGTGGAGAAATTGGGCAGCTTTACGGTTTTCTTGACTGTGTTCTCTTCCTACTTTCCTTTGCTTTCTCTTCATTCCTTGAGCTTTTAGGAGAACCCCTCATCCTCCTTCATAGTTCACTGTAATCTCTCAAATAAATATACTTCTTTGAAAAAAAAAAAAGTAAAAGGAAAGAAAAGCTACTAATTCTAGGAACTCTGGGAGTGAACTGTTAATCCTAGGCCTTCCTTCTCTTTACCACGTCCAGTCTACTTTTTGGAAATTTAGTTCCCTTATGTTTACATGTTTGGAAAACCTAAAACAATACTGCTTATGGTATTGGAACCCTATCAAACACCCAACCCAGTCCAAGTGAAGTTCGAGTCGAGTATGAGACATAAATTAGTATAGAATCTTTATAAAAAAAATCAGTGTAGAATCAAGAAAAGAAACCACAAAACATAGGAGGAAAATATATATATATATATACATATATGGATTCTCACAGCTGTCCAGTGCGTGTACATGTCATTATAACACCAATATTGGAATTTCTGAGCATACGACAATTTAAATAGAAGGGGATAACTGAGATGTCTAGAATACATAAATCACAATGACAAAAATAGGAAAAGTGATCATACCTTTGATAGAGATAAAATACCTAAGGTTTTCATAAGGATGGAAAGTTTTTGTTGAAATTTTTCTTGATCAACTTCAGTGAGTTCTCCAAAGTAGAGAAAGTCAAGGTTATCTGAATGCTTAAATTCCGTTTTTAACTCCTCGTCATCACACCAGCACACAAGACCAAAGGAAGAGTGCAATGAAGCCCACTTATCTTGGACAGTAGGGAGCACTGGAAATTCCAATTTTGAAAGGCATTCTTTCAGATATGTGACATCCTCAATAGTTAGCAACCCAGAATTCAGTCCATCTGCCCATTTGAGAAAAACTTGGAGAACCTGGAAAAGGTAAAAAAGGAATTCAGTCCATCGGATATATGGATCAAGCGACGCCAATGTGTTCTTTCTTTACTCATTTCTATGGTTAGGTTATTAATAGTTAAATCTATCCTAATAGTTTTTTCTATTATTTTGTTTGGTCTTCCCCTACCTCTAGTTATTGGGCTATCTTCCATCTGATCAACTCTACGTACAGGAGCCTCTAACGTCCTTCTTTGTACATAAGCAAACCATCTAAGGTGTGTTTCAACTAACTTTCTCTCTAATGCAATCATTCTTAATCCTATCCATTCTAGTGTGACCATTCATCCAACGCAATATTCTCATTTCTGCCACGTTAACAGAAAAAATAAAATAAACTAGCTATTATTTATATCTTGACAACTTACTCTATCAGCTGCTTGTGAAGGTAAACTGACAGTTGAAAGCTGCTGCAAAATATGAATGTAGCTGCGCAGAGGAAGTGCCTCATGTACTCCACACTCATTAACAAAGAAACCGCGAAGACCAGGGTAAATGTTGCATAGCAACTTGTTTAAAGGGGAATGAATCCTCTTAGTTGAACCACTTTGATGGCCAATCTCCTTCACTTGATCTACAACGCCAGTTGAATCATCCCAATAGACTTCACAGGGAGACAATAAAACACCACATACAACATCATCATACCTAGATACGGATGTGTATGGAATAAATATAAAAGGTCCCGACATCAATTCCTCCATTATTTTCTGTCTTGAAGTTGCCATTTCATTCCAAATGAGTCCATATAATTTGGACATTTGTGTTATACTGGAAAAACAAATAAAAAAGCAAATTAGTTCCATTTAGATGAGCTGTGAGCGAATTCATGCAAATCAAAAGACTTAGAAAAAAAAAAGGAAGCATAGAATAGTCATTGCACAGCCAATGTGCAAAGAGTATGCACACTTTTCATATTGTAGCAATGAACACATTATTTTAACCTAACTGACACACAATATTATAACATCTAAGAAGAGAATCTCTTGTTTTCTATCCAAAAAAAAAAAGAATCTCTAGTAGTGAATAAAGTAGAGGAATTTTCAAAACTATTTGTTTTCCAGGATTGTCACCAAAGAGGATGCTAATTGCTTAAGTTCTTTCTCTACAAGTTGAGTTCATTTATTTGAGCAAGCAACTATTATAGTTTTTCTTCCAGTTGATTTTATATATAAATATAACGAAGAGAAAGCTTTGAACTTTGAAAGCATCAACTCTAGGGAGTGTCGGAAGAGTAAAAATTTAGGAAAGTCTTGTAGCCAATAGGATTTGAAAATATTAATTTAATAAGAAGTATCAATGATTAAGAAAATCCTTATAATGCAGGAAATGGCTTCATGGAAAGCATCCAAAGTAAAAGATAGAAGTGCTAATTGTCATTTTGTGGAAATATTATACACGCCACATTGGGTGTTTCAATAATATATTTGTTTGGTTCCTTCCTTTCTCCTTAAATTTTGCTTACTCTATGTCCTCAAACAACTAGCAATAATAACCTTATTCAATTTTTTTTTTATAGAAAAAGAAATATTGTTAAGGAAGAAAGAGAGTACAATGGAGAAGAAAGATAATATAGAGGAATGCTAGACAAACATGATTGAATCAAGGTAATCCTCCCACCAACAGAGAAATAAGCTCCTTTCCAACTCTCAGGTCTTTTAGAAATCCTATGAATCACAGGGTCCTAAAACGACTCAACCCGAGGGGTACCCTAATACGTCGAAGGCCTGATACAACTTTAAAGAGATTAATACTAGCTAATCTGGGGCACTTAATAATAGCTAACCTCAACATTAATACTAGCTAACCCACACATCGAAAGATTGATACGAAGCCCTCATACAACTTTAAAGAATTTAGTCAAGGATAACACGTTCTAAAAATTCTCTTTATCTTCAGGAAGGAAGAGAATAGTATCGTCTGCAAACTGTAGATGTGAAATCTCCAACTCCTCACTGCCTACCTTCAAACCTTTCACCACCCGTCTCCATACCCCTAGAGAGCATACGACTTAACACATCAACAACCAACATGAAAAGAAAAGGAGAAAGAGAATCCCCTTGCCTAACACCTCGAAAACCCTTAAACCACTCCTTAGGCTCCCCGTATAACCTTATTCAATAAATTAAGTTCCTCATAAGCATCATCAAATTTCAATTCACTTAGAGGGTCATAGCCATCCAAATCCCCCACTACTTGAACTTCATGTAATTTGTCTTCTCCTTCATCTTCATTTGCGGAGATGAATGGCTAGAAGCTCCAATATCTCACTTTCAACTTTGAACAAATATGAAGAGGAGGGGGAACATGAAGAGGAAGAGATGCGAAGTGATTTTTTTTTTTTTTTTGATAGAAAAGGGAAGTGATAATTTTATTTTAACACCTTTTAGCATTTGTTTTTCTTCCCTCATGATTTTTTTTTTCAATCCAAATATATAAGAGATAAAAATATGAAATTTCATTCTAAAATTTTATGATAGAAAAAGTCTTTGGTGTCATCCAAATATGGCCCAACAAGTTTGAAAGCTCAAATTCAAAAAGTCAATGGTTTTATTTTGATATCATAAAATTTTATGATCAATCAATTAGACCTTTTCCTTTTTTATAGGAAAAGGAGAATTTTATTGACAAAAGCGATTACAAGGGGAGAGGACGAGAGGTTTGAACCTCTTATGGAACCCAAATAAATAACTTGAGGAGCCCTCCCCAAAAGCTAATAGTTTAGGGGGAAGAACCAAGACACTTAAGAACCCCATCGAGCATCTCATACTATTTGATGTGGGACTCGTGCAACCCATACTACACAGGAGACATCACATATTATTCCCATCCCCATCACCCTTGCAGAGCCGACATGCCAACGGCTACACCTTGCGACACTTCATTTGGTGTTGCTTCACTCTACTACAATCAACCGAGTCAACCCTTTCACCAATGAGAAACCTCTGTAGGTAGACCTCTTCGTGTCATTGACAAATCAGCTCTCATAACAAATGATGGAACCCAAGTGACTTAGAAAACCCTCCCTCAAAAGCTAGTTGTTGACAGAGAAGAACTAAGGAATTGAAGTACCCTATCAAGGATCCCACACTACTCGATGTGGGACTAGGGCAGTCCATACTACCCTAAGAACAATCCATAATATCCCCATCCCATCATGGTCTTTGACCAATAAGAAATAACAAGCGAAAGAAAAAACCAAGACTCTAATTCAACAAAGCATTCCAACCTGTTTGAAGTTTCATAATGGATATAACTCTAAACAAATTGTTAAAAGATTTATCCACAAGGATGACAAGAAGGTGATTCCATCCCAAGGTAGTTGAGTTTATTGTTGAAAACTCTAACCTTCAGCTCAAACTAAAAAAACACAATGTTGTGAGTTCTTCACATTGCCATAATGCTTTATACTCCTTATTCCTCCCAAAGACCATAAACTTAATAGCTAGAAAGGTACATACATCAACTGAGCAACGTCCAATTCTCTTCAAAATAGCTAAAAGTTTACTCGAAATATAACTAACCACTTCACAGTGTAAGAAAAGATGACTACTAGTCTCAAAACTTCTAAAACACATCATACAAACATGTGTGGAGATTCTCTCTGGTACAACACACTATGCTATTCGAGAGAAAGGGATAGATGTTTTGGGGCCCACATCCTTTCTCTCTCTAGCAGCATAATGTGCTAAACTGGAGAGGATCTCCTCTCTCCAAACATCAAGGGTCCATTTGGTATGTTATTGGGAATGTAAATGGAAGTAATGTAGACCAAACTGCCCTTATTATATTATTTTAAAAATTAAAAAAAATTATACAAAAAAAAAGTGGGTGGTGGTTGACGGTGGTTGGTGGTGGTGGTCGTTAGTGATCAATGGTGATGGCCGGTGATGGTGGGTGGTGGTGGTCGGCGGTGGTTCGTAGTGGTGGTCGATGGTGGTGGCCTGTGCTGGTGGTGGGTGATGGTGGCCGGTGGTGGTGGGTCGTGATGACTGGTGGGTGGTGGAGGTCGACAGTGGTTGGTGGTGGTGGTGGTTGCCAATGGTGGTGGGCGATTGTGAAAAAATGAGGAGCAATTTTATCAAAAATTTCCAATTACCTAAGTAAACAAATTTTACATAGGATTTTAGATGAAATCAGTTTTACTTTATTTGATATAAAGTGGATTACAATGTAAAATATATTTAAAAATCATACCAAACAAATGCATTTCTCGAATTTTGTGCAATTACATTACATCCTCAACTTTCATCCCTACCAAATGGAACCCAAGTTATGAAGTTTTTTTTAATAAGAAAAGAAATATTATTAAGGAAGAAAAGATACTACAAAGGAGGAGGACAAGTCCTCTAAGAAAGAAGAAAAAAACCAACAAAAAGAACAGCGCAAAAGAAAAACAAAATCTTCAACTCAATAGAGCCTTCCAATCCCTTTGGAGATACACAATGGAAACCCCTCGAAACAATCCATTAGTTGAAGCCCACAAAGAAGCCAAAAAGGTTACTCTGTCCCACAAAAGATAAGGTGGGAACGATCTATTATTGAAGATCCTAGCATTTTGTTCCAACCAAAGACACCATAGGGCTGAGAGAACTGCACAATGCCAAAGAGCTTTATGTTCTTTGTTTCTTCCAAAGCCCCACGAACTAAATATCAAGAAAGGCTCCCAAATCCAATGGGCAAACCCAACTCTCTTCAAAATAGCCAAACAATTTATTCCAAATAAATCTTGCCACATCACAATGCAGGAAAAGATGGCTATTCATTTCAAAACTAGCCTTAAAGGGAGTTTCAATTTTCAAAGACTTAGAAGAAAAAATAAATTTATTGAATCAAAGACTCAGACAAAAAAATAAAATCAAAATTCGGGCTTCTAGCCAAATATTTAAAAATGGAGGAGAAAAATAAAAACCCAAAGAATCTCAACTTGAAATTCTTCTATCAACGGATGAAACACAAAAAGGAACATGAATTTCTAGCAATGAAGCAACATCAACAAATCTATCATTACAATTTCTAGAACAATGAAATTCCAAGCAATTTGTTCACCCTAAAGTAATAAAAACTGAGAAATTGGAGTATTATGTAAAGATGATGAATAAAGACACGACAAAAGTTGAAGAAGTTTCACCAATCCAATAATCCTCCCAAAAACGAATATAGGTACCATCTCCAACCCAAAAACTTCAAGGGACTTACATTAGAAGTCCCAATCCCAAGATTCGGATCCCAACCACTCTGTTGAACACCATATTTGCTCTCTATTACACTATGCTACAAAGAAGTATGTTATAGAAGAAAATGCCAATGCCATTTGACTACAACATACCTCCCAACTAACCAAGTGTCTTTCTAAGACTTCTTGTTCCTAGCCACAAAAAGTCCCTCATAAGGTTTTCACTCATGTTAGCAACCCAGCTCTAGTCATTTTAAAATTCTCAACATCACAGGGTCCCAAAAAGACTCAATACGGGGGTTTCCGCCTATAGGAACACCCAAGTAATTCAAAGGCCAATGTGAACCCCACAACGACACTAATGAAGATTAATAATAAATCTAGACTTCAAAAATTTGAATCAAGATAGCACATGCTAAAAAAATTTCATTATCTTAAAAAAGGAAGCGAATAATATCACCAACAATATGTAAATGGAAGATTTCTAGATCCTCACTTTCTATTCTCAAACCTCAAAATCCTCTATTAGAACCCCTTAACAACATATGAGTTAAAGTATCAATAAGTGTAAAACGAGAAGGAGCGAGAGGAACCCCTTGCCTAACAGCCCAAAATCCCCTAGTCATTTTGAAATTTGAATGTATTAAAAGTTCTATGTGCATAAGTTAGAATCAAAATTTTCATATATATATATATATATATGTGTGTGTGTGTGTATGTGTGCCACACTTAATATGTTGCCATGCGCAACGCAGAGCGCAATGCACCATGGCTCCAGGAGCCCTTTTCGCAACAGTGCGTCGTGCGCCATAAATAACTATGGATGAAATTATGTTTTTGCCCTTACTTTTTTACCCACTTTTAATGTAAGAGTAAAATGGTCATTTTACCCACTTTTATTCCATTCACATCACATCACATTGACATGACATTTTCATTCCCTCCAACATTCCCATTCCCATTCCCTCCTCTTTTCTCCTTACCAAACACATCCTAAGTCTATAAAAGCAAAGGCAACAAAAGAAAGGCAACCCTTTATCTAACATCTCCATTTGTCCCCAATGCCCTTACCATAAAGAACTTTATCTACAATTCCAATTCACCCTATCACAAGCTTTCTCGAAATCCAACTTAAAAATCAAGCACTCTTTTTTCTATCAAAAAAAAAAAGCACTCTTGCTTTTTTCGCCTTATGCCCTCCAATACTAGATTTGCCACTAGTGTCACATCAAGGATCTCCCTACCTCCCACAAAAGCACTTTGGTTTTTCAAAATGCCATCTCCAAGACCTCCCCTAACCTCAAAGAAACAATGTTAGTGATGTCTTCGTATACACTACATTCTAGTAACCAAGTTAATAGGCCTAAAGTCACACTCCTTAACAGAATTTTGGCTAGTAAGAAGTGTTGTTGCCCTTTAAGTCTGTTGATGTTCAAAATCATTCTGTAGGGGTTCAAAAGCTGCTATAAGCATACCTGGCCTTCAATGGAATCTCAGATTTTCTCCAGACTTTAAGAATATCCAAAATATCACCAAGGGTCACTCTGGTCTTAAACCCAACATCATTTACAAGCCTTTCACTTTTGACCTGATTTAGTACAGAAAATATGGTATGAATTTATGTCCCACTGTCAATTCTGAATAGATATAGAGAGAGAGAGAATATCTAGATCTCGTGTATATGTACAAATTACAAAACACTAACCTTTGGAACAGCATATGGCACAAAAGCTCCCAAGATCATTCGGACTGCTTCACAATCATAAAATAAATCACTAGGATAGTGAAGCTCATCATCCATGGTTGACACCACCCACTGCATACCACATATGTTGTTTATAAAAGTAGACTTAAATTGATAGTTATCCTTACCGGATTTAGAGCAAAAGTAACCTGTTGTTTTATCACTATAAGAAGCATCCCATAATGTATCAAGAATCTCCAAGAGATATTTACAACCTTCCTTGCTGCCACTCTTAGACAATAGTGTTAGTAATTGTACTAGTTCTGGGGATTCCCAATCTTTGGCTAATAGTTCAGGGGATATTAGACCCTTGTCCCACATCACCTGCCTAAAATTAGCATCAGATACATCAACAACATTCCTATCCACCTGAACTACTTGAACAAAATCTGTGACGCCAATTTTCTCAAAAAATCTCCTCCAGTTTTCCAGTACACATGAAAATGAATCATTAACGGGGTGCTTCAGATAACTGATGTCAACCTCAGGCCAACTCATATTTACAACATCAGCCAACATTTTTGCACCAACAAGATTCCCAAATTCTCTACAGAAATGAATTGGCACATCAGCAGGACATTTAAAACCACAATTTGTCAGTAGCAAAGATTTGCATTGTAACTCTGAGATTATAAGTTCCCTATCAATCAAACATTCAGAGCAAGTAGATTTCAAGTGCAGCATTACAAAACATATGTATTCTATCATCAACATTTTGTCTTGGTTAACCCTTTTTATCTCAGACATGGCAGGTAAGATATGCAACTTAACAATATCATGTGCAGATAACTGTTGAACACCGATACTGAGAAGCAACCTAGTAGCATTGTCCAGGAGAGGCAGATTCAAGCACGATGTATCATGTCCCGCAGCTGCAGAAAAAAGAGAAGGAGATACAGTTCGAAGATTAGCACTTATACTAGGGAAAGCCTCAATTTTGTGCTCACCATCAAGTCCTGTGTTTAAAGTATTTGAGTGCAACCATATAGTGCCTTTGTCAACTGAGCTGTATGTACCATCTGAAAGTGGAATAAATGGAATTTTTCGTAGACTTTCTAGAATATCTTCTCTTGTTTCAAAATTGACAGACATTTTACCAGATGAATTGAATAATGTTACATATAGTGTACTTAGACATGAAATCAACCAGCTCATATTAATTGATACCATCCCACTGTCTGCATGACATAAAGCTGACACTACTCGTACAAGAATGTTTGGTCCAAACTCTTCAATGCCTAGTGCTTCTGCTAGTGCATCAGATAACACTACATTTTTATCCAAGTATCTGAGGCCAAGGTGCTCATAAAGCAAGTCATCTGTAAGAAAACTGCGCACCTGCTCAGTCCAACCTCTAAGGACCTTGCATGGAGGGACCCATTCATTGTTGCCACATTCCACAAGTAAGCAATTTGTCATACGTAGCTTAGAAATTATCAAACGAGGAAGACTGGAGAAAAAACCATGCACTTCCCCAACTAAAGGAACAAAACTCATGAATGCAGATAATGCTTTTCCTGGCTCACTCCTGAAACAAGGAAGAGCACAAAACTCTCTCTCAGCTCTGACAAACAAACTAGGATACTCTGACAATAACCACTGATTCCAGGGACTATCTCCATCAACTTCCTCTCTAGATGAGGGCAGAACAAAATCACCTTGAAGAATAAATTTCAGGCCATATGTTCTTAAAGGCAGAAACGCAAAAACTGGCTGTGGATCTAAACATGGACTGTAAACATTATCTGATTCCTGCAGTGTAAATGCCATAGAGATTTCAGTGGTTTGCACACCCAAACGTAGGGAATTTGTCTTCAACTCCTGAGATACCACAAACCATGTCATTTTTTCTTTCCCATGTGAAACCTTAAGAATACCATCTCCTACAATCTCTTTTCTCATAACAGTAAGCGTATCGTTAAGCAAGTTTCTAAACTTGATACACTGAAGGCGATGAAGGAATAATAACAATGATGGATGAAGATCTGAAAACATAGTCATTATGCTATTCATGATCATTCCTTCAGATAGATGAGACCTGAAGGGAAGTACAATGCATGTTTTCCAGGGATTATCATCAGAAGAATCAATACCAGTAGATGCTAACCTACTGAACAGGCCAATATCACAAGGAGGTACTACTGTAGGCAAAACAAACCCAATCTGGCCTTCACTTATGTCAAATTTCACATGGAAACCATTAGAATGAATCTCCGGAGCGTTGGTGACCTGAAGTTAAACCAACCGAAGTTAATGAAACTTGCTATTAGTAGGAAACAGATAACTAAGAGCCAAAGAGGTATTTATTCACTAGTTTGCAATGCCAACTTAACACAGCCATAATTTGAACTTAAGCAAATTTGAGCTTCTTGCATAATCAGCTACTTAACTATTTGTTACAGCTTATACTATGCAATGCACAAATAAGAGAACTTTTCGGAAAGAGAAAGAAGAAAAGAAAAAAGGGCAACGAATGGGAGAGGGTAATTGAGGGACAAAACAAGTAGAGCATTCTGAAAATAATTAACTCAACAAAATTCCAGCTCAAAATTGCATAAAGCCATTAATACAGGTGAATGCAATGCAACCTGACCATAATCCTAAAGAGATTCAAAAGCAAATCCTTATTATGGGGCTCAAAACAGATGTCATTCTAATTTAAAAGCTTCGACAATCACAAATGATGAAACCTTGATTAACATGCTAACAGGAATTAGATAGAAATGAAACTTAACACTGCTAAAGAAAAAATGGGAAAAAGGAAATCATAAAAGCAAATAAATATTACAAAGAATCACATAAGAGAAAGAAAAGAGCACATACTTTACAAAACATATAACTCTGCAACTATCAGATACCATAACAAGACAAAACATCCTTTTGCACTAACTAAATGTTTCTCAGCATCAACTTTTGAAAGGAAAGTACGAATTTAGAAACAATTCATTAAAATGAAACAAACAACATACTCGGAACACAGACTTGAAGCCAATGCCTTTCTTCCCTATGTATCCAGCATTAAATCCTTTCTTTGTCGAATTTCCAACATCACAAAGTGCTCTCATATTTTGAGCAGAGAAACCTCTCTCATTATTCAAAACAATAATACCAGAATCCCGAAGAATAAATGTCAAAGTCGGTTCCACGTTCTCTGGATAATTATTATCATCTGCATTTTGAACCTGAACCAACATGAGGATTAGTTAGATACATGTGCAGAGTATTATTAACTCTAAGACTAAAAGATACCACCAGCATTACCAACACAACATTAAACAAAATTTCCAATGCTCAATAAAGCTACATTACGATTACCTTCATTGTAAATTAACCATTATTAAACAACGAAAAAGGATGGCAAAGAAGTATACCAGATTCCTTGAATAATCAGAGCCACTCACAGGCTATACAAAGTGCAACAGTCTAAATAAGCAATGGGCAATGGTGAATGTAATGATTGATTACCAATAACAGAATGTCACAAAACCCAAACAGTAACCTATTGATAGAAAGCGTTTTGGTTCTAGATGGTAAAGTTGAATTTCTAGTAGCTTTTCTAGAGATACTATTCTGTAATTGTCAATGACAAGCCTAAATCTGTGCTTCAAGATAAGAGAGAAGGTAGGCAATGGGATGTGTTGGAACTTGGAAGACATAAGAAGTCCCACATCAGCTGAATAAGACTAGTTTAAATATTATATAATGTGTGAGGAATGAGGATGCTAGACCAAATTGCCTTAGGCATTTTGATCATAAGGCATCGTCCACACTTCAGCTCACACGTAAGACAGGAGACAGCTTCCTAAAAGAGAAACAACAACAACAATCAAAGCCTTTTTCCACTAGGTGGGGTCGGCTAAGACTAGTTTAAATATTATATAATGTGTGAGGAATGAGGATGCTAGACCAAATTGCCTTAGGCATTTTGATCATAAGGCATCGTCCACACTTCAGCTCACACGTAAGACAGGAGACAGCTTCCTAAAAGAGAAACAACAACAACAATCAAAGCCTTTTTCCACTAGGTGGGGTCGGCTATATGGATCCAGCAACGCCAACATGTTAGAGAATACCTTAAAAGTTAAGTAAATAACAGAAATATATGACAAAACCGAAACTTAAGAAAATAACAGCATCCACCAATCCCTATTCGTATCAGTTAGAGAATACCTTAAAACAAGCATGAAAAGAACACCAAATGGAAGCAAGAGAAACAAACCTTTCACACAAATCATTTAGAGTGTCGGTGTCCAGCGAACCATTAAAAATTCTAGCATTCCTTTCTAACTAACACAAAATCACAGAAAGAACTGCACACTGCCCCAAAACTCTGCCATCTTTATTTCTTCTCAAACATTGTAACAATTGATCCAAATTTCCCAAATCATAGCAGAGATTCCGAACAATTTATTCCAAAGCAATGTAGCCATACAACAATCTAAGAACAAGTCTATAGTTTTTTCAGAATTTGCTACCACTACTTGACAGCTATATTCCAATCGGAATTAAATTACATAGGAAATCTCAACACTGAGATGTTCATTAGATTTCACAAGTCCTATAGTTTGATGCTTCACAACATCTAAACACATTGCAAGTACAAACAATACAAAGCAAGAGAGTAACACAGAAACCATATATCATTAATGCATTCATTTGGTATTCAATTATAATTTATAAGCCATTTCCAAGCACAAGCTGAGAAACAAACGAGATCTTTTTCATAGAAGTCAATAATTTATTAAGAGATAAGGAAAAAAGAAAAACGTCCAAGGCTAAAAGATCTTCAAAAAGCCAACATACAACAAAATTCAAAAATAAAAACTAAGTAAGAAAATGAGCTTAGAAGTGTTTTCCAATCCCTTTGCAAATCCATAAGATGATAAGAGGGACTAATAACATAACTATTAGCCAACACCAAAAGAGATGCCAAAAAAATAACTCCCAAAGATGGTGTTTGGAAGAAATCTCTGGCTAAAAATTCTAGCATTTATAAGAAATTAGAACAAAAAATGTAGAACAGTAATTTCTATAGAAAATTCAAAAAATAAAAAGTTATGCTCACCAGTTCAAGAATAAAATGTGAATCTTGAGAATATAGTTCTTGTGAAAGACAATGAAGAGCCCTCCCTAAGCGAGCATGTTGCTTCTTCAACATGCTGCTTTCAATATCAGAAATAATAGGATCTAGACCAAATTCATCCCGCCTGATAGATTCAACGACAAGAGCTGCATCCTTATCTTCACCACAAATAGGTCTATCTTGTAGGCTATTACTGACAGGTTCATCATAATCAAATTTTTCCATGTCAGCTGCTTGACTGATGTCACTACAACCTTGGGTAAAAGCACCTGTCTCAGGTGACAAGATCATCTTTACTTCAGGTACAGAAAAGTTATCCAAGATTTCTTGGTTGTGCTTCAGGCCTGTCTTTATCTGCGTCTTACCAAGGTCCAGGCATGAACCACCAGCACAAAACAAGCTAGCACTATCATTTAAAATGAATGCATGGTAATCATCGATCCACTGTGAAATTCCAAGAGATAGTCCTACTTCATGAAGCATGAGATGTTCCTCCTTCTTGCTGCATTCACGTAAAATAGCAGAAGCAGCATCCTTGAAAACAGATTGCATCCCAGAAAGCAACACATCAGCAGCAAAACTATGAAATTCAGCAGGTAGATAGCCAAGACAATCAAGGACAAACCGTGACAGGATAGCCACTGCCTTATTCATTTTCTGCATATGTTTGTAATACTCACTTCCCATATTATTTGTTGAAATTTCAGTAAACATGTTCATATTACTGAAAGCTTCCCCAAGCAGCAGAGACTTCCTATCATCACTGACTTCCATATTTTCAAGAGAGTTTCTCAACATGACATCAAATCCACGGCAAGCATGGCATTTTAGAAGTGATAATGGAACATACTTCTCTCCCCCTACTAGGGAGAATAGAGACAGCAAATTCACTGCTGTTAGAAAAGAGGATCCCTGAACTGCAGCATTAAGGAAAGAGTCAACAGTAGCAGAGGGATCTATACGTATCACTTTTCCATCCCTGGCCACCAAACATAACAACTCCTTGGTATTTACATCATTTAACAACCATGATATAAGAGAGCCAAGGAATGGAGCAAACATAAGATCCCAATGAGACCACTTGCCCAAGTCAGCCAACATTGGTGCCCTAAGTAGGACTTCAATTGCACTTTTAGATGTAACAGTTCCAGAGCTTCTTATGTTCTGACCTCTATCAAGCCTATCAGTAGCAATTTCAGACCAATTGTTATCTCTATGGTCTAATGAGTCTCCAAAAAGGTATTTTTCTATCATTGTTGCAGAAAATAGAACAGATTTGGATGTTACACTGGTTTTATGCTTTCCCACCGTATCAAGAAAATGTTCAAGAGAACCATTTTCCACAACATCAAAACCAATTGATGGATATTGCCTCATAAGTAGTAAAGAAATCATCTGCTTAGTTACTGTTTGATTCTCCCACAAACTACTAAGAGCTTGTGACACTAGAGCAACCAACTGATTTGATGGCATGCGCGCCTCAAAAGAAGAATTTTCACAAGTGTCATCAACCAACAATTTGAGCAGCTCATGAGGTAACTGAGAATTATACTTCTCAAGGAATAATAAGAAATCCCCATAACCAAGAGCACTGAAGTTCTGTGCACAAAACTGCTCAGTCACCCAACTTTCACAGTCGTGAAGCTTCCTCAACAACGTAACTTTATCTTGTACCGGTGAGTTATTAAACCTATGTAGTTCACTATCACGGTCAAAATATGCTCCAATTTTTCTGATGATGTCATCAATAGAATTACCTGTAAGATTCAATAAAAACCTTCACAAGGTTAGATAAGAGTTGAAGCAACTGCTCATATACAAAAGAGACATAAAGAGGCAGAACAGCAGTATGTAAGGAAAATACATTTCAACTGAGAGTTCCCCCTATTAGCAGTGAATATAAATATAGCCATGTTTTTCTAAATGGGTAAAAAAAGGACTATAGCCATATTAAAAAAATTAAGAATGCACTTTGTTAGTTAATGGTACTAATTCTATCTTGTGTTAGTTATTCTTAAGGTGTATCTTATGTAAAAGCCTTCTGTCATAAAAGGCAGTAGCTATGACAGTTTTCTGATGTTTTGGTTATAAGTTAGTTGTAACCAGTTCTGTTTGGAATCTGTTGTTTCACCCAAGTATGTTTATAAATACTTGGGTCCATGCCATCTCGGCATTATTCATCTATATCTTTCCAGATTTGTGGAATGAAGTAAAAGATCATTCTCGTCATTCTCTCCTCTTCAACTCCTCACTTTCTCATTTTCTTCTCTCTCTCAATTCTGTCTTACTTGCTGTTTCTATACCAAGAATTAGTCTTTCCTGATTCATTGGAATTTCTGGGTTTTCTGCCTACAAGTGGTATCAGAGGTATACCCAAGAAAACAGCAAGCATAGAAAATGTCATCCATTGCAAAATTTGACATTAAGAAGTTCGATGGTCAAATCAACTTCAGTATATGGAAGGTTCAGATGAGGGCAGTGCTAACTCATAATAGCCTGAAGAAAGCACTTGATCATAGTTGTTTAGCGCATAGCGCACTGTTGCGAAAAGGGCTGATGACAAAGCAATTCTCTAGTCGTATCCCTTCCACCTTCCTATAGGCACTTCAAAGAGATTATGCTCTACAGCTCAAGTGACACACTGTCCTATGAAGATGTCAAGTCAAACCTTCTCTCAAAAGAGAAATTTGACCATGAGATTCCATCAGAGAAAAAGGGTGATGCTCTTACAGCTAGAGGAAGGAGTCAAGAAAGGCAACAGAGATCAAAATCAAAAGGCAAGAACTCAGAAACAACAAAACAAAAACAAAGCCTTTTCCCACTAGGTGGGGTCGGCTATATGGATCAAGCGACGCCAACATGTTCTGTCTTTGCACATTTCTATGGTTAAGTTATTTATGGCTAGCAAGAACTCAGAAAAATCTTGCAAAAACTGCAAGAAACTTGGGCATGAGATCAACAAGTGTTATAAACTCAAGAACAAAAAGGAAAAATAAGAAAAGAACAAGAGTTCAAAGCCACCCAAAGCTATTGTTGCAGATTCAGGGATCGTTTGGTTACGTGAATGTTGGAGGGAATGGGAATGGGAATGTGATGTGAATAGAATAAAAGTGGATAAAATGACCATTTTACCCTTATATTAAAGGTGGGAGTGGAATAAAAGTGGGTAAAAAAAGTAAGGGCAAAAACATAATTTCATCGCATTGCAAAAAGTAAGGTATGTTTGGTATGAAGAATGTTGGAGGGAATATTGGATTACAGCCAACATTACAACCTTAACTCATTGAACCAAACTGGGCCTCAAACTCTAATGGTGATGTCTTGGTGTCTGCAGCAACAGTGGCAAACGACAAGGATGAATGGATTCTTGACTCTGGTTGTTCTTACCACATGTACCCCAACTGAGAATGGTTTACTTCCTACGAAGCATTAAATTCAGGAGTGATAAACAATGGGAAATGATGTTGTATGTAGGGTAAAAGGAAGAGGCACAGTGCAAATTAAGACCCATGATGGAGTGATCAGGGCACTTTCAAATGTATGCCATGTACCTGACCTTAGAAGAAACCTCATTTCTCTTAGAACTTTAGAAGCTTTGGGTGTAGATATACAGCTGAAGGTGGAGAAATCAGGATTTCTAAAGGTTCTCTCACTCTCATGAAGGGAAAAAGAAGAGGTAATCTCTACTTCCTTCTAGCCTCTACTATCACTGATCATGGCACAGCTGCCCAAGCCATTTCAACTAGTGAGGAGCAAACAAGGTTGTGGCACATGAAGGTAGACCACATGTTTGAGAAAGGGATGCAGATCCTAAATAAGAACAACTTGTTGATGTTTTCACTAAAGCCCTCAGCAAACAATTATTCCATACCCTAGTTTGCAAGTTGGCCATGTGTGATATCTTTGCTCCAACTTGAGGGGGAGTGTTGGCTAATTTATTATTGGTTGTATTTCTGGTAGTACATACATAGCATTTACTAAGAGTAGGAGATAGTTAGGAGTTGAGTGGTAGATACATCAAGTCTAGTTGAGTCTATAAATATGTATGTAAACTTCATTTCAATAAATATAAAATATAATCTAGCATAAATCTACACTTATCTTCATCATTTTTCAAAGGGATTGCTTAGTCTGATTAGCAAATGAAATGAAAAGCTCTTTTAAAATGATTTTGTCTCTTTTTCTCTTGTTTTATTAGAACTTTTCAAACCAATCATGGCCAATATTATATTATATATCACTACAAAATTATTAGAGCAAAGCTTGTTTCAAGGCAAATATACTCACATGTTAAGTCCTTTGTTATAACTGGTACAATTTCTACACTTGGTCCAACATCTATAGTCTCATAGTCCAAATCCTTGTTGGTGTGAAAATTATCTAATTCATTATTGTTGATAGCTTGGAAGGAATCATATATGCTGTTACACATTCCTGATTCAATAGAAGAAACCTGCAAAATCACAAAGCCAAGAGAATCTCAATTGATGAATCACATAGCTGTCCAAAGAAAGTCATCATACCCATTAACTGCCAGATAATTTATTTTGACACCAAGTTACCAAGACCCATAGCCCTTCCCTTCTCAACCTAGCAAACCTCGTAATTAATAGGGTGGTCTGTTCTCATCTTTCCCACACCATACCAAAGAAAACCCCTTACATCCATCTCTAACTTTTGGGCCACTCCCACCAGAATCCAAAGGAAGGGAAGATAATAAATAGGAACATTAGATAAACAACAAAACAAGACAGAGCAAAAGTAATTTGACCAACTAAAGAAACAAACAAGGAAAACACTTCCTTCTTCCCAAAAGCCTAGAGACCTAATAAAATCCAAGGGTTCGAAAAAGAAACTGCCTTTAGGTTACTGGTCATCCAATAAAGGAACACTCACAAGTAAGACACCAATGAAGAATTCGACAACCTATTAAAGTGGTTGACGACAATAACATGTGGATCAACATTCAAACCCACCAAACCACTCTCATCTAAATCAATCTTTGACCCAGAAACAAGAATAAAAAGAACATCCACAAAGGCACAAATTACCCGTCTTAGTCTAAAAAAGAACAATATCATCAACTAGGCTAAGCCGTTAAGGTAAGAAACCATAGTCTCTTCTAAACCAATACAAATCCTCTCGAAGAGACCTGTACCAAAAGACCTCAAAACCATTCCAATAAGAACATCAAGTATTAGAGTCAACACAAGGAGATAGTGGATCCCCTTGCCTAACACCTCTCTAGCAAAGAAACCAAGAGTTTGGCTCCCAAGTCGCAATCACAGCAAAAGCTACAATAGCGACGCACAAAAAATCCAACCTCAGTGTCACACCAAACTCATTTTATCAGTTACATTGTTACACTACCAAGGCCCAAGGGTCATAGACCTTCACAAATTTTAGTTTAAAGACTGATTTATCCAAAGTCCAAACAATTATAGGAGAAAGAAACACTACCAATAAAACAGCATGTCAATTTTACCCAAACAGCTTATGACTATAAGAGATCATTACCAATAAACATTCAATCTAAGAGAAAGAAACTTAGTGATGAACTTGTACACACTAATCACCTAACTAACGAGTCTATAATTTTTCACTCCAGAGGATATGGATCTATCTTTGTTTGGCACAAGCAATAAAAGTGGAATTCAAAATTGCACGAATCACACCTCAATCATGGATGTCCATAAATATATGTGAAAATGCTGTTTGGGTAACATTGACATGCTATTTTATACAAAATTCAATAAACCATAAAGAATCAACATTAAATTATTTATGCAAAGGTACTTTGACAAAGTTGAGAAAAAGAAACTTACAGCAGCATTTAGTAACCCAATGAACCATAAAGAATCAACATTTATGCACCATAAATATATGTGAAAATGCTGTTTGGGTAACATTGACATGCAAGTCCCTGGAAATTTATATCTCAGGTATATCATTCTTTCTCGACTTTACTTTCCTTTCGTGTGGGTGATGGTACTCGTTTTCGTTTTTGGGAAGACCATTGGATTGGGGAATCTACTCTTATCGAACTCTTTCCTCGTTTATATGGTTTATCTTCTCTACACAATGCTCCAATTGTTGATTTCTTAATAAATCAGGATGAACACATTTCTTGGAACTTCCACTTCTCTAGAAATCTTAACGATAGACTTACAGAAGATGTTATTTTGTTATTAGATATTCTTGCTCCTTTTCGAACCTCTTCGGTTCCTGATAGCAGGATTTGGAGTTTAGATTCTTCGGGCTCATATACTTGCTCTTCGTTTTTTAAATACCTTACTAAAACCCCAAACCCTAATCCTAATCTTCTTCCTAAATCTTTCTGGAAAATAAAGGCTCCTCATAAGGTAAAGGCTTTTGTATGGACAGCGGCACTTAATAGAATTAACACTAATGTAATGATATGCTTCAGACTCGTCGTCCTAATAAGGCGTTGTCACCGGATGTGTGTGTCATGTGTTTTAGAAGGTCTGAGACGAATAGCCATCTTTTTTTACATTGTGAAGTGGCAAGGTCTATGTGGAATATGTTGTTTGGTTTATTTGAAGAAAATTGGATGTGTCCGGCGAATCTGGGTATCTTTCTGGGTATTAAATTTGTGGGCTTTGGAAGGAATAAGGAACACAGAGCTTTTTGGCATTGTGCAGTTTTGGCGACGCTATGGTGTCTTTGACTAGAAAGGAATGCTAGGGTCTTTAATAATAGATTCCTCTCACCTCATCTGTTGTGGGATAGAATTACTTTCTTGTCTTCTTTATGGGCTTCGTCGAATGGTCTGTTTAGAGGAATGTCCATTATGGATATTCAAAGGGATTGGAAGGCCCTACTGAGATAATGTTTTAGTTTTCGTTTACTTGTCTTCATTTATTTTCTATTCCTGAGGACTGCTTGTCCTCGTGTTTGTAATCTTCTTTTTCTTTAATACAATTTCTTTTTTCTATCAAAAAACATTGACATGCTATTTTATACAAAATTCAATAAACCATAAAGAATCAACATTAAATTATTTATGCAAAGGTACTTTGACAAAGTTGAGAAAAAGAAACTTACAGCAGCATTTAGTAACCCAATGAAAGGATAATCTGAAAACATTGTTACGATCCTCTTTCTTCGTTCTGGTTTCACTCTATAAAAGTGAAGCATTCTCTCAAAAACCTACATAGTAAGTGTGCATTAAGAACAATGTTCACCATTCTCAAAAACAACTATAAGTTTCAAGACTACTACTGACTTAATACAAAATACCAGAAGAAGAAGAATAATTCATAGCAAGATATCATATCCTCTTCTTTTGTACTTCTCTCTCTTCTCTGACAATAATTTTTATGTAACAAAACAATAACTCACAGCAGTCAAGAAAAGTATACTTAATTGTGTCAGCCAGTTGTAGACCAGATAAAATGAATATTCTTTATAGAAAAAGATGCATAGCATGGAAACAAGGAAAACAAGTAACATGTCAAAAGATAATACTTTTTCGCCACTGTTTTATATGGCAGAAGAATATACTCTAGTCAGAGATTGAAAACCATGAATAAAGTAGAAATTAATATGCAAAAAAAAAAATAACAGAAGACACGTTCAAACATGAGGTTTTTGCATACCCCGGTATCACGAAGCAGTAAATGAAGGTACATCTACCCCATAGCATTTAGGTAGGATCAACAGAGATGATTATGAATAGAATAAAATTCTCTTTTATCCAAGGCATGCATTTTATATCACTAACTATTAAATGGAGCTTAAAGATACACCAATACAGATTTATAATTGCCACTAAATCCAGTCCCCAAGCTGTTACGTGTCCCATATCGGGGAGGCTATCTTCATGGGAAGGCCTTACCTTGAAGATAGCCTCCCCGACATGGGACTCGTACATTATCACCCCCTTTGAAAGCCGGCATCCCAACGGCTAACACACTGCAACACTTCACTCAATGACCCTTTTCAGTCGGGCAGCTCTCAATAAAAGCACCAATTGATACGAGCACTAGTCCTCGGAAGAACCACACCCCAAAAACTATTGGAGTTGGAGAGCCCAAGGCCTTCCCTTGAAGATAGCCTCCCCCAATGTGGGACTCATAATACAAGCTCAGTAGAAAAAACATCCCATACAAATTTGATCTACACATAATTTTGAATCATATCAATATTAAATCAAGCCTAACTTAACTCAAGCTCAAATGGCTCAGAAAAGGCTTGATTTATTTACAACCTTAATAGCACCAACATCTTAACTTCTAATCTCATGCATCTTAACTCAGGCTCAAATGCCCCAAGAAACGCTTGATTGATTTGCAGCCTAAATAGCCCCAACACCTTAATCTCTAATTTCATATTCATCTACAACAACTAAAGGCTAATCAAATTAACAAAGTTAGTAAATTTCCAGGTGCCTACTTTGATAATTAAAAACAAAAAGGTACTAATATTTACCCAAAAGGAGAAAGGAAATTTTTCAAGGAAACAGAGAGATGTCAAATCTAATCTTCAGAATGTCTACGGTCATAATTTTATTGACAACCTATTACATTAGATCAACCCAATGAATTTATCTCCAAATGGGTACAAAAGGAGTCAACAACAATCAAAGCCTTTTCCCACTAGGTAGGGTCGGCTTAGTACAAAAGGAGTATTGCTGTAAAATTATATTACTGTCATCCCATTTTAGAAATTTATGGAAAAAAAATATGCTTTTGCTATCGAAAAACAAATCTACCTCAATAACACTTTGTCCCCGACAAGCCTCCTTCCAGGTATTGACAAACTTCTGCAAAGAGTCGCTAGAAATTGAAAGTTCTCTATTTGCAATGCTTGCTACCTTGCTCTTGGCCCCACTCTCCAGTGGAATTGCCTCAGCCCCTCTCTTCTCTTCTTTAAGCAACTTAGAAGGAGCAGATTTTGTTCCAGTTGCATTTTCAAATTTTCTTTTCTTCTTAGGAGGCTCATTACCTCCTTTTTTAAGGTTCGCATTATTAGGAGTGTGTCCTAGAATATCTCCCCGCAACCCAAGTCGTGTCATCTCTTCTGTTGCAGATGGGTAAGGGCAACTACTCACTCGATCTGAACTTTTTCCAAATTGTGACGATGGAGTTGACTGGCCACCCGCAACAGTTTCATTATTCTGACCGTCATTTGTAGAATCATCACTATCATCATCTTCAGAACTAGATGAAATAAACCTTGTGTGTTCACCACAGAAAACCTTTTCTGCAGAAGAAAATGACTCAATGCGTTGAGAAATGGCACTGAAACGTTCATCTAGCTGCTTTTTCTGTAAGGAAAAAATAGGACGCTTCCTGAAACTCTTCTCACTTTTTGAACTTAATCTCTCCAAGCATTTTCGTAAGGTGGATTGCTCTGAATTTCTAGCCTCCCGTATGGCAGATACATACTTACTATGAAAAGAAAAATCAGCAATCGGGATCAGAAAACCTATCCCTGCCTTTATAGTATATAGCAGATAACAAAGTATCAAATATCCTGGTAATAAGATGAGCAATTACCTCCTCCTGTATAAGTGCGGGTGTGGGTGATGTGCACCAAAATTACTATATTTCATTATAAACTGACCATAGATAATTTATCTTTAGAGCCAAAATGTATATGCCGGAAAAAGAAGAATTATAACAATTGAGGACAATGAATCCTCCTATGACAAACATTCCAGGACAAAGAAGGGGAGGGGGAATTGGTTCAAAAGAGAGCAGATCAATGACAAATATGGTTCTAGTCTGAGTTGAGGCAAAACGAGATTCACAGTGCAGAAGGGGCAGTGAACAACAATGCTCTAATTCATGCAAGAATACTGACATAATGTGTTAGCCGATGCTTGAACCTTGAAGTACAGATTCTAAATACCAAAATCACATATACATATGAAAACAGAGAAACGTAAATCAAAATAATAGTTTGGACTTTGGAGAAATCACTAGAGCGGTAAATCAAGAAAGCAAGTTTCAAAAGTTCTTCAAACAATCCCAATAAAATAACCTTCCCCCACCCACCCATGTAATCCACTCTGTCTATATGTGTCCACATACACAATCCTACACACTAAACTCATTTAGCCAAGCTTCCAATTTTTGCTTATTTTGAAATTAATTCTTTTCAAATGGAGAAAAAATGTTGTGAAAGAGAAACAATTTACCTTTGGCCAATTTTTTTGAAAGAAATGCTTGTGACCGTCAAATTACAAAAAAGGACACGTATAGATTTACTTTGCAAGTAATACTATGTAAGTAGATAAATAATTATTGTTACATTTTTTTAGTTTTTATTATTAATTAACAAAAATATAAAGAGTATAATCACAATAAATATTTTAAACATTTTAAAAAACATAAATATATATAGAGACTCCATACTCTAATTTACAATATATATAGAGACCCCATACTCTAATTTACAAGTCTCAAGATTATATATAAAAGACATTTGACATGTTTTAATATGATAATTTAGATATATCAAAATATAGCATTCACTAAACATTAATAAATTACACAGAAAAAAAAAAAAGAGAATAAATCATACATAGTGTGTTCAAGGGTTTTTATAGCTTAGGTTAAAATAAATGAATAGTATGTATGGTAAGTAATAAATTTATGTACCAATATTTTTTTCATAAAAAATTTAATTTCAAATTCTGCTTTTGCCTAAAAGGCTTTTACTCCACACCTACACGATTGTTTCCAAAGCACTTAACAAAAAAAAAACTTGGCCAATAGTTGTTCAAAATAAGTGCTTTTGACAAATATAAGCAGCTTTTTCCATTGATGAAGCTCTACAAATCAAGCCATAAGCCTTGCTTAAATCAAATTTCATTTATGTGCACAACTGAACTTGTTCATTTGATGGCATCTTCCATACGTTCATTTATTCAGTATCAGTTATGTTTTCTTGCCCCAAAAACTTAGAAGAAAAAAGGTCTTCAAATCATTATTATATGAACCTTTAGTATTCTGTTTTTAGCTCTTTTTAATACTATATACAATGTATTTTATATCAAATTGTAGGAACGTATGACAACTTACTCCAAGTTTTTAACATGAATTCCAAGCAATTCCCTGCCTTTGACGGATCGCTTCTTGGCAATAAAATCCAAAAGGTCTTCAACTCTGATTTTCTTCTGTTTAGAAGCATCTAATAACTCACTTAGGAAACAAATTATCTCCTCACTAGTTATCTTGAACACTTCAGTCAAATGGGAATTAACTGAGAAATAAAGCATGACCAGAGGATGCTGCAACAAAGGTCCCAATCCTAGTACTTCAAACTTATCAACACCCTCATTCTTGCAAATTGCCACTTCCAAATCATATAATGAGGTAATTCCTCGAGCTGTAATAAAGCAGTGGACAAATGCATTTACCTACATGACAGATAAAAAAATTAAACACTTTCACATTGTAACCAAAGGAAAGGTAAAAAGGTTTATAAACTTCCCACATTTTATTTATTAAGAAAACAAAAGGAGAAGATCAAATAGAAGAAATTTGGCCAATTCGGGATCGTGAGGCAAAAGTCTAAATCAGCAATGAAACCAGTGAACTCTACTCTTAAATAGGTGTTAATTTTGACTCACCATTAATATTCAAAAATGAATAAAATCCATATTTTGACAAAACGTATGAGCAAAAGCATGAAAATCTAACCAAATGTGAAGTTTTTGAATATTACTTGCTTTCCAAGTATTAAAACAATTTTAAAAAATAACATAAATTGGAAATTTTCTTATACAATTTTTTTTTTTTGATAGAAAAAGAAATTGTATTAAAGAAAGAAGAAGATTACAAATACGAGGACAAGCAGCCCTCCAGAACTGCACATTGCCAAAGAGCTTTATATTCTTTATTCCTTCCAAAGCCCACAAACTTGATACCCAGATCCGCCGGACATACCCAATTCTCTTCAAAGAGACCAAACAACATATTCCACATAAACCTTGCCACTTCACAATGTAGAAAAAGATGGCTATTCGTCTCAGACCTTCTAAAACACACGACACACACATCCGGTGATAACGCCTTATTGGGACATCGGGTCTGAAGCAAATCATTAGTGTTAATTCTATTAAGTGCTGTTGTCCATACAAAAGCCTTTACCTTATAAGGGCCTTTATTTTCCAAAAAGATTTAGAAAGAAGATTAGGATTAGGATTTAGGGTTTTAGTCAAGTATTTTAAGAAAGAAGAGCAAGTATATGACCCCGAAGAATCTAAACTCCAAATCCTGCTATCAGGAACAGAAGAGGCTCGAAAAGGAGCAAAAATATCTAATAACAAAATAACATCTTCTGCAAGTCTATCATTAAGGTTTCTAGAACTTATACAAATATTTTAACCATCATACTGAAATACTAATTTGAATAAGGACTTCCAAAATCCAAATGTATTCTAAGCTAAATCCATCAACAACAACCAAAGCCTTTTCCCACTAGGTGGGATCGGCTATATGGATCAAACGACCCTAACATATTCTGTTTTTACTCATTTTCATGGTTAGGTTATTAATAGTTAAATCTATCCTAATAGTTTCTCCTAGGTGGCGTTTGGTTTCAGGGAAGATGTTTTAGTGGGAAATGGAAGTGGAAAAGGAAGTAAGTGAGAGAAAAATAGAACAAGATATTAAAAAAAATGTTTGGTATACTGGGAAATGGGGTAAAATGGACATTTTACATACCACTTCCCTACCTCATTCTCATCTTCCCTCTTCACCAAAGGGAACCCTCCTCCCCTTTAACAAGGGAACTCATCTTCCCTTTCTCCCTCCTCCCCTCCAACCAAACATGTTCCCAAAGGGAACATATCATCCCTATTTCCAACTTCCCTCAAACCAAACATACACCTACTGTTTTCTTTGATCTTCCCCTACCGGTAGTAATTGGACTATCTTCCATCTAAGCTAAACCCATACCGACAATTGATTAACCCACAACGAATAGAAAGATTTGATCAGGGAAACCTTAGAAGAAGAAGAAATCGGCTAATAAAGGTTACAAATTCGGTCAAGAGGAGGAAACCTATAATATTGTAGCTGCTCACGGTTATTTTGGCCTATAGTAGGTATAATCTGGCTTAAGGCACCGGCAGTAACAATACGAGATAAGGCATGATAATTAATCAGCAATGGCTTTGAATTTCAACCAATCTGTGGTTAATTTAGTGCTAAAATAAGAGCATAATTGCTATATACAGGATTTACAAAATGCTCAAATGAAATAGTTGAGCAAAATAAATTATTATACCTTCTCCTCAATATTCATAAGGCGTTCAAGAGATGGAACTTTCAGCATTCTAATTCCTAAAATGCTCCACGAATCAGCTTGGAGCATCATCACTGCTTTCATAGTCACCTTCCACGACGTAACAGACTCTTTAGCCTGAAGAAGCTCATCTCGAGCCTTTCTAACAGCACGCTCAAACTTCTCTGTAAGTTCTTCAGGATTCTGAGGGGTAGGTGGTCTGGGGACGGAACTGGGTAACGGCTGAGGTGGAAAAGCACCTATGTTTTGAACAGGCAAAGCAGGGTTTTGTTGGAAAGACCAAATAGGGTTTTGAAGGTTTACATTATGGTTTTGAAACTGAGAGAAAGGTGCGTATGGCGGGGCAGTTTGGGAGAATATATTAGGGTTTTGAAAGGTGGCAGCATCGTTTACAGGTGGTGCCGCTCGCTGTTGAGGGCGGTTGCCCCAGTGAGGGCGGAAGCCTTCCGGCCGTCCGGACATTTGCGGGAAACGGGAAAAAACAAGTGATACGGAACAAGAGAGACAACCTTCCTATGTAAAGGCATTATTATTTATTAGGGACGGTGCAATTAATTTTTGATAGATTACCGTAGAGTAAAAGCTCATTTTGTTCCTTGTTAGATGATAAGTTTAGTCCTTTTTTTATATGACCTTTTTCAATTTAGTCTTTGTTAGATTGATTCATTATCAATGTTGTTCCTATAGTCAAAATAATAAATAAATGTGATGACATGAATTTAAAATTGCTGACTTGTATTATTTTTTTGTCCACAAAATAGTGAAAGGATAATATAAAATCCACCTCATTTTTTCCTCAAATATTCACAAATTAATTAAATATTGTAACTCCACACACGATGCTTATTCAGTTCTTCCTGAAATCTCATAAACCTTAGGTCGTCGCCTTTGTCGTCTTCCTCGTCTAGGTCACACTCACAGCTACCGCAAAACGCTTTGAACTTGAAGACCTAGCATCTTCTCCCTCAACAACTGTCGTCTGCCGCAAAATGCTTCGAACTTCAAGATTGTGCCCTAGCGTTGTAACACCCCAAATCCTTTACTTTAAAGAATGAGACTCTTTTGAAAAGATTTGTGAAATTAAGGGTCCAAATGCAATTGTCTTTATTGGAAAACTGACTAAGGCTGTTGAGTATGTATTAATGATGCTTGTGGTGAAATTTCATGATCTCTGGATGCTTAAATTAATAATTATGTCTGTTACTTGCTGTGTAAGTTATATTTGGCATTGTGGTTGACTTCTGTTTGACTTTTGTTGACCAGTGGCTGAATTTATTGCTTTTATCAGGTTATTTAAGTGTGTGGCATCCAAATCATAAAACTGAGTTTTAGCATGCATCTGTGAAATTAAAATGCCTTGAAAGGCAGGCCTTTGAGCATCCATCTGTGTTTTGATGTGTATATACCCTTGAAGGGGTAAAATGGTAAAATTGCCTTGGAGAGGCAATATCTGTGTTTTGCTGTGCATATGGCCTGGAGAGACAGTATCTATGTTTTGATGTGCATATGCCCTGGAGAGGCAATACCTATGTTGATTTGCATATGCCCTGGAAAGGAAATTGAATGGCAAATGAGTAAACATTACATGTGTATAAAAATTATATTGTATAATTTGATTTGTATGAAAAGGACACACTAGGCTGGCTAGGAATGCGTCCAGGACGTAGCTGCCTAGCAACTAGTGAGGAAATAATCCAGTCTAGGACTGGTGATCCTAAGGTTCTAACTTTGTGCGCACACGGGGGATGCCCTGGGATGTTAGGTAATTTCCTGTTAGCCTTATTTGGGCAGGCTTTCCATAGTGTTAAATGGTAAGTCGGTATTGTCTTGTTTCATTAGATTGTTTTAAATTGATGGTAATGGTTTAACTAGTTGTACAGGTCCTGGAGAGGCTTGATGATTGTGACATGGCTGATAAGTGCATGTAGTGGTAAACGTGCATATTTTGAAAAGGAAAATGACTTTTATCTGTTTACAGCTTTACAGCATGATTATATATTGTTAAATGCATAAGTGGAAATATCTTGTAATTGATGTGTACTAAGTTTGAATTATCTGTTGATTGGGAAGGAAGTGTTTTTCTGTATTCTTAGGAATGCAGCTGGACCACTAATTAGTCTTTTATAAAACTTGTAATCTACGTTACTGGGATTTTATATCTCACTACGTTAGTGTGTTCAGATGCCCAGGTACATACTGCTGCTGGAGATTGAGGTAGAGCTCCTGGAGGTTCCCCTTCTGGGTTACTTCCAAATCCTGAAGGCGGTTAACATCATTTTCTTCTTCCCTTCGGTTGAGAATGCCCCGGAGACTTAGAAAGGGTGTGATGGGCAGGTAGCAGGAGCTGACTCATATTTTGGCAGTGACCCTGATGTCACTTTAGTATGGACTTTAGTACTTACTATTTTGGGTCTGCGAGCCACTAACTATAACACTTATGTCTGTATATATATATGTTGTATGGATTATATGCCGTAGACTTAGGTTTTAAACTTCTTAAGTTATATATGGAGGATTAGTACCTCGTTTCCACCTAACTTCATTTGTATGTGCATTTTGGGAGAGCGCGAGAAGTATCAAACATGTAACTTCTAGTATTTTAGGTTAAAATAACCAACCGAGAGTAAGCGATCCTTGGGGAAACACTTAACTTTATTTATCCCACATGAAAAGAAAAGAAAAAAATTGGACCGAGATTTTAAGAAGTTAAGTAAATAACCTAATTTCGCAAATAAAATCAATAAAGAAACTAGGACGTTACAATTTAGCTACGGATTTGCTACGGATTTCCCTAGCTAATTAGCTACGGAAAAAATCCCTAGCTAATTAGCTATGGAAAAAATCCCTAGCTAATTAGCTACGGATTTCCCAAAAATCCCTAGCTAATTAGCTAGGGAAAATATCCCTAGCTAATTAGTTACGGATTTGCCTAGCTAATTAGCTACGGATTAGCTAGGGAAAAAATCCTTAGCTAATTTATTATATGTATATATAGATATAATGTTTTACATTAATAAATCAAAAAGTGATAAATGGCCCAGTGGTTGGTGTAAATGTTACCATCCATGATGTTCCGTCTTCGAGTTCTCCTAGGACCATTTTTCAGAAATATAAAGTGGTCGCCAGAGGCCGGTGGAGGAGGTCTCCGGCAGCCGTCGTCGTCAGAGGTCGCCAAGCTAGTGTAATCCTAATGTGCCTAATCCAAAAAGTGTAAGCCCTGTGATGATAGAGTATCCTTCCAGCCTCAGAAATTCGAATTCCTCTGTGTAGCCACGCCTAAGAGAGAGAAAACTCAAATCTGTCGCTTTTTAACTCTACTGTGAAGTCCAGACAGCAACTTAAGTGTGCCCACGACTTACAAACCTGACTGGAAGTAAAACTCTGCATAGAAACCACAAAAACAAAGTTTCACCTACTTGATATGCACAAATCCAAAAAAAGCACTATGAACTCAATTTCTATACAAAAAGTATCAATTAGGAGGTTAATTCATAGTGAATATATTTGCATTTTACAAATTAACAAAAGATAAAATTGCTAGAAAATTAAAATATTGGATACATGAAGGCAATCAAACCTTAGAGCATAGTTGTAGGACCTGGACCGACCCGGTCAGACCAATGGACCGTCGACCCGGACATCTGACCGATTCGAGTCCCTTAAATAGACCGTTCAGCAAACAACCTCGATATGACCCGAGGGACCCGCTAAGTTTGTCAAGACTCGGTAATTCGGTGAAAACTGTGACCCATTGCATTTTTTTATAAAAAAACCCAAAATAAATGTGTGGGTGAGCTTCATCTCTTTCATTCCATTGCAACAACAGCTTCATCTCTGACTTGATTTGGTGAAGATGTGGCTAGCCAGAAGAAGGAAGAAGTGAAAAATGAGAAGAATAAGTGAAAAGAAGAAGAAAACAGGGGTTGCCATTAAAAAGAAGAACACATGGTCTAATTGTTGAGGAGAAAAACGATCTTGCATTTGAAGAAGAAGGACGAGGATTAGGTTGTTGATACAATAAAAAATTACAGTAGCAACACCACAGATTCAATAGAACAAATAAGAAAAGATGGAGAGAAAGAGATGGAAATTAGTGGATGAATATGTATCGAATTCCAGTAGATCGGAAAGCATATAAATAGCTAGACCTCTTTTCAAGTAAGAGATAAACTCCAAGTCCAAAGACCTATTACAAAATTCAACATAATCACAAAAGCTATCTCAAAGCAAGATTTATAATCTTTTTGCAATCTCATTCACTAGGCCGGTCTGAATTGGGTCTTCATTATTGGGCCTTAATGACTCAGCTTTCTTGGTTCATGTAAATACTCCCTCCATGAAAACAACCTTGTTCTCAAGGTTGGCAATAAATTCAATCCAATTGTTACACACCAAGCTGCTACCACCTCCTGGATCAAAAGTAAAAATAATAGTTTCAATTAAAATATTCTTTACAACAAGAGCACTCATGTTGACATCAAGTTCTCCATCCACTGTTGATACTTGGCTAAGCCAAGTGTATGCAAGACCACCACCACATGGAGATTCAACAGCACAATGAGTAGCAAAATTTTAATAAACTCAAGGATAAAAAATCATGCTAATAGAAGCAAGCTCACCAAATTTATACTTAATGATGTCTCCCCACTCCAATTCCTTCTCTAGAGAAAAAAATAATAGTGGCAAGGTTGTGAAGAATAGATTTTTCACTAAGAAGAGCAAGAATCACCGAGGCAAAACCAAATTTTTATCTACAATACCAATCCCACAATCTTGGCTATGAATCAATGTATATAGGTCTAATGAATTCTGAATCAAATAATTTTTTAAATGACCTAAATACCTCCCAAAGTGACATTAAAGAAGCAGCATTTGTGGCATTTGTTAACTCAGTAATTAATGTTACCGTTTTATAATCCTCAAAATGAAGGTCATAATCAAACAAGCTTTATTTCTCCATCTCCAAAGTCTCTAATACCTTGATTTATAAGTTTATTGACATGCTCACCTTCCCCTGCTTCTTCTCCTATTTGTGTAATATTGAGACATTGTGGTGCATCATAACAAGATATCTTTCCCATCTCCATTAAAAGTTCAAGATCATTAATGTTGAAATGGCAAACATCAATTGATGCCTTACTAACCCACTGAATGACAGCAACTATAGAGCAAATTATTATTGTTCCATTAATCATGGTAAAGATTGCAAATGTGTCTGGAAAAGATGAAGATTCATGATCTGGTTCATTAACCATGTCTTGGAGTTCACGTTTGGCAAGAACAAGGGCAATGAATTGAATATTGTTTTCCACTCCCATTTTTTTAAGAGTACCCTCTGTAACTACAAAACTTTCCTGTCTCAAAGTCCATGATAACCCTTCCTTTTGGTTCTGTGGTAAAGGCATAGTAGAATTTTGCAGATTCTTCCCTTTCTTATTAACATAAAACAACTTAAATGGATCAAAGGATTTCGTTATTATGCTCATCCATCAAAGCTTCAAGAAAACATGCACTAAGAACATTGGTGAAGGTAAGTTGAGGTCCATTTCCTAACATACATGAGAACAGCTCCAATGCACAATTATAACTACTAGGCATTTTATCAAATACTTTGTGGGCATCAATTTGCTGGAGTCTATATACTCATAGAAATCAACTCCTTTTCCAACAAGGCAAAGACGATGTAATGGAATGCTTAAGTAGAGCTTACAGGATCGTCAATGAGATAAATGGGATCGATAATATACAACAACAAGACCACTTCTTCAAAATGGATATCCCCAAAAAGCAGCAGCACGTGGGTAGCAGGACAAGGGAGCAGAGTGCAGACGGGATCGTCCTAACCTGCAACTGGTTAAAAGATTCTCGTACTAGGAGGAAAGTCTTCAACATTTTCAAACAATTACGGAATAACCAGATGTTGATGTGTGCTCCACTATGAAGTACGGGTACTTCTAAAATCAAGTTGTACCCGTACCGGATACGTATCCTGTACTCGTATCCTTTGGGTACTCTTGGGTATTTCAAAATATGTGTGGTGTAGTATTTTTTTTGAAGAGAAAAGTTTAATTTTAGTACTTAATGAAAAAATTATAAGTATGTCTATAAAATTTTACCTTTGTCGTCTTACAGATTAGATAATTATAAGAAATAAACAAATATACACCTCAATATCATATAATATCATAACTAATTATATTGGTTTTATGAATTTTAAGAAAGTTATGTTACTATTTTGATTGGTTATGAATGATTGAAGAGGCATTACCTATTTTTATTACATTTAAAATTGTTATATATTATAAATTTTATTTATTTATTTAGTATATACTGCCGTACCCGTACTCTATTTTTAGAATATTTACCGTATCCCGTACTCGTACCCGTATTCATGCAACATATACTATGGCAGACACCAGATGGGACCAATTACTTTCAATATATCCCCAGCCAACAATTACTTTCCCAACTGGGATACAAGTCCACCGCGTGCATTAGGCTTCAAACTATTATATATTAGTGACATTTACAATATATGTGATAACAAAAATATATATATTTCTTTTCAGCTTTGTCCTAACCACCGTAAGTATTACTTCTAGTTGGCCAATTGGACGGTATCCTATAAAATGCGTTGATTAATATTTTTAAGATTTTCTCTTGAAAAAAAAAAGAGAAAATTTTCCCTTTAATTTATTCTATCTACATTGCTTTTTTTTTTTTCATAAGTAAGAGTATCCACCGCCAATAATAATAATTAATTTCTTGATCGCGGGTCTTTCACTTGTGGGTAAATTAAACAGCTGGCCCCAAAATATTTTTTATGCTCAAAAATAAAATTCAAACCTCAACCACTTGATTTATAGAACAAGTGAAAACTCTAATTGGAAAAAAAAAAGTACAATTTACGTATAGCGTGTGGGTGATTTTATCTTTGTTCCAATTTTACCCTTGCTGATGAGTATTTTATCTAAGGTGTAAATGAAAGGAGAGTCATTTAAATTAGGCTTTGAACTGGAATTTGTGAAGTTTTCCATTATCAACAAATCCTAAATCACCGTTTGTTAATTTTTGGTAAGATTTATCTTTAAGCATAAATCAAACAACAAATAAAAAATGTACTACAATTTTTTCTTCTTATTCTACTTACCTTTCATAAAAACCCCTATAATTATTCCAAATGACAGTAGTTAGTCAACTTCATTATATTGATCTATCAAAAAAAAACTTCATTATATTGAGTGCACATAATCATATACTGGCCAAACTCTGTTTTTTCTTTTCCAAATATTATAGCCCAAATCTGCAGAATTAAAGAATCTATTATATATTGACTGTTAATATAAATTTATTAAAAAGTGAGAAGGTCACAAATTGATTGGAACACAGGGAATTTATAAATGAAAATTCATCCTTTATTCTGTGAGAGGAGTGATTTATTCTTGACCACACAATAGCAATAGCAAATAGAAAATTAAAGAGAAACCACATAATATACATAGAACCTATTACTAACTAACATATCATACAAACACTACAATTCATAAGAAACACAATATATATATACATATATATATATATATTCTTCACCCTCTCGTTTTATTTGTGCATCAACCTTTTCCACCATATCCAACATTAACTTTCACAGTTTCTTTCTCTTTCTTCACACTCACTACTTTGTCTTCTTGTTTCTTGATCTCATGAGCCTTAGGGTATGTTTGGATTGGGGATTAAGGAGGAGAAGGGGAGGGAGGGGAAGACTATTAAGATATCTTCTCCTTGTTTGGGAAGATGAAAATTGGAGGGGAAGATAATGGAAGATCTATCCTTAACCCTCCATTATCCTCCTCCTTCACAAATTCAAGATACTCCAAATTGAAGTATTTTGGAGGAGGTATCAACACCCAAACAAGGGGAGAACATATGGAAGCTTAACCTTCCCTTCCCCTCCCCTCCCTTCTCCTCTAATCTCTCCCCTTCCCTCCCCCTCCCAAAATCCAAACAAAGCCTTAGGGTTTGTTTGGATTTTGGGAGGGGGAGGGAGGGGAGGAGATTGAAGGGGAAGAGAGGGAAAGGGGAGGGGAGAGTACTCTCCCATTAATCCTCCCCTTGTTTGGATAATTAAAAATATGAGAAGAAGGATACTAAAGGACTAAACAATTATTTTTCGATTGAAAGAGAGCAAATGCGACAAGCGACAATGAGGAGACGTGTTGTAAGAGTAAATCTAAGGGTTATAAGAGGGACATTTTAGTAAATTAATTTAAAATATCCTTTAAAATACCCCAAATTAGGGTATTTTAAAATAATGAAGTAAAAGGATAATGGAGGATTAATTTATAATCCTCTATTATCTCCCCTCTAAATTTTTTGTTTACCAAACAAGGGGAGGAGATAAAATTTATCTCCCCATCCCTCCCCTCCCCTTCCTTAATCCCAAAAACAAACACACTCTTAGGCTTGACGTCCACATTAGAGTCTTCTTTCTTTATTGGTTCAACCTTTGGTTCCTTCTTGGGCGTAGTATTAGTGAAACCACAAGAACTTGAAACGCAGTGTTTTAAATTGCGGTCCGTAATGCGTATTGCGGCCGCAATATTGTTGTTGCGGCACTTGTCGAAACCGCATCACACCGCAAACACATAGAAGCCTTGCTAATTTTGTGACTTTGTGACCGTTTAAGAAGTTGAAATATGGATGTAAGATGAGTGTATGTATATGAAAGAAAAAGAGAAAAAAAAAAGGAAGGAAATGGTATGTATTTGATGTATTTAATGTTATAATATATGTTACAACTTCAAAAAAATTCACGGCCGCAATAGCCACAACTCGCATTATAATGGCCGCAGTACCCGCAACCGTAGTAATTACAACGCAATCGCAACCGCAACCACAATTTAAAACCTTGTTGAAACGTAATTACCAGACAACTTTTCCTCTCCAGTTTTCAAAAGCTTCAAATTATTGTTAATTTCTCAGTGGTTAGCTTGTGAGACTAAAGAGGCATAGACACAAAGAATTTATAATAGGAAGGAGCAGACGACTCATATTCTGATTAATTATTATTATTGTTATGAGTTTATTATAAATCTCATAAATAGTTTTAAGGGATCAAAGCGTCGTATAATATAGTTCAATGGAGATGAATGCATATATGCATAAGCAATTTGAAGTCATTTAATGGAGATGCATGCATGCATACCAATTAAGGATTCAAATTCAATTCACTGCACTTCCTCTAATACTCGAATTATGATTTGTTAAATTTGTTTTGGTAAGAATATCTTGGGTCTAAATTATAGGGTTCTCTCAATTTTGTTTGTAATATTTATTTGCTATCAAATATCAATTATCATATAATTCCCACATCAGAGAGATTACCTTCAAAGAAGTATTTTATAAGGTCGTGGACTCTCCCACTCCAATAGCTAGCTTTTGGGGTAGGGTTGTGATCGGTGGAGGGGTTGATCGTGATCGAGTGAAGCACCACCGAGTGAAGTATCGCAGTGTGCAGCCGTCGGGGTGTCGCCTTTCGAAGGGGTGGTAATTAATGATACAAGTTCCACATCGGAGAGATTACCTTCAAGAAAGAGCATATAAGGCATTGGACTCTCCCACTCCAATAGCCTAACTTTTAGAGTATGATTCTCTCAAAAATTTGTGCTTGTATCAAATTACATGTGCCTCCTAATCATTCAATTTACAAGTCATTGAATATGTACATCAGTACATGTGATTGTCCCGGATTGTAATGCCGAAAGCCTCTATATTTTGTTGTGCGACCGTTGTAATAATTGTGACTAAATACAAAACATTTTTAAATATATGATTTAGTATCACAATTAGTAGTAGAGGTCACACAATTACATTGGTTTGAACGTTAACTATTTTGACGGTATTTGGATGAAGAAAAAAATTATTTGTAAATTAAAAGTTTAGGACACAATTGATAGCACACAAAAGTTTAAAAGTAAAATTGACATCAATCCTATCATTTAAGGATAAAAAAGATACGTTTGCCCATTTCTTTTTACAAGAAATTATGTTATTCATTAAAAGTATGAAACCATCATTTATTCTTTTAAGTCATGACTTAATGAAGTTTTCACACATAGAGATAGCTTGACACTTATGTATACAAGTAATTTGTTTAAGCTATTCCTAATAATTAAATAGAAATTTAATTTTAAAACCATACAAGAAAAAGCTGTTTGATCTTGTTATAATTATTTTCCAATATGAACTAAAAAGATAAAAAAAATAATAATAAAAGATGCTCTAAACTTTAGTTTTTTAAACTTTTTTTTATAGTTAGTTTTTTAAACTTAAAAATACAAAAAATAAGTAATTTTTATATAAATGACATATACATAAATTTATGCAAATAATACGAACAGAAAATCCAAAAGTAATTTTATAAAATAAAAAATAAAATCAGAAACAAAGAGGCCCAAATTGTTGGATGATGTTATCTATTTATCTATTTATTACTATAAATTATGGGCAATTTTTTACTGTTGAAATTTCATTTTCCCGCTCATATTGTCTGCCAAAATTTATGGCACGTTCGTTTTGTGGAAATCCCAATAGAATAGAATGGAAAAAGTAGTGGGCCCTAGAAGGAAATCGTGCCATTTAAGAAAAAGAAAATACAAAATGTGTATCATAACCTTTTCTTTTTATTATTTTAATATAAGGGGTAAAGTGGTATTTTAATAAATTAATATTCCATTTTCATTCTCAAATTTTTACTACCAAATACAGTAAACACATTCTCATTCCCTTTCTGCATAAAAAACGTAACCTTAGTTCAACAATTCAACTGGCATTTGGTGCAATTTAATGAGTAACTAACTTTTGTAATCTTACTCTCTTTCCAAGACTAAGGCCCTCTCCTTTATCTAGAAAAGACTATGGAAAAGGGGAAAGAAACTTTTGGGCCCGTTTGGTATAAAAATTGGGATGTATTGTAAAGTGGATGCAATGGGAATTTTGGAAAGGAAAGCAAAAGGCCTTACAATGTAAAGGAGAGAGCATGTTTGGTGTGAAAAAATAATTGGAGGGAGAGTAAAGTAAGTAAGATAAGATAAAATACTAAAATGCCCTTAAATGCTTCTTCACCCTGCTTCTTCACCGCTACCGTCCTCCTTCACCTCTATCGCCAAGGTCTACTTCTTCACCATCATCAGAACCGCATCATCAGACTCTGCTTCTTCATCGTCATCGTCCTTCTTCACCTCTGTCATCGGGATGTGCTTCTTCACCATCATCAGATTTGCATCATCATGCCTCGGCGACGGCAGCGACAGTAGAAGGAGAAAGAGCGTCGATTGGTGGCTTTCGGCAATCTGAGCGTCACTACGGCTTATGGTTGTCGGCGATTTGAGCGTCGATATGAGAACGGACGTCGATCTGAGCGTAACTACTTTCCTTTGAAGGTCATATCGACGGCGATAAGTGAAGAGAGAAGAGAGAGGCGGGGGGTAATACATGACGGCGGCGGCTCCATGAATGCTGGGTGCGTGTGCTGCTCCATGAATGCTGGGTGTGTGTGCTGCTCCACATTTGCGTAAAGCCAAATGGGAAAGAGAAGAGGGAAGAGAGAGGCAGAGGGCAAAATCTTAGGGATAAAATTGTATTTTTATATTAGATTCCTTCAGTAAAGCTAAACTCTCTAGCTTTTTTGATGTAAAATTTTGGGCACTATTCATGTAAACTGCATTGCAATGTAAAGTCAATTACGGAGCCTTTTTCATGATACCAAACCATTTCATTTTTTTTGGAAATCGTGCCCCTTTACATTGCAGATGCCTTTTACACTCTACCAAACGGAGCCTTTGTAATCTTACTCTCTTTCCCCCTCCTCTCTTGTGCTTGTATGTTTAATTAAATTGGAGGAATATGGGTAAAACCACCCATTATGATTCACTAAATGTGATTTGTTCAATATTTATAATTTATATTTCTTCAATTTTTAAATTGTAGCACACATTTCTCCTTTCCTGTTCTCCCAAGCTAATTAACAGAACATGCAAATTTTATGACCACTTTTTTCACTGTTGGTTTCAGATGCTTCACTTAGTTTAGTTTAATTAATTGGCAATTTTTCTGTTTTACTCATTAGTCCCTGTCTTGCTCAAAGTCTGGGTTTAAACTATTATTGTTCTGCTGATTTTATATTTTTCTTAATTTTGAAAATGTTTTATGACATTAGTTTTGTGATGAATGTGTCAGGTGGGCCTGGTATGTTATATTTTTATGCCTTAGGTAATTTTAATTTTGAAATTGCATTTTCATCTGGCTTCTTCATCCTTCAAGGTTCAAGGTGTGTTATAATTATATGCTTGCAAGGTATTCTATTACCTCATATATTTGAGTAGAAATATTTAACAACATTTTAGTAACTTTTTGTATCTCTTCCTTGTTTTTATATATGTTATGTGTGCATATTGAAGCATTGGCAATATATTTTCATGAACCTTAATTAATATTTATGTTTTAGGCACTTATTATGATTTTTTCCATTTTCATGTGTCTAATTTTTTTTTTATAAATTTTAAATATCAATAGAAAGTCAAGCTTTGTAGTTTAAAATGATGTTTTTGACTCCAAGTTTTCATGTGGTTAGCATTTGTGCTCTGACAGGGGTTTGCTACTTTCCTATCTGTTGGTGGAGGATACTATTTGCTTTTTAGAGGCTATGTTGATTTAATCTATGTATCAAATAAATAATAACTCTACTCAACCATATTGTTGATATATATATATATCAAGAAATAGTGGAGAGAATTGAAACAAAATTTAGAAAAGTGTTGATGCTACTGCCAAAAACGTTGCGAATGACAATGATGAATTTATTGACTTTCATTCTAGCAAATTGATTAGGAAAATTGTATGTATAATCATATTTTTCATTGGAATCTGTTGGATATTATTATAAATTAATTAAATAAATTAATATTATTAACTAAATATCAAATCTATTAGCCATTGGTTTGTGTTTTAATGATATTTACTCTATCATTACTTGTAATGGTTAATTAGACTTAATGGTGGCATTAAATCTAATTAAAACTCTTCAAGTAATAGTGCAACCATACCGTTCGTGACACATATATATATTTATGTGTTTTGGTTAGAGAATACACACCACTAACAAAATAGAAGAACATGAGGCGTGCAGTAAGAAAGTTTTTTGTTCTAAAAAGTATAGTATACATATTATGTGTGTAATATTTGGGTAGAGAAAGGTGTGGGAGACAGAGTCCTGTCTACATCCTACGTGTCCTGTCTACATCCTACGTGCAGAGGCTGTAGACAAACAGGCGAGTACTGGGCTGTTGTATCCTGGAGGTAACGCGTCTGAGTACCCCTGCACCGGGTGATATAGCAAAATTAACCCGTAGGAGGCATGAATTACCTTAAAGATAACGAGATACCCATGTCTCAGTCCGGTACCACACATTTTATTATTTCTCAAACAAATTTATATTTCCCTATTTTTGGTTTATTCTTATTTTCAGGTTGCTGTTCCAACAAGTTTAAGGTACTTCATAGCTAATCCCATAATGCAGCCAGAGAAAATAGTCTTTGAGTTACGTTGTAGTTGGCAAAAGAACTCAAATATATATTTTATATAATTTTGGTATCTTGGTTTAATTGTTGTGAGCTTATAATATTTTTATATTTTATTTAATTGCTCACAAAATTTGAGATTTGTTTGTAAAATATTTTCACATAGATACCAATATATTTGACTAAGTTTCTTCCCCAAACCAAAAGAATAATAAAATTACAATTATATATATTTGATATAAAATGTTATGTAATTTGATGAATAATACATATACCACACCTATATGTTTTCAAGGTGATCTTGGCATACGAGATCTAAATGTTCTTTAAATGATGAGTAAAACATCATTTTGATCCTTTTTAGATAGCACTTTTCTCAATTTGGTCCTTCTTAGATGGCCTTTCTCAATTTAGTCCTTTTTAGATTAATCAGTTATCAATTTGGTCCTTACCGTTAAAATTACTAACGGAGTTAGCCGAGGTGGATAATTTGGGGTAAATTTATAACTTTTAAATAATAATAGGGCTTTTTAATGTAATTATTTTGGGACAATTTTGTAATTTTCACAAATTGTAAAAGAAACATGGTACCATTTTCAGTTTGTGAAAATTATAAAATTTCCCAAAATAATTACATTAAAAAACCCTCTTAATATTTAAAAATTATAAAGTTATCCCTAATTATCCACCTCAACTAACTCCGTTAGAAATTTTAACGGTGAGGACCAAATTGATAACTGATTAATCTAAAAAGGACTAAATTGAGAAAGACCATCTAAAAAGGACCAAATTGAAAAAAGTGCTATCTAAAAAGGACCAAAGTAATATTTTACTCTTTAAATGATAATATATTAGTTTATTGCATTATAAAATTAGAAAAGCTCTTGTATATTAGTAGTGGTATATTTTGGAATTTTGTCCATATGCAAATAAATTGCATAATTATTGTATGTGATTTTATATCCTACTAATATTTATATTATTGTGAGCCATTTACATTTTAAGTGAATTTGAGTAAATTATTACTCTTAAAGAGCATCCTAGAAAGAGTGTGAAAAGTATACATCATATTGGGACATTTTAAAATCATATATATTTGTCCCAAGTGATGTGGTACTATGAAAATTTGATTGAGTAATTAATTTTCATAGAATCACATATATATGTTTTCAGCATGTGTTTATTATAAATATAATTTTGGGTTAATCATTAAATTAATGTTAAATCCAAAACTTATATTAATTTCGAAGGCCAAATAATAATCATAAAGTATTATAATTTTATGACAAGATTTTTTGGCATGTTTTTTTATGGTCATATATTTTGACATTATATATGTGATATTGTCTTAGAAAATAAAGCATTTTTTATAACAATAAGGGAGAGAAAATTCAATATATTGTAATAAAAAATACATATGTTAAAATTTTATAGACAATAAAATGAGAATATTTTGGCTTATATTTTGGGTTCATGAAATAATGGTTTTAAAATTAAACCATTCTATTATATTTATTTACGAGCCAAATTATATTCAACATGATTGTGAGTTAATGAATATTTTATGGGTCTAATATTTTGAAGAGTAATAGAATTATTCCATAAAATTTAATTAGGTGGTATTAGAGATAAAGATTAAGTCCCACATATGATAGAATAAGATACTCAATTGAGTACTTAAGGAAGCTTGGTTCTTCCCCCTTATGAGCTAGCTTTTGAGGGTGGGTTCCCCAAGTTACCTTGAGTTTCAACATGGTATCAGAGCTCAATGGTCTCACGACCCATGACGATCCAAATCCAAGATGTGAAAAAAAAAAGAAGAAACCCCAATAAAAAAAATCGAAGAAGAAAAAAGTGGCCTTTGAGGTTCAAAGAAAAAAGAGTACAAGCCCGAAAGAAAAAAGAAGAGGCTTTTGAGACTCAAAAGAACACAAGCCAAGAATAATGGAAAAAAAAAATCAAGTCACAACTAGAAAAAATAATAATTGGACTTGAGGGGGAGTATTAGAGATAAAGATTAAGTCTCACATCTGATAGAATAAGATACTCAATTTAGTCCTTAAGGAAGCTTGGTTCTTCCCCCTTATGAGCTAGCTTTTGAGGGTGGGTTCCCCAAGTTACCTTGAGTTTCAACAGGTAGTAATAGATTTTTAAAGCTTTTACAAGATGAAATTTGGTAAATTTTCATGGAATATGAAAAGCTTTTATAAACTTATATGTGATGAAGCATGAAAAATGCTAGAGGTGTGTTTATAGAATGTTATATTCTATATTTTGTGAGATTTTCAATATCTCATGTGGACTTTTAAAGTCATATGTGACAAATGAATTTGTCATGAATTCTGAAAAATTTTCAAATAGATTTGGTGAAATATTTTGAGAAAATATTTTCAAACAATGAGAATTCACTTGATTATGAATAAGTATGCACACATATATACTTGTGAAATAGTTTTTATAATTGTGGATTTTGTGATATTTTCACATAAATGAATTTAAAAATTCATATGTGATATTTTATAAGTGCTACAAGAATATTATATTTGAGTGAACAAAGAAATTGTGAAATTCTTGTGAGAGGCACAAAACCCATCAATAGTAGGGGCATATGTTTTTTTGTGGATATCCAAAAAAAGTTCACCAAAGTTTTTTGACGGTATATTATTTTTATTGAAAATTGCTATGCAATTTATAATGGGAATTACATTATTCATTATTTGGAACTAAGTCTATTGTGAATATGTGACCCAAATGAAATTGTGAGATTAAGCATATATTTATTGGTGACCAATTTATTAAATTGATGATACCATTTCAAATTAGAGATGATGATGTGCTTAATTTAATTTAATAAGCACTTGGTTCTAATTAAATATTTTTTGTTGTACGGAGAGGTACAATAATAATTAATTTGTGGTCACATTATTTTTTTTTTGGCCAAATTTGTGGTCAAATTATTGAGTTTAAAAAGTTCCTTAAACGGATTAATGTTTTATTTTATTGGCTAGTATTATTATTTGGTGGAAGAATATATTAAAAATATATTTTTTGAATTTTGAAATACCCGCCAATAATAATTATGAGATTTTTGGGAGCCAATAATATGTGATAACTTATTGTAATAAATACTGTCATGACTAGACTCTTTGAATTATGTATTTTTCTGAAACTATAGCTATAGTCAAAGAATCTGGTGTGTGTACATCGATGGGGTGAATTTTTAAGCCCGTATGGATTAAAAGCAACCTATGAGGATACCCTACATTGTGATTAGAGATCCTAAGAACTTGGTTCAAAGGGACAAACGAATCATAGAGTAGCTATTGAAATTCACATTTGAAAGAGTTTCGACTATTAATTTATCCCTATGATGTAAGTGCATTTTTCTGCAATGATATGTGAGGTTGAGTTTTTTAAAAACTCTTAATGAAATCTGTAGCTCTATAAGAGTGAGGCATCTTAATTGCAAGAATACCCTTGACAGAATTCACCTATTTGAATGTGGCGGAGTGGGGCCGCTCCTATGAGAATATAAAATGGCATATATTCTTGAAACACATTCAAGAAACAGGGTGCGCACACGGCCGCATAATGTGCGGGCTAGGGCTCATATATTGCACCTGGATTATTATGTGCATGATATATGTCTTGTCTCCCTTAACCAGTCATAGTTCAAGGCAAATACCACTATTGACTCTAGATCAAGATGTATATTTTTGCTAAATATAAATTCAAGACAATTTAGCTATCTATATTATGCATAATTGTCTCTCTCTACCCAAATATAAAAACAAATCTAAATGTGTGTGTTAATTTATAATAATAAGTGGAAGATTGTTGGATATTATTATAAATTAATTAAATTAATTAATATTATTAACTAAATATCAAGTCTATTAGCTGTTGGTTTGTGTCTTAATGATATTTACTCTACCATTACTTGCAATGGTTAATTAGACTTAATGGTGGCATTAAAACTAATTAAAACTCTTCAAGTAATAGTGCAACCGTACAATTTGTGACACACACACACACACACATATATATATATATATATATATATATATATATATATATGTGTGTGTGTGTGTGTGTGTGTGTGTTGGTTAGAGAATACACACCACTAACAAAATAGAAGAACATGAGGCGTGCAGTAAGAGAGTTTTTTGTTCTAAAAGTTATAGTATACATATTATGTGTGTAATATATGGGTAGAGAAAGTTGTGGGAGACAGAGTCCAGTCTACCTCCTACGTGCAGAGGTTGTAGACAAACAGGCGAGTACTGGGTTGTTGTATCCTGTAGGTAACGCGTCTGAGTACCCCTGCATCGGGTGATATAGTAAAATCAACCCGTGGGAGGCGTGAATTACCTTAAAGATAATGAGATACCCGTGCCTCAGCCCGGTACCACGCATTTTATTATTTTTCTAATAAATTTACATTTCCTTATTTTTTGTGTTTATTCTTATTTTTAGGTTGTTGCTTCAATATAATCAACCAAAGATTGGCATTCTACTTTTCTTTCATAGATATTTCTTTTCTGGAATGTAATTATTCTTTTTAACAATGCTATCTCCATGATTCATTCACAAATATCTAATCTCCATATAATTCATTTGAAAGATATGACACCCGTGCATAGCACGTACGGGCACCACGCTAGTTTTATATACATATTTAGGTCATCTACAGGTCTAGTAGCTTATTGTAGAACCGAATATGAAATTTTTGTTAGAAAATTACTGGAGCTATTTTACTCTCTGTTTGATATTTATTTCACTACATTTTGTTATCACACATAAACATTGTGGACTTGATTTTTTTATGAAATGAATGCCTTGAGAATTATTATATTTGTTCATTTCATTCATTCTTATTTCAAGATTGAAAATATATATGACTTTCTTAGAGAAAGTGGTTCATCATGAAAGGGTGAATTATAAAATTGTTGTTTCATAACGAAACATGTGTTGTGTTTCAGAAAGAAACATGTATTGTGTTTCATAGAGAAACATGTGTTGTGTTTCTTAAAGGAACACGTGTTGTGTTTCATAAAGAAACATGTGTCTCTTCATGGAGATGTGAATTATTTTAAAATAAATAATTTGAAAATTTTCTTGGGAAGATTTCATATTTCTTGGAGAAATATGATGAGGACTCTTGCACATATGCATAGAAGGAATCACACATTATATATGCATGAATGTGCATCTACATTGTTACATCATTGTGATTGATTGATAAGAAAAATAGTTTATGTAATTAAGGGTGAAATGCACGATTTTACAGTGTATGTTTTTCCTTAGTTCTAAGCTACCATCTTATCGAAATATTGATCATGTTGAGATGATTTTATTTGGGCTAAGTTAGTGGCCACGTTTGTTTATTCAACCAGAGAGTCGCTTTCAAAATTGTTTTGAAATAACTTGAAACCCAATTAATGACGCCCAAGTGGGAGAATGTTAGAAAATTATTTTATAATTTTATATTTGGGCTTAATTAATGATATTTTGTTTTATTAAAAATACTGGTTGGACGATGTATAGCCTAAATTATGACCATGATACCTGAAAAATTAATCTGATTAATTAGTTTTGGTCTCACCTTGTAGATCGGGCCTTAAGCCCAATAATAATGTAATGTGATAAGTGTAGGGCTTTGGGTTACCTATCTATGATAGGTAGGTAATTGTTAACCCTCTATAAATACAGGGCTGTGTCCCCTTTCTAATCTAACTTTTGACCTAGCCTCCCCATTAGGGCTATTATCTATAAGGAGACAAGGAGAGGAAGACTGGCCTCTACATGAACGATTGATCACGTTCTATTCCGCTATGGCATCAAGAAGTACGCATATTTAAATTATACTGTATGAGTGTTATATAATTTGCCTATGATCCTGATAAGAATAATAGTTTATTATTCTAACAATTTTGGCTAAAGATATATATTATGCATGAAGATGGGTTGTAGGTAGTACGTGAAACAAGTGATTGCACATTTGGTTATGTGAATATTAGATGTAATAGGAATGGGAATGAAATGTTATAGGGAATGGGAATAGTAATGTGAAAGTGATCTTATATGATTTCAATAGAATAAAAGTGGGTAAAATGACCAATTTACCTTTATATTAAAAGTAGGTAAAAAAGTAAGAGCAAAAATATAATTTCATCACATTGCAAAAAGTAAGATATATTTGGCCTCATACGTGGCTTTAATCCATGCTTCCCCACATACTCTTTCACACTAGAGACGTGGCAGAAGTTCCAAGATCATGGATCGAGCACCATGCATAAGAACGTGGATCGACCACATTCTCCTCTACCTCGAGTATAAATATCCTTCACCTGGGGGACTTAAACAGAACACGATCATCATCACCTAGAGTCTAACCAACAGACATCAGAGCATACTCACTCTCTCAGAATACACTAATTCTCTAGCTTTAAGTATCATCCAGAGACCCTTGTTCTCTCATTCCTCCATAGGAAACCTCTAATAGGTGGTTTGCTCGCCCGGAGCAACACACATGTCCTAGCCGCACACGGCCACTACATGTAACATTCCTGCCTAACGACTCTTATGTTCGTTCCCTCTTCGAACTACGTGGACTTTGATCCCTCAACAAGGGTATGTAGGCACCTAAGTCATCACCTGAGGACAAGTCCCCCAAGGTCACGACCCCTTGTGGTCCTTATTTGCAATTATGAATTGTCAACCAAAAATGACAGTTACAATAAGTAATGTTTTATTTATTTTAAAAATTGTCTTACATTTCAATTTTCGCCACTAAGGGGTTTTCAGTGGCGACTATTCCCTCGCCACTGAAAACCTTCAATGGCAAAATTTAAAAGTCGCCACCAAAGAGTTTTTAGTGGCGACTAATCCTTTCGCCACTGAAAACCTTAAGTGGTGAAATTTTAAAAGTTGTCACTGAAGGATTTTGAGTGACGACTATTCCTCTTGCCACTGAAAACATTCAGTGGTGAAATTCTAAATTTCGTCACCCAAGGTAGAAAACTTAATAAATTTGTCAGGGTTTTTGTGGCAAATTTTGCAAATTTGCCACCGAAGACCTTCGATGGCGAAAAACAACGTCACCGCTTTAAATGTTTACCACTGAAGGTAGAAAACTTAATAAATATATTAGAATGAAAATATATAACAAAAGGTGATATATGGCTCAGTGGTTGCTATAAACAATACTATGCATCATGTCCTAATTTCGAATCCGTCCATGCGCCATTTTTAAAAAAATATAAGGTGGTCTTAAAAGTGGAGGTACGGCGGGCGTTGGAGTTTCGGCAACTGCTTTTGGTGGCGATTAAAGTCACCACAAAAAGTGATTTTGGTGGCGACTAAAAGTTACCACAAAAAGTGGTTTCGGTGGCGACTAGGGTTTTCAGTGACGACAAAAAGAAGTCACCACTAAAGGTCCCTTCAATGACGACAAAAAGTCGCCACAAAAAACTCCAACTTTTTTTGCTATTTTAGTGGTGAAAATTAACCTACTGAAAGGACCTTTAGTGGCGACCCCTTTTGGTTGCACCAAAGGTCTTCAGTTGTGGGACTTTCAATGGCGACTTTTGGAAGTCGCCACCGAAACCCTAATTTGTTGTAGTGCTTGAAGCACGTTTTGGCAGCATGAATGAGTCACTTTTCTCATGCTTAATACTTGGAAAATAAAATAAAATCATCTCTCATAGTATATTGCATTTAATGAATATTTGACCTTGGCACTCTTCTCTCATCTACTTTAATAAGCCTTGCAGGAAAGAGATAGAGTAGACTTTGCATTTCCTTCTTGAGCTTTCATTTATCAAAACAAGAACAAAAGAAGGATGGCAACATTGCTGAGAAAAGTAGGTCTCATATGACACTAGATTTAAAGAAAAAGAAAATCAAGTTGATTTGGGAGTGTTAGGTTCTTGCAGGTTCCTGGTTGTATTGGGAAATTTGTTTTGTTTAATTACTTCAAGAGGAGTAAAAGCAATTGTGCTGAGCCTCCTGGGTTGCCTGGTTATTTGGCATAAAAGGTTGTGAACCTTAGCCCTTGTTGTGGAGGTTTCCTAAGGTTGTAATTCTAAAAGGCCCATTATAGTGAAGCCTCTCTTGCTCTTTAAGTGAGAGAGAGAATGAAGACGTAGGATCATTGATCTGAACCTCACTATAAATATTGTGTGATTTTCATTAACCTGACTTTCATTATCCTGCACAATTCAGTAACCTGAACTTACCTTCATTAAGAAAACGAACTAAAGTTTTGAAAGGGATTTTATTTTATCAAATCAATTTTCATTCTATAAATTTTTAGACTTAGAATTAATTTTTTTAAAAAACCAATTCAACCCCTCTTCTTGGTTAGTTTCTAACACGTGTGACGAGTGGGCCTCCGTCCATCTTTGCGTGCTAACGTCACTCATAACCGTTTGAGCCCCAAAGAGGTAAAAAAACCTTGATCCTTCGTGCTTTCTCCTATTTCTGATGATTGCTGAAGTGCTTGGAATTACCGAAGAGAGTATGGTTTGTGTTGTAATTGCGTTTAATAATGATAATGGTTGAATGTTGTTGAAAAGGGGGAAGATTTCAATCCACGTGATTGGGGATGGTTTTGGGTGTTCAGTTAATTGATTGTCGGAGGAGGAGGAGGGATGTTGGTGGCGGAGATGTTGATGGAGATGAAGGGGATGAAGGAGGTCAAAGAAAGAGAGAAAATGGGAGAGAAAAAGAGAGAAAAAGAAGCTCACGTGGCAATTGACGTAGCAAGCCAAGTCAGCTTAAATTGACACGTAAGAGAGAGATTTGAGCCACGTCAGCATTTAACGGAAGAAGCTAACAATGTTAAGCAAAATGACCAATTTTGACCAAATTTGAAACACAGAGGACTTCAAATGACATTTTGAAACATAATGGACCAAAACTAATCTTCGATGAAACATAAAGGACTAAAATAGCAATTAAGCCTTCATTTTATTATAAACATCCAAACAAAATTCTCTCATTCCATTCCCTTTCACTCATTTCCTCGTTAAAACTCCCAAATAATATTTCTATCCATACCACTCCATTCCACTCCTCACCTCTCCATTCTTTCCTATTAATGAATCCTCCCTTCTATCCCTCTATAAAACTCCCAAACATATATAGCCTAAGGTATCGTCTCAGTGCTTAAGCAGAAAGAGAGAATCGGGTGGAGTAGAGAGTTCGAGAACGTTAAGGCGAAAGTGTTGTGAAGAGCAGAACACTACAACAACTCTACAAGCCATGGAGGGAGGAGAGTAGGACGATTCGATTGAAGGCGAGGTTACGTATTAGTATTACTATGGAAATAGAGGGAAAGAAGTCTATATATAAGTTGCAAAACATAAACGCTAATGGGAAGAATGAAGAATCATTTGTTCGAAGCCATTAAACAAGGACGATTAGGAACATGATTATCAAGAGTTGGGGATTTCCTAAGGAGATGCACATTGTAGAGACCTCATTGGACCGATCGAAGACATATCATCAGCTTGGTCGGTCCATCGTAGCTGTCAATATCACTTAGTGATTACCGTAACGGATTACCTTTACAAAGTGGTCCAGCCTCAGCTCAAATGACTAAATTACCTAGGGGCATACAGCCGACCCGCTGACCCGATCACATATGGGGTCATCGGGTCCCAGGTCAGGTCTCGGGTTGGGCTGTCCAGAACCCGGCCCGACCCGTGGTAGGTTCAATTTATTTTTTTTATTTTTGTTATTTAAGTATTTTTATATGTAAAATAATATATAATATTTGTATGTATAATTTTGTTTTTTATTGATTATTAATTAAAAATACACAAAATATAACCTTAACTTGATTAAATTTATTTTTAAAAATTATTAAATATGTTATAATTTTTTTAAAAAAAATGGAATACCCGACCCGGCTAGAGTTGGGTCGGGTCTCGGGTCCGGGCAAATCCCGGCCCAACCCGGGGTTTGTACACCCCTAAAATTACCTTTGGGGGAAGCATATAAATACTCGATCCAACCCCTCAAGTACTACTGAATCTATATTGAATTTCCCTTATATTCTCTCCATCGTACTAACTTGAGTGTCGGAGTCCGATCGAGGGACCTTCCCCCGCCTTGATTCTTACCTTGCAGGTCATCGGAGAACTACGGGAAGCTTTGAGGATTCATCAATTTGTTACTGGATCTTCTGTCATTGTTTTTCTCTGTCATTAATTTAAAATAATTTTTTTTTACAATAAAACAATTTAGGTGCTTCAAAATAGGCCAAATTACTATTTTGGTCCTTAACTTTTTTTTGGGGTCAAAATTCACTACAAAAAACTGGACTTTCTGCGGCGACTCTTCGGTGGCGACAAGAAAAGTCGCTGCTGAAAAGGAGTTTTCGACAGCGACATTTGATAGTCGCCACCAAACACCCTTTGGTGGCGAAAAAACTGTCGCCACCAAAGACCCTTGCGTGGCGGCATTTAAATGTCGCAACAAAAGGCCCTTTGGTGGCGACAAAGGGTCGCCACCGAAAAACCATTTGATCGCGACATTAAGTAAGTCGCCACCAAAGAGTCTTCAGCAGCGACTTTTGTTTAGCCACCAAAAGGTGTTTGGTGGTGACTATCAGATGTCTCTACCGAAAACTCCTTTTCAGCAGCGACTTTTCTAGTCGCCATCAAAGAGTCGCCACAGAAAGTCTAATTATAATTATAATTTTAATTTTCAATTGAAAAAAACTACATTTTTCTTCTCTAAAATAATCTGTAATATTACTATTGTTCAAATATGATAATTTATTTGAAATTATAATTTAATTATTATATTATTTTATCAAAAGTAATAAAATTATTCTTTTAAAAAATTATATTAGTCATAGTAAAACATTTTATATTTATATTGAAGTATATAATATAAAAAATACAAAATCAAAATCTATAAGAATTCACTTTTATATAATTTTATATACAATTAAAATTTTAAAAAAAGTAATTAATCTTGAAAATAAATTTTTATGTAATTTTTTAACACTTGTGTAATTTAAGTGTTGTATCCCCTCTTGTATTATCATAGTTTATTCCAATGAAGGTCATAAAATTCATAATGACAATTATTTCATCTTGTATCATCATAATTTATTCGTATGTGGGTATCTATATTATTACAAGAAATTAATACTAATAGATCTGACATAAGCTAAATTGCATGTAATTTTAAAAATTAATTTTTTAATGTAAATTAATTCCCTATTTTCAATTATCTTCTATCTTGTATTTTATATTGTATAATTTTAGGGACTAATTTTTTTTTTTTTTTAAAAAAAAAAAACTCTAAACCATTTGTTAGAAGGTCTTCAGTGGCGACCAAAAGTCACTGTTGAAGACATGTCTTTGGCGGCGACCAAAGTCGCTGCTGAATACATGTCTCTGGTGGCGACTAAAAGGTCGTTGTTGAAGACAAGTCTTTGGTGGCGACTAAAAGGTCGTTGCTGAAGACATGTCTTTGGTGGCAACCAAATTAATGTCGCTGCAGAAGACATGTCTTTGGTGGCGACTAATGTCACTGTTGAAGACATGTCTTTGAGATTAAAAACAAATATATTAGAATGACATTATATAACAAAAGGTGATATATGGCTTAGTGGTTGCTGCAGAAATTACCATGCATCACGTCCAGACTTCGAATTCATCCATGCGCCATTATTTTTCAAAAATATAAGGTGGTGGTGATCGTTGGCCGGCGGAGGTCCGATTGGCGGTGGTCGTTGCCAGCCGGCGGTGGTTGTCGCCGGTCGACGGAGGTTCGGCAGACGGTGGTCATTTCCGGTCGGCGGAGGTTGTTGCCGGCGGTTGGAGTTCCTATAACTGCTTTTAGTGGCGACGAAAGCTTGCTATTGAAGGTCTTGTGTGGCGACCAAATGTCGCTGCTGAAGACATGTCATTAGTGGCGACTTAAAAGTTGTTGCTGAAGATATGTCTTTGGTGGCGACTAAAGTCGCTGCTGAAGACATGTCTTTGGTGGCAACTAAAAAGTCGCTGTTGAAGACATGTCTTTGGCGGCGACATTTGTCGCTACTGAAGACATGTCTTTGGTGGCGACTAAAATGTCGCTGCAGAATGTCTTCTGCAACGCGACTATTGGCGGCGACCTTGCAGCGACTAAAATGTCGCCGCCAATGATTTGTAGTGATTGGTCCTCCAGGGTAACTCCGTCTGGTTTTTTGGTTAAATGTTGATGTGGAAGGCTTATGTGGCATACCCTCTCTCCTACATGTCATATTTGGACGATATGACACCCTCTCTCACTCCAATTCAACAAAATGCCGTTTTGCATCACTTCTCTCTCACTGCAACTTAACAAAATGGCGTCGTTTTGCTGAGTTGGAGTGAGAGAGAGTGTCATATCATCCAAATATGACACGTAGGAGAGAGGGTGTGCCACAGAAACCTTCCACGTCAGCATTTAACAAAAAAACCAAACGGAGTTTCGTAAATGTTCTTTTGCTCATCCTCTCTCTTCTACTTCTTCTGCTTCATCGTACGTCTATCAATTTTTTTTATTAATTTTGAAGAGTTTTATAATTATAATTTTTAATATTTTTTTTATGTTATTTTTATTTTTTTTAATAATAAAAAATTGGATCGGTTGGACGATCCAACCCGATAGGATCCTGGTTAAATCCGATCCAACTAAAAAATTAGATTTTGTTTTTCAACCAACTCGTCTTTATATCCAATTAGCGATTGGACCGATTGGACTGCCTGATCCGGTCCAAACAAAACTTAGAGTGATATATGTTATAGTAGCCGATATTAGGAATTCATTTAATTCCTTCAATTGAAATATCATTTGAAGACTTCGGTGATACTTCGTAGAGCTGTTTGAGTGGCTTAATGCAATATCTGATCTACATTTTTTGGGGCCGTAATCGTCAAAAAATCATTTTTTGTGACGTTTATTCCAACTGCTTTAATTTCCAAAATCATAGATAAATTATGTTGCCACATATCAATTTTTGACATTTCATCATAGATAAATTACGTTACGCATGAATCACACCTAAGTGCAGTATGTAAAAGCATTCTTGAATTATGGAAGCAATTTAGTGATTCTGATATAAGCTGGGTTCCGTAGGTATGTAATAGTAGTGCATATTGTATGATTAGAGTAGCTTTGAACTTTAAGACTCAGCTCTTATCTGACTAACTGAGACATGTACTGCTGATTTAAATTAATATATTTTCTATTACGGGATTTCAAAAACGAAATGATATTTTGTGGCAGTAAGTGTCAAAAAATAGTACAATTTTTTTACTTAGTAGTGTTGGTTTGAGTGTTTCGTCTTTTGCTTATTTTTCTATCTTAAAATCTCCTTTTTATTGATAAAATAATGATTTTGATGTTGATCTTCTAAACTCCGGTTAGACTTGATTGAAAATATAGAATAAAATAATAGCTTTTTAAACCTAAATCAAATAATATAATAACAAAATATACTTTTTTTTAATCTATTTTCCTTTTTCAAACAAACCCAAATTAAACAACTACTAATTAGATACTCAGATAATAATTATTAGTAATTTTAATGCATATATTGACACAATAATAAGCAAAATTTAATCTTACACAAATATCATTTCCCAAATCAGCAAAATAATATAGCCTATTAACCTATTATTATATATATAAGCAATTCTTTATATTGCCAATTAGATATATTAAAAAGTAGGAATATAACTTCAATAATATTAAGGATATGTTTGTTCGGTATAAGGTAAAGGGAGAGGAGAGTAAAAAGTTGGTTAGTTTCGGTACTGTTTTATTTTCTTTTAGAATTAAAAAAAACAAAAAACAAAATATCTATTATACCCTTTGATTTGACATAACTCTAATTTTTTTAATTTTAATATAAGGGATAAAATGATAATTTTAATACATTCTCATTTCATTTTCATTTCAAATTTTTACTACCAAAAACGGTCTAAACCCCAAATTGATCCTTTATGTTTGCACGAAATTTCATATTGGTTCTTTATGTTTCAAAAAATCCAAATTGATCCTTTATGTTTGCAAGAAGTTCCAAATTGGTCCTTCCGTCCAAGTCTGTCAATTTTTTAAGTTAAGTGATGATGTGGCGTGCTGACGTGTCCATCTAAACTGACGTGTCATGCCATGTCAGCACCACGCCACTGTCATGTCAGCGCCACGTCACTGCCACGTCATCACATATGGTATTGAATGATGATGTGGCAGTGACGTGGCGATGACGTGACATGCCACATCAGCTTCAATTGACACGTAAGAGAGATAGTGTGTTCACGTCAGCATGCCACGTCAGCGCTTAACTTAAAAAATAAACGGATTTGGATGGAAGGACCAATTTGAAACTTCTTGCAAACATAAAGGACCAATTTGAATTTTTTGAAACATAAAAGACCAATATGAAACTTCGTGCAAACATAAAGGACCAATTTGGTGTTTTGACCTACCAAAAACAATAAACCTATTCCTTTTCTGCATAGTCGAAATGTTTTTAAAAACTCCAAATCCAAATAAAATTTTGTTGCAACACAGCGAATAACTAAAAATTTCCCATTATTCTAGGAGAGGGTGTGATTTATTATTCTTGATCACATAGCAATAGCAAATAGAAAATTAAAGACAAACCATGTAACATAATACCTATTATTCTCTACCATATATATATATATATATAATTCACCCTCTCATTTTATTTGTGCATCAACTTCCTAAGGCTTCATTTACTCACAGCCCCCACATCCAACATTGGCTTTCACACTCTCTTTTTCTTTCTTCACACTCACTACTACTTTTTCTTCTTCCTTTTTGACTTCAATCTTAGGCTTCACGTCACTCAATTTTTGGTCTTCCTTTTTGACCTCATGAATCTTAGGCTTCACGTCCACATGAGAAGCTTCTTTCTTTGGTATTATTGGTTCAACCTTTGGTTCCTTCTTGGGCGTAGTATTAGTGAAACCACAAGAACTTGAGCAGCAACTTTTCCTCTCCATTTTTCAGAAAAAAAAAGTATAGAATTTTGTTAATATATTTCTCACTGATTTCTTTGCAATACTTATTTCGGTTATGAACATAAAGAAGCACAGACTCAATAATTTATAGTAGGAAGGAGTAGAGTAGGTAATTAATTGTAAGTTTATAACTCTTAAATAGTTTTCAAAGATCAATGCGTCATAATATATAATTAAACGTAACGGAGATGCATGCATGCATGAAGCAATTAGAAGTCACTTAATGGAGATGCATGCATGCATGCATGTCAAGGATTCAGATTCAATTCATTGCACTTTATAAGGCTAGTTTGGTAGAACAGTAGAAGTATCTTTTTGGTCCCTAAACTATAGGGTTTTTGTGAATTTTGTCCCTCATATTTGTTTACTATCAATTGTACTATTAAACTTTTAATTTTGTAAGTAATTTTGGCATTCACCAAAATTCTGTAAATGTGATTGTCCCATGACTTGTAATATTTACTATGATGCAAAATCATGTATTTAGTTGTTGATTTTCATTAATTTAACTACATAACATTCTTTATTTTGTAGTGTCATCATTGTAAATATCGTGGCTAAATTAATGAAACAATTTTTTTAAATACTAGTGAAATACCTGTGCATTGCACGGTAATTATGAATTATAAATAATACGTTCAAAATTTTTTTTATATGCGTACATATTTAAGAAAATAGATTACACACATATAAAAAGCAGATAACACACATGGGAGTGTGAGTTGAATGCTAGTATTTATAATAATTTCTGCACGGATACATATACTCAAGTTTGGATCCTCTAAAGTTAAAATTTCATAAAGTTCTTTAAGTTGATTCAATACTCATTTTTTATTTGTCCAAAGTTTAGAAAATAAACAAATTAAAAATTTAAAAAAAAAACATGCAAGAGACAACTTCAGGAATTTCAACTTCAGAGGTCCAATCTACATATACAGATATACTCCCTCCGGTTCACAATATCTACTTTTGAGTGGGGGATTTTTCATATTTCAAAATATCTATTATTTTACAAAAATCAAGAAATCAGTAACTATTTTTTTTACAATTTTATCCTTATCTAATACTTATTCTCATAAAATTGATGGAGAAAGAGTAAGTAGGAGTAATTAATTATTAAGGATATTTTAGTCTTTTCATCTCATATTTTTTAAGTTTGAAGTGAATTTATGATTTCTTTTGTCTGTCCTATGTGTATAATCTACTTACTAATAACAAAAATTGATATATTTTATTTAAGTTAACTAATTACAAAAGCTATGAAGAAAAACTTCGGTCAGACATCCGCAGAACTATAAAAGAACCTGCATTTTTTTGTTTTGCTAATGACTATCTTAAACGTCAATATTTGATTATGAAACCATAAAATTTTTTTTGCCCTGAATGAAACCATAAAATTAAAGATATTGTTTAGTTATCTGTTCAAATTTTTTTTGTTAAAATTATTTTTATGAGGCAATTTAATTCTTGGACCGTTTTAACACATCATGCACTTTAAAGATTAATTTAAAAATGAAAAATTGTACTTTTAGCCCATTAAGTTTGTCTTACTTATCACTTTGTACTTCAACATTCATCTTCATTGCAGGAATTTGATTGTATGCTATGAAATTAACATCATTTTTTAAGTAAATTGAAAAATTTTGTAAAGTGAAATACTATTTTGCCTTTTAAACGTAAAATCTAAGACCAAACATTACTTAAATGTAATTTGTGATGTGAAGGACCAAAACAATATAACAAACTTATTAAAGTATAATTAAAATGATAATTGTATTTTTAAAAAAGAAAAAAGAAATTGCATCCACATTAGTTAATCTAAACTATTTTGGTTAACTATATCTCAAAAATAGTTGGAGAATTTTGAAGAGAACAAAATTGGTATATATGAAAATTTTACAATAAATAGAACAAATCAAATATGAAAATTTTACTTACATTGAATCATGGAATTCATATGAAAGTTGAAGTCAATTCTACAATAAATAGCTATTTTTAATTAATAGACTAAAAGAAGCAAAGTTATAATAAAAGTAGAGTAAATTACACTGCCCTCCCCTGAGAGATGCTGAAATTACACTGCCCTCCCCTCTCGTTTGCAAAATTACACTGCCCTCCCTTGAGAGATCAAAAGTCATTACACTTTGATCCAAAACACCATTCTCCAATAAAAAAAAGTCTAAAAGGTCAAATTTTTTTCAATTTCCAATACAATAAATATTCATGACTAAATTACCCCTCACAAAAGAATGAAACTCTATAAAATGTGACCTATACATACTTTCATCCTCTTATAATAACATTGTTTCATTTTTTATTGTCTTTTATTATTTTATTAGTATTTATAGTAATTATTATTGTTAACAAAATAAAATTCTAAAAAAAAAATTCGTAACTTAAATAGTTTATAGATTTTTATATTAATAATGTAATATAATATAAAACATCTATTATTTTACTTAATTTTTGATAATTAAGTTATATATATATATATATAAAATAAAATATATCAAAAAAATTTTGTTAGGTGTACTAGAATTAAGTTTTATAAATTTTTTTGGTAAAGATTCAGTTTTATAAATTTCGATGAAGCATAATGTTAAAAATTTTTTATCTTGTGTGAGGGTCAATTTAGTCATTAATATTTATTAGTCATTAATATTTATAATATTGACTTTTTAAACTTTTTTTTAGTGGGAGAATAGTGCTTTGGATCAAAGTGTAATTACTTTTGATCTCTCAAGGGAGGGCAGTGTAATTTTGCAAACGAGAGGGGAGGGCAGTGTAATTTCAGCATCTCTCAGGGGAGGGCAGTGTAATTTACTCATAAAAGTATCAACGTAAATAAAGAATAAACAAAACAAAACCTATAAATGGATCACATGAATTTTGCATGAGTAGATATTCAGTGGTACGGTAGTACTGAACTTCAGTACATCCCTCCAATCAGTTGGTCCCTAAACCATTCAAGGTGGGCCCTAATTAATGTGAGTTTTTATTAATATTAACAAATGGTACTACATGATTGGAGGGATGCACTGAAGCTCAGTGGTACGGTACCATTGAACTTTTATCCATTTTGCATAGAGTAGATCAGTAGAATAAGCATGAGATTTAAAAAAGTATCAAAGCGAATTAATTAAGCATAACATATTAAATTTGGGAATTTTTTTTTTGTAGTATTACTTACATTTAGGTATGAGTAGAGGTGTCAAAGTAGGCCAACCCGACCCACACAGGTTGACCCACCACGGGTTGAACCCGTGATGGGTTGGCCCACTCGGGTTGGCCACATTTAGCGGTTGGGAATCCCAAGCCAACCCACCTAACCCACCTATTTTTTTTAAAAAAAATTTAAATTCTAACTTTTTTTAAAAAAGAAATCTATACTTTTTTTATACATTTTTTTATTAACTAAGAAATTTAATATGATAAAATGAAAGAAAAAATTTATCATTCATCATGTCACTCACAAATAGTTAAAAATAAAATAATGAAAGTATGAAACATGGTTAAAATATCACAATATTACTCATTTCTTTTCCTCTTGGCTCTTGTAAATATGGTGAAAAATGAAAATATCATAAAAAGAAAGAAATATAATTAGGTATTATGTTTTTTTTTTAATTTTTTTAAAAGTTAGGTGGGTTACGAGCCAACTCACCTAACTCGATGGTTAGGTGGGTCGGGTTCATCCAACTCCTTTAATTAATGAGTTAGGATTTTGCAACCCAACCCACCAAATTAGTGGGTTAAACGGGTCAACCCACCAAATTGGACTCATTTTGACAGCTCTAGGTACAAGGCTAATAGATAAGTTGAAGTCAGATCTGAAAAAATATAATTGATGAAGTCAATTTTTAATAGAATAGAAAAAAATGATAGTACCGTACGTTATCTCTAGGATTGATTATGTGATTCTTTGACCGTCATTTTCCAATCAGTGAAAATCATAATGATAGTATATATGTAAGGGAAGAAAATTAAAGAAAGTACGTAAATCGAAGGTGGGAAATGTGAGTGGGTGAAGTATATGTTAATTGAAATAATATAAAAAGTTGCTTATGGCTAGAGGAAAACTTTCGTCGGAGGAATCTGATCTGTGCGCCCGGAGCAATAAGAAGGTCAAGACGGTTGGTGAACAAGGGGATCCGATTGAACTGCTGCTTTCGGGGGTGCAACCTCATGACAGTGGGGGTGATCAGGGTAGGGGGCTTACTCCTGAGGTGCAAGGTTTTGTTTCCTTTAAGGATAAGTTGTGTTCTACCCCCACTGATGCTTACAGTGCTGGGGACGAGCAGATGTCCCTTTCAGAGTCGGAGAGTAGCAGTAGTGATGAGGAGAGTGAGGCAGAGAGTGAGGAAGAAGGAGGGTTGGACATTCCTGTTTTAGAGTATTCTCAGGAGGAGTATGATCAGTGGTGCCTTCCATGGCGTCTCACCTTGTTAGTTACACTGATGGGGAAGAGAGTGGGTGTTACCTTTATGCGTAATCGTCTAGAGAAACTTTGGCAAAGTAAAGGACAAGGGATCTCTCAAATTATTGACCTGGAGAATGGTGTGTTTGCGGTTTCCTTTACGAACCAGGATGATTACATGCATGCGTTTCAAGGAGGACCGTGGCTTATTGCTGATCATTACTTGATTGTGCAGAGATGGCGACCCAACTTCGACCCGTTTAACAGGAATTGTTGGAAGTTTAGAAGACTTAAAAACAGAGAGCAAAACTGAGATGAAGAGAATAATAGAAAAAAGCTGTATAAAACACGTAAAATGGAGAGAAAGAAATATTCTGAATGAGTGAGTTTATTCAATCAGTAAGATGCCTAATATATAGGCGTTTACAACAGAGGAAAATAGCATAAAATATGATCCAGTATCCTAAGAATCAGCTCCACATTATAACAAACAGATTGTGGGCATAACAGAAAGCATATACCAAATAATCTTCCTAAAAAGGAGGAACTAGCAACAACCAGAAGGAATATGCTAAACAGAAAAAATAAATAACAAAATATGTTAAAATAAATAAATAAATATTTTTGAATCATATTTCAACACTCCCTCTTGATTCAAAATCGCATACTCCAAGCTTCAATCTGAAATAAACATGCTTCTCATAAGGAAGTGCCTTTGTGAGAACATCAGCCACTTGTTCATTGGTGTTGCAATACTTCAACCGAACTTGTTCATCAGAAACTAAGTCACGAATAAAATGAACCCGAATGTCTATATGTTTTGTCCTTCCATGAAATGCTGGATTTTCAGTCATTGTGATTGCACTTTTGTTGTCACAAAAAATTGTAGTAGCTCCCTTCTGTTCTTGGCCAAAATCAGCAAGTAAACGTCTCAGCCATACAGCTTGACAAGCTGCTGAAGTTGCAGCAGTGTACTCAGCTTTAGTAGATGAAAGTGCTGTAGTTGCTTGCTTCTTAGAACTCCAAGTGACAGCTCCAGAACCAAGGTGAAAAATGCATCCCGAAGTGCTTTTCCTATCCTCCAAAGATCCTGCCCAATCACTATCTGAAAAACCCATTAGACAAAAATTGGAATTTGTAGCATACCAAATCCCATAATCAACCGTTCCAGCCACATAGCGTAGGATTCGCTTGGCTGTACCAAGGTGATGTTTTGAAGGACTGTGCATGAACCGAGACACTACACCAACTGAGAATGCTATATCAGGACGCGTGTGAGTTAAATAAATCAAACCACCCACCAAACTTCTAAAAGTTTTTGCATCAGCCAAACCAGTACCATCTTCAAGTTGCAACTTCTCATTCAAATTCATAGGAGTAGCAGCTCTATTACAATTTAGCATTTTAAACTTCTTAAGTAAATCAGTGGCATATTTCATTTGAGAAATAAAAATACCATTCTCCTTTTGCAGTACTTCAAGGCCAAGAAAGTAGTGCAATAATCCCAAATCAGTCATTTCAAATTTTTCCATCATGTTATTTTTGAAATCAGCAATTAGAGCAGTAGATGAACCCATGTAGATTATATCATCAACATAAAGACAAATAATAAGAAAGTCAGTACCTTGCCTTTTTCATATAAAGAGTAGGCTCATTATTACTTCTCACATACCCATTTGAGTTAAAGTGGGCATCTATCTTGTTGTACCAAGCCTTCGGTGCTTGTTTTAAGCCATAGAGAGCCTTTCTCAGCTTGTAAACCTTGTCTTCCTTCCCATTGATGATAAAACCTTCAGGTTGAGAGACATACTCTTCCTCCGAGAGGTCTCCATCTAAGAAGGCAGATTTGACATCAAATTGATACACAGAAAACTTCATATAGGCAGCAAAAGCTAAGAAAATTCTTACAGTTTCAAACCTTGCTACTGGAGAGAATGTTTCTTCATAGTCGAGGCCATACGTCTGTGCATATCCCTTTGCAACCAGCCGTGCTTTGTGCCTCTCAATGCTCCCATCAGCATGGTATTTGGTTTTAAATACCCACGTCATCCCAATAGCACTTTTCCCTTCAGGTAAATCTACCAACTCCCAAGTTTGATTCTTATTGATTGCATTCAGCTCATCTTCCATTGCCTTAGTCCATTGTTCTTGTTTAGATGCTTCTTCATAGCTGGATGGTTCAGCAACAAATAAGGCATGTGTGCTTGCATATATCTCCCTTAGAGATCTAAACTTCCTTGGTGGAGTTTCTTCTGAAGAACTCTCTGAAGTTGATTGGGATGATGGACTGCTGTAAGGGCTGTTTGCAAGTGTTGGCAGCCTTGGAGAATTTGGTGTGACTGTTGAGACTCCATTGTTGGCCTCATCTTGAGTCCCAAGATCCACTGGAATATAATTTTTTGCTGCTGTCTCATTATTATTCAAGTTTCAGCTTGCTCCTTCATCAAACACCACACTCCTGCTCACAACTACTTTGCCATTCATAGGGTTATACAGCTTATATGCTTTGGATTGTGTACAATAGCCAACAAATATGCATTTAATTGATTTATCATCAAGCTTACTGCGAAATTCACAATTAACTAATGCATAGGCTACACAACCAAAAACACGTAAATGGCTTACCCAAGGCTTATACCCATTCCATGCTTCATAAGGAATTTGATTTAGGACAGCTTTCGTTGGTGACAAATTGAGAAGATGCACTGCAGTAGCTACTCCTTCTGCCCAAAAAACATTTGGAAGGCCTTTAGCTTTCAACCTGCTCCTCGCCATCTCTACAACAGTGCGGTTTTTCCGTTCCGCCACACCATTTTGCTCAGGTGTGTAAGGTGCTGTCAACTCCCTGTGAATACCATTTTCTTCACAAAACAAAGAAAATTGGTTAGATAAAAATTCACCTCCTCTATCTGTTCGAAGTGCCTTTATGGAATTACCACTTTGCTTCTCAACATAAGCCTTAAACCTCTTAAAGTTGTCAAAGGTTTCAGATTTGTATTGCTGAAAGTAAACCCAACTCATACAGCTAAAATCATCAGTAAAAAGCAAGAAATACTGACTACCACCAAAGGATTTTGTCCTCATAGGCCCGCACAGATCATCATGCACTAATTCAAGAGTTTTAGAAGCTCTCCAAGCCTTGCCTACAGGAAATGGAGGTTTACTTTGCTTCCCATATATGCAACCCTCACATAAGTCAAGTGAATCGATCTTAGGCAGCCCATGTACCATTTCTTTTCTGCTTAACAGCTGCAAACCTTGAAGATTTAAATGTCCATACCTCAAATGCCACATCACAGACTCATCTTTCTTGTTAACAACAAAGGCACGATGGTTAACACTAGAAATATCAAGAGGAAACATCTTATTTCTAGTCATGGATACATTCATAATAACATGACCCGATTCTTTATCTTTAATGACACATGCATCACCATCAAACAGGACAGAATAACCACTACTCATTAATTGTCCAACACTAATCAAGTTATTTGACAAGTTAGGAACAAAAAGCACATCATGAAGAAGTTTTACATTACCACCATGAGTCTCCAAAGCTATTGTTCCTTTGCCTTTAACTTGAACCGGAGAATCGTCACCAAGCCTCACTGTCAACTTATATGTCTCATCAAGTTCACGAAACAAGGACTTTTCACCTGTCATGTGATTAGAACAGCCGCTGTCTAGAAACCACACACCAGTGGCAGCACTTGCATCATCATATCGGGCCATAAACAAGCTTTCCTCTTTACCCTCCTTAGTTTCTTCTGCATAGCTTGCTTGATGCTTCTTCCTTTTAAAGCAATTTGCCTTCACATGTCCATACTTCTTGCAGTAATGGCATTGGACATATTCTTGTAGCTTTTCTGCTCCTCAGAACGCTGTGACTCAGGTTGCTTGTCAAAGGATTTGTTTCCTTTGTCTTGGAAACCACCTTTTCCATGAGAGCCATTTTTTCCTTGACCTCTTCCAGCACCTTTATTAGAATAGTTTGATGACTCCCCCTTCACCTGAAAAGCCTTTTCTTCTCCCTTATCACGAGACCTATTCATCCTTGCCTCATGTGCTTGCAAAGAACCCATTAGATCATCAAAAGAAAACACAGACAAGTCCTTAGACTCTTCAATGGCAGCAACAACATGATCAAATTTTGGTGTTAAGCTTCTTAAAACTTTTTCAACAATCTTTTGATCACTAATTTTTTCTCCAAAAGATCTCATTTGACTGACAATTGTAGAAACTTTTGACAAAAAAGCTTGAACAGATTCACCATTGTTCATAAACAAAGTTTCAAAGTCACGTCGAAGAGTTTGAAGTTTAACAACAATTACCTTTGATGATCCTTGAAACTCTTTTTGAAGGGTTGACCAAGCAGCCTTTGACGTATTTGCTCCAATAATTCGAGAAAATACAGAATCGTGTAAGGCCTGTTGGATTAAGAACAATGCTTTAGAGTCCTTCTTCCGGTTCTCTTTCAGCTTTCCTTCTTCATCTGGATCAGCAAAGCCTTGCTCAACCAAGTCCCACAAATCTTGAGACTTAAACAAAGTCTTCATCTTTATGCTCCAGAACTCATAATTCTCACCATTGAAGATGGGAATCATGGGTTGAGACATATTAACAGAACCCCCATTCGCTGCCATTGCAACCTGCCTCGGATACCACTTTTGTTGGAAGTTTAGAAGACTTAAAAACAGAGAGCAAAACTGAGATGAAGAGAATAATAGAAAAAAGCTGTATAAAACACGTAAAATGGAGAGAAAGAAATATTCTGAATGAGTGAGTTTATTCAATCAGTAAGATGCCCAATATATAGGCGTTTACAACAGAGGAAAATAGCATAAAATATGATCCAGTATCCTAAGAATCAGCTCCACATTATAACAAACAGATTGTGGGCATAACAGAAAGCATATACCAAATAATCTTCCTAAAAAGGAGGAACTAGCAACAACTAGAAGGAATATGCTAAACAAAAAAAATAAATAACAAAATATGTTAAAATAAATAAATAAATATTTTTGAATCATATTTCAACAGGAATGAGGTGACTAAGATTGTGTCATGGATTCGGGTGCCCAATCTGCCTCTCGAGTTCTACAACGCAAGATGCCTTGCGAGGGTTGGTAACCTGATAGGAAAGACGATAAAGATCGATCCCACTACGTCTATTACTTCAAGGGGAAAGTTCGCTCGCATTTGTGTCGAATTGAATCTTAAAAGGAAGTTGGTTCCGCATTTGCTATTTTGCAGCGTGTTAGGATGGCGTTCGACGCTGCTCAGAGTGTTGTGAATCCTGGTAAGGACCCTCCTACTCGCGCCAGTTGTATAGTGAAGTGGCAGAAACCGAATAGTGATTGGCTGAAGGTGAATGTTGACGGTGCGTCTAAGTTGGATTCCTCCCAACGTGCTTCTTGTGGTGGTGTTGCGAGGGATCATAGTGGTCACTTCGTTGCTGGCTTTGTAAAGAACTTGGGGTCTTGCAATGCGTTGCACGCCGAGCTTTGGAGTGTGATGATGGGTCTGGATCTTGCGTGGGAGATTGGAGCTAGAAAGGTGGTCATCGAGGTGGACTCCTTATTAGCTCATCAGCTTATTTATGGTCAGGTTCCTGACCTTCATCCTTGTGCTTCGTTAGTGGCGAATATCCATCATTTGATTGCCAGGAATTGGGCTGTGGAAATCTCTCACGTTCTTCGTGAAGCCAATAAGGTGGCGGACGCGATGGCGGGGTGTGCGCCTGGTGGGAGTTTGGAGTTAGTTCGCTTTAATCATCCCCCGTCTGGTGTGGTTCATCTGCTTGAAGAGGACTTGAATGGTTCTGGTACTTTGAGGGCCTGTGTGGTGTAGTTGCTCTTCTTTCTTTCTTTACCAAAAAAAAAAAAGAAATGAAAGAGGGTGTGCATTTATTAGGTGGTTACCAAGTAGAGAATGGATCCTATGCTGCCCAGTATAGAAAAGTAAGGAGAGAGAGTGACACATAAATGAGTCTCACATGTGGACTCATTTATGTGTCATTCTCTCTCCTTACTTTTCTATGCTAGGCAGCATAGGATCCACTCTCTACCAAGTATAGTTGAGGCACACTATCGTGATTCATGCAAGTAGTGGGTAGCAGCATTTTTTTTTTGCCGAAGTAGTGGAAAGCAGTTACGTACATTTGGAAGTTTTTAAAAATGGGTTTAATTTTATTTTGGAGTGGTTAGTTATTTGAAAACTGAGGAAGTAATTTTTTTTAATAAATAGGTGGTGGTGGATCAGTTTGTTTTTTTTTTAAAATTTTGAGAAGGGTTAAAACTCCAAATTGGTCCTTTATGTTTGCACGAAGTTTTATATTGGTCTTTTATGTTTTAAAAAGTCCAAATTGGTCCTTTATGTTTGCAAGAAGTTCCAAATTGGTCTTTCCGTCCAAGTCCGTTTATTTTCTAAGTTAAGTGCTGACGTGGACATACCATCTCTCCTACGTGTCATGTGAAGCTGACGTGGCATGCCACATCATCATCCAATATCATATGTGATGACGTGGCTGTGACGTGGTGCTAACGTGGCATAACACGTCAGCTTAGATGGACACGTCAGCACTTAACTTAAAAAATTGACGGAAGTGGACGAAAGGACCAATTTGGAACTTCTTGCAAACATAAATGACCAATTTAGACTTTTTGAATCATAAAGGACCAATATGAAACTTCGTGCAAACATAAAGGACCAATTTAGGGTTTTGACCTTTTGAGAAGTTATTTGTAAAGATGTAGTTATTTGTAGAATTGGAGTAGTGGGTAGAAAATTTTGAGAAGTTATTTGTAGAGAGGTAGTTATTTATAGAAATGGAGTAGTGGATAGAAAATGGAATATTTAAAAAAAATAGAAATTGAGTAGGGGTTGAATTTGGTTTTTTTTTTTGGAAAAAGAGGAGCAGTTATTATTTGTTAAGTTGTAGTACTGACTTAACTTCTTTTGTATATAGTACTAGTATTATTCCCGTGCTATGCACAAATAATAAAAAATTATATAAAAAAATAAAATATAATTAAATTAATAAGTTTAATAAAAATAAATTATTTTAAATATATTTTATTTTTCATTCAAAAAATAGATGTATCAATTTTATATGTGATTAGACATGAAAAAAATTCACATGTGGCTTTTACAAATAAATATATATATATATATATATATATATATATATATATATATATATATATATATATATATATCACCTGTAATTAAAATAAGATTAGATCCTAAGTAGTTCTAATGGGTAACAAATTCATTTCATTAAAATGAAATCATTTAATATTAAAAAATTATTTGTATATACTATATAGTATTTTTTTAATGGATATTTGTATATAGTATTAATAATATTAATATTAATAATATTATTATTAATATTAATATTGATATTGATTAATATTTATATTATTGATATTGAAGTATAATTAATTAAAGGCTAAAATGCACATACACCCGCTGAGTTTTGGGGCAGGGGCACATACACCCCCTGAGTTTTCATTTTGGGGCAGAGACACCCCTTCTATTAGGGTTCTGTGAAAATTAGGCGTTAAGTGCCACGTCAGTAAACATGTGTGAGGGTACATACACCCCCTGAGTTTTCACTTTGGGGCAGAGATACCCCTCACACATGCTTGCTGACGTGGCACTTAATGCCTAATTTTCACGAAACCCTAACAAAAGGGGTGTCTCTACCCCAAAATAAAAACTCAGGGGTCTATGTGCAACGTTTTAAAACTCAGGGAGTGTATGTACCCCTGACCCAAAACTCAAAGGATGTATGTATATTTTAGCATTAATTAAATCAAAAGTGCTATAAGCTTCAAGCTGTATTAATAAACAGAAAGGCCAAACCCATTTGGCAATACATGGAATGCAGATGTCTTTTTAATAGGTAGACGACAAAGGGAAGGCTTTACCAACAAAAAATTGTTCTGTGCCCATAATGAACAAAAAATAATCAATAAAGAAAAAAAAATGTGAACAAACCTTAATTAACAAAACCTATAAACAAAATTACCTTTGTTTAAGTGCTGGAAGAATGAAACTGATCTTGAAACTCGTAGATGAAGGCCAATTCGGTGATCTGTTTGCAGAAGGAGGAGTGGACAAATAAAAATATGGTAAGTATGATTAGGAGGGAACCCAATAAAAATAAAGATACAATTGAAGTTTAATGTTGGTGAGGAAATGCTAAAGGAATCATTTTCTATTGTGACTCAAAATATTGCTTCCAACTTCTGCAGCAATATCCTTTCCAATTATTTAATTTAAAAGTTAACATTACAGACTAATTTAATTGTAGATTAATTGATAAAGAATTAATTTAACAAAAGCACTTACTGACATTTAAACTGAAATGCTGGAGACGACACTCTCGTATATCACTAAGCCAAAATTAAGGTCATGCTCATTCTTGTTTTGGTGTCATGACCCAGGTACTGTTGCCCCATATGCTCTAAATCTGTGGTTGACATGTCTAGGATTTGGAAAATGATTTATGAAGAGGTAGCTTATTAGATTCAAGTTAATGGGGTGAAAGACACACGAATATCATCATGTTAATAGTGGCAGGAATCGTGGCAATAATGGTGGGGAGAAGTTTTTCTTATAACCGCTTTCTTTTTTTAAAAAAACTGTTTATTTTATTCATTTTTTAAAAATATTTTATTAATTAATTAAATAATCCGTATGTGGGTTCTTTTAATTGGAGTTACTGGCATTTTTTTTAAAAAAAAATTAATGGGGTAGTTATTTGTGAAAGTGGAGTAGTGGCTGAAAAAATGGAGTATTTTTTTTAAAAAAAAAGGAGATTAAGTAGTGGGTGAAATTGGGACTTTTAAAAAAAAATTGAAGTTATTTGAAATACAAAAGTTATAATACTGATTTAACTTCTTTTGTATATAGTATTGATTAATATGATTTGGCACCACAGTTAGCACTAGAGGTTTAGAGGATAGTCACATTTGCATTTGCTAATAATTATTTAGACGGAATTTGAGTGAAGAAAAAATTTAGTACTTGTAAATTGAAAGTTTAATTAGAGGCAGAAATTAAGAGCAAAATCAATAAAATTCCTATAATTTAAAGATAATAAAGTAATTTTTTTTTACAAAAAAATCATGTTGTTGATTAAAAATCTGAAATAATTTATTCTTTTAAGTAATGACTTGATGAAGTTTTAACACGTAGAGAATTAAAGCCTGACATGCACTAATGTATATAATTACATTTTTTTAAGTTATATTCTTAACAATTATATAGAAATTTATTTTTAAAACTAGAAAAGAAAACTATAAAATTTCCTAATACAAATAAGACATGTGATAAATCATTTTTGTATGACTAATTATGTTAGAGAGAGAATATAGAATATCGTATTTAATTACATGACCAATTATTAGAGATAGAAATAATGTATATAATTGAAAGAACTTTATGATAAATATACAAAAATTTTGCCTAATTTTTTTAAAATGAAAACTTGTTTGAACTTGTTATTTCTTTCAACTAAGAACTAAAAAGACAAAAAAATTAAAAGATGCTTTGAACTTTAGTTTTTAAAATAAAAAATACAGAAAATAAGTGTTTTTATATTAACAGCATATATATATATATACTAGAGGTTTCACATGCACGTACATGCATGTTAATTTTTTTAATTAATAAAATATAAAATAAATTATTATTATTAATTATAAAATAATAAATTAAAGATTAAAAAGTTATTTTCTTTGATAATTATCATAATTATTATTTTTTAAAAAACAAAATTATTACTACCACTATTCTCCTATTTTCTCTCTCCCACGATCTTCTCACATCATCTTTTTATTTATTTTTAATTAATTAAATGATTATTTTGGAAGACCGTTGACGGAAAGGGTCCACAGCCATATAAATATAGATATACTAGAGGCTTCGCATGCACGTACTGTGCATGTAATTTATTTTTTTAATTTTTTAAAAAATATATTATAAAATTATGATTATTATACTTTAAATTAATAAAAAATAAAATATTAAATTATTTCAAAAACTTAAAATATAAAATAAAATAATTATTATATTTAAAATAATAAATGTAATCCTGGAAAGTTATCACTATTTTTATTTTCTCTCACCCATGATCTTCTCACATCATATTTTTATTTTCTTTTTTAATTAACTAATTGACTATTTTAGGAGACCGTTGACAGGAAGACCCCACAGCTATATTAATACAGATAGATATATAAGTATGAAAATAATACGAACTTGAATTTTCAAAATAATTTTATAAAATACAGTTTTAAAAAAATAAAATCGGACACAAAGATGGCCTAATTGTTCGATGATAATCATTTGTATACATATAATTGGGCCAGTGCATGAGGATGGGCTGTATGTGGAAGAAGTAGTTTGCAATTTTGGCCCTCAGGACTTTTTCCTTATATGGAATTAACTAAAGAAAATACGGTGCACGTCATTTAAAACAGAGACAAAATACTATTTAGTCTCTGAATTGAATTGTTGATCAAATTATTATTTAGTCCTTAAATTTATTAAAAATACTATTTAGTCCCTGAATTTTGTAATTATGTCAACTATTTAGTCCCCGAATTTGTAACTATGTCAACTATTTAGTCCCGAAACTTAACAAAAATACTATTTAATCCCCGAATTTGCAACTATTCAATTGTTGTGCATTTCACCTAAAATAGTAGAGCTGTCAAAGTGGGCCAACCCGGCCCACACGGGTTGCCCCACCACGGGTTGGCCCACTCGGGTTGGGAATCCCAACCCGACCCACCAAGGTGGTGGGTTGGGCCAATCCACCAAGGTGGTGGGTCGGGCCAACCCACCTTTTTTGAATTTTTTTAATTCTAACTTTTTTATAAAAAATATATCTATGCTTTTTTTGTTAATTTTTTTTATGAACTAAGAAATTTAATATGATAAAATAAAATAAAAGATTTATTATTCATCATGTCACTCACAAATAGTTAAAAATAAAATAATAAAAGTATGAAACATGGTCAAAATATCACAACATTACTCATTTCTTTTCCTCCTAGCTCTTGCAAATATGTTTAAAAATGAAAATATCACAAAAAGAAAGAAACATGATTAGAAATTATTGTTTTTTTTTAATTTTTTTTAAAGTTAGATGGGTTACGGGCCAACCCGGGTTAGGTGGGTCGGGTTACTCTAACCCGTTTATTAAACGGTTTGAAATTTTAAAACCTAACCCACCAAATTGGTGGGTTAAACGGGCCAACCCACCGGATTGAACCCATTTTGAATGCTCTATAAAATAGTGCCATTTTGGCTAGCCGTTGGACACGAGCATTTCAACTTCTCCATCTTCATCGCTCTTCATTAAATGCAACAGCTCCTCACATTAAATGCTCATCATTCTTTTGGCTCTAGAGACTTGCTGGGCGGAGAGAAAATAAAATTGATGGAACAAGTGAAAATATTTTGGGCACCACCTTCTTTCTTTTTCATGCTTTGAGTCTTGATGGGATAAAGCCTACATTTCCTTTTGGCTTTCATAATTTGCACAAACCAGCCCCGGCCTACTCCACTTTTTTGTTAGACAAGACATCCATGAAATGAGGGGAAAGTAGGTAGCTTTTTACTTGCCCACGTGATGCCCATATTAGGAAGCAAAAATGCTCGATTTTAAATTCAAAACACATGGGTCAAATTCTTCTTATTTTCATATTTGGGCTAAAAGCATATATTTTGAGCCATAACCACTTATGCACCATCTCATATTTTATGTCTAATATTATTAAGTCCACAACACACAAAAAAAATTTGTTGACATATTAAAACTAAGATTAAACTTTAATTAATCATTTTTTTCAAAAATATTTATTTATTTAATAAAACTTAATAATAATAAATATTTATACTATTTATCTCTTTAATAATAGTAATAACATTATACATTACAGTGAAAATTATTTTTTATATAAATTTGTATTGATTAAAATATTTTTTAACTTAATTTGTTAAATATACACTGTTTTTTTTTCAGAGCACCTTTCTCAAATTTTATTTAAAAAAAAAGTCATCTAAAAATAAAAATTGGGCCCTAAACCAATAAAATTGGGATTAATTTAAAAAAATTGCCTCTAAAATTGCAGCCATCACACTCCCATTGCCTCTAAAATTAAGTCTTTTTTTTTGTGAGAATCATTGACATTTCTCACTTATTTATATGACGGTCTATGTAAAAAATTAATTTCATTCAAATTGAAAAAAAAACCATAAAGGTGGAAAAGCTTTTCATATTAAATTAATTTTAACATAGTTGCATTTCCTATACTTAAACCTGACGCCATATGCTTTTTTATATATAAGTATATAATAAATATTTTTATTAACCCCCTTTAGTCGTAGGAAAAAAAAAAAGAAATATGAAAGGCAATGCTGCTGAAATCTTCCATTATTATGTAAGAGTAGTGATGTTGGGATGCTTCATAAGATGCGATGACTTAAGAGAGATTGAGAAAATTTGAACAAAAATAATTTTATAAACTTTCTTGAATTAAAAGGTATCTTTTATATTTCAAGGATCCAATTTATTCTTTAACACTTCGTTAACATATATTAGTAATACTCGGTTAGGTTTTTTTTTATTTATCAAAATAATCAAGTAACCAAATTGATTATGAATTAATCTTTTAGAATTAAACTGAAATATTTTATATTTTATGGACTATTGAGAGACCGTAGTATTTTAACGGGCCAAATTATTAATTAATTTACTATTTTTTCTTTACTTTTATCACATGTAAAACACAAAAGTGATCAAGGTTTGAGTTATCAAAATTGGATACTATCAAGTTGTGTCGATTCGGATTGGTTTATTAAAAAAAAAAATCAACCAACTATGAATGGTTTGATCCGAATTGGTTTATAAAAATACACAACCAATCAAATTGATTATGAATTGATCTTGCATGACTAAATTTAAACATTTAATATTTCAAGGACTAAATAATTAAGAGACCATCCATGAAGTTCGATCAATGCCATCGACAAATAACAAATCTCTTGAATTAGAAGTTGGGGTTTATAAAAAAGATCCAACAAACTATTATTATTATTTTGATTGCTGCTTATCTTCCAATGTATTTCGTATTTTTTTTTTTTTTACATTTGTGGGTTGGGTCAAGTCATTTCTAGTGAGTCCAAAATGCCAAAAGCCACCAATTTAACCAAAAAAGTTCGAGTTGAATCACCACTTTGAAATACAAGACAAACAGATGTAATAAACATTTCTATATATAATTACTAATTTGATAGTTAAATGGTAGTTATTAGTAGAATGCACACATATTGCATATTGAGCAAACTCAATTCTTAAAACAAAATATTGCACAAATCAGCAAAATTGAATAGCCTATTATATAAGCAATTCTTTATAGAGAATAGAGCCGAGAATGAATTCAGTGCTTAGCTATTATTATGTTAAACCGATTTTTTTCATAGTTTTTTATACTTTTTTTTATTTAAGTTTAAAAAATTATAAACTTTTTTAAAGAAGAGTTATAGACACACACAAATAAAAAATTTAACACAAATAAGGACTTACCAAAAATTTTTTAGAGACCATCTTTATTAGGGACTAAAAAGTAAGTCCTTAATCCATTCATATAATTAAATCTTGATTTATGTGAAGCTTTTAATTTTTTTTTTATTTTCATATCTTTCGTACTTTAGATATTCTTTGAAAAAAAATTTACAATCTTTTAAAATTACATAAAAAAATAAAGAAAACTATAAAAAAATTTGGCTTAACATACTAATGCATAGAAGAGCCAAACACTAGATTCATTCTCTTATTTATACTACCGGTTAATATATATATATATAAGTAGGAAGGTCACTTAAATAATTAAATTCTTTTGAATACTCCAAATCTAAATAAAAGTTCATTGCAACACACAGCTAATAACTGAAATTTTCCTTTATTCCGTAAGAGTGGTGATTTATTCTTGAACACAAAGAAAAATATAAATCACAAACCTTATATATATAAACTATTTATATAACTACCATATCATAGAAAACTCCACAATCCATAAGAAAAACACACACACATATATGGAATGGGGATTCTCTACTGTTGTGCCTTTGTATGTACTGTTCGATTAGCCATAATTACGTGACCGGTTAGCCACAGTTTTAATCGTAGTTAACCGAACTGCACAAAGACACAACTGTAGAAGATCCGAACTCTTGTATATAGTTCACCCTCTCCTTTTATTTGTGCATCAACCTTTATTTAAGGCTTCATTTACTTATTACAGCCACCACATCCAACATTGGCTTTCACAGTTTCTTTCTCTTTCTTCACACTCACTTTGTCTTCTTCTTTCTTTACCTCATGAGTCTTATTAGGCTTCACGTCCACATGAGAGGCTTCTTTCTTTGGTATTATTGGTTCAACCTTTGGTTCCTTCTTGGGCGTAGTATTAGTGAAACCACAAGAACTTGAGCAGCAACTTTTCCTCTCCATTTTTCAAAAAGCTTCACAAATTGTTAATTAATTTCTCAATGAAATGATTAGCTTGTGAGTCTAAAGAGAAGTAGACCCAAAGAATTTATAATAGGAAGGAGAAGACGATTCATTTTCGAATTTATTAACTCTCTTAAATAGTTTTTATGGATCAATGCGTTCAATGGATGATTCAGATTCAATTCAATGTACTTGCTAAGGCTAGCTATATTTGGGTCAAATTAATACATTAACTATGATTTTAATTTTTTTTTGGATTACTTATTGTTTTAAGGTATTTAATGAAGTTTCCACACGTTCCAATTCGCCGTTGCTGTCAACCCAATCTGCTCCAATTCGCGGTTAGCAATGGCGAATTGGGTTTTTTGAAAAAATTAATCTTACATGACGTGCTGACGTGTCCAATTGGTCAATACTCCATACAATATAATTTACAGTCAACTATTAAAAAAATTAATATATTTAGGTAGGTTTAGTACTTCATACCATATAATTTACATACACAGTGAAAGGTGAATAGGTTCAAGAATATTGGTTTGATTTAGAGAGGAGGTAGGGGCCGTATACCAAAAAAACAATATAAATTTGCCATTCTCAAGGGTGAATTGGTGTTGCTTTTTTTAATGATCAATTGGAATCCCGATCTGACAAAAAATAGGTTAAAATTTTTTTGCAGATTGCGTTGAGTCCCAAGTTGTCGTTAGCAACGGCGAATTGGAATAAATTTTTTTTCCCAATTTTTCATTGTTAATGGCGAATTGGAATGTGAATAGTGCGTTTGGTATAAATTGAAAAATAAAATTTGAAAAGTGACAATAATAAGAATAAAAAATTAAAAAGTGATAAAATTGGACAAAAACCTGGAATTCACATTAAGATTTATCTAGTTATATATAAGTAATTTTATTTTTAAAGAAAATCTTAAAAATAGTAATTGATTTTTAAAAATAGAAAAATAAAAAAAATGAACTGGTTATTTTTTACTTAGAAAAAAAAATAGACAGAGGGGAAAAAATAATTTTACAAAAAATTAATTGTGTTAAACAAGTGTTTTCAAACAAAATTAATTTTACAAAATAGTACATGTCTTAAAAATATAGAATCAAAGATGCCCTAATTGTTCCATGATTGTATATGGATAGTAGATACATACACACAATATAATTTGCCATTTGCAAGTCCATAAAACACTTGGAAAATTTTCCTCAAGAAATTAATTAATTTGTCACACCTCCAAGTAAGGTACTAAACTTAATTAGATAAAGTTTTTTTTTTATATCTTTACTATAAGGTTTTTCAATACAAAAATGACACATGCCAACAATTTTTGCATGACCAATCACGAAAGAGAGAAAATATAGATACTTGATTAGTTGGTTTGTACCGTTTTTCCTTGTTTTTATTTTTCCATTCTTGATTTTCTCATCCATGGTTTGTAAGTTTTGTTTATTGTGTTTAAATCTTGGAAAAAACTTAGATCAAGTTCTTTATATCTTTTCCATCAAGTTTCCCAATATAAACATGACACATGGCAAAAAGTGTTTAAATAACCAATCATTATAGAGAGAGAATATAAAAGACCACCTTTTATATGACCAATAATAAAAGAAATAAAGTGTAAATATAATATATGATTGGTAAAATTTGATGAAAACGATATAAGAAATTTGACCTAAGTTTTTTCCTCAAATCTTCTGTATAAATTGGTGAATCACTATCATTTTAAGAGTAATTGAAAAGTCAAAGGTATTCCATTGTGTTGATTTTCCTTGAACTGTAGTGTTGGGGGATGATGTGAACATCTAGTCTAGTAAATTAATGGTCAATATTGTTAAATTGAATGAATAAAGTATATGTTTAAAAGTGAAGTTATACAAAATGATAATTAAATTATTGTGCATATATATTGACAATAATATTTTAAAAGTTTAAATTATTCTTTTGGTTTTCAACGTTTGCACGAAGTTTAATATTGGTCCTTAACGTTTCAAAAAGTTATTTTAGGTCCTCAACGTTTTTTTTTGTCAAAATTGGTCCTCTAGCGTAACATCTGTCTGGTTTTACCATTAAATGCTGACGTGGAAGGCTTATGTGGCACATCCTCTCTCCTACGTGTCATATTTAAATGACATAACACTATTTCTCACTCAAACTCAGCAAAATGATGTCGTTTTGATTCATTTAAATGTTCTATTTTGGTCATTTAAATGAATCAAAACAACATCGTTTTGCTGACTCTTACGTATAGGTTATATAAAAAATAACCGATCCCTCATTTTAAATTCAACCTAAGGAAAATACTACACTCTCTAACCCACTTGTTTTTCCTATTTAAATAATTGTCCCAATTATCAATTTGACTTAAGTTCAATCCACCAAAAATAGACGAACCCATATACTTACATTGTTGAGCTAGGAGAATTTTAGTCCATATTTAAAACGGATTAATCTTAAACTAAATAAGACTAAAGTCAAATGGAATTAATCCTATTTTAACAACTCCAATAATTATATCTCTTCTTTACTTTGCCAACTTCATCATTTTCTCTGCAACTACAAAGGATCGAATCCACAAAGTACATGGAAATTGAAAAACATAAAATAGAATAAATATTATTAAGGGAAGACACACGTGAAGATTTAATATGAAGCTAAGTCAATAAAATTGTAGATATTGGTCCAAAGTCCAAACATCCAACCACCTCCATTAGACCAGAATTTAATTTCAAGTAGAAGCTTCTTCATTCCTGCATCAAAGTTGGACTCAAACAATTCCTCAGGAGCTTAAAACTTACAAGATGGGACCCACATGATACTACTGTTATAAAGTTCGTTTATCCATTCTACCATGGATAAGAGGCACACCAAGGTATTTTCCCAAGTCATTAGTTTGAGAATATCCAAGCATCGAACTGAGCTCCGGACTTCTCACATGATTAATGTAACTGTCATTTTTTGCTCAGACAATTGTAATATGAATTTAGGACCGCAAGGGGTCTTAACCTTGGGGGACTTGTCCTTAGGTGATGCATCTAGGTGCCTACGTACCCTTCTGGAGGGATCAAAGTCCACGTAGTTCGTCATGGTGACGTCTATCGGAGCCGTTAGGCAAGGTTGTTACCTGTGTTGGGCCGTGTGCGGCTAAGACGTGTTTAAGGTACTTCGGGCGGGCGAGCCGCTCTGTGGAGGTTGCCTTAGTGGGAGAGAGCTATGGTCTCTGAGGGCTGCTAGAAGCCCTGTAAGCGGTGTGCTCCAAGGAGGAAGTGAGCCGGTCGGAGGTTGGCCTGAACGGAGGGCCAACGACGGGGCTCAATGAGGTGAAAGTACTTGTGAGGTGTATCTGAGAGCGATGGGTGATAATCCTTCAGGTTGTAAGTAATTTTGTCCAAGGTTGAATGTATATCTAAGTCCCCCGAGTGAGGGCCTATTTATACTTGTGGGGAGATCGTGCTCGACCCACGACCTCGTGGGACGTGGGTTGTCCCACAGGGCTTTGTGGAGATCCCACGTCTGGTTGAGGGGAAGCTCCGTGTAGTGACGTGGGCAAGGGCCACGTAACTGGTCGATGAGTGGTGCCACGTGTCTCTAGCGGGTGCTGGGGCCGTGCTTCTAGAACGTTAGTGCCACGTGTCCCAAGGCGGAATATTCCGAAGTTACATAAGTCCCCCAAGTCTACGGGTGTTGGGCGCCCGTGGACATAAATTCCTTTTGCTTGTAGGATACATGGGAATTTCGTTGCCTTTGCTTGTGGGATAGCTCGATCGTTTGGAGTATGGGAGCTGGTCGTCCGACTCATGAAGTTGGCCTTGTCACATTGCTCCGTAGGAAAGGAGGTGTCTTGGAGAGGACACGCGTCGCGTCTTGGGTGGCTGGCCTCTTAGCTTCCCTAGCAAGTTTCTGGGCCGTCTCTGCAGGAAGTACGCAGCTTACCGAGGCGGAGTCATCATTGCTCAGAGGGATCTTTCCCAAAATACCCTTTGAGGGTCAGCGAAGGGAATCCAAAGGCTAGGGGCTGCTTTGGTCATTTTCCAAAGAGCTCTCCTCTGGCCAATGGTTGGCAGCTGACGATGGCTTCCTTGCAGAGGACTGTTTGTTGAGGGAGTGGACTTTGTTGCCGGTGCCACGCGTCGGGGCTTGAACGGGTGCTTCTGTCATTAAAGCACTTTGCCGCCATTTCTCCCTCATTAATGCGGGTTCGTTTCCGAGGGTAGCCATCATTAACCCGGGTGGAGAGTTTTGCGAAAAGAACCTCGAATGTTTTGAAGTCACTCTTGGGTTCGCGGGGGCTTTTCGGTCTTTGCGTCTCCTTTGCACTGGCTATGTATCTCGTCCGTTGCTTCTTTCCACGTGTACGGTTGAGGCAGGCGGTTGCAACTGGGTTTGATTGCAGAGGATAAGGGGTTTTTTCCGTTGCGGGATTCGAGGGGTCGAAGTTTTTGAATCGTCGCGCCTCTGGGTGCCCTATAAATGCCCAACGTTTGAAAGTTCGTGACTTTATGCTTGCCTTCATCTTTCTCCATTGCCTCTGTTCCTTGCTCTTTTGATCCCCGCTTCTCTTGAATTGTATTTTTGTGATGGACGGAGGAGGTGACGATTACAGCTACTACCCATTTGATTTCACTGATTTGGAATATCTTCCTTCCTCTACCCCTCCTCTTCCTCCTCTGGTCCGAACTCGCGATACTGGCCGGAGCGCGGGGAGGAAGAATGGTCAGCAGGGCCTGTCACCGGGGGTTGCTGCTGATGCTTCAGTTGTGGTACCTGCAACGGTGCCTACGGGTGGTGAGAGGGAAAGTCGGCTTCATGTGCCTCCGTCCTCCAAAGGGGAGCGTCGTAAGAGGTTCTTCCGAGGGAGAAGAGGAAGAAGGATGGGAATGTCGGCGCGAGCGAACCTTGGGAAGGTGGAAGGAGGGAAACGTCTCCGGCGGAGCCAGCCGAAAGCAGGGAAGGTGGTCCCAAGAGGTATCCTGTTGGGAGTGACTTGCGACCGTCTCCGCAGGTCATACGGAAGAGTACTAACCGGGAGGATGCCCAGGCGGAGGCTCCGGCAGGGGATGTTGTTCCTGTTTCTGCCCCTATTCCTACCTCTATTACCACTTCCGCTTTCGTCCTTCAATCACCCATGAGGGTGATCCTTTCTACTCGTCCTCCCGTCCTCAGCCCTGTTGAGGGGGTGAATCAGCCTCTTGCTAAGAGGGCCAGGGTGGCCGTTGAGGAGCCTGTCCGAGATTCTTCCGTACCTCAGACTGCGGCGGGTGATCCTGTGGCTGTGGAGGTCGTTGGGTCTGGAGATGCGACCGTGGAGGCCAGAGTTCCCTCAGACGGAGGGAATGTATTGGCGAGTTAGGCAGCTGCCACGAGAGATGTTGTTCTTGGGTCGAGTGCCGGCCCTTCTGAACACCTTGGGCCATCGGAGGGGTGATTGGCTTTTGAACTGGTGGCATTGGGCACACGCTTCCTCGTGGAGATGCGGGAGAGAGAGGCCAGGGGGCTGGACACTTTGCCCCTGAATATTTCTGTTCGAGGCTTCAGCCGGGTTACTGAGGCGTTGGCCGACTTCCATCAAGTTGGGCTTGAGTTGGAGAAGCGTGTGGTAAGTTCCCTTGTCTTGGTGTTTCTCTCGTTTCTTGATAGGTTTGTATTCCTGACTCCGCTGTATATGTGTGCGCTTCTTGCAGGAGGAGATTTGCCGCGACCGGGATCAGTTTTCTGTTGTTGCAGCCTCTAGGAGTCGGGCCCTGGAGGTCTCCCAGAAGCGGTTGGCAGACGTGCGGGAGCAGCTGTCTGCCAAAGAGCTGGAGTGTGAGGGTCAAGGACAGGAAATTAAGACCTTGACTGAGGAGGTCGCCTGTCCCAGGGCTGAAGCTGGTCACCCTTCCGAGGTTGCGTTTCTCTGCTCGGAGTTGGAGAGGGCTCGCAGGGAGCTGGCCTTCCGTCGTGATGACGTTGAGAGTCGTCAGCAGGAGTTGCATTCGCTCCGTGAGGCTTTGCGAGATGCGGAGGCTCGTGCTGTTGAGAATCTTTCGGGTCGGCTGGCGGCTAAGGGCAAGGTTGTCGACGTCGCCGATCGTCAGGAGGAGCTATCCGCTCAAAGGATGTATGGCATGCTCCTGGCGGTTGAGCAGCTCGAGCGTCTCCGTGGGGAGAGATTCCCAGCGGAGTGTGTGGCTTCCTTGCATCCTTTCTTAGAGTTTTTTAAGGGCGAGCTTCGCGTTCGGACGAAAATGGACCCTCCGTTGAATCTTGCTTATCTTCGTCAACTGGTGGATCGCTTGGTGGATCACCAAGTATTATCCCGAATTGGTGGGCGAGCTTCAGGGATTGGACCTACTTCTCAGCAGCTGGCTGAGGCGACCAGGCAGGGGTCGTCGGGAGGTGTTGACCACGTGGAGTCGGCTAGGGTTGAGACTTAGGTAGATCTCGGGGATGCCCAAGATTAGGTTTATATAATTTTTGGGGTGTTTACCCTTTGTAAATGGGCGGACGCCCTCTCATTTTTGTATTAATGAGAATGATTTTTGTAAAGAGCTTTTCCTGCTTTTCTTTTTACTTCGGGGTAAAAAGTTGTACGTGTTTGCAGTTTCTCTTTTCGTGGTTATCTCTTTACGTCTGGGTAAAAACATTTGCATGGGCACCGTGTGATCATGACGGTTTGTATGCGTGTTGTTAGCGTGGTTTGTCGAACGTTCGTTTTGTGGTTTTCGCACCAAAGAGGTTTGTTTACCGCGCTTTTGGGGAAATTTTAGCTTGCCCCTGGGTGCGTTTAGCGTTTCTTGGGCGATTGAGCCCGTCGTCCGTAGTAGGACTTACACGAGTACTTTGCAAAGTTGAAGTCTTGTCTCTAATTGAAAAAGGAGTGCTTTCAATAACAAACAAAATGAGTACATTCGTGCAGCCTCAGTCGGGCTAGCCTTGGGCTGGCTGAAGGTAAGCAAAATGTTTACATTCAGATTGCCTAAGTCAGGCGAGCCTTGGCCAGGCTGGAAATCCTAAATTCAAAGTAGAGACGCATATGACTTGACTTAAAGATAAAATGCAAAGTGCGTTCGGAGTGTCTTAGGCGGAGGTAAGGTCCGGGCGGGCGGACTCTGGCTTCTTTCCTCCTGACTCTTTAGCCTCGAGGGGTTCCTCACGTGTTTCTTTGGGACCCAGGCGGGCGACCTTGACGGTCTTGGTTAGGCTAGCTGCGTAGCATGCTCGCTCCAATTTCTAGTCCGTCATGATTTCTCCAATCCCGTGGGGTGTTGGGAACTTCATTGTGAGCTGCGCGGTAGACACTACAGCTCTGAGCTTGTTTAGGGACGGTCGCCCTAGGATCGCATTGTATGCTGATGGTGTTGAGACAATGATGAAGTCTACATCAAGGCTCGTGACCTTTGGCAGAGTGCCCATTGTTGTTCGGGCATGATGATTCCTTCTGCTGGAACCTGGGCTCCTGAGAACCCAATGAGCGTGCCGGGGAAGGGCCTTAGGCTGGCCTTGTTCAACCCGAGCTTTCTGAAGGTATCGAAGTAGAGAACGTCTGCTGAGGATCCTTGGTCGATCAAGACTCTCTTAACTTCGTAGTTGGCGATGATCACGGTCACTACCATGGGGTCGTCGTGGACTGGTCCCTCTAGGTTAGTGTGGTCGAAGGTGATGGGGTCTCCCTTGGCCTCGCTCTTCTTCTTGTGCTTTGGAGTGTAGTCTAGAGCGAGTATGGAGCGTTCCATCCTCTTCTTGTTCTATGGTAGGGAGGAGGTACCACGCTGTAATCCGCCCGCTATGACACTAATGACCCCGCGGGTAGGCACTTGGCCGTCAACTTCCCGGGGGTGCTCGAAATTGGCCCTGCTTTCCTCCTTGATGAACCTGTCGAGTTGCCCTTTCTGGATTAGGTCCTCGATCTGATCCTTCAGGTGGATGCAGTCGTTGGTTTCATGTCCGTGATACTTGTGGAACTGGCAGTATTTGGACTTGTCCACCGGTCTTCCCATTTTCCGCCTTTTGACTTGCGGGGGGAATGTGAGCATGTTAGAATGATAAATCTCTTCCAACACCCCAACGTGAGATCTATTGAGGGGAGTGTAGCTTGTGAACCATCCTCGTGGAGGTGTTCGTGGTCGAGGAGACGACCTTTTACTACCGCTCTTTTCCTTGGGGGTTTGGTTCTCGGTCCCCGTTTTCTCTTTCTTCTTTTCTAGCTTGTTCCATATCGGTCCTGCTTATCAGGAACTTCCTCATCTTGTCCTTAGCGATCCGAGCGTTCTCCTCTTGAATGAACTATTCCGCACGGTCCATGAGTTCCTATAAGGTGGAGACGGGGCACCTGTTTAGTTCCCCGTAGAACTGTGAGCATCGAAGACCCTGCTTTTTGACAAAGATGGCGACGGCTTCCTGGAGGCCTCGAACTTGGAGCGAGAGTTTGGTGAAGCGGGCCAAGAAGGCTTGCAGGGATTCTCCCTCCTCCTGGTGGAAACCGATGAAGGACTCTTCGTTTTTCTGATACTCCTTGCTGTTGGCGAACTGTGTAAGAAAGTTCTGAGCCAGTTGTTCGAAGCTGTGGATCGAATTGGTGGACAGCAAGGAGAACCGTCTCAAGGTGGCTTCCTTTAGAGTTGATGAGAAGACTCGGCATTGTTGGCCGTCTGTCATACCCAGTATTGACATGGCCGACTTGAAGGTATTCAGGTGATCTCGTGGATCGGTTTCTCCTCCATAAGGCTATATGTGGAAGGGCATCTGGAAACCCATGGGCACGTGTTCGTTCATGATTTACTGGGTGAAGGGGTGTCTCCCTTTTCCCTGGAAGTTGATCGCAGGCCACTGGTAGGTATTTGCACCGATCGCTGCGTACGGGTTGTAGGCCGCGGCCCATGGCATGTGGAGGTAGGACCCCGGAGGGTAGTTTGGGACTGGTGGTCGTGGAAAGTTCATAATGAGTCGTGCTGCTTGTCCGGCGACCATGGTAGGTCTAGGTGGGATCATCGTTGGGGGTGGTGCCGCCGTCAGCGACAACCATGCAAACTCCATGGGTAAGGTCCTAAATTGAATTGTGGGCATGCTGGTAGGGTCGCTAGAGGTCCCTGCCGTTGCACCGTGTGGCACTATGGGTAGCTTAGTGCTCAAATTTGCTGGGGCGAGGCTCTTGTCCTCTTTCCATCGTTGTTGGCGTAGAGCCGCTACTTCTGCCTCGAGGCGGGCAACCTCAGCGTCTCGCGGGTTCCTCGCTAACTCTGTCACTTCTTGACCACCGGTTGTGGGGCAAGAGACGTGTGGCCTGCCGTACAGGTGCTGAGGGCAAGTTTCCTCTCTAGATGCCGGGTTCTGGACCACAGTCTCCGTGACGACTACTTGTGTTATTGAGGAGCTTTGAGGCTGAGTTGCGCCTAATCCGCCTGCCTCGGTTGTGACCGGTTCGACCATTCCCTGACGATTCCTCGCGCTGCGCCTCAGGGCGCTGGCGTCAGTCGTGGTGGTAGGGACGTTCGAGTCGGTCATGACGTATCGTGTTCTGTATCTGTATTGAAGGTCAAAACAAAAACAAGTACGAGTTTCTGAGTGTTAGGTGTATACTCTTACTCCCCCAAAAAAGAAATGCCGTTTAGCGGCAGAGTGCTCAAGGCATTGTGGTCTGAATAAGACCGCGGTGGGCGCCACTGTAACTGTCATTTTTGGCTTAGACAATTGTAATGTGAATTTAGGACCGCAAGGGGTCTTAACCTTGGGGGACTTGTCCTTAGGTGGTGCACCTAGGTGCCTACGTACCCTTCTAGAGGGATCAAAGTCCACGTAGTTCTTCATGGTGACGTCTATCGGAGCCGTTAGGCAAGGTTGTTACCTGTATTGGGCCTTGTGCGGCTAAGACGTGTCTAAGGTACTCCAGGCGGGCGAGCCGCTCTGTGGGAGGTTGCCTTAGTGGGAGAGAGCTATGGTCTCTGAGGGCTGTTGGAAGCCCTGTAAGCGGTGTGCTCCATGGAGGAGGTGAGCCGGTCAGAGGTTGGCCTAAATGGAGGGCCAACAGCGGTGCTCAAGGAGGTGAAAGTACTTGTGAGGTGTATCTGAGAGCGATGGGTGATAATCCTTCAGGTTGTATGTAATTCTGTCCAGGGTTGAATGTATATCTGAGTCCCCCGTGTGAGGGCCTATTTATACTTGTGGGGAGATCGTGCTCGACCCACGAAATCGTGGGACGTGGGTCGTCCCACGGGGCTTTGTGGAGATCCCACGTCTGGTTGAGGGGAAGCTCCGTGTAGTGACGTGGGCAAGGGCCACGTAACTGGTGGATGAGTGGTGCCACGTGTCTCCAGCGGGTGCTGAGGCCATGCTTCTTGAACGTTAGTGCCACGTGTCCCAAGGCGGAATATTTTGAAGTTACAATTAACATTTTTAGAAAAGTACAGTGTTGGCATCATTAACCTTCTGACCCGACTTGACACAGAAAACATCAAGACGCTTCTTAATCACATACAGTAGAGAAGTCGAAGCTTCAGCAAAAATCATAAGGTCATTAGCAAAGAAAAGGTGAGAAACTTTCGGGCTTGTTCTCCCTAACGCAATGGGCTTCTAGTCCCCACTGTTAACCTTCTAATGAATAAGATGGGCAAGTCTCTCTATGCAAAGAACAAAAATATAAGGTGAAAGGGGATCACCTTGACGAATACCTCTAGAAGGACTGAAGGCATCGGCCTTATCACCATTCCATAACACTTGCATGGAAGAGGTACTCAGGCACTTTTCACAAATGTCAATAAATCTTCCCTCCAAGCCGACGTCCAAGAGGGTATCCCGAAAAAAATTCCAACTGAGACAGTCATACGCTTTCTCAATGTCAATCTTGATCGCCATGAACCCTTTTTTGCCTCTCATGGTTTGCATAGAGTGAATAATCTCTTGAGCCACAATAATGTTGTCAAAACTGTGGCGCCCCAGGATGAAGCTGCTTTGATTAGGCAAAACCAGCTTGTCGATAAGGCCCTTAACTCTGTTGGCAAGGATTTTATTGACAACTTTATATGATAGGCCGACGAGAAGAATAGAGGTGACGGCGATGGAAGGCGGTGTCTCATGTGCTCTCACGCGACGGCACGTGGGCGACGATCTGTCTGCTGTGGTGGAGCGTGGCGGCAGTTCTCGGTCACCAGTGAATGGGGTTAGGTTGACGGGGAGGTTCTGAGAAATACCTAAGGGGCCGTGAGTCAAGAAAGTTCAGAAAAAAGGTGGGCTTAGTGATGTGCACTCACTGCCCTACGTAAAATCTGACTCGGAAAAAAATTGAACATATTAGCGGAAGCAGATTAGCTCTCAAGCTCTGATACCATGACAATTTAGGTCTGAGAGGAAATACTCTGATGATTCTCAATAGAATGAATGAGTGTCAATTTTTTTTTTGTGAACGAGACAGGCTACAAACGCCTAATTCATACAAAGACGTGGCACCAAAGGACCATTAAGATCAGCAGCAAGAATAGACCTAAGACCCACATGGGGAGAGTCAAAGACATGAATGCCTTCTGCGAGGGAGTGGCTCAGCTTTTCCATGAGGTCCACAGCTTGATTGGCTTCCCTAAAGACATGGACCAGCTCAGCATCCCAATGACGATCTATCAAACTCCTAACCCGTTGCACCAGCGCCGAACACGGGTGAGTATCAACAACACCATTTAAAACAAGCTCCAAAGCAACCTCAGAGTCACACTCAATCATTACCTTATGAAAGCCTTTCTCCCAAAGCATCTCCAAGCCATTAACAATGCCTCTAAGCTCGGCCCGAATGATTTCGCCACAACCAATCCAGTGACAGAAACTGAAAAGGAAATTACCAGAAGCGTCGCGGGCAACGCCGCCACAGGCGGCATCTCTAGTCGACTCGAAGTAAGAAACATCCACATTGCACTTCACTCTATCATGATCTGGAGGTTCCTAACCGATCCACCTAACACATTTGGATGAGTTCACCTTCATGTTATTCATCATGGAATTACTGCTGATGGTGTCTTTAACTAGGTACCAAATATGGAAAAAGACATCCTGCAAGTTCGAATCCCGATTCTCAAACACTATAAAGTTTCGGCTTTTCCATATTTGCCAACAAGCAACCCCAAAAATAGTTTGCCAATTATCTGATAGCTCATTCCCCACGTGTATACGTCGATTCCAGTCAATCCAATCCCCCAACTCCAAAGAGAAGAAGGTATTCCATCTCTGTGGTGCAACAAAACGCGTCCATAACTCAGCAACCTCATCACAATCACGCAAAACATGGAGAACCTTTTCATCCGTCCTACCACATCTCGGAAATGTGGCATTATCTGTTAAGTTCCGTTGGCGACGATGGCTATTAGTCAAGATTTTGCCATGAGTAATTAAGCAAATGAAGGAGCGGATTCGTTCATGCACAGGCCACTTCCAGATTTTAGACCAAATGGTTGGTCTAGGAGTATTGAGATTTGGCGAAAGACTATCATAAGCTGACCGAATGGAGAAATTACCGTCATGGGTTATTCTCCATCTAACACAGTCATGACTCCCTTGAACAGGGGGAGGAAAGCAGCAATACTATCATGTACATCTCTGTTTACATAGGGATCAATTTTGCTCCATTCCCACCAACCACTAGGATGAACGGGCATGTCCACAACACTCTCGGGCGGCTGATTACTCACACAATCAATCAACCTGCCTCGGTCAGAGATCCAAATATCTTTCCAAAAGAGAACACGATTCCCATCACCAATGTTCCAAGCTATGTTTCTCTCAACAATAGGCCAACATTTGGAAATACCTTTCCACATATTAGAGGAGGACGGTTTGGCTATAATTTTGGGAATAAGATCATCACCACATTTATATTTAGCACGTAGCACACGAGCCCAAAGATCCTCTCTCTTATTCATAAGACCCCAGCCAATCTTCATAAGGAAGGCTTGATTGGACCGATGAAGGTTTCTTAAACCACGCCCTCCCTCTGCTCAGGGAGTACAAACATTTTCCCAGGCCACCAAGTTAATACCTCTCCTATCATTAGAATGATTCCAAATGAAATTCCTGCTAGCTTTCTCAACATCTTTGCAAACACTCTTAGGAAGAAAAGAAGATTACATTGCATAACTGGAATAGCATAAATAACATAACGAGCAAGAGTGATTCTACTAGAAAAAGAGAGGTTCTTACTTTTCCAAGAACTCAGCCTTTTATTCCTCTTCTCAACAATGTGATTGTAAGTGCCTCTGGTAACCCTTTTATGATGAATGGGTATCCCTAGGTACTTTCCCAAATCCAAGGTAGAGCGAAAGCCCAAATCAGAAGCGATCTCTTCACGTTTGGTATGATTCAAATTGTTGGAGAAAAAGATTCTGGTTTTCTCATTACTGACTTCCTGACCTGAGCATAAGCAGAAAGTAGCCAGGCAATCACGGATAACTTGAGCTTGATTTCTATTGGCTTCTAAAAAGAGAATAATATCATCTGCAAAGAAAAGATGTGACAGCACCGGGCCGTCTCTCAAAATTTTCAACGGTTTCCATCTCTCCGCATCAACAGCAATTCTGATGCAGTGTGAAAGTCTTTCAATGCAAAGCACAAAAAGATAAGGTGATAGCGGATCTCCTTGACGAATGCCTCTAGACGGTTGTAACACGTCCAACTTCTCACCATTCCATAGAATCTGCATTTTACAAGAGGAGACACTAGTCATAATCAAATTGACAAAATTATCATTAAAACCTACCTCCTTGAGGGTCTCTTGGAGGAAGATCCAACGAATTCTGTCATAGGCCTTTTCCAGGTCAATTTTGATAGCCATGTATCCTTTCATTCTCCTTTTATTACGCATAGAGTGAATTGCTTCCTGCACAATAATAATGTTATCACTAATATGGCAGCCTGGGATGAAACTGCATTGGAAGGGAGAAATGATGTGAGGCATTGTACATTTTAATCTCAAAGCAATAATTTTTGTCACAGTTTTAAAAATAACATTGCACAAGCTAATAGGACGAAATTGATGAATATAGCAGGGATCATCAACTTTGGGAATTAGAACCAAGAAGGCTTGATTAATGCTTCCCAAAATAGTTGGGTTACTAAAAATATCTTTCACCAAACCACACACAGAACTACCCACTATATGCCATTGACTCTAAAAGAAAACAACTTGCAAACCATCAGGTCCTGGGGCTTTGAAGGCACCAATACTAAAGATAGCTCTTTTGATTTCAGCCTCAGTAATCGACCCCTGAATCCGATTCCAATCATTAACATCAATGTGAGAAACCAATTGGTCAAAGAAAAGGGAGACACAAACATAGCCTCTTCAGTGTACAGGTTACTAAAAAACCTGTAAGCCATATCCTGCAAGGCATCACAATCATCAATCCAAACATTATCAGAATTCATTAATTTAACAATTTTATTCCTCCGTCTACGAGTGATAGTAGAATTATGGAAAAAACGGGTATTTCTATCCCCGTAAGACAACCAGTTACAATGAGATTTTTGAAACCAGAGAATTTCTTCTTGAAGAATAATCTGGTTGTAATCTTCCATAAGTTCCTTCTTCTTGTTTCTCAGGTAGTTACTAGGACTTCTCTCAAGGGCGAGATCGATTCCTTGTAATCTTCTGAGAATTTTTCTTTCTCTGAACAAGATGTTTCCAAAATTTTTTCTATTCCTCTTTACAAGCATCGGTGAATTTCTCAATATTCTGATGCCAGTCCCAATTGCTTCTCCAAGTGGCCTGCAATAAATCAGGGAAAGAATCATCAGTTAGCCAAGCCGCTTGGAAAGAATCATCAGTTAGCCTGCAATATATCAGGGAAAGAATTATGATTGCTTCTCATGCGCTCTCACGCGATGGCACGTGGGCGACGATGCGGTCTGCTGTGGTGGCGCGTGGCGGCAGTTCTCGGTCACCGGTGAATGGGGTTAGGCTGACGGGGAGGTTCTGAGAAATACCTAAGGGACCGTGAGTCATGAACGTTCAGAAAAAGGGTGGGCTTAGTGATGTGCACTCACTGCCCTACGTAAAATCTGACTCAGAAAAAATTGAACACAATAGCGGAAGCAAATTAGCTCTCAGGCTCTGATACCATGACAATTTAGGTCTGAGAGGAAATACTCTGATGATTCTCATTAGAATGAATGAGTGTCAATTAATACAGAAGGAATAGCCTATTCTAGGAAAGAAATAATTAATTACAATCTCAATCTAATCCCTAGACTTAAGGGTCAAAGATATACAAAATATTCTATCTAATTAATTACAAATATTACAAAATATTCTAACAACATCTTAATTACAAGTTTATCATTGTCACTAAATTTTCTTTTAATAACTCTGATCTCTGTCCTAGAAGTTCAAGTTGTGCTAATTGGTATGCATGGAATAGTTATGCTGTTAAGATAATTTTTTTTCTTCTCTATTAGTATATCTGTTTATCTTATTGCCAAAAGACTATCTATCATGCATTGAGAGCTAAACTATTTAGCTAGAAGAATCTTATTAATTAACAATTATTAGTGGTAAAACTCGATTTTAAGGTAGATGCTCTTACACTCTTAACCATAGTTCAATCTAGAGGAATTCCTAGTTTATCTCCCTGTAAAAAACCATGATTTGTAAGATGATTTATGCATCCTCATATGCTTGTGTTCAATATACTCATTGTTTTCTTGATTCTTCTAAAAAATATGTATGTGGTACCTTGCCCATAAGCTGTTTGTGGAAAGGTCTAAGTGAGCTCAAGTGTGTAATCCTTATTCCTTATGTGATGTTCTGTTTTCGGTCTTTTGTTATCCTCATGGTTTTAAATTGCGGGCCGCAATATTGCTGTTGCGGTGCTTGCCGCAACAGCATCACACCGCAATTGGGGTGTGATACGGTTTTATATAGAAACGCAGTTAATTGTATGAGTTTCTGACTGTTTAAGAAGTTGAAACGTGAGTGTAGAATGAGTATATGTCCATGGAAGAAAAAGAGAAAAAAATATGAGAGAATAATATATATTTGATGTATTTAATGTTATAATATATATCAATTCTTTTAAAAAATTCACGGTTGCAGCGGCCGCAACCCACATTGTAGCGGCCGCAATATTAGCAGCCGCAGTAATTGCAATGCAACCGCAACCGCAATTTAAAATCTTGGTTGTGATGTCTGTGGAACTGTGTTTCGTTTATGTTTTTGATGCAAATTAATTGCTAAGAAATGACCCTTTTGATGTTGCATGCAAGTGGTGGTGGGTTATTCACAGAAAAATAGAGTAAACATAGTAAGGAACTCAGAGTTAGAAACTTTGGTTCGTGTAACTACGGAATATTCTCCCTTGAGACACGTGGCACTAGTCTTCTAGAAGTGCTGGAGGAGCTCACATCAGTGACACGTGGCACCACTCATTCACCTCTTATGTGACCAGTACCCACGCCTCCCCTCTTAAGCTCCCGCACTAGAGACATGGGAAGCCTTCGAACGTCGTGGGAGGACCCACATCGAGCAGGAACGTTGGTCGACCACGTCCTCCTATACACTTAGTATAAAAAGGCCCTCACCCGGGGACTTAGGAAGACTTAGAAATACACAGAAGCAAGACTTAACCTTCCAAGTACGATACACATCCTGATTAATCTTGGAGCTTGGTCCACCACATCCCAAGCTCCACCGTCAACCCGCGCATCTCCACCCCGGAGATCTCCATCAGAAAAACTCCTAAAAATTCAGAGAGATCCTCACTCTCTCACGGTCTAAGGCAACCTCCAACGAGTAGCTCGCCCACCCGGAGTACCTTACACACGTCGTAGCCGCACACAGGTAACTACTTAAGGGAACCTAGGCACCTAGGTCTGACTATCGAATCAAAGATTGATTGACTTTGATCCCTTCTTAAGGGTACCTAGGCACCTAGGTCATCGCCTAAGGACAAGTCCCCCAAAGTTAAGACCCCTTGCGGTCCACATTTTTAACTTAGAATTGCTTAATCCATAAATGACAGTTACGGTTCGTTTGTGCTCTTTTTTGTTCATATTTTCTCACTAGTATTTTTAACATGCTGCTCTTAAATGGCATAATTTATTGCTGTCACAAATTGATATTTAGCATCTAACATGTTTCAGCAAGAAGTAGGAAAAAGAATGAGGCAATTTGGTTAAGAATTGAGGGAGAAATGCTGATTTAAATAAAGAATGCCAAAAGCTGTGAAATTTTACATTTTGTTGATATTTTTGCCATTGTTTATGATTTTCTGCTCTAAAATGGTACGAGGAGTGGCTGTCTGCGTGATTTGGTTGACAATTGAAAGAGAAAGGTCGATTTGAGCAAAGTATGACAAATATGAAATTTTGATTTCCGGTTTTATACTCTATTTTTAGTTCCATTGTCTAATCTTTAAATTGATCTCCTCTTCATTTTAATATGATTGAATTAGTAAGAAAAGGTCTAGTAAGATTCAAAGCAGTGTTGCTTGGACTGGACGGGACAATCTGACGGGTCCAATCGCTAACCAGATACAAATACGAGTTGGTTGGACTCAAAAAAAAGTTTTCTTAGTTAGACTGGATTTAACCGGGGTCCAATCCGTCTAAATTTTTTAATTAAAAAAATGAAAAATTAAAAATAACATCAGAAAAGAAATTTAAAAAATCTTATAAATTAAAATTAGAAAAGTCTTGAAAATTAAAATTGAAGAAGTCATGATTATCAAGAATTTCATGTTTGGTTTGATCAAGTTCTTTCAGAGTTTGACAAGTCTTGAAAATTAAAATTAAAAATAACATCAGAAAAGAAATTAAAAAAATCATAAAAATTAAAATTAGAAAAGTCTTGAAAATTAAAATTTAAGAAGTCATGATTATCAAGAATTTCATGTTTGGTTTGATCAAGTTCTTTCAGAGTTTGACAAGTCCTGAAAATTAAATTTTAGAAAAGTCATGTAATTTAAAATGACTCTTCTTGCATTTAATAGTGCAATTGCTTCGGGAGGTAAATTATGGTCACCATTCGTACTTTCCCTGCTCGCATCATATTTGGTGGGCTAAATTAGAGAAGTCAATGAAACTATATGCTGAAAATTCTATTGCGACATGGGATGAAATGAAAAAGGTGATGAGAAAAAGATTTGCTCAATCTTAATTTGAGGAGCTATCTATTGAGGATTATGCAGAGAAGTTAAATGTTGACAAAGGTGAAAAAGAACTTAAATTTCACTTAGAGGTTTATATGCATAACGAGGAGTGTAATTATCGTTTTTGGCTCAGACAATTGTAATTTGCAATTAGGACCGCAAGGGGTCTTAACCTTAGGGGACTTGTCCTTAGGTGATGCACCTAGGTGCCTACATACCCTTCGGGAGGGATCAAAGTCCACGTAGTTCGTCATGGTGACGTCTGTAGGAGCCGTTAGGCGAGGTGATTACCTGTATCGGGCCGTGTGCGGCTAAGACGTGCCTAAGATACTCCGGGCGGGCGAGCCGCTCTTAGGAGGTTGCCTTAGTGGGAGAGAGGTCAGGTCTCTGGGGGATGCTGAAAGCCCCGTAAATGGTGTACTCCGAGACGGAGGTGAGCTTACTGGTGGCTGACCTGGGTGGAGCTTACATCGGAGCTCGTAGAGTGCGAAGGGGTTGCGTGAGGTATCTGAGGATGCTCAGGTTACCGAGAGTATGTGTGAGATATCTTAGATTGGGTGTTGTAATCATTTAGGTTGCGTATTGTCCTGTTGGGTTTCGATCCCTTAGTCTACCGAGTGAGGGTCTATTTATACTCGAGTGTGGGGAGATCGTGCTCGACCCACGACCTTGTGGGACGTGGGTCGTCCCACAAGGCTTGTGGAGTTCCCACGTCTGGTTGAGGGGATGCTCCGTGAGATGACGTGGGTAAGGGCCATGTAACTGGTAGATGAGTGGTGCCACGTGTCTCTAGCAGGTGCTGAGGCCGGGCTTCTAGAACGTCAGTGCCACGTGTTCCAAGGTGGAATATTCCGTAGTTACATAAGTCCCCCAAGTCTACGGGTGTTGGGCGCCCGTGGCCTTAAGTTCCCTTGTCTGTAAGATACTTAGGAATTTTTCGTTGCCTTTACCCGTGGGATAGCTCGTCCGTTTAGAGTCACGGTTTATGGGAACTGGCCGTCCGATTCTCGAAGTGGGCTCTCTCAAATCGTTTCGTGGACTTAGAGAGGACACGTGTCCCGTTTCGGATGGCTGGGTGCTTGACTTCCTCAACAAGTTTTTGAGCCGACTCTGCAGGAGGTACGCGACTTACCGAGGTGGAGTCATCATTAGCCTAGGTAGAGAGTTTCCCCAAAAGGCCCTCAGGTGTCTCAAGGCGACTCTTGGGTTCGCGGGGGCTTTTCAGTCTTTATGACTCCATTGCCCTGGCTGTGCATCTTGTCCGTCCTTTCTTTCCACGTGTGCGGTTGTAACTAGGCTTGATTGTAGAGGATAATAGGTTTTATCCGTTGCGGGATACGAGGGGGTCGATGTTTTTGAATCGTCGCGCCTCCGGACCCTATAAATGTCCAGTGTTTGAAAGTTTGTGACTTTACATTTGCATTCATCACCTTTCTCCGTTGCCTTTGTTTTCCCTGCCTTTGCTTTGTTCTTTCTGATTCCTGCTTCTGTCGAGCTTTAGCAATCTTTAGCAATGGCTGGTGGAGGTGATGATTATAGCTTTTACCCCCTTTGACTTCACTGACTTGGAGGATCTTCCTTCATCTTCCCCTCCTCCTCCTCCTCTGAGTCATACTCGCGATGCCGGTCAGAGTAGAGGGAGGAAGAACGGTCAACAGGGCTTGTCTCCTGGGGTAGCCGGCGTGTCCCTATTGTGGTACCTGCTGTGGTACCTACTGGTGATGAGAGGGAAGGACGGCTTTGTGTGCCTCTGTCTTCCGAGAGGGAGCGCCGTCAGGAGGTTCTTCCGTGGGAGAAGAGGAAGAAAGACGGGAAGGTTGGCGCGAGCGGACCCCGGGAGGGAAAAAGGAGAGGAGCCTCTGCGGTGGAGTTATCCAAGGGCAGAGAAGGAGGGCTCAAAAAACGGTCTTCCAGTGTGGAACTGCGGCTGCCTTCGCAAGTTGCACAGCGAAGTATTGACCGGGGGGATGTGCAGGTGGAGGCTCCAGTAGGAGGAGCTGTTCCTGCCTCTGTTCCTACCTCTGTTCCCACTTCCGCTCCCATCCGTCAGTCACCCAAGGGGGTGATACTTTCCACCCGTCCTTCCGTCCCCAACCCCGTCGAGGGGGTTGATCAGCCTGTTGCAAAGAGGGCTAGGGTGGTCGTTGAGGAGTCTATTGGAGACTCTCCCATACCGCAGACAGCGGCGGGCGAACTTGCGACTGAGGAAGTCGCGGAGTCTGGTGGTGCGACCGTGGAGGCCAGAGCCCTCTTAGATAGAGGGAATGTAGTGGCGAGTCAAGCGGCTGCCACGAGAGATTTTGTTCCGGAGTCGAGCGTCGGCCCTTCTGAACCCCTTGGGCCACCGGAGCGGGGATTATCTTTTGAGCTGGTGACGTTGGGCAGGCGCTTCCCCATGGATATGCGGGAGAGGGCAGCCAAGGGACTGGACACTTCTCTCCTGAATCTTGCTGTACGAGGCTTCAGCCGAGTTGCTGAGGCGTTGGCCGACTTCCACCAGGCTGGTTTTGAGTGGGAGAAGCGTGTGGTGAGCCTCTTCATCCTGGTGTTGCATTCTTTTTGGGCTATTCTTTGCATTTCTGACACTTTTCTATCTGCAGGGGGAGGTCCGTCGCGATCGGGATCAGTTTGCTGGTGTCGCGTCCTCCAAGAGCCAGGCTCTAGAGGTCTCCCAGAAGAGGTTGGCGAACGTGCATGGTGAGCTGTCCGCAAAGAAGTTGGAGTGTGAAGACCAGGGACGCAAGGTTGAGTCCCTGACTCACGAGGTTTCCCGTCTTAGGGCTGAAGTTGGACACCCTTCCGAGGTTGCGTTCCTTCGCTCGGAGTTGGAGAGGACTCGCAAGGAGCTGGTCGTCCATCGGGATGACGCTGAGAGGCATCAGGAAGAGCTACATTCACTCCGTGAAGCCTTGCGGGGTGCGGAGGTTTGCGCTGCTGAGAACTTTTCTGGTCGGCTAGCGGCTGAGGGCAAGGTTGCTGACGTTGCTGATCTCCAGGGGGAGTTGCCTGCTCAGAGGATGTACGGCATGCTCCTGGCGGTCTAGCAGCTCGAGCGTCTCCGGGGGGAGAGATTTCCAACGGAGTGGGTGGCTTCCTTGCATCCTTCCTTGGAGTTTTTTGAGGGTGAGCTTTACGGTCGGATGGAAACAGACCCTCCGATGAATCTCGCTTATCTTCGTCAACTAACGGATCGCTTGGTGGATCACCAAGTGTTGTCTCGAATCGGCGGGCGAGCTCCAGGGATTGGACCTACTTCTCAGCAGCTAGCTGAAGTGACCAGGCGGGGATCGTCGAAAGGTGTTGGTCGTGCGGAGCCTGCTAGGGCCGAGGCCTTTGTAGATCTTGAGGATGCCCAAGAATAGGTTTATGTAATTTTTTAGGGTGTTTACCCTTTGTAATGGGCGGACGCCCTCTCATTTTTGGCATTTAATGAGAATGGTTTTTTGCAAAGAGTTTTTCCAGCTTCCCTTTTTACTTCTGGGCGTGCCGAGCGCACTCAAATTAATATAAGAAGTTAATTTCCTACTTTCACTTAACACAATTTGCATATAGAGTAAGTAGGGTCGAACCCACATGGATTGGAAGATTTCTAGTGCTTTTTAATAACCAAGATGTAGTGAAAACAAGTTAACTTAACCAAGGGGGGTTTTGAATTTGGTTAAACAGAATTAAATTGCGAATTAAAATGAAAGTAAAATGAAAACGAATGAAATCAAGTTTTAAGAATTCCTAAGGTTATGGTCAATCCTAACACTTCAAACATTCGAATGTTGTTGTACGGTCTGTCGATCCTATACAAGCCCTAACTCAATATCCGTCTTCCCATATGTCTATGTGGAAAATCACATATAAAATTGCATTATTTGATCAAGCTAAATCCGAATCCATTAGGCCCTAAGGTATATGACTATCCTTCGGACGAATCTAAGCAATTAACCGATTAATTAACCTAGATCTAACGGTATTCAATTTTAGGATAAATCTAGATGTCTCTTTCAAGGTCACCTAAATCCTCCAATTTACCCTAAGTGTTGGCCAGACAATTAGAGTTTAAGCATAAATTGAATAAATACCAAAACATCAAATTGAACCATGAAAATCATCAAACAAACATAGTATCCATGCTAGAAAACCATAACCCTAGGATAGAAGAGTCTAGCCTATCATTGACATAATGGAAATCACAATTGTAGAAGTAATCATCAGAAGAACTCAGAAGAATAGAGAAGAAGAAGAGTAAAAACTCTGTTTCCAAGCTAAACTTGGCTTCGTTCTCGATCTCGAACCACCAAAATCGCTCCACGAACTTGCTTTCCTTCCACCCTAGTATAGCTCCACCTCCAGACTTGAAATATAGCTCAGAATGAATGAAATCGCACAGCCAAACCCTACTAAATAAGTGAAAATCGCGAATTCCGTAACTGTCCCTGCGACCGGGCGCTGCAGCGCCCACTCTGTCAAATTTTCCCCACTGGGCAGTAAGTGGGCGCTGCAGCGCCAGAAACTTTTATTCTTTCAGTTTGGTCCCTTTTTCCATTCCTTGCTTTTAACTTATCTTCTGAGTCCTCCAATGTGTTCTGAAATTACTCCTTTGCATCTTTAGGCCCTGAAAGACAAAATTAAATATTCCTTAGCCTCTAGAATTTAATCAACTACCCTTTAGCTTATAAAAAACAAGATCTAAATTCATTAAACTCTTATCAAAACATGACTTGGCATACGAGCACCTGAAATCATATCAAACTAGTCCAAAATGCATTTAAATCACAGATGAACATCGCAATTAACTGGAAAATGAGCCTAAATAACTCTATTTTCATAGAGTTATCAGTCCCATGATCACTGTCCACTATATTATTGGTAATTAAGAATTGTATATAATATAGTTTTTTTAGTATCAATCTTATTCCTTTGTTCATGTTAAAATAGCCACACAAAAGACTGTTGATGGACCATTAATGAAGGACTCGAGAGCTGGCAACGCTGCTTCCTTCAATATCAATCCTCGCAGTACTGGTGCTACCAAGTTATACCTAGGGGCGAGTAAACTTGCGGATTGGTTCGGTTTGGACGATTTAGACAACCGAACCAATCCAATTCGAAGACTAAAAAAGTCATCCAATCCAATCCGCTCTTTGGACATCAACCGAACCAAACCGATTATAGTCGATTTGATTGGTTTTTTGACAAAATTAAAAAAAATTTATTATTTTTTCTCTTCAATTTAAACCCTAAAAAATAAAAAATAGCTATTCCTAACCATGAAAACCAACAAAACTAAAGTTATTAGTACAATATTCCCACATTATAAACTTAAAATTACAATCAAACATCATAAAACCATAAAAACCAACATCATAAAATATTTTAAAAAAATTGTAATCGGTTGGTTCGGTTTGGTTTGGTTGGGATTGGACCTCATTCATCAACCGAACCGAACCAAATCGGTTGTCAAGAAAAAAAACCAATCCATCCGTTTATATAATCGGTTTTGATCGATTTTGGTCGGTTTGGTTTGGATCGTATCGGTTGGTTCAATTTGGATCGGTTTTGCACACCCCTAGTTATACCTATACCTATACCTATATATATACATGTTATTTTTACAAATTTTAAAAATTACTAGGTTCTATGAAGAATAATGAGCATGTTGTTTCATTGTGCAGGCAGTTGGTAAGGTTCTGCCATCACTGAAAGTAAAATTGACAGTTATGGCTTTCCGTGTTCTCACTGATTGATGTTTCAGTGGTTGACCTCTTAGAATTGAGAAGGGTGTCTCTTACGATGAGATTAAAGCTACTGTTAAGTGAATTAATATTTCATGGTTATTGTTAATTAAATCCTTACATGTATAAATTAACGTTTTTGCAGGGAGGCATCTGAGGGAAGCATGAAGGGAATTTTTGGTTACACAATGGATGATGTTGTGTCCACTGATTTTGTGGGCAACTGCAAGTCAAGCATTTTTTACGCCAAGGCTGGAATTATTAACATATCATCATCTTTTACATATTCTCTTTTTATAAAAATCCTTAAAATTTAATAAAATTAGACAATGTAAGTTCAATTATGTTGGGGTGAGTCAATTTGACTAATTCAATGAAACCAATATTTTCTTTGAAAGTTAGACCCACTCAAACCTCTTGTATACAAAATTTTTTGTCAGATTCAAATATACAAGACATATTAAATTCACCCCTAGAAGCACATGTGGGGAAAATCCCCCAAATACATAAAACTTAATTTACCCACATCCAATTTCATCATGTCAAATCATCAAGAAAATAAATATAAAACTGGAAGCGGAAGCATACCTGAATTCATAAGAGTTCTTCGGTCTTGCGGCTGTAGGTCTTCCAAATTAGTAAGCATGATTTTAAGAGACTAGGGTTTCTCTCTTTTCTGGTGATGAGATTACAGAAAAGAATCATACTTGTAATTTGGGGACCATAACCCTAATATAGTTGGGATCCTAATTGGAGTAGGAGACCCAATTTCTAATTCAGCCCATCATAAAATTAGAAATCATATGAGAGTATCTACACATATAGGCCCATACTTTACCACATAATTTAAGCCCAATAATACTTAACCAAATTAGATCCATTTTAATTTGGGCCAAACACTTTTCTAATGATAGCATTTAACATACAATATCTTATTTAATATATATAAGTCCATAAATACCAAACAATCTCCCACTTTGACTATATATATAAATATTACTTTATAATTGTATGTCACATTATAACCTTATGAGCTCAAGCTTTTGCTATCATAATCAAAAGTATTTTGAACAATCTCGTCCATCAATTATGCCAACATAGAACCAAGGCGACTTTTGTCACATATATCGTAACTAAGCCCTCCCTGATCACGTATATTAGCATAATCAAATGACATAGATCAAGTATGGATGTGTAGAATGAAAAATTACATACAGTGTAATCTATACATGTCTATTTCCAACTGGTCCACCTTTAAACCTTATCAAACCATACCAAAATCAAAGTGTGAATAATCTAAAATAAATTTTATTTCTGCAGAACCTCAAAATATCCATAAACCGAAATAACTGAAAATCTGTCTATAATCGAAAAGCATAATTACAAACTCCCACTGAAACTTAATATCTTTAATTGACATAACACCCATATGAGCAGTATGCTCACGAAAGACCTTTGGTGTTATTGTCCCTTAGTAAGCGGATCCGCAATCATGGAGTTTGTCCCAATATGCCTTTTAGACAACTGTCCACTTTGAACTCTTTCTTTAATTAACAACTAGGAACTTTATGTATATGTGTTTAGACTTTGTTAAGCTCCTATTATTATTGAAATACAAGACTGCTGTTGTCACTAAATTTCCTAAGTCCTAAGTGGTCTTTCAATTCCATCCAGAATTAGCTGCTACTGTGGAAGGAGTTACAAGTGTCTTTTTAGCACTCTTTAAAGACACTGCTTCTCCAACCAGTAGATAAATATAGCCTAAATTAGATTTCATACTATCTTGGCATCCAACAAAGTCACAGTCTTAATATCCAATACTCTCTGATTTATCTGATCTTCTGAATGTGAGCATGTAATGCTTTGTTCACTATAAATACCATATGAATCACTAGGCTGCTTTATCCAATGATCCATACCCGAATTGCTTAAATAACTTCCTAACATGCCAACAATATATGCGATTTTGGTCGCATACAATACTATGCATACATTAAATCCCCTCTTACTAAAAGCATGAAGAATCTTTTGTATGTCCCTATTTTGGGGCATAAATTAAGACTCAACTTGTCTCCTTTATCCATTGGGGCATTACCTAGTTTGTAATTATGCATACCAAAATTCTTGGAAACCTTTTCGATATATATGTCTTATGTAACAATCCATGAATACCTCGAGAGTAATCCTGATGTATTTATATTCCAAATTCAAATGTTGCATCACCAATATCTTTCATCTCAAGGCTCTTTACTAGAAAGCTCTTGGTTTCATGCAACATAACTATATATCGACGTACATAAAAATATATTCTTACTCCCACAGAACTTATGGTATTTACGATCATCAACCAAATTCACCTCAAAACCGAACGAGGTAATAACTTCGTGAAATTTGCAATACCATTAACGAGACACCTGCTTAAGTTCATAGATGCATTCTTTAATTTGCAAACCATTAACTTTGTATCATCAGATACATAGTTTTCTGGTTGTACCATATAGGTTGTTTCATCAATGTCACCATTGAGAAACACTATTTTAACATCCACCTGATGTAACTTATCGTCAAAATGTGCTACTAATGCCATTATAATTCTGAAAGAGTCTTTTTAATGAAACTAGAAAGATCTCTTCATGATTGATGCATTCTTTATGTGTAAAGACTTTAGCGATAAGACGTACCTTTCCACATCGCCTTTCGAATCTCTCTTAGTTTTAAATATCCATTTACAACCAATGAGATTCGCACCTTCAAGCAATGGGGCAAGATCCTACACATCGTTATTTTTCATACACATTATCTTTTCATCAATAACATCAATCCACTTTTGAGAGTTAGAAATTTTCATGGCTTGGTGGTAATTGACCGAGTCATTTCCCATCACTCCAATGTTAGCATCATGTTCTTAAAGAAATACAATCTATATAATCTAATCATCCAAGATTGCACTTCTCCTTTCTCTAGTGGATCTTCTTAATGGCAATGATTATTGAGGTTGTAGAGTTTGTTCTTTTGGAACACCTTATTAAACTAGATCGGGAAGGCTAATGACATTGTCTCGATCCAAAGTTGCTTCTTGAACAATGTCAGGTATAGTAATCTTTTTTCTGATCATTCTCAATAGCAATTAAAGGAATATTAACATATTCCTTTTCAAGACAAAATCCATAACCCTATCCCTCCGGCAAACTCAACATCCTCAAAGAACCGAATATTATTCGTCTCGATTATAAACTTAATCATGGGATCATAAAATTTGTAACCCTTTGGATCTTTTAGAGTATAAAAAAATTAGCAACTGACAGTTCTATAGTCCAGTTTCCTTTCATTTTGCCTATAAGACCTTACCTCAACTGAACATCTCCAAATGTGAAAATGCTTTAGACTAGGCTTCATGCCCGTCCAAAGCTCATAATTGGTCTTTTCAGTTGCCTTAGTTGGAACTCTATTGAGTATATTTACTGCGGTTCTTAATACCATTGGACACAAGTATCTCAATTCTCCTTTTGGAGATATGGTCTAATCTCTTGTGTCGCAATAAAGCTGAATTGTCATTGGTTAATTTGTACTTTTCACATATGACATTAACATGTATAAAACCTTAAAATGATGCAATTATGTAAAGAAAATTTAGATTATTGTATCCCAACAAAAATCAAAATTAACCAAATAAATAAGATTTTTTTTAAAAAAAAGACTAAATTATCTATTCCACATGAACACTGACAACCAAAATTGTCCAATGTTGAAATAGGAATTTAGTGCAGCAAAAAATGTGATACAATAAAAGTCTCAATCAAATTCAATTAAAATATATTTCTTAAGAATAATCTAAATGTCTCAATTGCTTTGACTTCTACTGACTTGCCACACCATCATAGATGTATCTTTCACCATCACTAGGCTTTTGGCAATTTAGAAAACTGTGTATAGACACACTGATGTAAGTTGTTACACCAGAATCTGTCCTTCATGCGTGTCTAGACACCAAAATCAAATCAACCATAGAACAAACAAAAGTAAGAAGCACACCCTTCCTTGCATGCCAAGCATGAGTGTTGGTATAATGCTTCCTTCTTCTTCTTTTTTTATCCTATTGCAGCTTCGTAGAAGAAACAACCATCCTAAGTTGGTTACTTATGTTGTTTCTTCTGCAGTGCTGTATCCGCAGTTTCCTTATTCTTCTTTCTCTTGTGATGTCTATCTTCTTATCCTTTGAAGTGGAGGCCAAACTAGAACTTAATATCTTTTCTTGCTTCAATATGTCCTTTTACACTAACAAGTCTTTGGACAAAGTCCAACTTGAGTGCTTTCAATTTTGAAGCAAGATGAGACATTTATATAATATACTCCCTTATATTTCCATTGTCTGTATACCTCATAAAGATAAGTTTTACTAAGATTGTATTAATTTCAACCTTTTCTCTCTTAGCAAACATCTTCTGGAGGAAATATTTGACCGTATCCACTTGATTGGACATAATGCCCCTAAAAAGCTTCTCGAATGGCATAATTGATCATTATCAGACTTATGTAATTGAAATTTTCCCACTTTTCATCTCCCTCCTTTTATGTGAGGTACTCTGAGTGAGACAAGTGGGTTTGTTAAATTCTCAACGCATAGTCTAGGTCCATGACCCTGAGAGTAGTTAGAACTCTCTTTCATGCCTTAAATTTGTGTCATTTATCATAAAAACATAATGTTTGGCATTTATGTTTTCTGCTAAAGCAGAAAGTAAATAAAAACAAAACAAATAAAATGCTTACATAAGTACCCAAACAAACCCAAAGTGAAATAATAAATTTGAATAAAAGTAAACCCCATCTCAAGATATCGGGCACTCCATTAATATTTCATCTTTGGACAAAATATTAACTTGTAAGTGACATCTTGGCGTAGTAATCAAATACTGATAATAAAGTAACATATCAAACAATAAATCTTCCTTTGGGCCGATTTATTGCTCACATGTAAAGCCAAATAATTATCACGTATTTATTACCACAAGTGCATATGCAAATATATTAAATACAGACTTTCCTTTAGGCCAATCAATATTCATATAAATTACATACACATAATTTTTTATATTTTAATACGAATTAATTTCCACAACAGAGATCACTTTGGTGACATGATGTTTAAATTAAGTAATCTTAAAATATATATTAACATACCAATATCTAAATTTATATTTCCAAAATATTCCTAAATTTGTTGCACATCCTTATAAACCATAATAGTGCAGCACCTTAATTTATAATTGTAACAACCAAATATATAAATTTTCTAAAATCATAAAATCCAAAAAATTTGCCAAAAATCCAAATTTATATATTTGTAGCACAATTCTAAATACAAACGGCAAATTCCAAAAACTAATACAATTTTCAAATTCTTTTGCCATAGTAAATATAATTTGAATCCAATCTAATGTTGTGCACATAAAACAAAAACTCCATACCAAAAAGTTCAAATTAAATGAACCATACATATATATATATATATTCCAAAGGGCTACAAAAACGTAATCTAATTCAAAAGTAATCAAAATTTTAATTTGATTCAAATAAATGATTCAAAAGGTAATCAAAATGTTAATTTGATTCAAATATATATATATATATATATATATATATATATATATATATATATATATTGCATTCATATTCTCTACAGCAAATACAAAATGGCGCACGTAAATCGGGGATAGTAATTGTACATACATATATTAATTGCAATTATTAATTTATTCACAGTTTAAAGGAGATGCAATTGTTGAATATATATTATAAATTATAAAATATAAAATAATACGAGATGGAATTAAAAAATGAAACTGATGGCCATATGATTACCAAATCAATTTTGCAAAAACATGCTAAAAGTTATAAACGGATTGTTTTAAAAGTCTTCAATACAATATAATTGTGTGTGAAAGTTGCCCAACGGATATTGGTGAGACATAACTGATTGGGATATAAAGTCACATTCAATTTTGTTAAATGCTGCAATTTTTAGTCCGTTTAGAATTTACCAATATATATTGGTCACTTGGTTCATTTGCAAGACACAGAATACACAGACGGAAGTAAGAAAAAGCTAGAGAGAAAAAAACACTTTGTCATTTGGGTGGAGGAAAGGTGTGGGTGTTCTAGAGTCCTATCTACTTCTTTGTGTAGAAGTTGTAGACTTTAAAAAAGGCGAGTGTTTGGCCGTTGTATCCTGGAGGTGACACGCTTGGGTATCACTACACCGGGGTTATAGAATATAATTATACCCGTGGAGAGCGTGAATTACCTTAAAGATAACGAGATACCCGTACCTCGGTCAAACACCACGTATTTATTTATTTAATTATATTCATCTTTATCTCTATTGTTTCTATTATCTTTTCTTGTAGCCCCAACAACAATTCTATAGCACAACTACAATTTTGTGTGTGTGTATATATATATATATATATATATTGAATTCATACCAAAGAAACTTTAAATCCATATTTGCCACAGAATCAATTCAAATTCATAATTCAATACTGTGCGCATGGTTTATGGCAAAATAAAGTTGAAACTAGAATATTCCGTTGATTCCGTTCTGCTAGGGTTACCAGCAGCCGTCATTCTAGGTCAACGTCGTCCTCTTTTCGGCGAAGCCGTGTATTCCCGACTTGCGATCACGTCCGGCGCTAACAAACTGCATCAGGTGATCGAGTAAGTCTGTGTTAATGGGAGACGAAGATGTGCTGGTGGTGTATGATGAGAGCGAGGTCCTTAACGAATGCGATAACAGTATCTTCACCCTAATGGGTAAGATAGTCTCAACGAAGGCAGTGAACAAGGGGGCCATGGAAAACGCATTCAAGAACATATGGAACCAACCCGTGGGGTTCAAGGTTGAGGAGGTGGGTCAAAACTCGTTCTTGCTGCATTTTGCGAAGGAAAAAGACATGGATAAAGCTTTAGAGAATGGACCGTGGATATTCAGAAATAGGTGGATGATTTTAACTCGTTGGAGAAGAGGGCTGGAGGGTTCGAATGACTTGCTAACAAAGGTGGATATAGGAGTGCAAATATGGGGTACGCCGTTACACTGTAGGACGGCGAAAGTGGCGGAAAAGCTATGTTCACTCCTGGGGGCTGTGAAAGAAGTCGGCTTGTATGAAGATCAAAATTCAGGGAATGTGTTTATGAAGGGGTTGGTGGAATTCGACCTAAAGAAACCTGTACGAAAGGGTGCGAACTTAGGGAACGTGAAAGATGGAGTGTTTTGGGTCGATTTTAGATATGAAAAAATTCCGCGATGCTGTTACGAATGTGGATTATTCGGCCATGAGGAGTCGGAGTGTGTGATGAAGAAGCCAACGATGGAAATTGGGAAAGAATTCAGCTCTAAGGGTTGGGCTCATGGTTGAAAGCGGTGAACGGAGGTAAGAAAATAGTTTGGCCTGGTGAGGTCAAAACAACACGTGAGAAGGACCTAGAGGGTACGGAAAGTAGGGTGGGCATGATAAAAAAGGTGGAAACAAGCAGTGTTTTGGAACAACTGGCTTGGATGACAGTAAATGACGACGACACTGGGAGGAAGGGTGAACAAAGAGAGGCGAGTACAAAGGGGGAGATACTATAAGTAGGACAAAGGAAGGGTATAGTGTAACAATGGGGGAACGGATCGTTGCGGTCACTACTGAACACGACGCAATTGCTGATATGTGCTCTGAGGCAAGATACAAGGCGAATAATGTTTCTTGGGATGTCTCATCAGAGAGTGATCAAGGGATAATGATACCAAATAAAGAGGAAGGGATCAAAGAATTAATAATGAAGACACAAGGAGGGTTTCAAGACGAAAGGGAGATGGGGAAGAAAAACACAGTAGGGAAGGGAGGTCTATCAACGTGGAAACGAGTGGCGAGAGAAAAGGAGAATGTGGTACCAGTAATGGAAATTAAAAAGAGGTTGTTCAAAGATCTTACAAACGGGAAAGGAGAATCAATTAATGGTGAAGCGTCTAACACCAAAAAGGCGAGACAAGAGTGTGGGGAAGATGGTAATGCAATTGATATAGCGGCGGGACCCGACAATCGGGCCTGCCGACAGCCATGAAAATACTATCTTTAAACTGCAGGGGGCTTGGGAACCAACCTGCAGTTCGTGCATTGGGCCTACTGATTAGGCAACAAGATCCCGATGTAGTGTTTTTATGCGAAACAAGGTTGACGGTGAGAGAAAGTGAAAATACAAAGTGGAAAATTGGGTTCAGAAATGGCTTCATTGTGCCGCGCGAAGGAAGGAAGGGTGGTTAATGTTGTTATGGAAAGGAGAGACTGATCTAACCATAAAGTCCTTCTCGAAATATCACATTGACGAGTGGATTATGATTAATGGAGTGATGGATTTGAGAGTGACGGGGTTTTATGGAGAACCAGAGACGGCTTAAAGATCAGTTGGGTGGAATGTGTTGAAGTTGTTGAGAAATGAGGTACAGGCTCCATGGGTAGTGATGGGGGATTTTAATGAAGTACTGCAAGCGGAGGAGCAGTTTAGTAAGAATGTGAGGCCAGAAGGGCAAATTCAATTATTCAGAGAAGCGGTAGAGGAATGCAACCTGCGGGATGGTGGTTATGAGGGGTACAGGTATACATGGAACAACAAGAGGGATGGAGAAGCGAATGTACAAGTTAGACTAGATAGGGCGTTGTGCAATCAAGAATGGTTCGATAAGTTCCCTAATTTTAAAGTATGCCACTTACAAAGGGGCAACTCAGATCATCTACCGATAATGTTGAACTCGGATTATACCCCGAGAACAAATCTTAGACACAAGGTTAAGATATTCCGATTTGAACAAATGTGGTCGTTGCATGAAGACTGTAAGAATCTGATTAAGGAGGAGTGGAAGAGGGGAAGGATAATGGGAGGTGAGGGAGTGGGGATGAGATTGGAAGGGGTGAAAGAAAAACTTACTCGATGGAACAAGGAGGTTTTCGGTAATGTTAATTGTAGAATCCGAAAGCTGCAAGAGGATCTCCAAAACCTGTACAAGGTCCCTAGCAGAAGGGTGGATCAAGAGGAGGTGAGAAGGGTAGAGAATTCCTTGAGAGAGGCACTCGAGCATGAAGAAATAATGTGGAGACAAAGATCTAGAGTAAGTTGGCTCAAGGAAGGGGATAGAAACACTAAATTTTTCCATAATTCAGCGTCTAACAGTAAAAGAAGGAATTCCATCAAGAGATTGAAAGATGGATCGGGCGTGTGGAAGGAGAACCTAGAAGATATAGGGACGATAGCAGTTGTGTATTTTGAAGATCTTTTCAAGTCTAGTAAGCCGGATAATTATGATGAAGTGATAGAGAATGTGCCCAAAAAGATGCACGTGGATGTTATGAGAGCCTTAGATGAAGACTTTACTAAGGAAGAAGTGAAAGAGGCAATTTTCAGCATGTATCCCACGAAGGCTCCAGGACCGGATGGCTTTCCGGCGTTGTTTTATTAAGTATTGGGATGTTGTAGGTAATGAGGTGGTCAAGATGGCTTTGAAATTCTTGAATAATGGAATAATGCCAGAGGGCTTGAATCACACTAGAATTGTCTTAATTCCGAAGACACAAGATCCTGCGGATTTAACTCAGTTTCGACCTATCAGTCTTTGTAATGTGACTTACAAAATCATATCGAAGACGATAGCTAACAGGCTGAAAACTATTTTACCTTCGATTATTTCGGAGAATCAGAGCGCTTTTGTGCCAAATCGCCAGATTACAGATAATGTGTTGCTAGCTTACGAGTTGTTGAATACTCTAAAGTCAAAGCGCTACAACAAAAATGGTTTTGCAGCAGTTAAACTTGACATGAGTAAAGCTTACGATCTAGTGGAATGGGGTTTCATTGAGGCAATGATGGTGAAGTTGGGATTGGTGTCCTTAATTCTTCGATGCTTATCCTCAGTTTCCTTTACGGTAATGCTAAACGGGGTGGACTTCGGAAATTTTAAGCCAGAGAGGGGTTTGAGGCAGGGTGACCCCCTGTCACCTTACTTATTTCTAATATGTGCAGAAGGGTTCAGTAGTGTATTGCAAAGGGCGGTTACGGATGAAGCAATTCATGGTGCCAGGGTATGTCCACAAGCCCCAATTATTTCACACCTATTTTTTGTTGATGACAGTTTACTGTTCTGTAAAGCCACTATTCAGGAAGTAAGTAACTTGTTAAAAGTCATTTAGAAGTATGAGAGAGCGTCGGGGCAGAGAATAAAGTATCACAAATCCGCAATTTTCTTCTGCCCATGTGTTGAGAATCATTACAGAATGAGTTTAATGAATGTGTTGCAGGTAAGAATGGTGGCGTTTAATGAGAAGTACTTGGGCCTCCCAACCATGATAGGAAGAAGTAAGTCGAACTCTTTTAAATCCATTCAGGATAGAGTTTGGAAAAAGCTACAAGGGTGGAAAGAGAAAATTCTATCAAAAGCAGGTAAAGAAGTACTTATAAAAGCAGTGGCACAGTCTATCCCCACATACTCTATGAATTGTTTTTTATTACCTCTCAATTTATGTCATAAGTTGAACATGATGATGGCTAGTTTTTGGTGGGGGAGGAATGGGGAGGATCGAAAGTTGCATTGGGTTAGTTGGAAGAATATGGTGATTCCAAAAAAGGTGGGAGGATTGGGGTTTAGAGACCGGAGAAGTTTTAATTTGGCCTTGTTGGTGAAACAAGGATGGAGAATCCTCCAACACCTCAACAATCTACTAACCAGAACTTTAAAGGCCAAATACTTTAAGAACACCTCCTTTCTTGAGGCAAAATTGGGGTATGCACCTTCATTCACTTGGCGCAGTATACTAGCAGGAAGAGAAACACTAAGGATTGGAGAATAGGAGGTTGAGGCTGAGGCAAGGCATCCCGAATTTTTTCACTAACGTAAATTGTTTGTTCGATGTTTCAGGTAGATGGCGAACAGAGATAATGCAGCAAATTTTTTCGACAGAAGAAATTGAAGCTATTATGAAGATACCACAAAACGCAAGAAGAAGAGATGATAGATGGACATGGTCACTGACAACTCAGGGGGATTTCTCGGTCAAAACGGCTTACCATGCGTACCATTCTTCCAAAATTTCTCATGTCACTGATTCAGAACATTGCAATGTGTGGAAAACTGTATGGAAGATGAACACGCTCCCAAGTACTAAACTCTTCATGTGGAGGGCGGTGAAAGATATTCTTCCTACGGCGGAAGCACTGAAGAAGCGAGGCATGGATATAGACGAGCAGTGTTCACTTTGTGGGTTGGAGGTGGAATCTTGCCTTCACGCTCTAGTTGGATGTGAACAAGTAAGGCATTTTTGGAGGGACACAGGGCTTCCTTTTGTTCTTGAGATGGATGGAGAGGTGGGGTTCAGAGAGTGGTTCAACATAGCCATTACACAGTGGGACCCGAGAAACCTCGAACTCTTCTCAATGGCAGCGCAGAAGATATGGGAAAGAAGGAATAGGTACAGAGTGGAAGAAAGAGAGACGAGATTGGAAGGTCTTTGGAGCCAAGTCAATGATGTGTGGAAAGAATTAAATGAAGAAGACGCCCCAAGCAGAAACAATGCATGTGCAACAAATCTTGAAAAATGGCAACCTCCTTCTTGGAGATTCTTGAAGCTAAATGTAGATGCGATCATGAGAGAGGGAATGCCGAGCCGTGTTGGATGCATCATTCGTAACCATACTGGAAGGTACCTAGTAGCCATGACAAAAAGATTTGAGGTAGCAACCACAGTAGACACCCTTGAAGCCTTAGCCGTTTATGAAGGCCTTATGCTTGCAAAAAGTATGAGCATTCTAAACATTTAGGTGGAAGGGGACTCTGCAAAAGTATTTAAGCTCCTTAACAAGAAAGGCACGGACCAATCTTATTTAGGCATCATTATTGAGGACATTTTAGAGTTAAGTTCATTTTTTAATTTTGTTTCTTTCAAGTGGATTAGGAGGGAGACCAACAAGGTAGCTCATATTTTAGCTCATGATCACGTTGAGTTTATGGATGATAACTTAAGCACAATGGTTTGGCTTGAAGATTATTCTCTTTTGATTTGTAATGCCTTGAGGCAAGACTTTTTGATTTAATGAAGTTGAAGTATTTTCCATCAAAAAAAAATTGAAACTTCTTTGCTGCAATATTCATATATTAAATTATCTTGACTTCTCCTTTGCAGCAATATAATTGTACAAAAAATTTACCCAAAAGCATACAAAATTTCTTTATGCTTAATTTACAATAACCTACTAATTTTAATTCCTAATGATTCAACATGAAGTAGGCTCTGATGCTACTTGTTGGGAAAATCTCCCGAATGAGTACAATTATATTACCGTGTTTTCACTTTGCATTTTCAATTTTCAACATTTTTTATAAAAAATTATAAAAACATCAATTTGATGTTTTTGAAAATAAGCCTAATTAAAAAAAATATTTTTTGAAATTATTTTTTAAAATCTTAAACAAACACATTTTCTAATCGATTTTCTTTTTTAATTGAAAATTAAAACAAAATATGGATAAAATAAACACACCTCGGTGCTAAAAATTTCATTCCAGAACAAGAATCTCAAAGCCCATATAGAGGACGAAACCATGTACGTGATTAATGGAAGAGAAAAAGAGTGAGAGTCGAACATTGCAGAGTATAAATGATAGATTTGGTGCATTAAGGTAGGTAATTGAAAGATGAGTTATTGGGTTAACCATATATTTTACCCAATCCAACCCATATTTATATGGGTTAACTTTTGTCCCAACCCGTACAATCCATTTATTAATTGCTTGAGTTGGGTTGGGTTGGGTTAAAATGCAGTTGGGTTGAGTTGAGTTGGTGGGTTTAGGTTCAAATTGCCACCATATATTATTAATTTTAAACATTAATATTGACAATTGGCAAACTATATGGAACTAAATAAAATTTTGTATGGTACTAAATGCTGGGCGATAAAAAGCTAACATGAGCACAAATTCAATGTGGCAGAAATGAGAATGTTGCGCTGGATGAGTGGTCACACTAGAATGGATAGGATTAGGAATGATTATATTAGAGAGAAAGTGGGGGTAACACCTATTGTCGAAAAATTAGTCGAAACACGCCTTAGGTGGTTTGGTCATGTACAAAGGCGGCCGGAAGAGGCTCCGGTACGTAGAGTTGACCAAATGGAAGATAACCTAATAACTAGAGGTAGGGGAAGACCAAAGAAAACAATAGGAGAAACGATTAATAGGGATCTAGTCATAAATAACTTAACCATAGAAATGTGCAAAGACAGAACATGTTGGCGTCGCTTGATCCATATAGCCGACCCTACCTAGTGGGAAAAGGCTTTGATTGTTGTTGTTGTGTTTACAATCGAATTGATAAAAAAACTTTTATTTATAAGTTAATTTTACATACAAAAATAATATATTTTTAAGTGAGTCCCAATTGAATTTAAAAGTGCAAAAATGATTTTTTTAAAAAATATTCTAAAATTTTAAATTTTTATTATTCTTAGCCACACCTTAATAAATAAATAATTAATTAATTAGTGACTTCAGTGATCTACAATTAAAATATATATACATATATAATGAAGAAAATCTTATTTTATAGTGCTCTAACTAATTAGTATTAAAAATTATTTTAAATTTAAATTTAAATTTATATTAAGATTAGATTTTATAATTATTATTAATGTTATATATTTTTAATTTCCTTTACATTTTCAATTTAGATAAAAATCCCTTTTATGTCTCCAAATTTAAAATAATTTGTAACTTCGTCCCTAAACTTATTTTTTCAATCAATTTTATAGCAAAAATTTGAATTGCAATCAATTTAATTATTAAAATTTCACATTTTGTTCTAACTTCTAACACTAAAAATTACCAAAATTATTAAAAACAAACAATAAGATAACATTACATATTTAATATTATTCACTAGCTACTAACTCATTAATTTGATATCATTTTTTTTCTTAATATAAAGACATCGTTTTAAGTGAATAGACATTAATATGAAGGGATGTTGTCGTTCTAAGTTATGAGTTTATATTAACATTATATGTATAATGTCATGACATTATTTGCCATTAGTATTTGGACGAAATTATATGTTAGGACAAAATTTAAAACTTTGGAAAAAATCGATCTAATTTGAAACCTTCTGATCAAAGTTGACTACAAAAATATTTTAGAGACAAATTTAAAAAATTAGTGTAAAGTTAAAAGACATAAAAGTTGTCTTCACCTTTTTTTAAAAAAAAAAATTAATTGGTGGGAATTGTACAAATATAAAATGAAGATGACAATTGAAATATATTTTATCATTTAGCTTGTGATCTCTTTCATATAAAACATATATTTTTACATTTAAATTATGATCTTCCATTTCTTTAGCAATTAGGATCAACTAAATATTTGTCATCAAATGTTATTTTATTATTTTAATAATAAACATAAGGCTATTTTGCTCAGAATGAGTACAATTATAAATTTTTTTAATCTCTTAATTAAAGAATGAGAATGTAATATTTCAAGATAAAAAAAATAAGGAATCTAATTTACTATACTATTTAATTTTTAAAATAGTACTGCTATTTATTTAAACAAATAATTAATATTCATGTTATTATTTATTTTTAACCATTTTTTATAAAAGAATTAATAGATTTAATAAATTGAATTTAATATATCAAATATATCATATATTAAAAAATTGAAACACATATTTTATGATCTCAAAAGTAAATATTTAAAGAGTTAAACTACATAAAGTATTTTTTTGCATATTATATATGAATTATTTAAATAATAAAATATAATTTATACACTTAATTATTATTATTATTAATATAATTTATATATTGTTTTAAAAAAATAATTTATATAAATTATAAAAAAAAAATACCTGTGCATTTTGCACGGGTAACAATATAGTATTATGTATAGCTGAAAATACTATTGTCTAAGCATGATGGATATCCATACAATAAAACATCTAACATTTTGTACAAGAAAGTTTTCCAAAATATTAAATAGTTTGTATGATACATTCTGTGTATATTAGTATATATTTGTTACATTTTTCATGTGTTGTATCGTATATATCTTTTGTTTAAATTATTCATTTGTCATGCATCAGTTGAACCAGAGTATTATTTTGTACTATGTATTGTTATTAATATGTTAAGATTAATTAATAGATGTTCATAATTTTTAAGTTTAATCATAAAATAGTCTATAATCATATCTCATGCATCGCACGGGTACCAATCTAGTTGTATAAATAAGAAAAACTTTCTTAAGTAAATTATTTATAGAATTTAAGGATAAAAGGATAAAGTATATTTGGTATCCAAAACCTTAAAGTCAAATATGTTCCTATTATTTAATTTTCAATTGTGCCTTAATTTTAATGTTTTATTTTTCAAATAATCTTACCATTTTCACTAATATTGTTAAAATAGAAAATGATAATATTGCTCAAAAAATAAAATATTAATAGTATCTGATTGCAAAAATATTGAAGGTACAAAAATTACTTTATTTTAAAGGGTAAAGTCTTCTTGCTCCCCAAAATTTACTGCAATTTTCATTTCTGCCTCTAAATTTTTTTTAGTTTATACCTACTTCCAAACTTTCAATTTTGTTCATCTCTGTCCTTTTTCGCTAACATCGTTAACATGCTTGACGAAATTTGCTGATGTGGACTAGGAATGTGTATAATTTTATCACTTCATTGTCCACCTCACATATCACTTTTTATTCTTATTAAAAAAATTAACTTAATCCAAATTAAAATACCAAACTTTCATGAGAGTAGTAAAAATGGGTTAGGGTAAATAAAAGTTTGGTATTTTTATTTGAATTAGGTTAATTTTTTTAATAAAAGTAAAAATTTAAACTTGAGGTGGAAAAGAAGGTGGACAATGAAATGGTAAAATTATTCACACATTCATCTCCACGTCAGTAAATTTGGTTAAGCATGTAAACTGTGTAAGCATAAAAAGATATACATGAACAAAATTAAAAACTTGGAGTATTTATAAACTAAAAAAAATTTAAAAACAGGAATGAAGACAGTAAAGATATTTTACCTTTATTTTAAATTAAAATCATATAAATATAGATAAATATAGTTTATATATATCTATATATAAAAAAAAAACACGTACGAACACACAAACCCACGAATTAGGGCAATTGTCTTTGTTCGTCGTCTTGAAAGGTATCCGCATCCCAAATGGTACCAGTGAAAAATTGAAGTGGCGAGTGATTTCTTCTGTGTTGTTAGTTATCTTCAGAAATGAGGTGCGTGTAAGTCGTTTCTTTACTTTCTCTTGTTATAATTCTTTAATTTTTAGAAATATAAAATTAGTGTGCTGCACTCAGGAAAATGAAGTCTATATGTGCATCTCCTCATGGAAGCCTGGAAGATGCGAACGAGAGTGAGGTTGAGTTTGACGTTGGAAAAGCGAAACCCAGGAAGAAGAAGAAGCGAACTGAGGCTAAGAAAAGCAGAGACATTGTCAATTTACAGGGACTGGGTGGTGAAAGTGAGGTCGATTCCATTTCTTTAATGGGTAATGTTGGAAAAATTGAACCCAGGGGAAAGAAGAAATCTAAGAAAGAGAAACATTTGGAGCTTGTTCAAGGTCCAAAGGTTTCACCTTACATTAAGAAAAAAGTCGGTGTTAAATCCCAGGGTCCTGACTGTGAGATTGAGTCCATTTCTTTGCAGGGTACTATTGGAAACTTCATTGAAGGTAAACTACTGGTGAATGGAAGTGAAGTCGAGATTGGAAATATTCAATCTAAGAAGACAAAGATAAAGAATCAGAAAAATATTGAGCATGTGGATGTTATAAAGGTGTCTCCTTATTTTCAGAAGAATAATTAGTATAATGTCAGGTCGCAGGGTTATGATGGTGATATTAAGTCCATCCCTCTAGCTGGTAAGAGAGGGGACTTTGTTGAAGCTAATTTGCAAGATAATGGAGATGAAATTGAAATTGGAAATTTTAAATCCAAGAAGAAGAGAAGAGCCAAGGATCTGAAAAAGATAGCACTTATTGACGTTAGAAAGGTTTCCCCTTACTTTCAGAAGGGTATTGAGAAAAAGGATGATGTCAAACTGCAGGATTATGACTCTGACATTAAGTCCATTGCTCTATCAGGTACTGAAGGAAACTTCTTAGAAGATAATTTGCAAGAGAAAGGAGATCAAATTGAAATTGGAAATATTAAATCCAAGAAGAGAAAATCCAAGGACAAAAAAACTATAGCACTTTCTGATGTTAGAAAGGTTTCCCCTTACTTTCAGAAGGGTATTGAGAAAAAGGATAATGTCCAACCACAGGATTATGACTCTGATAAGTCCATTGCTCTAGCGGGTACTGGAGGAAACTTCATTGAAGATAATTTGCAAGCGAAAGGAGATCAAACTGAAATTGTAAATATTATATCCAAGAAGAGGAAAACCAAGGGTAAAAAAAATATAGCACTTTCTGATGTTAGAAAGGTTTCCCCTTACTTTCAGAAGGATATTGAGAAGGGGAATAATGTCAAGCCACATTTAAATGACTGTGACATTAATTCCATTGCTCTTCCAAGCACTAGAGGAAACTTCATTGAAGATAATTTGCAAGAAAATGGAGATAAAGTTGAATGTGGAAATGTTAAGTCCAAAAAGAAGAGAAAACCCAAAGATCAGAAAACCCTAACACAATGTGATATTAGAAAAGGCTCCTCAAACTTTCAGAATGAAATAGGGAAGAAGACAAATATCAAGGCACTGGATAATGAAAATATTACTGGAAAAGTTAAATCCAAGAAGCATAAGAAAACTGAGATTCCAAAAACTACAGCCTGTGTGGAAGTTCAAACTCTTTCTCCTTTTTTTCAGAATGACAATGAAAAGGTGGCTTTGAAACAACATGGTCAAGAAAGTGATATTGATGCCATAGAGGATGCACTGCAAGCCAGTGGAAATGAAATTGAAACTGTAACAGTCAAATCCAAGAAGATAAAATCTGAGAATCAGAGAACTGTGGCACATGATGCTGTTCAAAAGGCCAAGAATGATCCAAAAAGCATGAAACTTAAACGTTCAAGAACGTACATAAAATCTTGTTCTGCTTCTTTGAAGGTCTCCCCTTACTTTCAGAAGGTACCTAAAATAGAAGAAAATGCAGACGACTTGTTGGAAAATGAATCAAGTTGTAGTAAAAAGCCTAAGATTATTAAGACTACTCTTTCAACTTCTGAGAAGTGGGATGAAGCTTACAAAAGAAGAACTCCTGATAATACATGGAAACCTCCACGCTCTCAGTTCGGTCTCCTTCAAGAAGATCATGTTCATGACCCTTGGAGGGTGTTGGTAATATGTATGCTCCTCAACCGTACTACTGGTTTGCAGGTATATATTTATGTATCCCCCTACTAGAAATTAATCATCTACAAGGTATACTAGTGGCTTTTCTCTCCTTGCAAGGCATGCAAATAAATCATGAAACTGTGAAATAGTCAGAATTCGTCAACATTTTGAACAGTGGCTCTAATTATCTGATACCAAGTTTTTCTTTTCGTTGGAGAGATAGTGACCTCAACATTTGGGCTCCAATTAATGTCTTATCTGTTTATTTCTAAAATGAAAAAGAAATGGAGACATATAGTTTATAATTGTTTATGGTTGAGTTTTAGGCAAGTTATTTGATAGCATCCATCCAGAGTGTTTTATCCTTGAATGAGTTATTTCTTAGTTTAGCCCCCTTCTAGGTCAATATTCATTTTTAGCTCTCATATTATTATTCTAATTTGAAACAGTACATTTTAAAGCAAGTTTAGTCTTCTTCTATTGATAACATTTACTTAAAAGATAATTACTGTATTATTTATTTTAGGAGATAATTACTGTATTTATTTTAAATTATTGTTTCCCTATTATCTCTCCTTACGGTGTAATTTAAATTATAGGCTTCCTATTATCTCTTCTACTATTCAGGATCAGTTATAGCTCTCACTGATCAACTCTTGTATTATATATACTTCTCACACAGTAATACATACACGCTGCTTCACCTCCAGAATTATTCCTCTTTAATAATCCTCCATTATCTATTCCTTACAATTTTAAAATACCTTAATTTGGTGTATTTTGAAGGATATATAAACAAGAAAGAGAGAAAGAGGAGATTGACCTCCCCTACCCTTTCCTCACAGTTAATACTGTATTTTCTTTGGGTCTTAGAGAATTAAAGTCAGTCTTGTTCCATTTGGAAGATTTGAACCCTCCTTCAAAAGGATGAGAATGACTTAAACTAATTATATTTTTGGTGTCTTTTCAAATTACTATACAGTTGTCAGGATTTCTGAGAGCTCCGGAAGTGTTTCATTTGTTCTCTTTTTCTGTTAATTGAATGCTTGATTTCTGCAACAGCTTTTTTGGAGCTATTAATTGGAAAAAAATTATTCATGCAACATTTTAGACAAGAAACCTATTGACTCTAAGTCTTTAGTAGTTAGCCATTGATTAGCTAATGATTTCTTTCAAGGGTCGACAGTTTTTGATATTCAGCAGGGCTAGTGAGCTTTCTTGTCATGGTGCATCTTTCTTGGTTCTCTTTCTTTATTGTCTTTTGGTTTCTCTTAAACATGATCTTGTGCTTCAGTTTTTCTTTTCTTCTCTGGTAATTTTTCTGTTTTAATAGAAAAATCAAAATGAATATTCATTGAAAGTGGTAGACCTTTCATAAATGGTGTTATTCCTTGAAGGACTCCAATATTCAAGGTTTGTTCTAAAAGGGTCAGGAAGGAACGTAGAGGGTAGGATTAGGAAGGATATGGGTAGGGTGTTATGTAATGGTTTTGGGCAACGTAGGTAAACAGACACGTGTTACTCTTCTCATGGGAGGGTTTGGCAAATCTGTCACAGTTGGAGGTATAAAGAGTGAAGAAGGAATAAGGAAAGGGGCGTGGAAAATATTATGGAATGGTTTGGGAGATAGCTAGCATCTTGAGGGCCTAGCAGCTGTGTTATTTTCCTGCATTTTATTCTTTCTGTACAGGCAACTCTGCCATTTTGGTGATTTGCCTCTGTTTTTAGTGGTTTAATTCATAAGATCCAGTATTTTCATATACATTATATAGTTTATTTCTTGAACAATATCATTTAAAAAGCTCTTTTATTCTTGGAAGACACTTTCCTTTCTTTCCTTCAGTTCGTCTGAAAGGTGTGACTATTTCTAGTTTAAGATTACATGAAATCTAGAATCAGAGATGCCTAGTGAATTTAAAACCCATGATCTTCTAATCCACCTATTCTTAAGGTTCCATTTGGTGTTCCATATAGGGTAAGGCGTAATAGTATAGATAGCACTGAATAGTTTCATATATGTTATACATTTTATAAGCCTTTCATACTATCATGTGTTTGTTCAATCAAAATATAACACATATTTGAATGATAGTACAAAATAATGGCGAAATAGAGGATGATCTAAACCATAGGTCCAAGCAGGGGAGGAAGGCTTCAAGTGTTGTTTGTGATAGAAAATTAGCACTTAAACTTAAGCGAAAATTTTATTGCACAAAACTATAAGACTTGCATTATTGTATGGTACTGAATTTTGGGCGATAAAAAGTCAACATGAGCAAAAATTCAACGTTGCATAAATGAGAATGTTGTGTTGGATGAGTGGTCACATTAGAAAGGATATGATTAGGAGTGATTGCATTAGAAAGCAAATCGGGGTAGCACCTATCATAAAAAAGTTGGTTGAAAGTTGAAACACGCCTTAGGTGGTTTGATCATGTACAAAGAAGGCTGTTAGAGAATCTTGTACGTATGGTTGACTAGATGGAAGATAGCCCAATAACTATAGGTAGGGGAAGATCAAAGATAACAATAGGAGAAATTATTAGGATGGATCTAACTATTAATAACCTAACTATAGAAATAAGTAAAGACAAAACATGTTGGCATCGCTTGATCCATATAGTCAACCCCACCTAGCGGAAAAAGACTTTGTTTGTTTGTTGTTGTTGTTGTCGTCGTCATAGATGTAAATAATGGTGATATATACTCATGTCATAATGTGACAATGGTGATAATGGTGGTGCATTATGTGGTAATGGTGGTGGTGGCAGAACTATGCAAATGATGCTGGCAGTAAGTTTAATATGAAAAAATGGTGGTGGTAAGTGGGGAAGGGATTATTGGTGGTGGTAAGTGGGGAAGGGATTATTGGTGGTGGTAGTGGTAACGGTGGAAATAATGGTGGTGACAACAATATTTTAGTAAATGATGAAAATAATTAATATAAAAAAATTGTATAATATTTCGTTAGGGTGTGCTATATAGAGTGCTAGCCATTTAAATTTAGTCAATTCTTTGCGTGCATCATCAAAACACCTTGTAACCATAAATTTTAGTAGCTTCTATGTTGCTCCAAATGGAAGTTAGCAAGATAGGTGTTTCTGCTTTCCTTACAACATTCTGGTATGCATTTCAGGTTAAAAAAGATCATAAAATGTCGTTGTGTAAACTAACTAACAAAGTATTAACCACTGCTTATGAGGTATAATTTTGCAATCCAGGCAGGAAGGGTGATATCAAATCTGTTCAATTTATGTCCGGATGCAGAAGCTTGTACTCAAGTTGCCGCAGTGGACATAGAAGACACAATAAAAAGTCTAGGCCTTCAAAGGAAAAGGGCAATAATGTTACAGCGATTCTCTCGGGAATATTTGGATCAAAGTTGGACCCATGTCACACAGCTTCATGGTGTTGGCAAGTAAGTTTGATGCTGCTCTGCTTTTCAGTTTTTCTTTGACTGATGTTTTTATGGATTTGAATTCGTGCCATGTGTTAAGAGTTTAGTGGAAGAAAAGAGAGAAAATATGGGTGCACTTATAATTGAGGGTTACAAAAAAGTTAAATTAAATTATATATTAAATTTTAATTACTTAACTGTTAACACGTGGACTTGAGTGTGTGAACATTTTCCATTCTTTGTAGGGTAATGCTATGGAGAAGTGGTGAGCTTACTTGTAAGTTGTTGGATCTGTATTGAGATTAGTGCTAAAAACTTTTCTTTTTTTAAATTTAAAATGGCACAGATTTCGAGACAAATCCTGACAGGCAATGAGCTAAGCTCACTACCTCTCCAAACCATTACCCTTGTTTGTATTCCTTTGTCATGGATTCTCTTGATGAACACCATCTTATTGATTGATATGGATTCACTGTCAATCAGGTATGCAGCTGATGCATATGCAATATTTTGTACCGGAAAATGGGACCGAGTGAGACCTACAGATCACATGCTAAATTATTATTGGGAATTTCTTTGCAGTTCCACACATAAATTATGAGACTTGACAGTTGTTTTAGGTTTCTGAAGTGTGCAGTCAAGATAGAAAATATCTGGATACTAGTAAGGATCCCTTTAGGCTTATTTTTGAAAATTGCCATTTTCAAAAAAAAAAGTGTTTGAGAGAGAAGCATCTTGTCTTTAGAAAATTTAGTTGAAAGTTAGTTTTAGGTCAAATGCTCAAATTGGTCCTAAAAGTATAGGGGAGGTTTCAAATTGGTCCTAACTCCTAAATGTTTCATTTGTTTGAAATTGATCCTATATGTTTCGACCGTGTTTCAAATTGGTCCTGTCGTTACAAACTATTATATTTTTTTGTGAAGTGCTGATATCATCATTGTCCAGTCAATGAAAAAAATTCCAAGTCATCAATTCTTGCCACATCATCATTTTCTTCTTTCATTTTTCTGCGTTTCGAAATGGAAGAGGGGTATTGTGTGAAGAGTGAAGAGTAAATTAGAAGTTCGAAATGCAAAAAAATGAAAGAGGAAGATGATGATGTGGCAAGAATTAATGACTTAGAATTTTTTTTGTTGATTGGACAATGATGACATCAGCATTTAATAGAAGAATATAGCGGTTTGTAACGACAGGACCAATTTGAAATATGGTCGAAATTTACATGACCAATTTGAAACAAATGAAACATTTAGGACTAACTTGAAACTTACTCTAAACTTTTAGGACCAATTTGAGCATTTGACCCTAGTTTTATTGGTAGCTGAGAAATAGTTTGTATTTGAGATAATAGTATAAAAATGTTTCACTGTAAAATTACCGAAATATATATATATATATATATATATATATATATAGTGTTATTAATATATTATTAAATAGATCAACATCAATAGTCAAAGTTTTTTTTCACTAGGTGGGGTCTCGGTTATATGGATCAAACAGTGCCAACATGTTCTGTCTTTACTCTTTACACATTTCTATAGTTAGGTTATGAGTAAAACACTGTTTTAGTCCTCCACAGATGCCTCTTTTGTCAATTTGGTCCCCCACAGATCAAACTGTTAGCAATGTGGTCCTTCCATTAATTAACTTGATGACATGTCAGGTTAAGTTGTGACTCAGCAATTTTTTTATCTGACTAGGCATTAATTAATTTAGAGTAATTTAGTTTTTATTTAAAAAATCTTTTGAATTAAAAAAAAGTAAAAAAAAAAAAAGAAACCTTTCAAATACCTCATTTTTTAACGCAGAAGAAGCAACCCTAGGTGAACACAACATTCTCCAACTCCATTGAAGACGACAAAATCTGATCGAGAAGAAGAAGCATCGGTTCGTGATAGCAACTCTCGGGCGTGACGGTGAGAGTATCGCATTCTGTTCCGTTCCATTCCGTTCACGGTGAGAGTATTTTGTTATGTGATTCTTGTTTCTCTTTTTCTTCATCCATTATTCAATCCCTTGCCTCTCTTCTTCTTCATCCTTCATACTAGTGCTTCACTGCTTGTTCTTCTTTATCCTTCATGCTTGTTCTTGCGTGACATGGTAGGAATTGGCTAGTGTAGACTTTGTTTTCTGGTTTATGTATTTACTGTGTTTCTTTTATTGGTGAAGTCCCTAATATTTTAAATCTGTTATGGTTTTCTTATACTGACTTTTTGTAAGACTATGTTGTTTTTATAATATTAAATCTTTGAAGAAAAAAAAATTGTGGTCCCTAAAGTGATTATACAGAAAGCTTTGGCTTATATCTTAATGGTTTTTGGTGTTTGTGAAAAGCGGTGGTCCCCTAAAGTGATCTCCAAAAAAAAAGTAGTGGTCCCCTAAAGTGATTTCCATATAATGGCAGGATGTCAGAGGCTGGTCAAGAAAATGTGTTGTTTGAGATTGAAATACAGTCTCTACAACCAAATGAGGAAGGTGGAAGTGAAGAGCATTCAAGTGGCTCAGAGGGGGATGATGAATATGGAGAAAGCAATAGTGATTCATCTAATGAAGAAGACAATGATCTATGTTATAGGTATGCATTTAAAAAAATTAAAACTAATTTGTAAGTGTACAATTGACTTGTGAGACAAACTAGTATGTTTTTCTTTAAAAATTAAAACGAATTTGTAAGTGTACAATTGACTTGTGAGACAAACTAGTATGTTTTTCTTTAATGGAATGTACATAGATCCAATACTAGAGCAAGGTGTAAACGAAGACAATAGTGCCATTCTGCAATATGAAGGAGACGACACGTGCCATTCCGAAGAGATTCATAGTTCCATAGAATCTGAAGATGAAGAAAATGAAGGGAAAAAGAAGAAAAAAAAAGGATTAAATGGCCTCAATTCAATGAAAGTGCTCAGTACGGTAATGTATCTTTTGAGTTGGGGATGGAATTTAAAAATTTTGGCTGTATTTAAGCAAGCTGTTAGAGACTACACAGTCAATAAGGGAGTGCAGGTGAAGTTTGTGAAAAATGATGCCAAAAGGTGTAGAGCCAAATGTGAGAAACCTTGTCCATGGATGATCATTGTTCTTGGGCGAATGACACTCAAACTTTCCAAGTGAAGACTTTCAACGATGAGCATACATGTAGCACGACAATGACAACTCAACAAGCTAGCTCCAAGTGGCTTGCGGTGAAGTTACTACCATTTCTGAGGAGTAATTCAAAACCTGATGGCAACGATATTATCACCTACATCCAAGAAACTTTTTCTTTGATTGTGACACCGGCCAAAGCTTATAGAGCATGGAGAAGAGCTAAGATAATTATGGAGGGTAGTGAAAAAGAGCAATACAAAAAGCTTCGAGATTATGCTTGGGAGATATTACGAAGCAACCCTGGATCTACATGTCAAATAGGAGTTCATAGAATATCTCCAACTTTGCCTCCGACTTTCAACAGGTTGTATATGTGTCTTTCTGCATGTAAGACTGGATTCTTAGCTGGTTGTAGGCCTATTATTGGGCTAGATGGATGACAATTGTTGTCTGCAGTAGCTCAAGATGGAGATAATGGATTTTATCCAATTGCTGTGGCAGTTGTTGAGACTGAGAGCAAGGACACATGGTCATGGTTTTTGCAAAGATTGTTGGACGACATAGGAGATGGTCCAAATGGTTGTGGATGGAGTTTCATAAGTGATCGGCAAAAGGTATTATTGCTATACCATATTTAGGATTCTAATATGCTTTACTTTTAATATAATTCATGCACTATTTGACACTATTGATTCAATTCTCTATATGTAGGGATTGGTGCCTGCTATAGCTGAGATGTAACCTAATAGTGAGCATAGGCTATGTGTGTATCACATTGACAACAACTATGCAAAAAGTTTCAAGGGTTTAGCGCTAAAAGATTATTTGTGGAGTTGTGCAAGGTCGACCACAATGCAAGAATTCACATGCAACATGAACAAGTTAAAGGAGTTTATCAAGAAGGCTTGGGAGTTTCTATCAAGAATTCCACCCAAGCAGTGGACTAGGGCTGCATTTGACACATATAGCAAGAGTCAAGTATACACTACTAATATGTGTGAGCAATTCAACAGTAAGATCGTGCAGGCAAGGGGTAAGCCAATAATTACAATGATGGAAGAAATTAGACTATATATTATGAAAAAGATGATTAGTCAAAGGAATCGCTTGCAAAGGTTTATAGGACCTCTTTGTCCAGGTGTTAGAGATAAATTAGAGGATCATAAGCGGAACAGTAGATTTTGGGTCCTCAGTGGGTTGGGGATGCAAAGGGTGAAAAATTTTAAGTTTGCTGCAGGCCGGACAAATATATTGTTGACTTGGGTGAAAGAACTTGTTCTTGTAGGGTGTGGGACCTTTGTGGAATTCTTGTGCACATGCAATAGCTGCACTTGGGTGGAGAAACCTGAAACCCGAGGACTATGTGCATTCTAACTCGACAAAGGAAACATATGAAAAGATATATGAATCTTATATCCAACCTGTTAATGGCCAAAACCTTTGGCAACATAATACTAGTGAAGAAATACAACCCCCTCCAATAAAGAAAAAGAGAGGCAGACCCAAGACACAGAGGAAGAAGGATGCTTCTGAGAAGGAAAAGACTGCAAAAACTATCAAACTAAAGAAGAGGCTTATTCCGACATGTAGGAATTGTGGTGGCACTGGCCACAATAAGAGGAGTTGCCATGTAATATGTTAATTTTAATTTATTTCATTTACTAGTATTTTATTTAATATGCTATGTTCTATTTAATTTGCCATGTTTAATTTTTTTTCATCTTTGCTCAGACGCGTGGTGGCTCAGAACCAACAAATGAATCGGGTTTGGAGACCCAAGAGAGATCAAGTATAATGCTGCCATTTCATATAGTGGAGACCCAAGAATCAATTGCAAATTAATGGAACTAATGTGTGTTTAATGATATTTTGGAAGGCCAAGTTATTTTTGTATGGCTTAGTGTTTTGTAATAAGCATTTGCTACTAGACTGCCATAATTTTCTAGTTATTTTTGTAGGCCAAGTGTTTTGTAATGGCCTTTTTAATTTTCTGCTATTTCCATCACTTGTTTATGTTGTTGCAAAATGACAGTTGTTGAGATCAATTGGGGATGAATTATGGGTAAGTAAGAATTCTGAATTATTTATACAATACTGTAACTCTTATTTTCATAGTGCTAAGAAAAGAAAAGTGTGGTTGGTGCTTTTGGTGCAATGTTTTGTAAGGTAGATATATAAGAAACAATTTATATGTTGTTGCTTACATGTTTTTCTTAAGGTTAATCAATTAAAAAAAGACGTATTAATTTTTTTTATGTCATCTTTTCAAAATTGACACATGTATTTTTTTAATTGGTTAACCTTAAAAAAAACATGTAAGTAACAATTTTGTTCGATATATAATTGTTGGAAGTAGTTTGCTGTCCTTGTAGTAGCGTGCTTTTGGTGCTTTCTTACCATACATGAGAAGAAAATTACTAGTTTGGCTAAAAGTAGGATTTGCTGTCCTTGATAGAAAAGTTTTTTCCTCTTACAAAACTCTCTTGATTTTAATAATAAATAATAACTATGCTAATAAGTTTCAGTCAATATTTTTTAAGGCTAAAGTAAATTTTATCCAGATAGAAGAAAAATAATAATCAAAATCAATACTATATACAAAAAAAGTTAAGTCAGTACTAAAATTTGACAAATTAAAAAAAAATAATTAGCCACGTCAGGATTAAAAAAATATAACCATCTTAAAAAAAATTAGCCACGTACACCAGCCACGTAAGGATTAAAAAAAATAATTACCTTAAAAGAAATTCAGCCACGTACAGCCACATAGAGATCTGGAGCATGGAGAAGGCCAAAGGGCTGGATTGCAAGCCACATATTAAACTCTATTTAAAGAACCTAAAAAAATCCCTGCACAAATGAAGAAACAATTTAATAAAAAATAGATATAATAAATGCTACCTATAGATATAATAAATGCTACCTCTCAAAAGTCTAATCTATGAAACAAATTAATAAATATAAATAATAGATATAATAATAATAAATGCTACCTTTCAAAATTCTAATCTCTGAAACAAATTAATAAAGAAATGAGAACTTGATTCATTGCCCAGGAATGTTGTATATTGTAAGCAGCAACCAAGGAAAGGCCATAAATAAAATAGATAGATTATCAAGAAATGTGCATCTCCTTTTACATTTGCTTATTTTTCTTCCTCCATGGATTCTTCTTCGTTCTCGACTGTAAACACTCTTTCGCATAGTCCTATTCTTCATTAACAACCAAACTCAAACTCTTTATTCGCATCTGCTTCTAGATCTGCTCAGTTTTCGCTTTTGGAAAATCACCCTTTCTCTTCACTGATCTTAAAAATCCACTTTCTTTGGCTTCGAGCATATCAAGAGCTTCAATGGACCGAAGATGAGGAAAGCAGCGTCTGGAAGTTGGAAATAACCTATTAGATCCTCCATCGTCTGTCAAAGAGCTCCTCCCTCTTTTAGATGTAAGCACGATTTTATCTTATTTCTTGATTTTAGGTCTTTTAAAAAAACGATTTTGCCTTGATTTCTTGATTTCAGTATTTTAAAAAAATTAAACCATGTTTTTTAATTAGTTAGTTATTTAATATTCAATCCATTTTCCTTCCTCAACCCACGATTAAAAAACAATCCAGTTATAAGTAACGATTACATTCAATCCATTTCCCTTCCTCAACCCACGATTACACCACTTCCATCCACTAATGCACCATGTTTCAATTAAAGGATAATAACTGCCAATGCCTCACGTAATTAGAAGACTCTGTCGCAATATATATTTTAAGGTCATTTAATTTCAACTCTACCTCTTTACTCTGTTTTGTGGATCTGTTGCGGAGTTTTTTTTCTATATTTTACGGTAATTTAATTTCAACTCTACCTCTTTACTCTGTTTTGTGGATCTGTTGCGTTCTTTTACTTGGTTTTGTTTCACAGCTTCCCCACACTTTGATTGGATCAAGGCAACAATTTCTGGAGGAAACAATTAGTGGGATATTCTTCCCATTTTGATTTATCCTTCTTTCATTCTATTGTGATTTATCCTTCATTATGTATTCATTCTGCTGAGAGTCAATTTATTGCTCATACTTTGTGCTGCTATATAGGTTTCTTTCGTTTCTTTTTTAACTTAATCTAAAATACTAAGCAAATAATATGTACTCATTCTGTTTCAAAATTGCTTTTTAGAATTTTACAGCATTACAACCATATTATTGCTCATATTTTGTGCTGCAATATAAGTTTCTTTCATTTCTTTTTTAACTTAATCTAAAATACTAAGCAAATAATATGTACTCATTCTGTTTCAAAATTGCTTTTTAGAATTTTACAGCATTACAGCCATATCATGTAAAAAATTGGATAATTAATATACTAACAGCCTTATTTGTTTATATTTGCGAAGGAAAACTCCTAATGGAGGGAAAGATTAGCGGCATTTTATTTCTATTGTGATTGATCCTTATAAGGTACGTTCTCACTAAAATATAATAAGATTTTCTTCTTTTACTTCTCACTAAAAAGTCATTTTAGTCCCTCACTAATATCTCTTTTGTCTCTTTTTCTGAAAACAGATCACCATAATCAGTTTGATAACTTATAAGGTACGTTCTTTCTTCTTCTTGATTTTGTTCATGAGCATTATCTATTTGGTTTAAGTGTATTGGGTTCCCTCTTAATTATACTAGCGTGTGGCTGGACTAGATAAATTTTAGCATTTAGTGATGGCTTTTAATGGTTTATATGAATAAATAAAGTTATTGGTTTAGAAAAATTTTGGTTAGATATATATTATTTAGAATTATGACTACTTAAGTCATTTAAAACTAGAGCTGAAGGCTTTACCAACAAATTGTATTTGTCAAAATGTTAATGTTAAAATGTACACACACTTGCGTATTTCTAACAAAATAGTGTAATGATTTGAGAATTTTTATATGATTGTATTTGTCAAGTTTTTATATGATTGAATTTCTTTATTGTATTTGTCAAATTTTTATATGTTTGAATTTCTTTATTTTAATTGTTACTTACATATGTAGGATGACATTGAGACTTTCTTTTATTCAAGAGATATGTCCAGGACGCTTTGACTGTAAAATAAAAGTAAGAATATTGAGACTATGGAAAGTACATGGATTCTCAAACCCTTCAGAAATTAGCTATGTAGATATGATTGTAATTGATGAAAAGGTACATATTTAAACTATGTATATATATATATATATATTTATATTTATATTATCAAATTTTTAACCTGTAATGAATTTTGCATGACTCATTTTGATCTATTATTATATTATTATTATTAAATTATTAGTTATATTATATTTATCTCTAGGGTGGAAAGATTCACACAAGGATTAAGAAAGAATTAGTGTTCAAGTACACAAAGTTATTAAATGAAAGAGAAGTTTATATCTTTCAAAATGTGTTAGTTGCTGACTGTGAGAATAAATGCGCACCTACCCGTAACAAATTCAAACTCAGTTTTATGAGGACTACTAAGGTGACTAAAACTATTGATGACAAGATTCCTACTTTAGGCTTTGACTTTGCAACTTTTGAAAACATTTTGAGAATCTTTGCTACCATGTGAAGCAGCTTGGAGAATCTTTGCTTTTGACATCCATTTTAGAGAACCAGCTGTTGAAAGATTATCTTTTCACTTACCTAATGAACAAATAGTAATTTTTAAAGATGATGATTCAATTGAATCTGTTGTTGATCGACCAAATGTTCATAAAACAAAGTTCTTAGCTTGGATGGATGCAAACAAAAAATACCCTGAGGTAAGGGAATTGACATATGTACAATTTCCCACAAAGTTCGTTTGGAAAAAGGAAACACATCAATGGTCTTTTAGGAAAAGAGGGTTCGCAATTGGTAGACTTCATTTTGTACCTCATGGTAGTGGTGAACTATACTATTTGAGGTTATTGTTAAATTCAACTAAAGGACCTACTTCATACGTTGATATAAGAACAATCAATAATATTGTTTACACCACATTTAAGGAAGCTTTCTATGCAATGAGTTTTCTAGATGATGATAAAGAGTATATTGATGGGATTAAAGAGGCAAGTCAGTGGGGTACTGCTGCATATTTAAGAAAATTATTCGCAACTTTATTGTTTTCAAACCAACTTGGGAGACCAGAAGTTGTGTGGGATAATACATGGAGATTTTTAAGTGATGATATCTTACATAGGCAAAGGTTATTGCTTCGATGTGAAGGTAATCGAATTCCTTGTTTTTTTTTAAAAAATGTAATAATACTAATATAATAATTAACATGACTTTTTATTTTAATTAATTTAAATATTCTATTTACACTTATTTGCTTTTATGATTATAGATATGCAATTAAGTGAAGAAGAGTTCAAAAATCACACACTTGCAGAAATTGAGAATTTATTGCGCAGTAACAATAGGAGTTTATCAGAATTCTCATCAATGCCATATCCAGATATGTCTTTGCTTACACACTCTCAAGTAGACTTATTTATGATGAATTTAACTATGATAGAGAGATGTTAGCTGCACAACACTCTGAATATATGTCAAGACTTAATAACGAGCAAAGATAGGTATATGTCAAAATCATGTCATCTATTGAAAATCTTCATGGGAAAATTTTTTTCCTTTGTGGTTACGGTGGAACTGGTAAAACATTCTTATGGAGAACCCTTTCAACTGCTTTACGCTCCAAAGGTGAAATTGCTTTAATAGTAGCTTCGAGTGGAATAGCTTCTTTGCTCCTACCTGGTGGTCGAACTGCACACTCAAGGTTTGCAATTCCTATCAACATTAATGAAGATTCCACTTGCAATATTAAACGAGGTAGTCAACTAGCTGAATTGATAATCAAAACAAAATTTATAATATGGGATGAAACTCCTATGACTCATAAGTATTGTTTTGAAGTCGTCGATAGAACTTTAAGAGATATCCCCAGATTTACAAATGCAGACAATTTGAATAAACCTTTTGGGGGGTAAAGTAGTTGTTTTTTGTGGTGATTTTCGTCAAATTTTGCCTGTTATTCCAAAAGGAACAAGACAAGATATTGTTTATGCAACTATTAATTCATCATATTTATGGCAGTATTGCGAAGTATTAACTTTAAGAACAAACATGAGAATTGAATCAGAAAATTCAGAATGTGAAGTTGAGAAAGCAAGAGAGTTTTCGGAATGGATTTTGAGAGTTGGAGATGGGAGAATTGGTGAACCCAATGATGAAGAAGTTTGCATTGATATTTCGGATGAGTTTCTTATCAATGGTTCAAATGATCCTATTGGTTCATTAGTAGATAGCACATATCCTTCATTTTTGGAGAATATGAGCATTGATGGTTATTTGCAACACAGAGCTATATTAGCTCCAACAAATGAAATTGTAGAAAGAATTAATGATTACATGTTGGCTTTAGTTCCAGGAGAAATGAAAACATTTTTGAGTTTTGATAGTCCTTGCACAATGGGAGGTGACGTTGACAGAATTGATGATATTCATACATCGGAGTTCTTAAATACAATCACAAGTTCTGGATTGCCAAAACATGAATTGAAACTCAAAGTTGGTGTTCCGGTGATGCTTTTGAGAAATATTGATCAATCTACAGGTTTATGCAATGGTAGTCAATTGTTAATCACTCAATTGGGGAATCATGTATTGGAAGGGAAGATCATATCAGGTACAAATTCAGGATAGAAGGTCTTTATACCAAGATTGTCATTAACACCATCAGACAAAACTCTTCCATTTCGTTTCCAACTTAGGCAATTTCTTGTTGCTCTTTCTTTTGCCATGACAATAAACAAAAGTCAAGGGCAATCATTTAAACACGTTGGTATATATCTTCCTAAACTAGTGTTTTCTCATGGCCAACTGTATGTTGCGATTTCAAGAGTAACTAATAAAAAATGACTTAATATATTGATACAAGATGAAGAAGGTCGACCATCAAAAAATACTGATAATGTAGTATACCAAAAAATATTCCAAAACTTGAAATATGTAAGTTATGTTAATTTAAGGGTTTTCATATAAATTATTTTATATATGTATGTATTTATCGTTGTTTCTATTAATTTATTAATTTATTTTATATTTTTTGTTTTTCAATTTTCAAGTCAATATGCAAGGCTGAGGTAATTGTTATTGTATTTAAAAGATAAGAATAATGGTATGTTTTAAATTTAATATATCTCTGAAAATAAAATTGTGAATGCATTACAATTGTCAGCATTTCAACGTATCTAAACTCATAATTTTATTTTATGCTGGATTCTAAATTAGTATTATCATGTTTTGTTGTTCATTAATTTATTGTGTTACCTTTTGAATGTTGTTTTCGCAGGAAATCTAAGATGCACATTAAATTTGAAGATATGATATTTTAGACTCCAAAGGCCAACAAAGTTCAAGCAATGTTTAAATAGACACGTAATTTTTTTTTATTTCTATGTTTCTTTTACATTTTAATTAATTACGTAATTGACTAAACATATTATTTTACTTGCGAAATATATATTTATTATTTAATTATGACATCAAATTCATAATTGTTAACTATTTACTATATAATAACATTTTGTTAATAAAAATACAAGTAATTCATAGTTTATAATTACCGTGCATCGCACGGGCATTTAACTAGTTAGACACAATGAAAGATAAAATAAAACTTGCAGAGTTAATATTCACGTAATGCCTTTGAAATTGTCTGGCCTAATTCTGGTCTGATTCAAAGCCTCATAATAATCACTCTTGACTAGTTATTATTCCAAAATTAATATAATAGAGAATTTAAACAAGAACAGAACCAAGTAATGTACTATTCAGAGGAAAGGTGAAGAAGGCTAAGAAATGGGATGACCTGAAAACCAGGATAAGTATTGTTAAAGATAAATAAATGACTCAAATAAGATTGTTCATCATATATCAATTCACTCTTTTACTATTTCAGAGAGGATAAGTAAGGAAAGAAAGAATGATCAATTGGTTCATTAACAAAATATGAAAGCAAACTGTCCGTAAGAATTATCATTATGTATTTAATAATACAATATTACATCCATGATGGTTTAATTTCTACCAACTATCTTTGTTTCCCCTTCCCACCTTACAATCTACACTACTACAATACTACCAGCAAAATTAAGAAATAAGGAATTATACATTTCCTAAAAGGGGACCTGAAAGAAGAATTATTGAAACCCAACTTGATAACCAACTCATCTTCCAAATACTATTTATACAATAAAAGGTTACATTTCCAATTTCAAGTCAATATACAAAAGAAAAGTCGAACTCACTCTCATACTTTGGCCAATTGAGATTGAGTCGACAATAAAACAAAAAAAAAGTTAAAAGAAAAAGCCTTAGACAGATATTATTATTCCCAAAGTTGCGATTAATGAATCCAAGCTAGCAAAATACTAGCTCAAGCTCTCCTCATTTCATGCCTTAGCCCATCTCCATAAACCTCTTCAATCATGTTGCATGTAGGTAAGAAGTCGACTTGATTTTTTGAGCAAGACACAAAACCAGAATCCCAAGCTTTGGCATCACAAGGCTCTGTAACATATCCTTGGCGACACCCATTGCTTACACCATTAAGGTTACAAGAGTAGTGATCACCATTCTCAGTCTTCTTATTCTCCTATGAAGTAACTCCAGTGTTAGAGGATGTTGTGCACGAGTCATCCTGAACTTCATCATCACATCTCTCCTTCCACACAATTCTATCATGTGGTTGGAAATGCTGAGGGCTAGTAATGGATTCAGGTATCTCTACAGGATCATATTTTGAGTCATCATTAGTGTCCCTCTTGGGAAAATTCATACCTACGTTAGCATCACTGAAATAGCAAAATGCAAGGTAGTGATGACAATGAAATAGAAAAACGATAAACAAGAACTCACTGAAATAGCAAAGCCCAAAAAACGAACCAGTAAAAATAACAAAACGCAACAATAGAAATAGGAAATAGGAAATAGCAAAACGCAAAACCAGAACGCAAAACCAAAACACAAAAAGTCAGTATAAGAAAACCATAACAGATTTAAAATAGGCTAAAGTACTATTTTGGTCCTCAATGTTTGCATGAAGTTTAATGTTGGTCCTCAATGTTTCAAAAGTTTAATGTTGGTCCTCAAAGTTTTTTTTTTGGGTCGATTTTGGTCCTCGAGGCTGACACCGTTAACTTTTGTCGTTAAGTGATGATGTGGCATGCTTATGTGGCACACCCTCTCTCCTACGTATCATGTTTTAATGACGTGGCATGCCACGTCATCCGATCGTAGCCACATCATCATGTTCTTCATCTTCATCTTCTTCAATCCACTTCCTTCATCAATCATTCTCATCCATTCATCCTCAATCCTCTACTACAGGTCACATCTATTTCTATCCTACTAATTCATTCCATCTCGATCTTCTATATAGTATAGTATAGTATAGGTCACCTAATTAACTTGGAATTGAGTATTGAATAATATTATTGCAGGAGTAACAAGAGACGGATTGAGCAGGCACTTCTTCCATAGGCCGTCCAAGGCCTACACGACGGGCACGAGAAAGAGGAGAAAGATCCAGAACGAGAGCGAGATACAAGGAGGAGGAAGTAGTGGAGAGGAGAGACGCGATGGCACAAGACAGGGAAGACTCGTGTGGTGATGGCAAGCAGAAAGGATGCAAGAAGAAGATGTGTCCATGGTAAAATTTCTGGGTTTAGGGTTTTGGTAAGAAATGAGGATGAGGATGATTGATGAAGAAAGAGGATTGAAGAAGATGAAGAACATGATCATGTGGCTAAGATCAGATGACGTGGCATTGATGTGACATGATAGGGTATGACACGTAGGAGAGAGGGTGTGCCACATAAGCGTGCCACGTCATCACTTAACGGCAAAAGTTAACGGTGTCAGCCTCGAGGACCAAAATCGACCAAAAAAAAAAACTTTGAGGGCCAACATTAAACTTTTGAAACATTGAGGACCAACATTAAACTTCATGCAAACATTGAGGACCAAAATAGTACTTTAGCCTTTAAAATATTAGGGACTTCACCAATAAAAGAAGCACAGTAAATACATAAACCAGAAAACAAAGTCTACACTAGCCAATTCCTACCATGTCACGCAAGAACAAGCATGAAGGATAAAGAATGCACAACTTGACCGGCACTTTTAATTAAGAAAACGCAGTCCATTAAATTTTCATTTTTAAATTTAGCAAGAACAAGCATGAAGGATAAAGAAGAAGAAGAACAAGCAGTGAAGCACAAGTATGAAGGATGAAGAACAAGAGAGGCAAGGGATTGAATAATGGATGAAGAAAAAGAGAAACAAGAATCACATAACAAAATACTCTCACCGTGAACGGAATGGAATGGAACGGAATGCGATACTCTCACCGTCACGCACGCGAGTTGCTATGACGAACCGATGCTTCTTCTTCTCGATTAGATTTTGTCGTCTTCAATGGAGTTGGAGAATGTTGTGTTCACCTAGGACTGCTTCTTCTGCGTTAAAAAATGAGGTATGTGAAAGGTTTCTTTTTTAATTTTTTTTAATTTTTTTAATTTAAAAGATTTTTTAAATAAAAACTAAATTACTCAAAAATAATTAATGCCTAGTCAGATAAAAAAATTACTGAGTCACAACTTAACTTGACATGTCATCAAGTTAATTAACGAAAGGACCACATTGCTAACAATTTGATTTGTGGGGGACCAAATTGACAAAGGAGGCATCTGTGGAGGACCAAAACAGTGTTTTACTCGTTAGGTTATTTATAGTTAAGTCCCTCCTAATAGTTTCTCTTATTATTATTTTTTGCCTTCCCTTACCTCTAATTATTAAATAGATAAATGTTTATAAATAATTATTATTGTTAATACTTTTTAAAATAATATATATAAAATGTTAATTATTTTATTCATTCAATAAAATATTAAATAAATAGATTATTGTTATTAAGTTAATGAAATTTTGTTATTTATGATTATTGTTTTATTAATTAAATATTTATTAGTGCTATTTAAATATAGGGGAATATAAATTTTTGGTAAAATAAATAAGAATATATTGAAAAATATTAAATTTTATTAAGAGTTATTTGGTAAAATAAAAAAGCAGTAGTTTCAATTTATAGTTTCTGTTTCAAAACTAAAAAATTTTTTATAACAACTTAAAAACATTTTTTAGCCTTTCAAAAGTTTTTTCAAATAGCACAACTTTACCAACAAGTAGTTGATTGGAATGGTAGGTACTCTATTCCCTTTAAGTAAGGTCTCGGGTTTGAGCCTTGTGTATGAAAAAAGCTTCTGCTGGGAGAGTTCCACCCCCGTTATGAAACTTCAGCTAGCTCGAACAGGATTGTCTCCAATAGGAGAATACCTATTGGAAACAAAAAAAAATTACAATTTTTAAAATAAGTATTTTTTTAAAAAAGGCATTTCGTGCCAAATAGGCTCTTAAGTCGTAACCTTATTAACAGCAATTTTTTCCCTGCAGTGTTTGATGACAGGAAAGTTGCATAGGTTGAAGATTTTATTGTAAATTGCTCAGGATGTTTTTTATTTAAATCTTTAATAAACACTATGTGTTTCAAATTTTGTTGTTAAAAACCGATTCAAATAGTTGGGGTTGAGATAAATGCAAGGTGAGTAAAAGGAAACTTTTGAGGATTGAGATAAATAACGGAAAGCTGTTGTAATCAAAACAAGTGAATTGAAAAACATCAAATCTAGAAAAAAATAGAGGAAGGAGCAACAATGTAAAAGAGTTTGTTTCAAGTCTAATGCAAAATTGGAGGATGAGAGACTTGACTTACAACGAATGCTTCGGGTCTACGTACTCTAAAGAGATATCAAAATGTGGATAATTCAAAGAGCTAAATCTCTCTGATCGGTCACCGATTCACCAGAACCCTGCACATCTCCATCTCGGAGTTCCTTGAATATAAACTAAAGTTTCAATATGAATTTTTGAGAAAGAAGGAATGTGACATCATCCTCGCCTCTCCACAATATCACGAACCTTCCTTTTCTTCCTACTCATGCAACATAGAAAGATTGTTTCGTATAAAAAGACTACCTTGAGATCTTTTTGTCTAATGAGCAGAAGAAGAGATCGAATTGCACATGGGTTCGCAAGCCATATGCAATTCTAAGCTAAGATACTCATTGATTCCAACAAGCCTAGTAATCAAGTCCCGCCGATATAAAAGCAGTTGAATCAATTTGTGCACCTGCACCTTCATCCTCTTTGTGCCTCCCTCATCCCTCCCTTCATCCTCTTCCAAAATATTTGTAAGATAAGCCATTGATCATGTTTTGGTACCGGTACCGGTACTGGAGTTAGGGAGTTTGGTGGGTGATGTTAAAGAGTACCAAAACTTTGAGAAGTGAATATTTTCTCTTGGCATGACATAAATCCCCACTACCTTAACATCACCCACCAAACTCCCTAACTCCGTAGCTATTCCTTCATAATGACAGTGTGGGGGTAGTCCCCTTAATTGTACCTACATTGGTACGTTATCGAATACTTCCGAGTTTATGTCCAGATCTCTGCTCCGATCCATAGTGTCACCACAACCTAGCTATTCCAAAAAGTATACAATCCACCTTCCAGCACCTTCTCCATCTTAGTCTTATTGGCAAAGAAAGACTGGTAGAATTGCCGTCCAATCTCTTCAACTCGGAACCTTGCTAGAGAGTTTCACATATTATGAAGGGCATTTTCCAGCGGCCCCGGTTTGATTCTCTTAGACAAGATAACCTTAGTCAGCAAGCTACATTTACACCCCTCAATCTCACTAGCAATATTGTCATCATGGTATATAACAAGAGTTTCCTCATTGTTAGTCTCATTCACGTTCTTCTCCATCTCGACCCCAACGTGACCTACGCTCTGCTTAGGGTGGCAATGGGTACCTAAATATTTGATGGTATTCGTTCGAAAAAATTACCCGATATCCGATGGATATCAGATATAAGATAGGGTATGGGTAGTAAAATATAACTATTCATTGGGTATTGGGCGGGTGCGAATATTGACTTCGAGTATCCTATATCCGTCCTAAATGAATGGGCGGATAGGTACCCCATATCCGATATCCAAATAATATATACTATAAAATATAATATTAAATATTAAATACAATATATATTATTAAATAAATTTTGTGTATATAATATTATTAAAATTGTTGTTTTTTATTTGTATTTATAACAATTATGTATTTTTTTAATTTTAACATATTATTTCTATAATTATTTATTTATTGAGTGGATATCGGGTAGCGGATATCGGGTAGTTTATTTGATTATAGGGTATCCAATATTTAATATCCAACACATTTTTCAAATATTTTAGATATTTCAAGTATTTCGAGTATCGGATATGGTACGGGTACGGATATTAAAATGACCATATTTTCGGATTCGGTTAGGGTATGGATATTGGATATATTGGGCGAATTTAAATACGGATAGTGCAAAAATGAATGGGTACCCGCCCATTGCCACCAGTAGGTCTGCACTTTGTTGCATTGGTTTCAACAAATGTGATCCAATGCCCTGAACGAAGAAACTACTGCTTAAGAAATAACGCTGCACGTTACTCAAAAAACCAATGTTTTTAAAACCGGACCGGTCATTGAACCGGTCGAGGCACTGGTTCACGGTTCAATGATTCAACCGTGGTCGAATCGTGGTCGAACCGGTGGCATTTAAAATATATATTTTTAATTAAATATACTAAAATATATCATAAAAAATTATATACTTCATAATTATATGTCTCCATCTCGATCTAAACATGATAAGAAATAGAACAAGTTGCAAATTACCACAATATTATATTAAACTCTTCAAATAAGTTCAAGGATCAACATATTTAAGTCTCAAGTCTTATCACAAACCAAACAATAAATACTGAAATAGAACAATCCTTACAACCAATGTTGTAAGAACCGGACCGGACCGGACGATCCGACCGGTTCAACCGCCAACCGAAGACAAAGGCGAGTCGGTTGGACCAAAAAACCGTTTTTCTAGTTGGACCGGATTTAACCGGAGTTGGACCGGTCAACCGGTGGTCCAACCGGTCCAATTTTATTTTTTTAAAAAAAATTTAAAAATTTAAAAATAAAAAGGAAAAATAACATTAAAAAAAGAAATTAGAGAAATCTTAAAAATTAAAATTAGAAAAGTCTTGAAAATTATAATTTAAAAGTCATGATTATCAATAATTTCATATTTGGTTTAATTATTTCAAAGCTTGACAAGTCTTAAAAATTAAAACTTTGAGAAGTCATGTAATTTAAAACTTCAAAATTATGTATATTGAAACCTAAAATTTGAGTGATGTCATTTTATATATTAAGAATATTTATTATTTATTATTTATTGCATCATCCGGTTCGACCGACGGTTCGACCGGTTAAACCGATCAAACCATGAACCGAACACTTGTCCGAGTCTTTGTCCGGTCCGGTTCTTACAACATTGCTTACAACTACAAGTCACAACAAATTCTCAATAAATACTAAATCATAAACAACACAAAATTTTTTTTTTTTAAAAAGCACAACCGGTCAAACCGTCTAAACCACCGGTTCTGACCGATTTGGACGGTTCTTGACCGGTTTTATATCTGACCGGTTCTTTGGTTATTCCGGACCGGACTGACAGGTGGTTTTCTGGTCCGACCGGCCGGTCCGGTCCGGTTTTGAAAACACTGCAAAAAACTACCCTTAGCACTTACTAGGAAACCCTAGCAGAGCCTTGTGTGGGAGAGAAACGCGCAACCCTATTAGAGCCTTGCCTTTCTTGTATATTTATATATATATATATATATATATATATATATATATATATATATATATATATATATATATATATATGAAGAATAACATTAATGCTATTTTATTAAACGGAACACCTATTTAAAAGGGGAGAATAAAAATACCTACAGCAAGGATGTGTCCAAAATTGAACACACTTGTTATCTATATGCAATTTCTATCATAGTAAAAATTGAAATGGCTAAAGCACTATTTTAGTCCTCAATGTTTGCATGAAGTATAATGTTTGTCCTCAAAGTTTTTTTTTGGTCGATTTTGGTCCTCGAGCGTAACACTGTTAACTTTTTACCGTTAAATGATGACGTAGCATGCTTATATGGCACACCCTCTCTCCTACATGTCATATTTTAATGATGTGGCATGACACATCATTGCCATGTCACCCCAGATGATGATGATAATGATGCTGATGTAGGAGAGAAGATGATGATGTGGCAATCTGGAGTGATGTGGCAATCTGGAGTGATGTGGCAATCGGGGGTGACGTGGCAATGATGTGTCATGCCACATCATTAAAATATGCCACGTAGGAGAGAGGGTGTGCCATATAAACATGCCACGTCATCATTTAATGGCAAAAAATTAACGGTGTTACACTCGAGGACCAAAATCGACCCAAAAAAAAACTTTGAGGACCAACATTAAACTTCATGCAAACATTGAGGATCAAAATAGACCTTTAACCAATTGAAATTACCATTTCTAGTAAAATTAAAAATGTCTCCAATGATCGCATTATGACGAGCAAAGCCTTGTCTAGTTCTACTATGTTTGATCAAAGCCAAGTGCATAAGAAGAATGCAAATCCTCTCGCCAATCCTAAAAATACACAATGCAAGAAGGATTAAATCATTATCTTTGGATTGACGGAGAATGAAAATGTTTCTACCCCACCGCTTAAATCTCTTCCATTCACAACTAATAGTAATCCGAATATGTGTGTGTGCATGCATATTGTTGAATATGATTCTTGGTGGGAGGAATTCTGTACCAATTGGAATCCAAGTTATTTATTTTATTTACTTTCAAGATGTCCATTCTAATTCTATGTCATTGCAGCTTAGCGAATCCAAATTTATAATTGCACCACTTGGATAGGATAGGGAATAAGATACTTGTATTATGATAACTTCTCTCCGCGTGAGAGCTCTGACTTCGTTCCGTGTGAGCGTTACCTAATTTTGCGATTTACGTAGTGATTGATCGTTTCCTTTCGGTCAATTCTTGTGATATTTGGTGAGGTTTTGTTTAGCAATTGGTGACTGTTGATTGGATTCGTAAGAATCGAATTGGACAAAGACTCGGACAAATGTTCGGTTCATGGTTTGATCGGTTTGACCGGTCGAACCGGATGACGCAATAAATAATAAATATTTTTAATATATAAAATGACATCACTCAAATTTTAGGTTTCAATATACATAATTTTGAAATTTTAAATTACATGACTTCTCAAAGTTTTAATTTTTAAGACTTGTCAAGCTTTGAAAGAACTTAATCAAATCAAATATGAAATTATTGATAATCATGACTTTTAAATTTTAATTTTCAAGACTTTTTTAATTTTAATTTTTAATATTTCTCTAATTTCTTTTTTTTTATGTTATTTTTCCATTTTATTTTTTGATTTTTAAAATTTTTTAAAAAAATAAAATTGGACCGGTTGGACACCGGTTGACGGTCCAACCCGGTTGACCGGTCCAACTCCGGTTAAATCCAGTCCAATTGTAAAAACGGTTTTTTGGTCCAACCGACTCGCTTTTGTATTCGGTTAGCGGTTGAATCGGTCGTACCGTCCGGTCCGGTCAGGTTCTTACAATATTGCTCGAATTTATATCAATTTGCTATTCGATTACGATGATGGTGAAGTGATGATGCCGGATTGATTGTGGATCTAATTGGTTGTTTGGAGGCACTCGGAGTTTATGCGATTGACTATTGTAGTTTGTCTTGTTCTTTTGGTAACTTCTTGGTGAAGTTACTGCTTTTCTGCTTTCGTGGTCAAGGACGAAGAGTAATTTTCAGATGGAGGAGGAAGAAGGCAAGTGGAATGATAAATCAATGAATATAGACGATTTGGAGGAGGTAAAATGGGACGAATCGAAGGGCGGTGAGGTCGGAAAGCATACGCAAGTCAAAAAATTATTGACAGATAGATTTCTTAATCGGAATGTAGTGAAGACAATGATACAAAAAGGATGAAATCTAAAGGGGTGATGTTGACATCATTGAGGTAAGAGAGAATTTTATTTGTGTTCTCCTTTGATTTAAAAGATGACAGGGATATGATTATATGTGGTAGGCCTTGGTCAATTATGGGACATCTGTTAGTTATTCAGGAATGACTTTCAGGTGATCCTATTATAGATGTAATGATGAATTTAAATCTGTATTGGATCTAGTTTCATGATTTGCCTTTGTAAGGTTTATAAGTAGTAATAATGCTATAAAACTGGGAGGACGGAAATCCTTCAAATATTGATGTGAGGGATGGGAGGGATGCTGGCAGCAAGAATATGGATGCTGAAAAGGAGGTGTTTGATACTAATATATCTGTCAACAATTGATCATCGTCCAAAACTCCGAATTTCTTCGTGGTTGAGGCTCTAACCAGTCGTCATGATTGTGATCAAATAAAACCTCAGAGTAGCATAGGGCCAACTCAAGGGTCGAAACTCTTGCGGAATCTTCGTATTAATCCTACAATTGGGTAGTGTCTAAAGCTAGCAGGTATTCGCAGAACGAGTAGGGAGTTGATGGTTTAAAGGGTTAAATATAATATGAAGCAGGATCCCAAGAAGAATAGAATTAGCAATCATAGCCAATCATAAAATTTTCAGGTATAATTAATTCAGTCGAAATTTATCCTATTAATGAAAGTCATGTATTACGGAAGCCTATTCAATTATGAGTGTTATCCCCGACCAGGAACATCAATAACATGCATCAACAGATTTTATGATATTATTAAACAAACTAATGCTCGAAGAATAGAATTGTATTATCAATTTAATATAATATTATCGCAATAAGAGATACAAGCAATCAAGAACCCGAAGAATAGAATTGTATTTAATTCCGGAAGCTAGAAGACCTAAGTTCTTTTCCATATAAATCAAGTCTTTACTAATTCATTATGAAGAATCTAGCATCTTTGTACACGTTCGTTCATGATTGAATGTAGCAAAATAATGACATACGAAACATAGCAAATACAATTGTAAACTCGGAGAGGATAAATACAAAAGCAGAATGAAATATGAAGAGCCACCGGCTCATGCCTACACTAGTTCCTCTTGGAAACCCAAGAAGAACTTAGCCACTCATATTCTCTCTACACTCTAGACTATACTAATATGTGGGAATCACTGAATGCTTTTCAACCTTGTGAAACGTCTATTTATAATGCTCCGGAAGTCCAAGTTTGATTCATATTAGTATAGAGATAAGTGATAATTGACATGGGGTTTGACTTTTGAATTCAAACCAATTTGAATACATATCCATTTCCTTGTATGGTTGGACCCCATCCAAGACAGGCATGGATCCCTGAGACTTTTGACATCCAAGGCGGGCATGGATCCTTGAAAGGTAAGTTAGTAAAGAGATTCTCGACATCCAAGGCGGGCATGACCTTAAAGTGATAATCCTTGTTTTATGTAGGCTGGGCTTCGCTTGGAGCGAGAAGACTTCACCTCAGCTCTTAAAACAAAAGACAATGTTCTCGAGCGCACAAGAGAGAAACTGGAGGAAGCACACGAGAACTTGGCAATTAGGGAGAAGGAGTGCGAGAGGACTAGGGGTGTTCATCGGGTCGGGTCAACCCGCCAACCCGCTCAACCCAATCCAACCCGCTAGTTTGGGTTGGGTTGGTTCGGGTTGGCGAGTTGGTTCGGGTCCAAAATTTCAACCCGTTCATTGATTGGTTCGGTTTGCGAATTTGGAAATTATGAACCCGCCCAACCCGCCAACCCGCTCTAGTATATATTATTATTAGAAAAAGAATTTATAACACATTAAAATATTAAATCATTAATACATAAGCAACAAATACAAATTGTTCATATCTTGAATATGTCAATTTTAGTTTATTTCAAGTTCTTGACTTTTTCCTAAATGAAAATAAGTCTTTTTGACGAAGGTAAGTAATTTAAAAGTTAAAAAAAATTAAAAAAATGTCAAAAAAATAAGAAAAATAATAAAAATAAATTTGACGGGTTGAACCCGAACCAACCCAACCCAACCCGCCCATTGGCGGGTTGGTTCGGTTCGGGTTCAACACTCTTTTCTTTCAAACCCAACCCAACCCGCCAAATTTTGATTGGGTTGGTTCCAATTTTTCTTCAAACCCGAACCAAACCAACCCGCGAACACCCCTAGAGAGGACGGTTTGTGAGTTAGAGTCTCTGACTCACAAGGTTGCTCGCCTTCAGGCTGAAAGCGGTCAACTTACAGAGGTCAAATCTTGCGATGAGACTTGGAGAGTGTTGGGCCCCGTACAAAATATAAGGAAAAAAGAAAGAAGAACACAAAAAAATTTTAACGTGGTTCGGTGCCTCAAGATCTACTACCACGATCCCAACTGGGACAAACTTTACTACTTGTAATTTTTGAACGGAAAAATTATAAACCCTCCTCGATACATAAAAATACCCAAAACCCAATACACCCAATGGTTATAGGCTAGTATTCTTATGCATGTTGGAACCTATATAACTCACACCTATTTATATAAGCTCCTCACCCACTCACTCACTAAATCTAACCAATGTGGGACTTTGAATTACACACACAACAAATCCTCCCTTAATCCAAAGTCCTACATTATTTCTCTCTATAAAAAAATTAAACTCTCCTACTAATTTTCTGACTTCTTTTGCTTCTGCAACGATCCTCCCTTGCTGCAGAATCCTCTAACATCCTCAAATTAACTCATCTTCATAAGAAACCACATTAGCAGAAGAAGCTCCCTTCGATCTACCCCTTTTCTCCTTCATGCTCTGCAAGTCCTCCCTGAAGTCTGGACATCTCATTTGCATGTGACCCAACTGTCCACAGTAATGGCACTCAACAGTGCTCATGTCTCTCGATCGAGAATTTCTTCCAAGTTGATCATCCTTCTTCTTCTTGTCACTATCCACTGCTAGTATATGACTGTCCCTGAAAGACTCTTCACCACCCATCATCCTCTGACTCTCCTTCAAGGTACTCATCATTTCATCTAGTTTCAGTGTGCTCTTTCCTTCTAGCATTGACTGGACTAGAGGCTTGAAGGATTTTGGTAGTGAAGCCAAGAGAAGCAGCGCTTGCTCTTCATCCTTAATAGTCTCCCCTGCATTCAACAATCTAGATACCATCTCATTAAATTTGTTAATGTGATCAGTCACATTACCTCCCTCTTCCATCTTCAATGAGTACAAATCCATCTTCATCATCAATTGATTGGTCAATGTCTTCGACGCAAACTTGCACTCCAACGTGTCCCACAACTTCTTCAGTGATGTCTCCTTCAGCACAGTCACTTTTATCTGTAGGGCTAGTGCCAACCGAATTGTACTAACAGCCTTTTTCTGAATTGTACTCCAATCTGACTCTTTCATTTCACTCGGTTTCTCATCCTGCAATGCTAAATCAAGACCCTGCTGGACCAAATAATCTTGAATCGTGCATTGCCACAGTGTAAAATCCGTTCTCCCATCAAACAACGGAACTTCAAACTTCAGGGTGTTCATTGTATTTAATCCAACTCTTGGCTAAATACTTCCCCACTCACACAGCCAACCAACCAGCACCACAAACAACCCAAATTTAAAAAAATTGACTTGAAAAAAATGCAAAAATAAGCCAGAACCAACCTCTCTCCAAATTGCTGACTGGATGATGACGACTCCTTCCTCTTGCTCTTTCTCTCTTCTTCCTCCCTAGACCGGAACCAAAGCTCTGATACCACTTGTTGGGCCCCGTACAAAAATATAAGGAAAAGATAAAGAAGAACACACAAAAATTTTAACGTGGTTCGGTGCCTCAAGACCTACTACCACGATCCCAACTGGGACAAACTTTACTACTTGTAATTTTTGAACGGAAAAATTACAAACCCTCCTCAATACATAAAAATACCCAAAACCCAATACACTCAATGGTTATAGGCTAGTATTCTTATGCGTGTTGGAACCTATATAACTCACACCTATTTATATAAGCTCCTCACCCACTCACTCACTAAATCTAACCAATGTGGGACTTTGAATTACACACACAACAGAGAGGTGTCATGACGAATTAGCTACCCGTCGGGAGGATGCGGAGAAGCGTCTGCAAGAACTCCAATCTCTTCGCGAGACGTTGAGGATTGCTGAGGCTTGCGCGCATGAAAACATGGTGGGTTGGCTGGAAGTTGAGGGTCGGATTGGAGATGTGGCCTATTGTCAAGCGGAGAGTTTGGCCGAGAGAATGTATGGGATGCTCTTGGCGGTAGAGCAACTCACGCGTCTTCGTGGGGAGAGGCTTTCCGCTGAGTGGGTGAGCTCTCTGCATCCTTCCTTGGAGCTTTTCGACAGCGAGCTCAAGGGACGGCTTGCGACTAATCCGCCTGAGGATTTTACTCGCCTTTGTCGGTTGGCTGAGTGTCCTTTGAGTCATCATCTCCTTTCCGTGACGACCGGACGTGTACTCGAGATTGGAGCTACTTATCAACCAGTAGTTGAGAGTGTAGTGAGGGAGCTGTCGGGAAATATTGGCCATCTCAAGCTCATCGAGCCCCCGACTAATGTTGACCTTGGGAATGCCCAAGAGTAGATTGTATATTATAGGATGTTATGCCAAGTGTAATAGGCGATTGCCTAACTTGATATATGAATGAAATGACTTTTGTCTAACTTCGATTTATTTGTTTTCTCTTTTACTTCTGGTTAAAAAGATTTTTTTATACAAGCACCATGTGATCAAGACGGTTTTGCATGAATTATGTAATTTTGCTAACATAGTTTGTGTATGAACGTTCGCTTGGGGCTCCATGCGGAGTAACTGCCTTTACTAGGCTATTTTTGTGTTTTCGATAGGTTACTTGGACAAGTGGCACCATCTCGCGGGAGAACCTTTGCATGATCTTGATAATTTTCCAAGTATCTTTTGAGGCAGTCGGCCCCCTTTGCTTTAGACGGACTTTTTGCAAGTTGACTTTGCCTTAAATGGAATACCTGTTAAAAGGGGAGAATAAAATACCTACAGCAAGGATGTGTTTGAAATTGAACACACTTGTTATCTATAAGCAATTTCTATCATAGTAAAAATTGAAATTGCCATTTCTAGTAAAATTACAAATGTCCCCATGATCGCATTATGACCAGCAAAGCCTTGTCTAGTTCTACAATGTTTCGTCAAAGCCAAATGCATAAGAAGAATGCAAATCCTCTCACCAATCCTGAAAATACACAATGCAAGAAGGATTAGATCATTATCTTTGGACTGATGGAGAATGAAAATGTTTCTACCCCACCGCTTAAATCTCTTCCATTCGCAACTAATAGTAATCACATTATCACTCCGGATATGTGTGTGTGCATATTGTTGAATATGATGCCTCGTAGGAGGAATTTTGTTCCAATTGGAGTCCAAGTTATTTAATTTATTTACTTTCAGGATGCCATTCTATTTCTGTCATTGCAGTTAAGGGAATCCAAATTTATAATTGCACCACTTGGATAGGGCGGGGAATAAAATCAGAAAATAAAACTCTATTGAATTTTCGCCTTTGGATACTAGACCATCTTTTACTGCATTGTCCTTCCGCGGCTGCTAGTTGGTTTGGGTCAGAGCTTTTTGTTAGAAAGTTGGAACAGATGGCAAATTCGGTAAAGTGCACAGTTTTAACCATTGAACGAGGATGTTGCAGTGCAGACAAAAATCTTAATTTTCATCTGACAGTTTAAATTGCGCACTTTATATACTTGCACTTATTTCACTGGATCCAAATCAATGAAATGTTATATTTAATCCACTCCGCACCACCCACACA